>CM029114.1:10872500-12072500 GCA_016859345.1 Istiophorus platypterus | reverse complement strand
ACTTCACAACATGGAAACAACAATTCTTTGATTGATAGGGTTACTTTGCCAAATACTAGCTCACATAGTCAGCGTGAGGAAAAAATAGATATATGCAGATTTTTCACCAGTAAAGGGGTTGAATCCTCTAATGCTGAGGGAGGAAAACAAGGTGTGTAAATGTCTCTATAAATTCCAAGTAACGTGAACATCATATAAACAGAGCTTAAGTTATATACACCTATTGTACTTTGCATTGCACTGTTGCCAGCCAAACCGTTACCAATGATACCTCAGTTGTGCCTATCTTTGGCTAGCGATACCAAGCTAGTCTAGTCTCATGGGAGATAGCCTAAAATGTTGATATTTTATCAGTCTAGTAGTCGTAAAAAGAGGTAGGTTTTATAACCATTCCGACTTTTTTTTCTGATAATGTCGCACATTGACAGCTACATTACCACAGCTTCCAAAAAAAGAAAAATGTAGGCTTCTAGCTGAGTGGATAACATTATTTTAAAATCTTGGCTCACTCACAAGAGATGCCACACCAAACCAGGAAATAAAAACTGAGTCTAAGTGATTTACATGTATCACACGCACACATCTCTGTAGGTCAGTTTCAGGTGTCAGCCATAGTGGTAAAGGGAGATTATGGATGTATCAGGGGCCTTTAGACGGTGGACAAACAATCACCTAACCAGTCTGCACTTTGTCTACAATGGAAAAAAGTTGCCATTGCCATTGTTCTCTCCTCCTCACACTGTATCGTGTAATACGAAATGCAGCTCAGTTTCCTTCCCATTAACAACTGTGGTTATAAATATGATGTATTTTATTAAAAAAGGGTGAAACTAGACAAAGAATACAGAAAACCTCATGGTACTTGAGTTACATTAAGCCAAATAGATCGAAGTTAGGCCTACTAGTTAACTAAGTTGGTTTAACTAAGTGGAATCAAGGCATTTACAGATGTCTTTTCAAATGTGAGAAGTAAATTACTTAAAATGTCATAGCAGCATGAAATCTGTAGTATTAATAATAATAAAAAAGAAAATAAACAACAACAACAACAATAATAATGATAATAATATTAATAACAACAATAATAATAATAAAAAATAATAAGAATAACAATAATAATTTGTAGCCCTCACATGAAGGAAAAACATTCATGGAAACAATTTACTTAAAAGTATGTTTTTAAAGGTTTCTGATGGAGAAGAATCAGAGCTCTAAACCCCTGGTGGGTTCTCAGTAAAATATGACAAACTAACACAAAACAGCATTTACGTCAAATGGTAATAATAGCAGTAGCCATGGTTATGTCGGTTGCATCTGTAGCAGTTGCAGCATGTGTTGCACTAATAGGTTTTTGTATCGTCAAGAGGGTAAAAAGATTCTGCAGCCACTGTGGATTCAGAGGAGGCCTGGGAGTGAAGGGGACGATGGGACGATGGCCCTGCAAGAAAATGAAAAGGTAAGGTAACATGTACAATGGATCATTCTTCATCAGTTTTAATAAACAGTCCGGTGTGTTGAATATTTAAGTTTAGAGGATAGAAGATGGTACTTACTTCATGTGAGACAGAGCCAGAATGTGGGCCTGCCACTTTTTCAGGTTCTATGTCAATCTGTAAAACAAACAAAAAAAGAAAACAAGAAAAAAAACAAAAAAACAAAGGTTGTTCGTGTGTTCTTTGGATTTTAAAGTACAACCACATTGATGCTGTGTTTGTCACACTTACAGGTTTGGCCAGAGTGAGGCTCAGGAAGCATCCAAGCACAAACACAACTCTCAGCATTGTTTCAGTGATCCCACCTGTTGAATAGGAAATAATGAACTCGGATGAACACATTTGGTAAATTATCAACAAAATCACAATTCAACCAACCTCACACAGAACAGAGTGTGGTAAAGTTGCCCTGGAAGACTAGCTCTTATTATAGACAGCTACAGATGGGGATTAATCTCATTTGCAAACAGCATCGTTGTGAAATTGCAGGGATTAGGAAGGTTCCCAACTCTAAATTTTAATGTAAAGAAATAGGCAGGGAAGATAATAAGCAGAAACACACCTGGGAGGTGTGACAGATACAAGTTCTGTCAGAGAGTTCTGTCATTAATATTAGAAATAATGTGTCATAGTCATTTGCATTTGTTTTGAACTCTAGTCCGATGGAGTTCCAATTAATTTTGGTTCATTTTTTTGAAGAGTTTCTATTCATTCATTGTAATTCTTGTCCAGTCCCTGTCTCACATCCCTAATATCTTTTCTTCAGCATTAACTCAGCTATAAGCCTAATACTCTGGTTTCATAGCTAAAAAATCTCAAGAATCACTCCAAGGGTGCAAACAGAAAACTGTCCATTCAGTTTTAGGAGCTGAAAGCTAGATCTGTGAACTATAAATGTCTCCGGAGATGAAAATCTTCCTTTGCAGTCAAATGTGATGGTTATAACAATGGTCAGAAACATAGTGCATTCTGGTCTGGGGTACTAGTTTCTCCATATGTACTTTTCGAAGAAAGATTCTGATTCTAGTCCGCCAGAAACAGAAAAGGATCAAAACAATATGATAATTCAGTTTCAGGAGCTGCACTTGTAATCAATGAAGAGTCCCCGAGGATAAAAATCTTACCTTTGAAGTCAAGAGTAATGTTGACACAGTGGCCATATACAGAGTCCAGTGGGGACTTAGGTCCGAGACAGGAGCACAGTCTCGCAAATAAATCATTCATGAGCACAGAGCAAGAAAGGGAGATTCTTCTACTATGCTACATGTACATACCTGCCAAATAAAGTACTGATAAGTTAAATAGGTAAAAGCAGAACACTCAAAAAAAAAAACACAGTAAAAATGATGATTTTCTTTCTTTTTTTTATTGATGATTTGTTATTTTCAAAATCAAAATGTTACCCAAACAAAATGCTGAAATAAACTCTATCAATACTGAGCATTTCTTGAAATCAGCTTTTTTGCTTTCTGATTTGCTATTTTTGAAATGAAGAGTGAAGAAAAATTAGCATATTTCAAGAATCTCTTGCAAAAAAAAAAAAAAAAGCAGCTATACTACATAGTGAATTGATTCTTACAGGACCTTTAAACACCTTTAATTGAAGAATCTGGAAAAAAGAAAAAAAAAAAAATAAAATCATCATCATCCCTTTATGATCCAAAAAAAAAAAAAGAAAAAAGAATTTAAAAATGAAAGAGCACTTAGCAGCTTGACAGGACATCCCTGAGTCCCAGTCCCCGTTAATTCCAATTTCAGAAGGTACAGCTTGACTGCAGAGACAAAGTGAGTCCAAAAAAAAGAGTGAAGAGAGATAAAACAGTTGCACTTCACAGCTGCTGAACTCAAAAATGAAAATCCCCCAAACCCTAAATCTTACAATTTTGGAGTCAATCAGCTGTCAAAGGTGTTTTGATTTTGATTCTCTCTTTGTCCTAAAAGTATCAAATGTGATGAAATGATGTATTCAGAGGGATAAACTTAAAATCTGTTGTCCGCTGGTGATGCTGGATTAAGAGCTAATCTCACTGCTGTTGGGAAACAATGAAGTGGTGCTCACTGGTTATGATTCATCTACAAAGCTTCTTGTTGTCTGAGCTTCAGGTTGATCCTTTTACTCTGACCATCAAATATTTAGTGTATTATTATATTTCAGTGTTTTATTGTGAAATATACTGAAGCAAATATCTGTTTTACCTTGGACATATTTTAAAGGTTAACAAGGCTTTTCCATTAAACTTAACTCGAACTATGTTATATAAACCATGCTGAAATCAATTAATAGATTTTTGATACACAATCTTATAAATGGACTAAATGGACTAAACTTAAAAAAAGTTGTTTTGATTCTCTCTTTGTCCTAAAAGTATCAAATGTGATGAAATGATGTATTCAGAGGGATAGAACTTAAAACCTGTTGTCCACTGGTGAAGCTGGATTAAGAGCTAATCTCACTGCTGTTGGGAAACAGTGAAGTGGTGCTCACTGGTTATGATTCATCTACACCACTTCATGTCATTAGAGCTTTAGGGTAAAAATAATTGACTGCACATTTAAATTACACCCTTAGGTAAAAAAAAGAATAGTGCCATTTTCCTCAGTCCTTAGTCCTTGGTTGGTCTCTTTACTCTATGCATCAACTATTCATTATGAAATGTCCTGAGACAAATGTCAGTGGGTTACAGGTGATACATTTCGACTTAGACATCTAGAAATTGTAATAATAAATGATTAGCATATTTTATTTTTTTGAAAACAAAAATAGCAACTAGCTAGTTAAAAAGTTTAGCATTTATAAAGCTGAAGAGCAAGATATTACCCTCAGGACTTGGTGGATAATGAAACAGAGCTAAAAGAGTTAGAAGAGTGGACTTTAATTCCTGATGTGCTCAGAAGCATAAATCAAATTTTATTGTAATGTTAGCTGATGCAAATATTCATGACTTTATGAGATAATTAAATGCAAATTTTACAGCTTGTTGTGCTACCTTTAAGTGGCCAGAAAAAGTGGAGAAAAAAAACTGTGAAAACAGTGTATAAACAATTTTTGAGTAATACACACAAGGAACGAACTCATGGTCACTTTGATTAGTATTATTATGTGGTTCCTTTATTTTTCATCTAGACATTTTATCAATTTTTCACACACACCCAAGAGTCAGGAAATCTTTCATGCTTTTCCTAGGTCAGAATGTTTGCACCAGCGTCTGCCCTCGTCTGACAGGGACACACAATGGATGGACAACTCACAAGTTCTCTCAGAGCTGCTGTGTGAGTGAGTCATGTCTGTAGCATTCAGCTCTGAGGTCAGAGGGAGGTGTTTTATTTCTACCTGCTCACTATTTCACATTTTGGAATTTGGAGGGGCTGTAAGGAATTCTGGGATTTAAGGGCTCTATGACAAAAGCAGGCAGTGTATCTTAAAGCTTTAATTTCAAAATCCCTATGCCTTCTATCTCTGATGCTATTTCTAATTCTTTGATTCTTTTTTCCGGTTATGTTTATGAATCTTACTGTAGAAAATAATCCTGCTTATGGCCTCACAAAAACCTGGACTCTGTCTGGAGCTTTTATAGACTCCCCTGACGTCCAAAGAAACTGAGATAAGCTGTACTTTATGTTATAATTAGGATATATTTGATATTTTTTAAAGGTAAGCCTTCATGGGAATTGTGAGCTGACTATTCAACAGCTTAGTTAGGTGTTCATATGCATATAGGCATGCTTCAGTTATATTATTCACTCTAATGTTTATCCCTCGGCTGATTCCTATGCTGTGCAGTGTTTGCACATAGAAAACAAGCTACAATATATCCTGCTTACTGCAAATACTAAACTGCTGTGGTGTGAAAACATAAACTCAAATACTTTTAGCTACAAAATCAAGATATTATATTAAGACCAGTCATTGAATCTAAGCATCCATATAGGTCACTTGTCCCTACCCTCATACAACCCATATGACCTTGACAGTGCCATGTGTACTTGACCTTCATTGTCATGGTAACAATAATATAAATGTGGTTTGGAAACAAAAAGCGCTGGATTAGGTTTAGGAAAAGATTGAGATTTGGGTTAAAATCAGTAGTTTATTACAGTAAGATTACCTTCGTTGTCGTTGTCAATAATAGTGAACAATCAGTTAAATTTGAGTAAAGGTTACATAATCAACCCATTCACCCGACCCAAACTCGCCCTCCTAACATGGACTCTGTCGCTCTTTATGCTGCGTCACCTGTCATTATTCTTTGCTCCTGTCATAATTGCTACATCCACTAGAGATTGCCTAACAAAGATATGTAACTATGGGTGGTGATAAGCTACTTGCACAAATGACCAATGGGGTCATTTTTTTTACAGGAGGACAGTCTCGCAAATAAATCATTCATGAGCACAGAGCAAGAAAGGGAGATACTTCTACTATGCTATATGTACATACCTGCCAAATAAAGTACTGATAAGTTAAATAGGTAAAAGCAGAACACTCAAAAGTAAAACACAGTAAAACGTGATGATTTCTTTCTTTAGTTTATTGATGATTTGTTATTCGGTTTCAAAATGTTACCCAAGAACAAAATGCTGAGAAATAAACTCTATCAATACTGAGCATTTCTTGAAATCAGCTTTTTGCTTTCTGGCAATTTGTTGCTTCATTTTCCCAATGGAGGAGGAAGAAGAGGGGCAAATGCACTGGCAAGACGTGTCAGAAAAAATTGCAGCAGTTGTGTCCAGATTGAAGTGGGTTGATTGTCGGTGAATGATGGAAGCGGAAGCTTTAATTGGGCCATCTGGAAAACACAGAAAATAAAACATAATAGCATTATCATCATGATATTATACAAGAAACATTGATTTTAAAGGAATAGAAATAGAAAGATTATGTAGTTGACAGAATCTCTTGCACAGGTACTGACCTCGTTAATTTCAGAGGGTACAGCTTGATCATTCTCCTCAGAGACCTTTAATAGTGAAGAGTGAAGAGTGAAGAGTGAAAAAAACCAGCATATTTCACTCCCTATCTGAACCAAAATGAAAAAAGCAGCCCTATACTACATAGTGAAATTTGCACTTACAGGAAAGGTGTGACACAGGGTCGTGAAGCACAGAACGAGGATCAGCAGTTTCATAGCTGTAGAAATGCAAGAATCCTTCCTGATCCAAAAAAAAGAAAAGGAAATTTAAGAATTATAATCCAGTTGCAGGAGCTGCACTTGTAATCAATGAAGAGTCCCCCAGTCCCCAAATCTTACCTTTGAAGTCAAGAGTGATGTTGACACAGTGGCCAAATACAGAGTCCAGTGGTGACTTAGGTCTGAGATACTTGCATCTCCTTGTGCACTTTATGAAGAAAAATTCTCCCTCCGGTCGTCCAATCAGCTGTCAAAGGTGTTTTGATTCTCTCTTTGTCCTAAAAGTATCAAATGTGATGAAATGATGTATTCAGAGGGATAAACTTAAAAGCTGTTGTCCGCTGGTGATGCTGGATTAAGAGCTAATCTCACTGCTGTTGGGAAACAATGAAGTGGTGCTCACTGGTTATGATTCATCTACAAAGCTTCTCGTTGTCTGAGCTTCAGGGTAAAAATAATTGCCTGCACATTTAAATTGTACAATAGGTCAAAAAAAAAAGATAGTGCCATTTTATGTCCTTGGTTGATTCTTTTACTCTGACCATCAAATATTTAGTGTATTATTATATTTCAGTGTTTTATTGTGAAATATACTGAGGCAAATATCTGTTTTACCTTGGACATATTTTAAAAGTTAACAAGGCTTTTCCATTAAACTTAACTCGAGCTATGTTATATAAACCATGCTGAAATCAATTAATAGATTTTGATACACAATCTTATAAATGGACTAAGGGAAATCAGTTCCACCTCTAGCAAATATCCTCACTCTAGTTTATGGTTCACAAGTGGCAACCTGACACATGTACATATACTGCGTACTGCCCTTTGATACTCATGATAATATTTGCCACTTCACAAGAGAACAGGGAGACTTACAGCAGTTGGGAAAGGGAGGCATTCATATGATTACGGGTGACTTTTTAAAATTTTATAAAGTTTTAAAGACCCATCCTTCTTCGGATGTAATTAACAGAAATAGTAACATCAACTGATACTTTTTTGTAATAATGTGATCTCTGTCTTGTAGTTCTGAATATCAGGGAAACAGAAAAAATTATTATTGTTTTTTTTCCATCTGATTCTACAGGTACTAGTTAGCAAATGGTTTTAATTGGTTTTAACAAGAATGTGTTGCTGTGTCCATTGACAGTGCAGCAAAACCTGGGGGAAGGGAAGATTGAGTACTGGTGTCTTTAGATGGCCACAAAACTTGTAAAGATGGAAGAAACTAGAGAGGTTTTGCCTGTAAAACTAGTGGTAGAGGTAGGACATTTGGTTAAAATTCTAGAAATCCTGACATTTACAGCGTTAATTTCAAACCTAATAAATACCTTTCATGGTTTCAGTTTTCATAGCTTTTTTTAAAAAAAAACAAACAAACAAAAGAAAAAAAACATCAAGACTTGCTCAGCTGTAGATTTTGTCCAAATTGTCAACGAAATCCACATTCAACCAAGATCGTACAGAGAATACACAATATTAATAGTATTTATAATCAAACAACTTAGTTAGAAGTCGTTACCGCCAAGTGTTCACAGCTGTAGCAGACTGTCTAGCAGATGGTCGGGGAGGTCGTTGTAGTGTCGTTCTGAACGTTGAGCTTTTCTTATATATTGGTTCAGAAGCAGATGTGGTGGCATTTACACAAACTTCTTGGCGTTGTTGGGAAATTGTAATTATTTGGAAATCTTCCATTTCCACATTTGAAGGTGTGGCTACTGATCAATAGCCTGGACCATATGGTATGTAGCATTCATTTAACAGCTCATTTCAGAAATATGGTGCATTGAATTTGTCTAAAATTCAAATCTGAATATTCAGTATAGAAAAAAAAGGTTTCATATTCTCACTGTTATGTAGCTTCAGTCTCTGTTCTCTACCTTTGCTATTGGCAACTTGGTAAACAGATTTCATGCATGGAAATTCCTGCACTTAAGATTACAAATCAAGTCACTTAGTGGCTTAGGCAGCAAACAGACAACACCCAGGGAAGCATGTATCTCTGTCTGCTTCCTCTTGTTTTAGGAAATTGGTGGCTACTCTGGCTTATGCTACACAAATAATAATGTGCAGTACATTCACATAATGATCAGAGGATACTTTCAATGTCCATTTTTTTCATTATTATTAATCATCTCTACCTGTTATATTGTTGTCACCATGTGATATTGCTAAGAATAAAGGACCAAAGACAGTTAAGAAGACCTCAACAAATAATGTGAAGTATCTACTGTTTTGCAAATAATAAAGAACAACTGAGATGTTTAAGGGGAAATAATCTATTTAGCATATGCTGAATACTTGTCCACTGGTTGTGTTTGATTAAGAGTTAATATCACTGATGATGAGAAACAGAGAAGTGGTGCTCACTGGATATGATTCGTCTACAAAGCTTCATGCTGTTTGAACTTCCTTGTAAAAATTATTGTCTGTACATCTAAATTATACTTGAGTTTTAAAAAAGAGGTTAAAAAGGATAGTGCCAACTTATGTCCTTGGTTGATCCTTTTACTCTGACCATCAAATATTCAGTGTATTATTATATTTCAGTGTTTCATTTTGGCCACAAAACCTATAAAAATGGAAGAAACTAGAGAGGTTTTGCCTGTAAACTAGTGGTAGAGGTAGGACACTTGGTTAAAATTCCAGAGATCCTGACATTTATACTGATGATTTCAAATCTAATTTATACTTTTCATTTATTGACAACTGTAAACTCCTGTATTCATATGCCCACATTTTGTTTCTCAGCTCCTTCCTTGGTCCCAAACACCTGGGACTAGTGCAGAGGCTGTATTCACAGTCACACTGTTTATGGATGGATGAAAAATCAGCTGAAAACTTTCAAGTGAAAAACAAAATACACAGAAGGTGGTTGCTTCATGATCGTATATTACATTTCAGTTGGACAGTGTTTATAGTAATTGTGCCCTAAAGCCAGGTTTTCCTCAGTCAGCCAGGGGCTTGTCTCGTCTTCCAAGCAGAGGAATGAGTGGTGGAGGGAAGACTAGTGGAGGGGAGGGCTTGTGGGGGGACAGGTGGGATGAAATATGTATGTCAATTAAGCACATCAAGCACTGAAGGAAATACCACAACACCACTAGAACAGTTAAAAAGCATGTGACTCACGGGCACATCTGAAGATGGTTACTGTCGATGGTTTCATTTTTGCCTGTCAGTCATACAATCAGCCGTCAAAGTGTGCTGCTTCATATTTCTTCTGTTCCTGTCAAATTGGATGAAGCCATGTATGTGCTGGCTCACTCTGACCACAATCCTCACAAGAGCCAGACAGATGCAGGCGCGGAGGTATTAGGAAACAGTAACGGTGCTGAAACTGGATATGACTCGTGCCCCGTTGCCTGCTGCTTCGTTACACTACACTCAGAGAGGTGTCTACCTAATTAATTCCGAGTCCCACTTTCTTTGGCAAAACCTAACTTTAAGTTCCCCTAATCAGCATTCATACTCAGTATATTACCTTTTAACAAATGATCTATAGCACATTATGATGTGCTTTTAGGCAAATAGAAGTGTTTACTGATGCATTCATGAATGATTATAACTGCTGTTGTCAGCATCCATAAATTGAGCCTTGCGCATAAACAGATAATGAGTGACTATATAGTAAAATACATTTGTAATTATAAAAAAATAACTTCATACTAAAACTTGTATTTCCTGATGAATTTTGAACATTCATAAACACTCAAGAATGAGCCTCTGTTCTTTACGACCCCAATGTAATGAGGTATAAACCATTTAGTAATTATTTGCATACTTCTAAAAAAAACATACTTCAGATAAAAGGTTACCACTTTTTTCACAATCAAAATGACACAGTGTGTATGAAACTGGATTTTAAGAAGAAAAAACATATTTAGCCCACAGCTTTTCCATTCACAAAGTTTATTTGGCAGATACTACAGAGAATACAGTTATTTTGACCAACATGTTGAGAGTGAAGGGTGTGGGAACACTGGTTAAGACAACATCATTTAAGTCAGGTGTGAGCTCTCAGTAAAACAAGAAAGACTGACACAAAACACCAATGATGTCAGAAATCCACAGCATTCAGTACCAGTTTACATTCACTTATTCTTCTCTGGTCAAACTGCAGATTTTGATTACACTTTAGGTTTAGAACCTGGAGCTGGAGTAACTGTAGTGGTAGGTTTAGCCGTGGTAGTGGTCGCTGCAGTCGTAGTCGTTGTAGCAGGTGGAGCAGTAACAGGTTGTAATTGCCGTAGGAGGGGAAGAAGCAGCTGGAGCAACTGCTGTGTAGTCAAGGTTTGCTTCAGAGAATCAGAAACATTCATCATCAGTTATACAGCACAGGATTTTCAAAGGAATTATACAGTAACAGACGGTCAGGTAAGTTTAATGTTTAACTCTAGGGCACAGAGAAGACTCTCACCTCAATGGAGTTTGAGTCAGTGGAAGCATCTGAGCGGGCAAGTCGCTTGTGTGTCACATCCATCTGTAGAAAATACAAAAATTGAATGTTTGATATTTCATTGCCTGTACTGATATTACAACATTAAAATATAGGAATAATTGATATTGAACATAATATTCTTTCACTTACAGGTTTGGCCAGAGTGGGACTCAGGAGGCATCCGAGCACAAACACAACCTTCAGCATGGTTTCAGTTTTCATAGCTGTTTTAAAAAAAAAAAAAACAAACAAACAAAAGAAAAAAAACATCAAGACTTGCTCAGCTGTAGATTTTGTCCAAATTGTCAACGAAATCCACATTCAACCAAGATCGTACATAGAATACACAATATTAATAGTATTTATAATCAAACAACTTAGTTAGAAGTCATTACCGCCAAGTGTTCACAGCTGTAGCAGACTGTCTAGCAGATGGTCGGGGAGGTCGTTGTAGTGTCGTTCTGAACGTTGAGCTTTTCTTATATATTGGTTCAGAAGCAGATGTGGTGGCATTTACATAAACATCTTGGCGTTGTTGGGAAATTGTAAATTTGGAAATCTTCCATTTCCACATTTGAAGGTGTGGCTACTGATCAATAGCCTGGACCATATGGTATGTAGCATTCATTTAACAGCTCATTTCAGAAATATGGTGCATATAATAATGCCACTTAGTGGCTTAGGCAGCAAACAGACAACACCCAGGGAAGCATGTATCTCTGTCTGCTTCCTCTTGTTTTAGGAAATTGGTGGCTACTCTGGCTTATGCTACACAAATAATAATGTGCAGTACCTTCACATAATGATCAGAGGATACTTTCAATGTCCAATTTTTCTCATTATTATTAATCATTGCTACCTGTTATATTGTTGTCATCATGTGATATTGCTAAGAATAAAGGACCAAAGACAGTTAAGAAGACCTCAACAAATAATGTGAAGTATCTGCTGTTTTGCAAATAATAAAGAACAACTGAGATGTTTAAGGGGAAATAATCTATTTAGCATATGCTGAATACTTGTCCACTGGTTGTGTTTGATTAAGAGTTAATATCACTGATGATGAGAAACAGAGAAGTGGTGCTCACTGGATATGATTCGTCTCCAAAGCTTCATGCTGTTTGAACTTCCTTGTAAAAATTATTGTCTGTACATCTAAATTATATTTGAGTTTTAAAAAAGAGGTTAAAAAAGATAGTGCCAACTTATGTCCTTGGTTGATCCTTTTACTCTGACCATCAAATATTCAGAGTATTATTATATTTCAGTGTTTCATTTTGGCCACAAAACCTATAAAAATGGAAGAAACTAGAGAGGTTTTGCCTGTAAACTAGTGGTAGAGGTAGGACACTTGGTTAACATTCCAGAGATCCTGACATTTATACTGATAATTTCAAATCTAATTTATACTTTTCATTTATTGACAACTGTAAACTCCTGTATTCATATGCCCACATTGTGTTTCTCAGTTCCTTCCTTGGTCCCGAACACCTGGGACTAGTGCAGAGGCTGTATTCACAGTCACACTGTTTATGGATGGATGAAAAATCAGCTGAAAACTTTCAAGTGAAAAACAAAATACACAGAAGGTGGTTGCTTCATGATCGTATATTACATTTCAGTTGGACAGTGTTTATAGTAATTGTGCCCTAAAGCCAGGTTTTCCTCAGTCAGCCAGGGGCTTGTCTCGTCTTCCAAGCAGAGGAATGAGTGGTGGAGGGAAGACTAGTGGAGGGGAGGGCTTGTGGGGGGACAGGTGGGATGAAATATGTATGTCAATTAAGCACATCAAGCACTGAAGGAAATACCACAACACCACTAGAACAGTTAAAAAGCATGTGACTCACGGGCACATCTGAAGATGGTTACTGTCGATGGTTTCATTTTTGCCTGTCAGTCATACAATCAGCCGTCAAAGTGTGCTGCTTCATATTTCTTCTGTTCCTGTCAAATTGGATGAAGCCATGTATGTGCTGGCTCACTCTGACCACAATCCTCACAAGAGCCAGACAGATGCAGGCGCGGAGGTATTAGGAAACAGTAACGGTGCTGAAACTGGATATGACTCGTGCCCCGTTGCCTGCTGCTTCGTTACACTACACTCAGAGAGGTGTCTACCTAATTAATTCGAGTCCCAATTTCTTTGGCAAAACCTAACTTTAAGTTCCCCTAATCAGCATTCATACTCAGTATATTACCTTTTAACAAATGATCTATAGCACATTATGATGTGCTTTTAGGCAAATAGAAGTGTTTACTGATGCATTCATGAATGATTATAACTGCTGTTGTCAGCATCCATAAATTGAGCCTTGCGCATAAACAGATAATGAGTGACTATATAGTAAAATACATTTGTAATTATAAAAAAATAACTTCATACTAAAACTTGTATTTCCTGATGAATTTTGAACATTCATAAACACTCAAGAATGAGCCTCTGTTCTTACGACCCCAATGTAATGAGGTATAAACCATTTAGTAATTATTTGCATACTTCTAAAAAAAACATACTTCAGATAAAAGGTTACCACTTTTTTCACAATCAAAATGACACAGTGTGTATGAAACTGGATTTTAAGAAGAAAAAACATATTTAGCCCACAGCTTTTCCATTCACAAAGTTTATTTGGCAGATACTACAGAGAATACAGTTATTTTGACCAACATGTTGAGAGTGAAGGGTGTGGGAACACTGGTTAAGACAACATCATTTAAGTCAGGTGTGAGCTCTCAGTAAAACAAGAAAGACTGACACAAAACACCAATGATGTCAGAAATCCACAGCATTCAGTACCAGTTTACATTCACTTATTCTTCTCTGGTCAAATTGCAGATTTTGATTACACTTTAGGTTTTGAACCTGGAGCTGGAGTAACTGTAGTGGTAGGTTTAGCCGTGGTAGTGGTCGCTGCAGTCGTAGTCGTTGTAGCAGGTGGAGCAGTAACAGGTTGTAATTGCCGTAGGAGGGGAAGAAGCAGCTGGAGCAACTGCTGTGTAGTCAAGGTTTGCTTCAGAGAATCAGAAACATTCATCATCAGTTATACAGCACAGGATTTTCAAAGGAATTATACAGTAACAGACGGTCAGGTAAGTTTAATGTTTAACTCTAGGGCACAGAGAAGACTCTCACCTCAATGGAGTTTGAGTCAGAGGAAGCGTCTGAGCGGGCAAGTCGCTTGTGTGTCACATCCATCTGTAGAAAATACAAAAATTGAATGTTTGATATTTCATTGCCTGTATTGATATTACAACATTAAAATATAGGAATAATTGATATTGAACATAATATTCTTTCACTTACAGGTTTGGCCAGAGTGGGACTCAGGAGGCATCCGAGCACAAACACAACCTTCAGCATGGTTTCAGTTTTCATAGCTGAAACAAAAAAAAAAACAAACAAACAAAAGAAAAAAAACATCAAGACTTGCTCAGCTGTAGATTTTGTCCAAATTGTCAACAAAATCCACATTCAACCAAGATCGTACAGAGAATACACAATATTAATAGTATTTATAATCAAACAACTTAGTTAGAAGTCGTTACCGCCAAGTGTTCACAGCTGTAGCAGACTGTCTAGCAGATGGTCGGGGAGGTCGTTGTAGTGTCGTTCTGAACGTTGAGCTTTTCTTATATATTGGTTCAGAAGCAGATGTGGTGGCATTTACATAAACATCTTGGCGTTGTTGGGAAATTGTAATTATTTGGAAATTCTCCATTTCCACATTTGAAGGTGTGGCTACTGATCAATAGCCTGGACCATATGGTATGTAGCATTCATTTAACAGCTCATTTCAGAAATATGGTGCATATAATAATGCCACTTAGTGGCTTAGGCAGCAAACAGGCAACACCCAGGGAAGCATGTATCTCTGTCTGCTTCCTCTTGTTTTAGGAAATTGGTGGCTACTCTGGCTTATGCTACACATAAGTATGTGCAGTACCTTCACATAATGATCAGAGGATACTTTCAATGTCCAATTTTTTCTCATTATTATTAATCACTGCTAACAGTCTTAAGAAGAAATTATAAAACAATGTTTGAAGTAACTTCTGTTTCAAAAATAATTAAGCATGACTAATAGGTTTTGAGAAATGTTAGGTGTGTCTATATGATGTCAGATATAGGCATTAGTGACTGATGGGCCCCACACATACTTTCATAATTCAGGGTAGATACATACAATATCATGAAATACCTGGCCCGTTTTAAGGGATAATTCAGCTGTTTAATTCTTAAGTAAAGTTAATTTATATGATTCATCTTAAACATTATTTCTTTGCAGGATATTCAGGAGCAATAAAGAATGCAGATGCTTCCATACAGGTGCACTACATAATACAATATAGCAATTGACATCAAACTGTGCACTGTGGCCTGTATAAAAATGCTGAGCAGTTGATTCTGATTTTGTCACAAGATGCAAGTAGGAAAGATCTAAGGGACTTTGAAAGAGGGTTTATTGTCAGGGCATCGATGGCAGGAGCGTCAGTTACAAAGGTTGCTCAGTGGCTGATGTTTCAATAGGAATTAAAGTTACATCTGAACTTAGACTTATGGGAGAGACATCAGTCGATAGGGTTCGACACTGTGGTCACTGGCACAGATTTGATGACCATGATGCTCATGCATTAGTGTGATATTGGAGGGGAAGCAGAAGAGCAACTCTTCCACATGTGACTGAGACTGTCAATACAGGGACGTGATCTGACTGGTCCAGCATGAACAGTTCATCCGCAGTCAGATCACACAGAGACGTAACAACTCCGATGAAAACAAAGACTTAGACACAGAGAATATCACAAGAATCAAAGTGGAGCTCAAAAAGGCAGTGTCTTTACTGAAGAGCCAAGTGGTCATTCCGTCAAATGCAAGGAATTGCAGGCAGGGAGCAGGCAAAAATCCAAAAACTAGGAAATGAAGCAAATTTACTAGCTAAAGAAAATGTGGAAATGCTGGAAAGCGATAAACACACTATGAAGAGCAAAGACAATGACAAAGACAAGGGGGAAACGGGGACGTGTATTTACGTGTTGTTGACTGACGGGGCCTCTAGGGGCAGGTGAGTAATTGGAAGCAGGTTTGGACGATGAATGGCAGAGGACACTCAAGGCAAGAACTGAAACAACAGGATAGTACAGTAGGGCTGCAGTTTCTACAGAGAGGTAGAAAAAATCCTCCATCTTCGCCATCTCTCACCAGCTTCAAGACAAACGGGGAGTGCATGGTTGGTGCACATCAAGAGGATGGCACAGGCCTGAATGCTTGATCCCAACAGCGACAGTGAATCATATGCTATGGCCTTCTCAGTCAACTTAACACCCATGGGAGATTTTGGACTGACGTGTTAGTCAGCGCTCTCCACCACCATCATCAAAACACCAAATGAGGGAATATATTTTGGAAGAATGATTTTCATCCCTCTGGTAGAGATCCAGAGTCTTGGACAATCAATGCGGGGAAGAATTGAAGCTGTCCTGGTGGCACGTGGTGTCCCAACACCTCACCAAAACACTTTTCCTTTAATTTGCCACCTGTTTGTGTGCATACAAGATATTGTTTGGGGTTACTATAAAATTAATCAGGCAATGGAAGGACAAAGCGTAGCCGTCTGCAGATGGAAACATACTGGATGCACACTCTGAGGTAGTGTGGAATAGAAATCCATTGACACAAAGGACCAGGGCTGCATCTGATTTCTCATTTAATTTCTTTTTTTTTTTTTTTTAGCATAGTGACAGTGAGCAGTCAGTGACTCAAGGCCTGAGATATGTAGATGGATGGTCAATCTAAGATTGGCCAGAGGGGGGACCCTGGTACATGTCTTATAGTAATTAGTTAACTGATTCCAGTCTCAGTAGTCTTCAGTAGTTCTTATTTGTTATTCAGTTTGGTAATCTCCCTAAAGAAATAGGTCAACATTTTGCAAGATCGTTTCTTTTTCTCTCTGAGAGTTTCCTTAGGCCGTTCACAAACAATAACATGAACGTACAGGTTTAATGGAAAAGTATCTGTAATAATTATACTGTTGCAAGCAACATCCGGCTGTATTGACCTGCCGAGACTTTACCAGGTTTACCAGGCATATAACATACTTAGCAGGAAGATAAACCTTTGTTCGTAATTAAAATACAATATTCTGAAATCTGTATATCTGCAGGTGAAAGATTTTGCATTATATTGGGGGAACCAAACATGTAGAAAATAAACTCTGAGAACCAACAGGATACGTTAGGATATATTGCAAAAAACTGACCCAACTCTTTCACAAAAGAATAATACAGTGTGGTTGTTAACGAAATATGAGACATGGGCTATAAACTAATATATGGCAAAACTTACCTGGCACGTGAAGATAATCAGTGTAAAAAAAAAAAAAAAAAAAAAAGATAAATTTAATTAAATTACATTTAAAAGATTGCACACCCCTGTTTCCAATAAATATAAAGCAAAATGGGAGGTTAGCTGTTAAAAACAACTTTACAAGTGGCAGTAGGAAATCTATAGTTACATCAACAGGTGAAGACAAATGGTGAAGACAACAAAAACACAGGCGAAACCGTGGTTAGGATATGAAAAAAATTTTAAAAAATTTAAAAAACAACACAAAAGGGACTTTATGGCCGCACCTTGGTGAGTCGCTGGAGGGCTTCGTACAGACAAATCTCATATATCAACTGACAACTGTATTATAGCTGACTATGTAACAACAGGTAACTATTCTGGCAAATAAACTTCTGACTCCAACTCAATACTCAATGCGTAGTTATATGAGTGGTAGAAAAACCAAAAATAAAAGTTTAAGTAAAACTTGACTCATTAAACATTAGTTCACGTTGAAGACAAGAGAAAATCTCTGTTTTGTGGCATCTCTTATGGAGGAAGCCCACTGAAGCCTCACCTCTTTTAACTTGCTTTCTTTTCATTTTGATGAAATTTTTTACTTATGTGCTGTTCCACTTTTTTATGTCAGTCCCTTCTCCTTTTTTCTCTTTGTTTCAGAAAGAAGATGAAGAAAAAATTGAATAAAATTATTTGAATCAGTGCTGATGTTTTTAAATTCATCCGTAGCACAGGGAAAGAGGACTTCACCACATAAGTTATAAGATGTCATTTCATCATTGTAGCAATGATTGCTGCATCACAGCTAAGACACGTTTGATTCGTTTCACAGGGGAGGAAAACGCAGGCCTCTGGAGAACAGGGAAGACTGGCTGTCAAATATTCATAAAATAACTTTATTCTCAATTTTACTATTATCTGGCTGGGTTTGGGTTTCAGCTATGTGGTTTGCAGAGAATTTAATTTTGTTTAATCTTTGCTTTTACATTCAAGACAACTACAGCATCATTTTTAAAACTCTTTGTCTCCATTTCAATATGTAGAGCAAATCTACAACCAAACAGAACCAATAATCCTTTTGTCCATTGGAGAATAAATGTGTGTAAATACATTTGTTTTTTTATCTAATAAAGATAAAACAATGTCTCGTGTTCTTTTAAAGGAACAAAACCTATATGAGCAGAATGTTTGAAAGAACATAGCCTTCTTTATATGTTTAAATCCACTTTCTATACAACATTCATCATTCAAATATGAATTTATGCTTCCTATCCCCAGTCTCATGCCATTTCTTGTTAGTATGTGCAGCCATTCCAACACTACTTGTTGTGCCATTTTAGACTTTTGGACTTTAGGGATTTTTTTTTTTGTTTTGAACTGGGATTTTTTTTTTTAATGGGAAATTATTCTGATTTGGCCTTCATTTTTTTTATATATATATTTATGGGTTTTTTTTTATTTAACGACATTTCTGTAACATAGCATTTTTTTCTTGTCTCACACTTTGGAGATGTGACACCAGCTCCAAGTCTAATCTCCCACCTTATCAAAACTTGAAGATTTTTTTGTGGAGATTTTTAGTATATTCTGTGAAACCATGTAACCCCTTCCTCCTCCTGTAAAACCAAAACCTCTGTCTAAAATAAAATTCTGAAAAAATTATCTTTGGCAGAGTTCTTTATTTCACACAATGTCAAATAAGACAGTTTCAATTTATTATACAAATGACCGAGTACAAATAAATTGGATTAGAAGAACGTTATACTCCAGTGTATTTTGCATAGGAAAGAGCTTGAAGTTACAACAGCCAAAAACAGGGACATTTTTTTTTGTTCTTTGTCTTTTGTTGTTTTTTTTTTTTTTTGTTTCCTAATCATGTTGTTATTTCCCAGGTGCCATCTAAGGCTCGAACAGGAAGGGGAAATTGGAGTGACCCTGCAGAAACATTCAGAAAAGGAAATGTTTAATTATTCAGAGTCACATGCTGCACAGCAGATGACAGTGACATGTAACAGATACCAGAAATAAAATCGTATAAAAACTTTAAATTTTGGTTGTCATTGTATAAAATCATACCTCATCAATGCCAGGGCCAGAAGTGTCGCCACGAGGAACAGGAGGAACTGTAGTAGTCTCTTTCTGGTTCCCGAGTGGCCATGTCTGATAAAGGTAAAAGTTAAGAAAACACAGTGATTAGACTTCACTGGTGCAGACTTGTCTTCTTCCTTAGTTTACTGATTTAAGGTTTGTAGAGTGCTCACTTTTTCTGTCTGCACCTTCGGCTGGGAAGCCTGCTGAAACGGGACAATACACATGAAAATTGGATTACAAAAGAAAATTACTTATCTACTAAAGTATATACATGTATTAAATGTTTAGCTACAATAAGACAACAAATAAACTGATATCAGTCACACAGAGAAATGACAAGTGCATGGATGAGCTACAAAAGGTATTATTTAACACTCAAATGAGACTGGGATGACATGATTTCAGCAGTCCACCGCTAAGCCACACAGACAGCATGTGGTCAGTATGGCAGACAGCTGTCACTGCACCACAGTCACCACATCCACACAGTCGTGACTAAACATCTGCAGCTATGTTATTATCATTAAGTCTCGACGTTGTCATTATCGTCTGCATAAGTTGCTGAAACTAAATTTGAAGCGCCAAAGTAGAACACATGCTAGAGACAATATTTCTGATATTTTAATTCATTCTACTATTTTTCTCTATGAATATTTATGTTGTTTAGTAACTACTTGTGCCCTTAAATGTGCACTAGAAACTCACTGCAGGCAAGCAAGTATTCATTCAACAAGTGTCTTTGGAAAATTACCCTTGAAAAGCTCGGAATAGATTACTGTCTTCAGTTGCTCTTTACCAATATGCACAGCGAATCTGAGGTTCTCTTTACATGTCTGACCTGCAGAGGGAGCTGTGGTCTCTGTGTGGGTCTCTCCGGGTTCTGCTGACCCTTGTTGGGCTGCAGCACCATAGTATTCCTCTGCTGGGTATAGCCGTAGGAAGGCACGAAGTAGGGGAAGCCCTGTGGATGATCAGTTCATCAAATTGTTTAAATTTGGCGTGAACATCTACATGAAGATATTGAAATTTGCAAACAAGTCAATATGTCTAACTTCATACCTGCTGTCTGGGAAACTGAGGAAATCCATAAGCAGGGTATTGAAATTGTGGAAACATCTAAAGTAGATTAAAAATGAATCATTAATTTCACCATATGACTGCAAGGAGCTTTGTAGCAGCTCCAGTGATAACTATGATGGGTGCTTCGCCGAACCTGCACAGGGTTTTGGGCCTGCTGAGGGACATTAGGAGCGTTGGGGTCCTGTGGAGGCCCGAGCTGCTCTTGCTGGCCGTTGGCGACAATCACAGGCGTTAGCTGGTTTCCCTGGTTAGGGAGCAACAGCTGTGGCCCCTGGGGACCAAAAGGACCTGCCATCTGTGGGTTCAAGTTCACAACCTGTGGAGTGAGCAGCACCTCAGGCTGCTGCTGCAGCACATACGGGGGTAATAATGAAGACGCCTGGAGGAGAAGGGGATTTATTCCAGGTTTCATCTTATTTTCCTGAGCAAACAGTTGTATTTTCCGAATTTTCACTAAAGAGGGTACTCAGTACTGGCACTGATAAATTCTGTAATTCTGATGCTACATGGTGGTAGCATTAGAAGTAGCCCAGATTTTTGGGGTTCAGACTGTACCTGTGTTTGTCCAAGAGCTGCAAGAGTTAGTCCATTAAGTCTCAGAATCTGAACACACACAAGAGAGATTAGTTAGATTGGATCATTTTATACCTAAATGATAGAAAACTTTACCTGACATCCAACAGACATGCATTCTTTAAGAACTATTTTACCTCGTTGCTATTGCTTGCAATAATTCCAATCTGCACCTGTAAATGAAACATTAAGAAAAAACAATTTATCTACCAGTTTAGATGCAACAGTATGAGCAATATCTAATAATGCAATAGATGTAACTCACTGGTAGCGCAAAGCTTGTCCTTAACAGACAGAGCAACAGAAGGGCAGTTTGTAGCTTCATGTTGTCCTACAATGTGTAGAAACATGAGGCATGCTTTAACTAAAACCTCCTGAATTCATATGATTTAGTCAAGCTTTGTAAACTATCTACCATACATTTTACCATTACAAAGAAAACTTTCACTGAAAGGGTGAGCGCCACAGTCTCGTCTTACCATTTCTCTGGTTCTGCTTTCTGTTTCTAGGTGCCTGCCGCCTCACCTTGTCCATATCCCTTTTAAATTCACTCCACGTGGGCTGTTATAGTCCACTGCCAGACCGTCCAGACAATGTGTGGTCAGTGGGACAGACATTTCTCATGGCGTCAGACTCAGACACCTACAACACAGAATAGGTAACTATGTTATTAGGTGTAAGTCATGTCTCTAAACGCCATGACACGGTCCTTGTCAGGCTGTTAACAAGTCTCTAAAGAATCTGAATTAAAATTGTATGCACCTTTTACATGCTGTGTTGAGAAAAACATCAGATTTCTGTTTATTGTTTGAGCCCTTCATTGAGTTTTTGTGTTTAAATGTGTTAAAGTGTGGTGCTTCCGTGTTTAATTACAGACGTCGTATCCAACAGGAGTTTTTTGGCACATAATGGGAACAAAGGGACAACAGGAGCTGGGAGGTTAGAATCAGACATTTTGTCACGATTTGTTAATCGTGTTGTAGACTGATGTTGGCAACTCACTGGCAAATCATGAGTATTGATGGCTGACTGTGTTGGGATTCATGCTGAGGCTACACAACAAGAAAGCTCGAGAGGCATGTTTTTGTGAGTCTGTCAGGAGAATTTACATTCCTTGTGCATTACATAAAATGTTAAAAACTATAGCAGAAAGCACTTTGTTTGAATACAAAGTGTTTTGTTGCATCTGTTTTTAATTTGCTTTTGATGTTTTTATGTTTTATTTGGGGGGGGGCAGTTTTAATGTTGAAATGACAATTTAACTTAC
Source organism: Istiophorus platypterus (assembly GCA_016859345.1). NCBI lineage: Eukaryota > Metazoa > Chordata > Actinopteri > Istiophoriformes > Istiophoridae > Istiophorus > Istiophorus platypterus. Next base: position 12,050,083 of record CM029114.1, on the reverse strand, counting down.
ACTTGTATTTGCTTTAAAAACTGGAATGCGACCAATAGGCTTTTTTTTTCACTGTAAACATTTAGGCTCGTCGTAGTAGGAAAAGTACAGGTCTTAATCATGACATTAATGGCAATTCTGACCTATTCAAATGTCCCAGTAAGCCATGACAGCTTGACACAGACACAGCATGAATAATTCCAGCACCCTGAAACTGAAGAAGCTGAATGGAATTCAAACAGCACGTTTTCATTTGCATCTCTGCTCGTCCTACTCCAACAGGGAGTGTCTTAATATTTTTTAGAAAATGTATGTCAGATATTCTCTGATTTTGCTTTTTACCTAAAGTCCACAAGCATGATTCATGACATAGGGTTATCGAGTCAAGAGAATGAAACTCAGGAAAATCTTAATTATAAATGCTTATTCTTATTTGAACCTGTGTTATTGCTGTTTTTCTTCCATATGTTTCCATATGTTATGTCAAACTACTTTGTTCACATCCTGTCACAATATGTTATCAGGAAATTTCAGCAGGGCACAGAGGGATTGTTTACCGTCTGAGGTGGGATGGCCTGACAGATTTAATGTATGTTGTAAACAGCCCCTCCCAAATGTGTATAAAAGTGTGTCACACATCATGCTATTTGCTGAATGCTTCAAAGACCAAACTCTCTGTGCATAAAGCCCATATGCAAATGACTTGAATAAATCAACAGAAAGACAATTCTGTTGTTGTTTTTCTCATATGTTGAATATGCGAATTTCCACCACAGAACCCATCGGTCTCAAACCTCAGAGGTTTCTGTGGTGGAAATTCTCACGTTCAACATAAGGGACAAAACAACATCAGAATCGTCTTTCTGGTAATGTTGCATGATTACTTTGCCAGCCTCTGGGATACTTGGTCGTGTATTTTTTTTTTAGATGCCTTTAGATGGCAGCATAAATCCACTATAAACTACACTGTAAATTGCATTTAAACTGTTCTGATTGTATAATATCCACTAAACAACAACACCAAACATCCACCAAACAAACTTTGATTTTAAGCAGAATTTATTTTATTGGTAAGTAAACATGTTCAGTCAATGATCTTTTTTTTTTTTTACCGTGATTCCTACTACAGTTACTTTCAAAATGATATATAATGCACACAGTTTCCATGGTCATTGGTTATGGGCAACAAAATCATACTAGTCAAATTTTATTGTTAAACTGTATATTGCAGTATCATCTCAATTATCCTCATGATGAACATCTTCATCACCCCGAGTTTTTGCTGCCGTGTCAGTAGGTGGAATCTAAGAAAAAACAAAGTTGGAGACCTTGAAGAGAATTTGTCTTTCCCAGTGAGACGTCATATCAGTCGGTAATGATGATCTTTTCAACTTTACCCGGCAAGGTCTGTTTTTTAACTTGTAAATTGCACAGTCTTACCTGAGTATCCACAGTGGTCGTTATGGTTTTGCCCTGTTTCATAATCTGACGCTTGAAATTCAAAGAACAACAATCAGCTAGTGCAGTTTTCATTCATATCACATACAGCAGATGTAAATGTAGATGACTTGACTCTTACCCTGAATCTTCTAATTGGATCGGGCTGAGGGGGAACCTGCTCGCTCATAGCACCACCTGTAATCCCCTAAAAAAAGACAGCAAGGCAGCATGATTTAGTGATTCTAGTGATTTGTTAAATTTCTACATATCATCATGTAACCTGTAATAAAAGGGTGTTGCCAAAGAGGAGAGTGTTTACCAGCAGAGGCTGCTGGGGAGGATTCATCGGTCCCGTTTGGGGGACTCCCATGAAAGGACGCTGATGGTAGGAAAGAAAGATGTAAATATTTTAGCCTGTTACTCTAAACCATAAAACGAAATTACATGAGTTCTGATATGTGTTGTGACTGCAACTATGTGCCACACTAACCCCATTGAATGCTGGGACAGGGAACATATTTTGAATAGGGCGCGGCACAGCAAAAGCAGGAACTCCAGGGAGCAACTTTGAGAGGGAGGGTAAAAAATGTGAAACTTCATATCCGGCTTACAGTATTGCCGTATTAACATAAAAATTTTTATATGAAAGATCAGATCAGATATTTTGCAGATATTTTCTTTGCAGTATCAAGGATAAAATCATATCATGTAAAATCTGACTTAACAGCAGTTTGAGTTCAGTTAAGTGGAAGGGATGCCAAGTCATGATGCATTTTCCATTTGTAAATAATGTAGACATCAGGAACTGACATGTCAGGCAACAGGGCAGCACCATCTTGTGGTTGCATTCAATGGAAACAATCAGACAATCTAATATCTTTACTTAATTCTGAACTTAAAATTTTGATTAACAGTGTTAATTTTTCATTTTTTATTACCAAGAATGTTTCTTTATACTTAATTTTCATCTTATTTTGTCTTTGCTTTTGTTTTATAACCCTTATTAATGTGATTAAATGACATGTGACTAAACTTCTTCGTCTATCATCTTTGTCAAACTTGCTGCTACATGCCATAAAGTAATTAATGTTCACATTGAACTGATGTCCTCACAATGTCGACTGGATGGACTGACCTGTGGAAACTGCGGCTGTCCGATCAACCCTGCCCCACCACCAATCAGCATCGCTGGGTTCAAGCCTCCAATCATCACCCCAGGGTTAAGTCCATTCATGCCTGCCAGCATACCCGCGTTCATGGCTGCAATCATATTCAGTGTCTAAAGGAGGGAGGAAAAGCGTTTGTTATTAACAATGATCTAATTTGGATTATTGTAATTATGAATTATTGGTCTGAATGTTCCTTACCTTGCCTGCACTGACCTGAAATAAGCAAAGAGATGAGATGTTACATGCGCTGCTTTGTATGTAAGAGGGACAGATAGATAGATAGACAGGCAGACAGACAGACAGGTAGGTAAATAGATAGACAGACAGACAGACAGACAGGTAGGTAGATAGACAGACAGGCAGACAGACAGGTAGGTAGATAGATAGACAGACAGACAGATAGATAGATAGATAGATAGATAGATAGATAGATAGATAGATAGATAGATAGACAGACAGGTAGGTAGATAGACAGACAGACAGACAGACAGGTAGGTAGATAGACAGACAGGAAGACAGACAGGTAGGTAGATAGATAGACAGATAGATAGATAGATAGACAGACAGACAGACAGACAGACAGCAGGTAGGTAGATAGATAAACAGACAGACAGACAGACAGGTAGGTAGATAGATAGACAGACAGGCAGACAGACAAACAGGTAGGTAGATAGATAGACAGACAGGCAGACAGACAAACAGGTAGGTAGATAGATAGATAGACAGATAGATAGATAGATAGATAGATAGATAGATAGATAGATAGACAGACAGACAGACAGGTAGGTAGATAGATAGATACATACATACATTCATACATACATACATACATACATACATACATAGACTGTACTCACATTGGAGATGGTGATTACAAATGTTGTGAGAAGAAGAAGCTTCATTTTGCAGCCCGACACCTATAAAAAAAACAGAATAGATACATTTTAATACATTTTCCATAATTATGTCTCTTGGAACATGTCGATTTCTGTATTTATATAATAAAACAAAACTCTCCATCACACCAGACCTAAAATTTTTGCTCTTCCTTCAAATGTTGTGTGCCAAGGAGGACCAAACTACAGTTGTGCCCTGATCCTTGAGCAGCTTTTATCAGTCCCAGAGATTATTATGAGCCAATTAGAGAGGAGAACACCAGTTATATTTGTAACCTGTGTGTCATGGGAACCTGTGATATGACATCTACTTTTAGTACAATACCAGATGTGGAGAAGTGTAACACTGTGAGCTGTCTATTTTCAAAGACCCTTCAACCCTCTTCGACCACCTTACTTTGTTCTCAATGCATCAGAGTGACTGTGAACATTAACTGAGTGAATCAGTATCTTATGGTGGGTTTGTGGAGGCTTCCGCAAGCTGCTAAACTAAAGGCCCAGTAAGAATCCTCTGAATGCCGCAGGTTGTGGTCACAGGAGGCAAACAACTGACATCATCATCAAGTGCTTTTGTTCGTGTGTACGCTTAAACTCAATTAAACATTTAACCCAGCAGGCAGCATACTGTTTGTGACTTCAGGAAAGCAACTAAGTAATAATAAGAACTTGTGATGGGATTTTTGTTTGTAAGTGCAAATTTCATGTTTCCCACTGCTGTAATTTAGGACAAATGTAAGTTAGCAGCAGACATAACTGTGATTTGTGATAAGTTTTTCCTTTTTTTTCTCAAGCTGATTTTACTTGCCCCAGGCCTAAAATAACCATTTGCATCATACTACCAACTCAACCTCGATGACCACAACACTAGACCTCTTTTAATTTGTAAAATCCTCTGATGATACTGAAAAGCGGGAGCAGACATGTGCCTGTCATATTTCATCAGCACATTTTCTCATGTTGTTTTGGCCCTTACATTCATTCCCAATGTGGTTTGCCGGGTATGTTTTTACATACTGAGGCTGTCTGGGGAAGGTTTGTTTGCTGCTGACGGGGCAAACCACTGCAGATCAGGTAAACAGCTTCTGTGGAAGTCTGGTCTGGGGCTTTATACTAATTACACATTGTCATGCAGTTCCAATTAGGAAACATTTTCTTCCTGTTTGCAGTTTATGACAAATGACAATTCGTAAAAATATTGTGAAAATTTGAGTAGTTCATTTATTTTTTTATGTTATTTTTATGTTTATGTAAATGTGTTTGGGTTTTTTTTTTCAATATGTCACAAGCTTTATAAAAAAGAGGTCTTTCACTCCCCGAGTTCTGCCATGATGTAAGTATTGGGATGTCTTTCATATTTAGAGACCAAAATCACTATGTTGCAACCAGCGTACTGTAAATATAAATTTATGCATATTTGTACCAGAATGTCACACAAAAATAACTGCTGTCAGAGGAGCCACACCCATGACACTGGGTTTTTTACCCAAGTACAGTTTGACAGACATTTTTCGGGGTCTAGACGACGTTAAATCAAATATATATTGTATTAATATATTGCAATAAAGATTCAACAGTCAACAACTGATTTCAATCATTTATTTGTCATTTATTGTTATAACAATGATTTATAAAGTTAACACTCAAGCATGAACTGATAGCAGTGAGACAGGATGAAGACATGAGTATGAGTCGTGAGAAGTACAGTATGTAATGTCTAACAGTTGTGTGGCTTCATTTCGCCTGCGTCTCCCCCATCTCCATTCCAGAGAATTCTTCCTCATCTTCAGCTGCCATTACTCTCATCACTGGAGACTGCGTCCTCCTGAGTCGAGTTGCCGCTGAACGCCGAGACCTCCCTCTGCCGGCTGCAATCCTACCAACGGCGCCCGGCTGTAGTTGGTTGTTCGGCCCGGCCATCGACATCAGCTGCGTTTGGCCAGGAATCAGCACAGCACCCTGTGGGTCTCCTCCAGCATTTCTCAGTGATAGCACAGCAAACAGGCTGACTGGCGCACCCCTGATGGCCTGAGCCCCTTGTCCCTGCGGATTCACAGCAGCTCCAGGAGTCTGCCCTACCAGAAATGCACCACCTTGTTGCAGGGCTCCAACAGAATTTAGCTGCTGCAGGGGCCCCTGACCCAGTTGGTTCCCGGCTGGCTGGATAAAAAATGACCCACCAAGTTGGACTAAGTGTGCCATAAGGGGTTGACCGTTCAACAGGACCCCATTTTGAGCCCCAGGGTTGGCATTGTTGCCACCTGCTGCTCCTGCATTGTTGTTTAATCCACCTTTACCAGGTGCCTCAGCACTCCCTGAAGACACACCACCCTCCACCACAATAGACAAGGTCTGAAAGACAACCCACAGTATACAGAACATTTTTTAGCTCAGTCACAGCAGACAGTCAACAGGTGAGGTGCTGCATCTCTCCTCACTTATATAAGGAGCATCAGATGCGGTGATCACTGAGAAAGGTCCAATCAGGTTCCTTGCTTTATCTCAAAACAAGTCACTGTAATCATCATGACCATGCTTCAGGGTATTTTTTGCTTTGTTCCCTAGAGAGGGTCATTATTCAGGATTATGTGGCAAACCCAAACCAGGTATCAGTGACTTGCATTCTCCTGTCCGCAGAGTGCATATTTTCGTGTAATGGTGTCATCAGGACAATAGACTGACGAATAAAACATGATATTAGAGCATAAACTGATGTGTCCCAGGGCCTTTTGGGGTCGACTGGGATCCACCAATATGATGCAATAACTTTATTTCAGGACTGTAAAGAAACACTACTCATCATTAACAACAGGGTGATATTGTCAAGACCTTTGCTGTCCATAAAGCTTTAATTAGGGCTACAGTGAAACATATGATGCAAAGACAAACATTTAAAGCATTGGCTACTAAATTAAGCAACAAAGTTATTGATTTACATTTAATAGTATAACACAAGGGTTTGAAACTATCTACTTAACTTTGATTTAAAGAGTAATTCTGCACTAAATCACTCTAACATAGAAACCACAGTTCTTGTGAGGCCTCATACTATATATATTGTACAATGCCTTTTCTATTAATGAGCTGCTGTAAACTTTTCCCCATTTTGGAATGCATTAGAAAAAACAGTTTCTGGATAAACTGGTTAAACATAACTCTTTCTTGTACTCTAATAAAACAACCCTAGCAGCTTAGCTTAGTCTATATTACAGAACAAAGATCCAAATGTCCAAGCACAAAATAACAGCACTGACCACCAAAACTTGTCCTTTATATAGCAGGAGGTAAAATGAGTTTCTTTCATCTGTACTTGTCAGGGTGTTGTATAACATTTTGGCCTGACAAAATAACAGGAGCCAAATGATTCGTGGAGGCTTCTGTCTCGAGCTGCATTGCTGAAGCTCTTGTAGTAGAAGAGGTACACAATGAAGCTCAGAAAAGCAGGTTGACATCCATATCCTCTGCGGGAGAAAACAAAAACATGGAATTTAAGGTACATTATTACTGAAATTAGGTATAATTGCAAAAGAGGTTTGACACCGTATATATACTGATTTCTCCTTTTTGCTATTTGGTTAATATGATAGATAAACTACCACTGGCGTGTGAAAAATTAACTAACTGCTTATGATAAAAATCTGAATATATCTAATGCTAACATATAGAGGGTTAATGATGAAATCATTTATTCAGATTTGGAGAGTAACAGTTCCTAAACCTCTCCTAGTGATAATGCTGGACTTGTGGTTACTCCAAAGATTAATGATTAATACAAAAAGGAAGGTGTCTCAAAAATATAATGAGGAAACTTCTTTTTGTCACTTTTCTGAGGTATAATGTATGTTTCAACTAATGACATGCTGCTGCATGATATGCACTCTCCACTCACCATCCTTGATGCCAAAACAGGAGGTCCACTCTTTAAAGGACACTTGCTTGTCCTTGTCGGCATCACACTCCTGGAAGAAGCGGGAGGTGCAGTGCTCCATCGGCACCAGAGGGACCCGGAGTGGGGCCAGCTCTGAGTGGGACAAGAACCTGCAGAGATTGGACCACAATCAAATTGTCTTATGTATGCTATATACGATATGTATCGATTACAATCAGAAACTTGGGTTTTATGATATACCCAGCCATTACTGGCAGTGGTTTGTTTAGTATTTGACATGACCAAACCTAGAGGTGGAGGGTCCTCCGGGTATGTTATATAAAATTCTTTTAAGTAATATACCCGAGAATTTGGGTGGGTCAAAAGGTACTAGGAATATTTTTCTATCACTCCTAGCATTTGTGAAAAGTTAATGGGAAAATGTAAAGCTGTGCTATTGGTTGTTGGTGAAGAGGTTATTGACCCAGCTGCTCACTGAAAATTAGATTAGAATTAGGTGGCAAATGCTGGATTATTGACATTTCTCTCATGAAAGCTGTAAAACTTTAAGTTATAAGGAAAATTTATTGGTTATCAGCAACAGTATATGCAGACATATTAACTTCCAAAGCCTATACTCATTCTGTGACTGCTTTTTATGCAGTAACATGCTTTCTTAATATTATAATAGTGTGATGTGATTGTAATTGCATCATTTATATAGTAAATTAAGAGCATGTACCTTGTAATATAAAATGTATAATCACTGAGCAAACTGAATGTAACTTAAAACAAATGAAAAAGGAGAGTTACCTGTCAGAGGGATGTTGGTCCAGTTGAGCAAACTGCCAGTGCACTGGGTAGATGTACATGTTATAGTTCTTCTCAAAGTCCTGTGCGAGAAGCTCAACAGAGTGATCACCAGCATGAAGACGCCTCTCACTCTCAAAGATTTTCTTCACCTGCAGAATGCAGAAACACCACAGTTCAGTTGCCTTAGATTGACTAAAGGTGCTTTTTGCTTGTCTGACAGACTCACTCACTGACTGGTTGATTGGATACAAATAACAACAGATTTCTGAGAAATTATACAGTATATTTATTTTAACCTGTAGAATATATATATACTTCTAAGGGCAAGATTAAAACAGATTATTTTTAAGAAGCCTGAGAGTCCCATTTCTATTAATTCATTATGAACACTGTATCTTACTCTGAAACGCTGTTTAGGAGTCAGGAAGCCAGGGGACATGGAGTCATGCTCATAGAGCTGCAGCAGCACATTTTTCAGCCAATCCCTCATTCGTAGAGGGAACTGGACCAGCTCAGTGTCCACACATGGAGGTATTACTGAGAGGGAGAAGGGCAGAGAGGGAGAAGGAGAAGGTCTCAAATTGTTTCTTCTTGCACTACGCTAAAATTGTTTTGCCCAAACCACAGTCTGTAGAGCGGTTAAATCTCACGTTTGCATGGCCCAGTGTAGTCCAGATGAAGCCTGTGCCCTCTCTTGGTGCCTTCTAGGTTGCATTTAGTGGCAAAGAGTTCACACGACGTATCATATGTTTTGTTGTCTGTCCCACAAACCTAAATGGAACATAAATGCAAAAATCAGATGCAAGCAGTGGCTAAACATTCCAGTTTAGCCGTCAGCTTGTTATGCATACTTACATGATCTAACTCATTCACACTGGGAGGACATTGCGACGGCTCTTGACACACACAGCCCGGTTTATTGTCTGCATCAAGTTTACACATCTTTCCACGTTTGCAGCGGAAATTGTCACATGGGTCTAGAAGAAACGACAACCACTGTAATAACCTGTGACATATATTTACAAAGAATTTTAAAAGCAGTGTGACGGGTCTATTTTCCTGACTGGTTTATGTTTCAGTGTGAGGGCTTGAAATCAGTGAGCTATATCCACTACTCATCATCCCCCACATTCCACTGCCATTTTAGTTTGTACAGTGATTAAATTCAACTTGATCTCTCTTATTCACTCCTTAAGCCTGCAGAGCTGTGTTTTGGTAGTGACCGCGAAGCAGGGTGGCACTATTCATGTGGAAGTTTTAGCAAGATGACCCAGTCAGCAGATTCCCCTATGAGAATGTTGGAATAGTGCATTAGTCAGAGTGGTGAATGGTGAGCGCTTCAGCCGCTGAATTAACCAACCAGCAGGGGCTTCTGAGTGATGTATGCTTCCACCAAGAGAGGGCCTGGAACTAGGGTAGAGATCCACCGTGGCTCTTATCTGCACTGGATTCATTCCTACCAAAGGTCCCTGGAAACGTACACAGGAAAAATGAAAATGCAACCTCATGAGATGTGGAAAAAAATTACTCATGTGTCAACCTCTTATTTATTGAATCACATCATCAAATCACCACAAAAGTAAATATAATGTTTACTACATGAAAACCTACAATAAGTGATACTTTGGCTAATTAGGGGCATCTGAAACAAGCTATAAAAACAGCGCAAAGATATTACAATTTTTTTGTTGATATGGCAAAGAGTTCCCGCTCTACACATCTGGAAGATGAAAAGCGACATTATCATTCAGTTGCAGTCATGTTTCAGGCAACCAGGTGAATATAAGTCCTTTATTACATTACTTTTAGCTCTTATTCAGTCTCCACCAACTTCTGTCTGCCATTTGGTGCTGAGAAGGTATCGTATAGTGGGTTTTTGGAGCCTTTTTACTGAGAACAGCTGCCTGCTGAATGACGACCCTGATGAGAGCTGTGAGAATAATAATTCTCAGCGGGTTCATCATTATGAGTGACCCATTTCACATGCAAGTAGTTTGGATCCATTGTTAATATGAATACATTGACTATAGCTGCTTTAAGGAAAGTGCATGTATAAATTATGTGTGATTTACCCATTTTCCTGCCCTTCTCCTCTTTGCCTTTTGCACTGTATTGTCAAAGCTGCTGCTCTCAGACTCTTGAGGATCCTGTTGGCTCAGATCTTGTCCAGACTGTGTTTCATCTCTCTGTGGAGAGTGTTTCCTTGCCCTCTGGTTCTTCTTCTGCTTCCTTGTCTTTCCCTTGGTGTGGCTTCCACTGTCATTCTTACTTTTCTCTTCCTCCTTACCAGCCACTCGGGACCCTGATCCAAGCTCCCTACCGCTCTTTGGCTCTTGAGGCTCCACGTCCTGATTCATTTCTTTAGATTTAGCCAGTGAATCTTTGTCTTCTTGCAGCCTGTACTGATCAGACACCTCCTCACTGTCGGCTGCCTCAGTGTTTTGTACATCTTGTTCGTAGTCATCGTCCATGGTGGGTACTTCTTTCTCATTGGCTTCTTTCTCTTTAACATCTGGAACATCTGTTTTTGAAAGAAGCTGATTGTCATCATTGTGGGGTTTGAGCTCAGCCGATATTATCTGCAGAGGTTGTAAGATGCCACTATCAGCAGCATAGTCAAGATCAACTGGGAAATCAGACTCTGTGCTGCCCTCAGTTTCCTCTAGCAGGCCCATTGGTTTTTTTCTGTTGGCCATTTTGCCAACAGTCTCCCTCTTGTCCTTATGGGACATCTTCTCCTCCTGTACTTCATCGTCAACACTCTCTTCCTTCACCACCCCCTCATCTGTCACATCTTCACTATGTTTCTCCTTTTCAGAGTTGTCCTCCAACCTCTTCTTCTCCACCTCAGCCTCCTCATCCTCGCTTATGTCCGCAGCCTCACCAGACTCCACCTTGCCTTTGTCTGCCTCCGCTTCTTCATCCTCCAGCTCTCTTTCTTCCACCTCTTCCTCTTCTGCCTCTTTTTTCAGCAGGTCTGCCAGCTCCTCCTCACTCAGCAGGACTGCTGTGCCTTTTTCTCTCCTTTCAGTCAACTCAGACTCTCCATCTTCCTTGTTAGTGTTTGCATTGTCCTCAGAGCTAAACTCCTCATCTTCCTGCTCCTGGCTTCTGGCCTCAAACGTGACTAAAGTGGGTAAGACCTGTGGCCTGTTGGCCTCCTCTGTGATAATGTCCTTAACCGGGTTGGAGAAAAAAAATGATCATTTACTGAATGAAATTATCGGATTCAATTAAAACTTTTCAAAACTATTTGGAGTCATGTTTTACCTTTTCTTTGGTTTTATGTGAGGTCTTATGCAATCCATGATGTTTTCCATGAGGTTTGCTTTTAACCTGTATATCAGAATAATGGATAATGATCAAATCAATCCCAAAACTGCAATAAGCAAATGCCATAACTTGTTTGTCCAGCTAGGGCAATAAATAATAACTTTGCTACTCACAGACAGGGCAAGTGTTGCTGCCAGTAAACAAAGGAAAACTAAGCAGGCCCTCATACCTGAAACATTGAAATCAAAAAATTAAACACTGGGGAAAAAAATAAAAAAATCTGTTACATGTAACTTACATTATTGAATCACTAGAGTATTGAATATCTGAGAAACTCATTGAACTTAAGGCCGAAAAAGCACATAATAAACAAACAAAAGATTATATCTTGACTTATAACTGGTCACGTCAAAGACATGGACTTGGCAGATCTTTCAAAGTTAAAACAGATGAGAGCATCTCTGTGCTGCCAACACATGACAAGCAGAGCTGTGTGATTGGTCTCCACTGTTGTCCTGGTAACAGGCCTCTGAGATGCGCCTCTCTCTCAAAAGTCACATTCAGAGCTAAAGTAAACATCAGAGGCTACCAGACTGGAAAAGTTGACTAAGTCCACAAACTTTTTTGTCTCTCTGGATGGAAACAAAACAGACATTGCTGGGTCTATCCGGTGGAACAATGGCTGACTCGGCCCAGTACAACCCCAAAAGATGGAGGTGGGAGGGGTACGTGTATGAAAATTCACTGAAATTGAAAAATCTTTCAATAATATTTCATTTGACATTTTTTTTTTACTTGCCATGTTACATGACAGTTGTTAAAGTATCTCTTTATTTTAAGTGACATTTATTTGATTTCTTTGAGGATATTTTCAAATTCTATAACGAAACATAACATGAAATAGATGATAAAAGATCATATAGATGATAAAAGTAAGGAAATTACATTTCAGTTTGTCTATACCACATACAGTATATTGGCATATCATAATATAGAGTACATTTATAGTCACCATCTCTTGATATATACAAAAATAATCAACGAATTGTTATCTTGGAGCATCGAAGCAAAAACATAGTCAAGAGGCTATAGTGAAACCAAGCCAGGAGCCGTTGCATACGCTATTAAAAAAAAAGAAATTGAACTGCAAACTAGTTAGTTAACAAGACATCACAATAACACTCACACCTCTATGTGGTATTTATGATATGTCAAAACTGTAAAAGTCTCAGTAATTAGGATTTTACCTGAGGCAGGCACTTGCAAGAGAAAGTAGAATCCAGCACAAACACCAGTATGTGCCTGTGTTGAACCTGTGAAGATGTCCTTTTGTATTCAAGACAGCGCTCGCACTGTCCACAAAAACTGGCATGCTGGATGCACACACTCACACACACACTCACACACACATTCACATACACACACACACACACACACACACACACACACACTCGCACACATTCGCACACAGGCATGCACACACAGAAACGCTCAAACACACACTCACACACACATTCACACACACAAACACACACACACACACACAAAAAGTTTTTCGAGTCTGTGGTGCCAATGTTTTTTCTAACTTTGGGAGGGTCTTTGGGCGAGACTTTGGGGTCTTTGGGAGGGGGAGAAAAATCCCACATCGAACTTCAGTTGATAACCTGCCTCAAAAAAAAACAACAAAAAATTAAGCTGCAACTTCCATGTTTTCCAAAAAGAGTCAGGAAAAAGTCAAGCAAACAAGCATCTGACAGGTATACAACAAATTTATTTTCATTATTGAGGATAAACTTGAAATACAAAGACACATGGTAATTTCATGCATGAAATTCTTTATTTCTCTTTGTTTTCTTTAACATTTAAAAGAAGCGTATTATGTGTAGGTTGTTTATGACACAATAAAATCTGACCAAACCAGTGCAAAACGTGTCGAATGGTTTCAATACAAAAATTATGCATAATTTAGGCCACTAGATGTCACTCTGTCACAAGTCTGTGCCTCTGAAGTCAATAACAAAATCTATGACGGGATGATATCATAAAAGCATGTTTGTAATAGTTATGTTAGTTCTAATTTAAAATACTTTTCTTAAATTTTTTTTCTCATTAAAATACACTATTACACATTTGACAAAGCAGTTTCACTTCAGGGGCCATTTGGTGACTGGAGCTTTTGGAGCTTTCAATCATATTACATGATCTTCACATGCAGATGGTGTTTTCCCAGTTTTAATGGAAAGGCGGATGTTCAAATTTCGATTTTTGGAGCTCTTTCAGGGCTCATGTTGGCTTAAAGTTGAGCATCAGAGTTAATTTTTACCCTTCAGCCACCATCAAAAAATTCATTTATCATCAAGCCTTAAACAAGTTACATATTTAGAAATAAACAGGGCATAGAAAGGGAATATTAAGTAATAGTTCTCATATAAATAGTAATGAAACTACTGTGTGCAAAGGTGGACAATGAACTGTCTCTTGAAATAGGTATTAGAAGCAAATGTACTGTCTTACCAGCTCACAGCTACAATAAACTTCTCACGTTTCAAGGTGTTTTTTTAGTATCATTATTTCTTTTTTCAGTATATCCTTCCAAAACAGTGTAACATTTGAGAGATACTATGAGTATATTTATGTTCAAGATATCCACCGCCCTCAGCTTTAAAAACAAACATTTTCCCTAACAACATGATGGTGTTAAAATTATAACGGTTTCTGTAACATTGCCAAGTACAACAGAGTAAGAAAAAAATATCGCATTAACCATTTAGGAATTACAGCCATTTTTATACTAAATTGCTCATTTTCAGAGGCTCAAAAGTAATTGGACAAATGGCCAGGTGTGGCCTCTTCCCTCTGGAAAAAAGGTCTGGAGTTCATTCCAAGTGCTGACTTTGCACTTTGTAGCTTGGCATGGGAACTTTTAATATGCGTCGATCTAGAAGAATGAGGCCGTCATTAGGCTGAAAAAACAAAATCAAAATCGCATATGAGATTTAGACGAATGCTGCAAAACTGTTAAGACAGTTCTTCACAGTACAGATGGATAATGAAACAAAACACACTGTGAGAGCAACCCAAGAGCTACTCAAGACAAAGAAATGTAATATTGGTCAATGGCCAAGTCCTTCACTTGTCCTCAACCAAACAGAACATGTTTTTCACTCTCTGAAGACAAAACCGAGGGCAGAAAGATCCACAAACAAGTAGCAACTGAAGGCGGCTGCTGTAAAGACCTGGCAAAGTATCTGAAAGCATTTGGTGATTTCCATGGGTTCGAGACTTCAGGCAGTCGTTGCCTGTAATCTGAGTAATAAAAATAATGAGGGACTATGGATAAAATGGCTGTAATTCCTAAACAGTTCATGTAAAATATCTGTGGAAGCCCTTAAATTAAACGTGAAAGTCTACACTTCAATCACATCTTGATTCATTCATTTCAAATCCATTGAGGTGGTTTACAGAGGCAAAATTTCAACAATTGGGTCACTGTGATACAATAGGAACCTAAGTGTATATCAGTTTATTCCACGTGATGTGATCAAAAGCTCTGGGATGTAGTGAGATTGTCTGGTGAACTACTGTTTCCAAGGTCAAAAAAAACCCAGGACTTCAACTACATGATGTGCCTTTTTGTAATCTCGGAAAATCTCCAACATTGGTTACTAGTCAGTATTAGGCTCTTGTTATAGAACCTATGGAGCTGACTGACACAGGTTGTAGAAGTTTATAATATTCTATATAATCCATAGCTGGCCAAGCTGTGGCTCAGGGGAAAATATTTCTACAGCACACTGGCCCTTGAGGCTCAAATTTGAGCACCACTGCTGTATTACCAGTTGTCCTGCGGTAAATATCTACTGACATTCAAAAAAATCAATAACGCAGATGCATCAGATGCCTGGCTGAAAGGGTTAATACAGCATAGAAACTTATATAACCTTAGGGTGAACGTGCGGACATGGCTGAATGCCGGTCTGTGAGCCTCAACAAGCATCAATCATCATCTCCTCACTCCTCCCCTTACTAAAGCGGGACCTTACAACGACTGGTAGGTGTGGTTTTGGCGAACAGCTCCAGACTGGTGAACATCCAGCCTAATTACATGCTTCCCGTGCATGGTTGAAATCCAAAGTGAGGTTAAAGAGGAATTCTGAAACCTTATTTCAGGTCCAACCATATAAGGATATCCGGGAAACAATTATGAGACCCTTGAAGGAAAACATAGAAGTCTTTATTTAGGCTTTTTATTGCACCTGCCCTGGCTCCAAGAACATCATGTAGCACTGAGGACGCTGGGGGAAAAAGCCATGCTTTTGTGTTTTTTAATTAAGTCTGTCATCAGTGTATTAAGCCTTGATGCGTAAGTGTGACTCAAGTTATGTGAAGGCGTCACAAAGTTAGCCCTCTTTGTCCAAAGTTGTCGGAAAGGTTGCTTTCTCCATTTTCCCTTAGTCTAGACGAGTATTTTGACTCTACCCTTGAGCAAGGCACTACCTCTCACAGGTTGAGCAACAATAAAAATCTAACAATTGCTTAACTACATAGTAAATCAATAAGAAAATTAAAAAAAAAAAAAAAAAAAACCCATCCATTTCACCGGAAACAAGCTTGGCCCTGCCTGGCCCTCCTTTTCCACTCTGAGTGGGTGAGTTTGTTTTTTCAACAGGCCACAAACCCTATGGTTTAGTATGCTCAACTATATTTCACTAAGGTCTTGAGAGGGGGCGGAGAAAATATAGTGTCTGAATGAAACAGATCTCTGTGTGTATGTGTGCGTGCAGTCATTATCATGCCATTACGCGCTTGTTTTGAGCTCACGCTCCGGAAAAAATACACCTTCGTGTGTCGACAGGATGGAGAGACATCCGGAAGGAAGTGATGCAATCAACTTAATTGAGATTACTTATATACAGGGCTCCGCTGAGTTCTTACAGCATATCCACACATCGAGCTTTACGGCCTCCGACACCATCTTCCATACGTGGCTCGGAAAAGACACTGGGTTCTCCTGTTTGCTGCTAAAGGACCACTGAGAACACCTCTCACAGCTCTGAATCTAACAGACCAAAAAAACAAGGTAACTGATCATTTATTGACTGATTAGAACATAATGATTTTATTTCTACTGTGTGCTTTGGTTCATAATTCATATTTTTCTTTGCAGTCTCCCTATATGTTTCTGATTTCTTGCTCATTGATATCATATCTCCAAACTTTAATTTCCTTTCCGAGCTTTGAATATTGCTGGTCAATTTACCATGTTATTAGGGCTGTTCAATTTTTCTGAACATGTTTAGCAGCTGAATTGCAAAATATTTAGATTATTTTATGTGTTGGAAATTGAATGCATGTTTTAGTGTGCTTTTATGTTTGCAAACCAGCTAGCCTCAAATAAATTTAATTAACAATATCAATTTAATGTTTGTCACAGAATGAAGGCTGCCATAATAACATTTTGCCTCATTGGAGCAGTTTTTGCCAACCCAGTAAGTATGAAAGTCTGAAAATAAAACTCTTAAAATTATGTAACTTGATGCATATTTGGCAACATTTCTGAGGTTTAATCTAAATTATTTAAATTCTTATAATACTATGTAGAGGTTAAATAACATTTAACAGCAGTCTTCCACCTCGAAGCTTCAGGCGGCTCAGTGCTGAAATACGCTACATTTTGTCACATTTAATTAATTACTTACTACAAAGACTCCATTTATAACCATAATATCATAGTAATTGCAAAAGATCACCTTTGTCGTGCAGTGTTTCTTTTAATTAGACCTCTGAATGATGAGCGTTGCCTCGCATTGTAAAAATACCTACAAATCCACATAGATCTTGTACACCTTAAAAATCTACCATCTATTTCCAGTGTTTTCCTTACCCCTCATCCCTATGTGTTTTTCCTTTTGACAGATCTCTTACAATTTCATTTTGGAATCAAGTGAACTTGACGCAAACACAGTGAGTGCCATCAGAAACTAAATCCTCTCTTTGACTTCTGTCTCATTTGACTTTTGGTGGTACTGTGCAGCACAAGAACTCCACACAGTTTACACGTAAACCATTTAACTGCAGTAAAGCTGCATTCCTCCTCTGACACCCTCAGCAGAAAAACTAACAATAGGTGCGGTTACTCAAAATTTCCCCAGACCTCAAGACAATTCCCGTTTTAGGAGACTTTTGTTTACAATACCATATGTCTGCACCCATCTATGTAGCAATAGCTTATCCGGGCAATGTCTGACATGTATGGATCGTAAATTGATGTGATGATTGTTGATGCTGCAGTCAAAGGGTATATTTACACATACTGTGGTGTGTGCTTTTTTTTTTTCTTTCCCAGACTGAAAGTTTGTCTGTTTCCCAATCGTCTGAAAATAACACCTCAGAGCTTCAGGTACTGCATACATTTATTCCAGACATGAGTAAATTATTATTTTCTGATGCAGAAGACTTGCATCACACTTGATTGCTGAGCTTCAACTAAATGAATATGTATTCCTCTTTGTCTCGCAGAGCTCTGAAGAAACTACCTCAAATGAAGTGAGTCATTCTGATTGTCTATCGTTTACAAGGCTCCAGAAGAAAAAAAATCTTATCATTCTGATCTAATTAAACTAAAGATGTGCTGTAGATGTGTCTGATGTTATATATCTTTGTTTCCAGAGTTCATTGTCAGAATCACTAGAATCCACATCAGAGGACAAGGTGGGTTGTTTCAGCACTCTATTTTACTGTATATACTTTATTGTTATGATTTCATAAATAAAGCATGTTATTGCTGGATTCTCTAATATAAACTCTAATATAGGAAAAATAGAAATGCCCATTTAGCATTAAGTACAATAACAAAGAGTTATAAATACTATAAGTGTACATACATAGAATTGTCTTGCTGCTTTACCCATTTGGCTGTTACAGAAACCTTTTCATTTTTTCTTTCTAAAACAGACTTCAGAGGAGAGTGACAGTCAGTCAAATGAGGATGACGGGGTAAGAACCTAAACCTAGTTTGTTTGCCACATATCACATATTTCTGGTCTCCACCCCAGCTCATATCATCCCCTGTATTTCCACAGTCTGACTCAATGGTTGAAACTAGCGACAACAGCATGGGCAGTGAGGAGAATGTTCGAAGGGTGAGATGAACATTTTGGAAGCTCACTCGGTTCAAATCGTCCTGCTTTAGCCGATGTTAAAGTTGAGCAACCCTAAACTCTTTCTGTCATCTGCATCAGAGCTGGGTACGAGTGGTTGCAAGCGTCGTCAATGTCCTGAGCGCCGAGGACAACAGCAGCAGCACAGAGGTCCAAGGTCAAACTGAACACAGGAGCGAGGAGCTGACAGAGCAACAGCCCGCTCAGGCCTCCACCGCCGAGACCTTCGAACAGATGACCAACACCACTCAAGGTCAAACAAACCTCCCGCTGGTGGAGAACCCCATTGACAGCAGTCAGTCCACCAGCGACAGCGCAGACACCAGCGACATTACCGGTCTCACCGCTGCCACCAGTAACAGCAGCGAGAGCGCCAGCAGTGAGAGTAACGAGACCAGCGAGACCAGCGAGGCCAGCGACAGCAGCGACGCCAGCAAGAGCACAGAGGACAGCAACGCCAGCGACAGCATCGAGCTGGGTCAAATCAAAGCCAAAGACTGCGTGAATGGAACCCAGAGCTGCGAAAGCGAAGAGTATTTCTTCCAGGATATAGGAGACGATGCCCATTATTCTGTTGACAATCTGATGGTGCCGGATGAGGATGAAAGGGAGTTAAATCTAAGGAGATGATGGCGTGCACTGTGTAGCTTTATGTATCCCACTATGAACTACAACACCATTAATTAAATGATCCGCCTGAAGACTTCAGGATGACAAATTTGCCCTCGCCCATCGCTTCTGAATGTTGATTTTTGGCATTATAATATTACCTGCATCTGACTGATTTGTGAATTGTGATGGTAACGTAGCCTACTTTGGTTTGATAATAATAAACAAATAATATAACGATGGTGTTGCTCACTTGCATTTTTTTCCAGATTTAATCAGACATTGTTGGTAGTTGAAACTGACATAAATACAATTGAAAATACTAGTACTTTACTTGAGTATCTCCAATTTATGCATCACTATACTTTTACCCCACTGCATTTTAGACCCAAATATTGTACCTTCACTCATTTCACGTATTTAAAAACTCGTTACTTTGCAGATTAAGATTTTACATATGCAAAACTTGATCAGAATCCGAAATATGATTCGCAAACAGTATATAAAGCAGCTGAAATTAGCTTTGTGTCTGCATCTGTAATGACATCCAGCATAAGTAAATGCTGTGTATGACAGCATACATCTGAATGGGGCAATTTTTACCTTTGAAGCAGAATTTTGCTGAAAACACGTCCGTACTTTTGAGTAAAACTTCTATTCAAGTTCGATATTCAACCACAGGCGCTTAACTACGAAAATTTAAAGTTAGCTGTTGTGTGTTTTAAGCACCTGAAGCTGACATTACATATTTTTTTTTTGCCTAAAAACTAGCTGGCAAACATAACCAGCTACAGAAGAGTCGTTGTTAGTTTTTTCGGTTCTAAAATCCGTAAGCATCCTAACGCAGTATAACGTTTCAGATGTGGCTTTATTCATATTACGCTTTGTCACGCTGCCCACCACGGCCGGTTAGCTCAGTTGGTTAGAGCGTGGTGCTAATAACGCCAAGGTCGCGGGTTCGATCCCCGTACGGGCCACACGTACCTTTTTCTTAGGCTAAAATTTCTTTTGTTGACGGTTTAACAACCTACTTGTGAACATAGTATTGTAACTAGGACCAGCGCTGGTTCTTTGTGAGTCGATAACCGACTTATCCAGTTAGGAATGTTGATGATTTGACAAAAAATTTTGATTTACTAACTTTATTTATTTTTTTTTTTGTCCTTTTAAGATGCTTCATTCATCTTAATTCATCCTGAGCCGTTGTTATAAGAACAAATCCTGAAACCGTAAACGTGGAAAAGTGAATCTTATTGACAATTAGCTGGATCAATACATTTTAGGGTGAACTCAACTAAAAAGACTGTTCGGAGACCAGTGGATTCAAAAACTGCTTTTCAAGAGGTTTCCGACAAGGTTTCATTTTCATGGCATTATCACTTAATCTTAGTCCAGTATCACTGATATTTTGACCACATTCACATTTTTCACTGAAAGTGTGAAACCATTGGACCAGGGACCATAATGTAGAACAAAAAAACAGCAGTAACAATGCAGGGACGTGCATCAAGTAAGACTGAGTCTGATGCCCCAGTGCATTTTAACTGCAATCACATGATCTACGCTCAGCCAGCCATATGGATGCTGATCATGGCTTCTCTCTACTCATTTCACACTCGTTTCTTAACGGCACTCCTGTTTTTCAATGGTAAAAAACAGATAACGGCATGTTAGCCTGACTTAGTTAAACTGAGGAACATGGTCCTGCTGGACGTCAAAGCTCAAATCCTGGGGCCCTGCCTGTATAAAAACTCAGCAGCAGATGGTGACAAAGCGAACTATTCATGCTGCTGTGTTGTGTTGTGTCTCTTGAAGGCCCCCGCAAAATTAGACATCTTCCCAGTTTCAAATTAAGCAGAGTGATAATTACATAACGTCTCAGAAATAATAGAGGTATAAGTTTCTCCACCCTCACAAGTAAAGCAAAATTAACAAGGGAATGAGAGAAATGTCGATCAAGCAACGACTGTAAACACCTACACAGTTCTCAAAGAGGGACTACTCAGCCACAGTAAGCGGAAAAACCTGTGTGGGTGGACTATTGTTGTACAGGGGCTAATCTCTTTCCCCCTCGTAATATTTTAGACAAATTCAAATTCTGTCATGTATTGGCAGTATAAAGTAAGTTTCAGGGTCCCTTGCTCTGGCACCAAACTATAACTGTCTGGTAATCTCCGACTTTTTTACATGTCTTAAATACTAATTTTGGTTTTTAAAATGACCAGTGGATCTGACAGCAACAGTATATGCTTCTCAAAACCCACTTGTGTAACCAAGTAAGAGATGTGTAATCTCCACAGCATTCCACTCGGCCATCACATTTCTATTTCCAGCATGGCATTGTGTACATGCATCGAGTTTTTCCCTCTGAGGCAATATTTTCTTGGTCAGTTGCCACTTTCTGCTCCTGCTTTGACAGACCTCAGTCTTGAAGCCAAGCTAACTGAGGTCCTTCTTTTTAAACATTCAATACAAAAAGGTCTAGGTGGTCCTAGACATACTATCACAAAGCTTAGCACAAACCTTTGTTTTGCATTCATTATGAAAAAAATCAGGTTTTTAGTACCTTACAAAACATTTAATACAACATTTCTGAACATGTTTGGACTTTTAGCATGAATAGATGACATTCCACCACAGACAACATGCATTTTCACACTGACCCTCCTCTTAAACCTACGGACAAATGACAAGTTGAAAATGCAACAAAAGGACATTGTGTTCCCTTTCACATAATTATAATTCTCAATGAAATGTTTTACAAAAACCTTAAATCATAATTAACAGGCAAAAATAATGTCCAACGTGCCAAGAATCCTATGTGGAACCCATTAAAATCTGAGGCATCGTATCTTCTTTGAGGTAACGTTCTTATCTGGGAAAGTGAGACCTCAGGTGTTCCTTCAGAGCTGGTATAGTGGGAAGTTCTTTGCGACACATGTGACAGCGCAGAGGTAGTTTCAACAACTCACTTGTACCTTCTTTCACAGTGACCCTTCCATTTGTTTCAAGCATCTGAATGACATCTGCAGAAAAAGGAAAAAATGCAAATTTACAGCAATGGTAGAAGTGCACTAATGAGGAACTTGAGGTTAAAACACCAAACACAAACTGAATTTACTCTCACCATGAGACTCAATGAAATAGTCAGTTGTGAATGAGTTCCAGTGCTTTTTGTTCTTTAAACAAGGAGAGTCGAAGTCCTGGCTGATCACATGGAGATGAACATGACTGTAAAGGAAAAGAAACACAAAATTTATTGATGTTTTATTGTGTGTCTATATCAAATATATCCTCATCCTCATAAACTACAGGCTTGAATTTGCACTATATGTACCAGAATTTTATGTTTTTCAAGGCCTGTACCATTGCTTTGAATACTTCTTTTATGTATTACAAATGGGGTATTTTTTATATCGCTGCCATGTTTCAAAGCTTTTAGAGTAATGCATTGCGATGATTGACTTAAGTGTATGCCATCAATGAATGAGGCCTCTTATTTCATTGTGTGAAGTGAGTGATCCAGAGCAGGCTCGATTTTGCAATTGTGCTATTTATCTTCAATCTGTAATAAAAGTCAATCAAATAAAGTATTATGGGGAAATGTTTTCACATTTTGTATTTTCTCTCCTTTTTATTATGCTATAACTCTTACCAGCAAGCAGTGATAAAGTCTACTTTTTTGGTTTCACAACCACTACAGAAACTAGGAAGCAGCTGTGTTTAGCGCTGGGTAAAAATGGGTGTGTGAGAACTGCTTTGGCTGCGCTGTTTTGATCACATTTCATACACAAAAACAATTCAAATTTTATAATGCATTAAAACCAAGCCGGAAATACAGAAAAAAAACATTACAAACTTTAATTTAGACATTTAAAAAGGTCAAAGTGTTTAGGACAGCAGAGAAATTATTACTGACCTCATACTTGGGATGGCATGGTAACCAGTACGAAAACGTAGTGAGCGAGCATCAGGGCACTGTTGAACAATCTGGTCAGCAATATCCTGCATGTGTTTGACCAGGTCACAGTGCTCCTCATGCAGTGCCTTCAGGCTGGGAATGGATTGCCACGGGAGGACCAGCCAGTGGTAGCGAGCTTTGGGGTATTTATCTTTAATTACTACTACTTTATCATCCTTGTATACCTAGAAAAATGGAAATAGTGATATTTAAGTGTCAACTATGTTGTCAGCTACTATCCAAATTAGTAAGCATCACACCAACAGCAATTTTTTTTTTTTTTTTTTGCAATAGCTACCTGCATCTTTGGGTCTTGCATTGAAGTCTTCAGTCCCTGGCTCCAATGCCCAACATTTTCCTACAACAGATTTCAGATAACGTGTTTCTTTTGTATACCATACACTTACTAACTCTAAAATAATAAAAAAAAAATTCAACATGCCCATAAACTTTTTTTTTTTCTTACACTGACTTTTGTGGTTTCTCCCTGCTTGACTGAAACAGAGAGCTTTTCTGTCTGTTTGGCTGCTTTCATTTTCTGAGCCTCTCTCTCGCTCTCTCTGTCCTCTGAAGTGGACTCTCGTGGCCTTTTGGTGCCACTGTGGTTGCTGTGGGGATCCTCCTTGAACTGTACAGTGTATGGATAGAGCTGATTGACAATATGAAGCTGCTGTCCAGGCTTCATTTTGATCTCATTGCCTGTACCCACCACTACAGAGTCTATGGAGGTGGGGTTCGCGCCCAGCTTTGGAATAAAGATGGAAGATAAGATCATTAAATGACCTACAGCAGACCTCTCACTAATCACTGAAACAAAAATATGAATAAAATATAATCATTACTGCATAGAGACTTAACAGAATGTGTACGAAATGTTTAACAATGGATACTGAAAATAGCAACAAGGACAAAGGTAATTAATTAAATTTAGCATTAAACTTGATTCATATTATCTTTATTGATTTCACACTGACAAAGGGTTTTTTTTTGTAAGTCTTACCTGTTTAACTTTGACATAACCTTTGTTGCATTCTGCTTTCAATTCAACTGGTGGGGAGGAATAACATTTGTACAAGTTATTTTTTTTTTGGGGGGGGTTCTTTCAGATGTTTGTATATTTTTATTATTTCATACAAATTTGCATAGACAAAGTCAAAAACAAATGTTCAGTTTGCATTTCATGTTACAATCCCTTTATGAAAATCCAAGAGAAACTTAGGTTGAAAAAAAATCTGCATTTATATATAGGGTATTTAGATGTTAATAAAACTAAATGTGTATGGAAAAATTTCCATCTTTAGATTTGTGTATTTTATGAAATATAAACAACACTTAAAAGTGGTAAAGAGAAATTACTACAAATATTAAACGATCTAAATCTAAATCATAGAAATGTATGCTACCGAGCCACACTCATGCCATTTGAGTGTGTGTGTGTGAGAAAGAGATAGAGATAGCGAGAGAGAGAGAGAATAAATCCAAAATGACACATCAGAAAAACAGACTTCATGAGTGTTACACTATTACATATTACAATTACTGATGGATTAATATCTACGTAGCATTTTAATGTTGTATCTGGTTGAATTCTGGGAGATGTTTAGGGCTGAAACTAAAGATTATTGTCATAACCAATGAAATATTTCTTCTATATGATGGCCATCCACCTTATCATAATGTTTAGGAAAAGTATCAAATTCTTACATGTAAGAAGATGGAACCATCAAATACTTTACATGACCAATCGTTTATAAGAAAATGTTGTCGATTAGTTTCCTTTCAACTGACTAATGAATGAACTGACTAATCCCTGCAGCTCTACAAACTGTGGTTATTTTCAATGCTGTTGGCTAGTTCTGTCTGTAGCAGGGGATCGTGTTTCAATAGCTCGTAATGTGCTTAATCGGATGACATTTATTTCATGTTCGCTTTCTGATGTTTTAAGCTTTACGAGTTTAGCTAACTGCTAACACAGCTAGTATACAAAGTTTATTACCTTGCTGCCGGGAACATTTCTTATCCTTAATAGTCGTTTCTGGACCTCGCCCCAGGACAACTGCCTGTAAGTGTGGCAGCTGAATTGGCTTGTGATTGCCCTCCTCGCTGACGAGCCAGCAAATCGACATTTTATCATTATTTTTTTTATTATTATTTAGCTTTGACTAAAAGTGTTGCGGGGCGGCTCACGCTTGTTTTGGCGACTCGCCTCCGTCGCAGGAAACTGACGTCGCATGGAAGAATCTGGAAGCGTCGCATTGAGCCCGAGTGTGCGCTGAACTTGTGAGGGTTCGCGCCATTGTCTCCAAAATAAGGTTGGTAAATAACAATGAATCCGTAAAAAGTTTGTTTATATCAGTGTCGCGTTTGATTATCTTTTTTTTTTCGGCTTAAATTCGGGACGACGGCCCGTCTGGCGTGTTAGCGTTAGCCGGGCTATCCCCGCTAACCAACGTAGGGGCCCGAGAGATGCGAAACCCTCGTCGTTGTTTCCATCATTTGCACGGTAACAGGTAGTTGTTAGCGTATTATCTTTTTAATTAATACTCGTGTCAACTAAAAGTGAACCTGTGTCGATTCTATAATTTTGTTGATTTTGTTCGATAGCCCGGACCTGCTCTGTTTCGTGGGGGGGGGATGATTGAACACAAGTTATCAACACAAGCATGACGTGTGAGATTAGGTGATATCGGGACCTCTGCGTGTTGTTCGTCTCCGCTCGCTGGCATCTAATTGCGGCACTTTTGCTAGCCACGGTTTTTCTGGCGACCCCTGGGTAAAATTACTACTTGCCGATGGTTTGCTGATGATTTTCGACTTTAAAAATAAACAGAAACCGAAAACCTGCAGCGAACCGATATTTAGAACTAGCCTTTCTTCGAGGGTTCGTAAATGCTCCTTTAGTTTCAATTTCCTTAACTTTCAAAACAGGTGGGCCCTACCTGCTACGTTATTTCTGGTTTTGATTTGGGAATTTTCACCCAATCCTCCCGCAGATCGCTTCCTATATCTGGGATATTTTTTTTTATCTTGTTTAATTTTTAAGATCTTTCATGACTGTTCAGTGATGTTTCAGTATCTGTGAGGGCCGTTCCTCAAACTTCAGCCTGTGTTTCTTGAATTAGTTCTTATTGGATCTTCAGGTCTGCTTTGGATCAATGTGTTGTTGTAGAAGCTAGACTCTTTTTTTTTTCTTTGTTTGTTTCACTCTCTTGACTGACTGCAGAACATATGCATCCAGAATTTGCTGATTTTTAGTGGACTCCTCTCTCTCTCCTCTTTCTTTGCATTATTTCCGAAGCCACGGGCTGCCACACCAACCGAGGTAGAAAACTACCAAGTTCTGACTTAGTTTTGAACATGCCGTAGTTTTTAGTTCTTTAAATCAAAAGGAACAGCGCGTTGACATTTGAAAAAAAGGCACGTTTTTCAAGTCTGTTTTCTGCAGAGGCTGCATTTACTTATTTTTACCTCAACAATCACCAATATATGTAATTTGCCCTTGTGCTGAAACTTTTGCATACAACTCTATAATGATAAAGAGATAAAATAGATAATTACAGACAACCATCAACCATATAACAGATAGAATAATCACCATCAAAATCAACTAAAATTGTTCATTCTGATTTTTGGTATGATTAACTAACGATCAGTTATCCTGAACCATAGGCACTCACTTGTCAGTTTATTACAGTTTAGTACACATATTAAAGAAAAGTATTAATTCATATTAAATGATATTTGAGGGGCTGCAGTTTTTTGTTCTCTTAAACTGCATTGCATTAAACTGAGAGGTAGATTTTGTCCTATTTCATTATTTAGAGTGCAATAGTTCAGCAGCAGCAGCAGCATCCTACAGCCTCAAAAATGTCCCTTGAGTTGAATTAGCACCCCTCTAAAACCATATAAACAAAACTGAACATTATAACCTTGATGAAAGTGGGATTTATTATAGGGTGTTGTATTACAATCGCAGCATCAGTTGAACCTTATCCTCTTGTTTTCTTTGTATGTCTCTACCTAGTGCACTTGTATATGTTCAAAAGAGCATATTCAAATCTAGCCTTTTTTCAACTCAAAGGCCTTATTCACAGTTAAGCCACATGACGCTATGCCCTGTTTTTGCATTAATTAAAGGGCTCTCCTTCCTCTTGGCACAATAATACAGTACAGATTCTTATTTACTTAGCAGCACAATAAGTGTCATTCAAACTCTTACCTTGGTGTTTTGCTCTTAGTTCAGATACGTAATATTTGTAGGCAAGGTCATTCTGGTTAGATTTTTATGGTAGGGTTTTGAGGCAAGAGCTAAATTGGAACTGAGTGTTGAAATACTGATTGTGTTTTGCCTTTCTTTTGCTTGTCCAAGGTTATCCATTAAATTCAAACATGGTCAAGGAGACGGGTTTCTATGATACGCTGGGTGTCAAACCTAATGCTACTCCTGATGAACTGAAAAGGGCCTATCGTAAACTAGCCCTGAAGTACCACCCTGACAAAAATCCTACGGAAGGAGAGAAGGTAAGCACCTTTTGTTTCACCCATAAATATTAGAATAAGGAGCCGCATCCAGTTTTTCTGGCATAGAACTCCCCATAGCAGTAGTGTTCTCATACTGAAAATACAGCTCTATTAATGTAAAAAATCATACAGTCTAGTTTAAAATCTATCTGGATGTTACATATGAATAAATGGATCAATTTAGGCTAGTGCATCAGACCAAATATGTTACTAGTTTTTGTTAAATCTTTTTGTCTTTGGCAGATTTATCAAAATTTTCTTGTTGCATTTGTAGAAGCCATGTAAAAGTAATACGTGAAGAACTTAGTCATTATCAGACTACAGCTATTATTTTGCACACAATGTCAAAGAGATAAACACCTTTTTAAGCTCCTGCATTTAGCCAGAAATGTTTGCCCCACCAAAGAAGTTTGTATTTGTTTCTTTGCTTTCACAGTTCAAGCAGATCTCACAGGCATATGAAGTCTTGTCAGATGCCAAGAAGAGAGAGCTGTATGACCGTGGAGGTGAAAAGGCCATAAAGGAAGGAGGAACTGGTGGTGGTGGCGGTGGGGGCTTTGCATCGCCCATGGACATCTTTGACTTGTTTTTTGGTGGAGGTAGTCGGATGCACAGAGAGCGAAAAGGTACGGGAATATTAGAGAAATAATTAGTGAGCTGAAATCAAGTTTGGAATTTGTAATGTATCTATATTTCTGGTTTAAAAGTTTTGAGGTCTCAATTAGGTACATAAAGCAAACATTTCTCTGTGTCAGTTCTATTTAGGGGGAAGGTGCAGTATTGAACACTTAGTTTCATTACTGAGTCATCAGCCCATTATTTTCCTTGATTAATCATTTGGTCTATAAAACATCAAAAAACTGTGAAAAAAGTCATCAAAATGCCATGGTGCATGAATTGACATCATGCGCCAGTTGACATCCATGTCTAAGGTGAGACAATGACATGCTATCTGTGTTAAAGCACACACAGCTTAATTGCTATATACATTTCAGGTCTTTTCAATTTCCAACGGTTCTGTTGAATGTGTCTCTATAGCTAAATGTAGTATATATGAGACCTCTGCTGGTTATTGAAATGCACAACATATTAAATAGAAGTTTGGTTTTGGGATTGACTAAAGTCAGTTGGGCAGTATTTAGCTGTCTGTTACTTAGCTTATTTCGTTTTCAGAGAGGTTTTAAATATTTCGTTTACAAATATATTTAAATGGTATTGTACAACCTATTATATGAGTATAAGAAAAGCTTCTCATGTTCTAATGACTCTTATCCACATTTTTCTTCTAGTTTGTCTTTGTCGGCAGTCACTTATAGCCAATTGAAGAAGCTTATCAAGTGTGTGAGAATAGGTCTTAAACTGGCTGTACATCAACTGTCTTATTTGTGACTATGCAGTTTGGTCAAAACCAAACTATTCTCGGCCTCAAAAAAGAAGCACAGCCCAGTGTCATTTTTTTGTAAGATTTTTCTCCTGTTCACATTCATTGTACAGTCGTTAGATGTCTGAGTCACAATAATTAATAACAGTTCATTTCTTTTTATTTTGTAGTTTAGGACTGTAGAAGAAATTAGGCTCATTTATAGTAATGGAAAGGAAACCGATATTAGGGTATCCAACACAAGAAGTGTGTAATGGTGAAATCTTTTCAACACTAACCTTCTTCCAAGGAACAATATTGTTTTGTGGTTTGTCTCACAATGTAATGTTTTGTTCCACCCCAGGGAAGAACATTGTGCATCAGATTACAGTGACCCTGGAAGATCTTTATAATGGAGCTACAAGAAAGCTTACTGTCCATAAGAATGCTATTTGTGAGAGATGTGAAGGTACGTCTTTGGCTGTTAAGTGTTCTTGTTAGGGTCCATCACTGGACTTGTTTGGTAATCCAAAACAGCTCTCTGGCACATGCAGACCCAGGTGAGCCATGAAAAGGCTCTTTGTTCAATTAAAAAAAATGCATCAGTCTTGTAAATGACCCAGCCCTTTCTTGCTAGGTTCCCGCAGTTTGTAGCTTTGCCAAATCTAACACAAAGGTGGCCTTTTTTCTTTCTTTCTTTCTTTTTTTTTGTTAGGTCGGGGGAGTCGGAAAGGAGCTGCACAGATGTGCATGACCTGCCATGGCACGGGCATGCAGGTTCGTGTGCACCAGCTAGTACCAGGTATGGTCCAGCAAGTGTCCACGGTGTGCCACAGCTGTCAGGGCCAAGGACAGAGAATCAGCCACAAGGATCGCTGCAAAGCATGTGGAGGCCGGAAGATCCTGCGACAGAAGAAGATCCTGGAGGTCCACATTGACAAAGGTTAGAGCATAGGAAGACTTAATCTAAGTGCATTTGTGACTGGCTTAAGATCAGACTTTAAGAAAACAAAACAGAACAATAAACACTGTACAAACATCACCTGGTTACTTCACTGTCACAGGAATGAGAGATGGCCAGAAGATTGTTTTCCATGGAGAGGGAGATCAGGAGCCAGGACTTGAGCCAGGTGATATCATTATTGTCCTGGACCAGCGAGAACATCCACGTTTCACCAGGTTAAATATTCTCTGTTATCAGGTGTCTTTTGCTACTAATTTTATCTGTGTAAGTGTATTTAGAGTTGGCGGAATTACCCAGTGCAGCATGTATAGGCTCTGTACATTTACTGTAGCACATGTTTACATGTGTGGCCTGTTTTTTAACTGCAAAAGTGACAGATACGCCGAAGTGGAGGCACAAGAGAGAGGACACAAATCCAAAATATTACTCAAGGCAGCATTTGACTTTGTAGCTTGTATAAATTTGAATTTATTAAATATAAACCAGAAGATCTGCATTCATTAGTAGATGACAGGGGACCCTGAAGTACATAGCAGCACAGTTTTTAAGCCATCCAGTCCACCCATTAAAATCATCTCTGCTTTTGTTTTTTTAATGAACTCGTTCTTTCTGTTGTCATCAGGAGAGGAGAAGACCTGATCATGTCCATGGAGTTACAGCTGGTTGAAGCTTTGTGTGGTTTCAAGAAACCTGTTCCAACACTGGACAACAGAGCTCTCCTCATCACCTCACATCCAGGTAAAGCAAATCATTAAATGCCCAGCTACCCCTTAATTTTAAAATGTTAAGTTAGTAGTCAAACATCATGCCTGACCGTGTTCTTTTCAGTGCCCTTAGTTGATGAGTTAAAGAATTGTTTTCAATAATCCAGTGATTTTTCATAACTGTTGAGCCACCTGGTTAATCTAACATGCCTTATTCACAATACCTTCCCCGGTGTGTGTTCTGCTGTGTTGTGTGCATTTGTGGAGACTTTGTTCTCAGAAGTGTGCACAACTGTACACTGTACATACACTCACTGTTTTGCTCCACTGTAGTTGATAAAATGCATGAATTACACCCCTCATGGGTCTTTAATATCAGTCAAACCGATGTGTTGGTAAAGTTCTTCAGACTTTTTTCCCAAAAACAGTTTTAATTATTCACTTGAATAAGACTTTATGGGAACATTTGGGAGAAAAATATTTATAATAAATACGAAAGACTGAGTGTCTGGCATCCGTATTTGTGATACACTTAATTCATTACCAGAAAACAAATATCTTGCCTTTTCTTTAACTA
Source organism: Istiophorus platypterus (assembly GCA_016859345.1). NCBI lineage: Eukaryota > Metazoa > Chordata > Actinopteri > Istiophoriformes > Istiophoridae > Istiophorus > Istiophorus platypterus. The sequence goes on along the minus strand of CM029114.1, from coordinate 12,018,792 downwards.
ATATATTTATTTATTATATATTTTGTAAAGGTGTGGGTTGTACTTCATTCAGTGAGGGCCACCTTTTCATCAGGGTCCATAAGAATAAACCACAAACTCATTCTTTCTTAGTTCATTTATTTTAATTGAAAGTAAATGAACAATGAGAGGGTGTAGAATATCTCATCATCATCAAGTCAATAAATAGTTAAAAATAGTTTCTATGTGTTCAGTTTTTCATGACTAAGATGAGCCATGTTTTATTTACTTATTTATATATTTATTTTTTGATCACAGGAGAATTGATCAAGCCTGGAGACACAAAGTGTGTCTTGAATGAAGGGATGCCTATGTATCGCAGACCGTTTGAGAAGGGACGCCTCATTATTCACTTCTCAGTAAGACATGGGTTGTTTTTTTTTTCCAATTACAACTTTTTTAAAAATGTCTGTCCTTCTTTTACTTATGTATTCATTTTTTTTTACTTTACACATGCTTGCCTTTCTATAAAAGAAGATAAATCAGCGCACACAAATAAGATTAAGTTAGCCTTTTTACATATATACATAAAAATATTAATCTGAGAAGCTGTGGTGCTAAACTGTTAACATGGTTATTATGCTTGTTTCCATTAAGGTGGTATTCCCACAAGCTGACTTCCTCCCCAAGAACAAGCTTAAGGAGCTGGAGCGCTACCTCCCAGAAAAGGTGGACGCAGAGCAGCCAGACAGTATGGACGACGACCTCTACATCTACGCTGACCTGGAGGACTGTGACTTTGAGAACAGAAAAAGACACCACCATCAGTACTACTACATGGATGAAGACGACTACGCTAGCACTGGAGGTGTTCAGTGCCAGACGTCTTAAACAACAACTGGCTTGCTCTCATTCCAGAAGCCCAAAACCATCATCTCTAAAGCAAAGCACCTTTTTTGAAAATTTGTGCACTTTTTATTTTATTACTTTTCTTAAGATCATAACTGTTTACACGTTAAAGTTTTCTTTCAAGCTGAATCATAAAACTGTGTTGCAACGCCCTCCTGATTTATAGTAATACTTTTTGGATTAAGTGGAGTAACTTAAAGTTCTAGGACTAAACTCGGATCCAGGTGAATGGGATTCCTCGTCATCTCTGGGACCTTCCTTTTTTTCTTCTTCTTCTTTTTTTTCTTTTCCCAATCAAACTGGGATTATTGATGAGGGCTGGTATGAAAGACACTTCAGAGGATAGAAAAACTTGTTTGTCTAAACAAGGACTGCCTGCCCCTTATGCAGTTACACTAAAACTAAAGGCCAATATTAATCTTAAAAAAATAACTTAAATTGTGTTAATAAATCAGTTGTTGTGAACCACTTGATGATGACACACTCAATCAGTTGAGTGTGAAGACCCAATCTAGAGATGGTGGTGGTGGTGGAGAGGGATATGTAGTCATACTTGACAACAACATTTATGCTGTTTTACCCTGTCAAGGGCTATTTTCTTAATATTTCTAAACAATCTTGACAATGTGACAGGAAGATGCAAAGTTAATGATTCCCATTAAATTGTACATTGTTCAAACTAATATTACATTTTGTTTAATATTTTTACCTCTGAGCTGCAGGTTGTCTGTTGTTATGCTACAATTGTCCTTGTTTTGGTAACCTTGTTTGGAAAGTGGAACATCTCGTGTGTGTGTCTGTCTGTCTGTGTGTGTGAGCGTGTGTGTCTGTGTGTGTGTGTGTGTGTGTGTGTGTGTGTGTGTGTGTATATATGAGCCAAATATGCATGGCAGGGTACGTGTTTAGAAACAAAAGGTCAAACATGAGTGAGAATACTTTATTTTGAAAAAAAGGAATAGATCATTGGGGGAGGTTTCATGAAGCAGGTTATCTTGATAATTGTACTCAAACTCAAAATCGGTATTTTAACATAATTTTATGTTCCATTGCTTATCTGGTTCAGGGTTTTAGCAGAAAGTTCTATAGATAATACAGTTATAACAGGCTCTAAGTTCATTGATGGCAAATGTTTCCCTGTCTAAAGTGCCGAGTTGTACCCAGATTGGATTTAAAAAAAAAAAAAAAAAAAAGAGTGGCTAGTGTCTAAGCTGTTGTTTTAGAGGTTGACTGTTTTTGAGATATTTTTCAGTTACTTCTCTGATCTTAAGACTGAAATCGTGAATTTAAAGGAAAATTTTTAATCAAAGTAGCAAATTAAACTTGTGGATGGGTTTTTGCTGGTGTTTGCCAACAAGCTATTAAGTGTGTCTTTTTTCGTATTTCTAATCCTGATAGAAAATGCCAAATGGGACTTAAAATGGGCACAGCTGATACCTCACTGAAGTGTCTGCCTGTTTGAAAGCCTTATTATAACTTAACTTGAAGCTGCTTGATTAACAGGTTGTTTGTTTTTTCACTGATGATTTTTGCCTCAGATAATGTAAAACACAACTGAACTCACAGAAAGAGGGGCTTCTTAAATTTTTCGACAGTTATTAAAAGCAGATACAGATGTATGAGTAGTCATGATGTCCGGGGAATTTAACTCAAGTAAGTGCTGTCAAGGTCTTAATTGTGTGTTTGGACCAATAATCTACTTGTTTGTGCTCATGTTTTCTAATTAAATGCAGTTTGATGGTCTTTCTAAATTGTGTTGTGACTGTGTGGTAGAGACTTATTTTTGCATTTTCATAGTTTCACTCTGGTTTTACCTTCTGATGAGGATTTGAAAACAAAACTGAAAGCTTGAAAACTAAAAATATGCCTACACTCTTTTTGGAGTAACTGTTCTAATTTTCAATCTACATTTTGTTAGTTAAACTGTTTTATTTTATATCATAATTTTTTTGGTTTTATTACAGGTTAGGAAATAATGATATTATTCTTAAAAACTGAAATAGCAGCATTATTATAAACTCTCAGCTGTGCAATAGGACATAATGGATCCTAGATCTTAAACAATTAGGAGATTAAATAATGAATAAAAATTTAATTGGCATCTGGTTTGTTAATCAATGGTTCCAGCCTGTAAACATGAATTTTCCCCCTTATTTAGTCTTGTAACCCGTAAACTCAATTGGATCAGTAAACTCTTTGTGTTTGGAACATTGATATGATACAACAAGCGATTTTAGTCTCTGGGAAATACTGATGCACAAATCTGTAGATTAATCGATGATGAAAATAATTGTTAGGTGCAGCCCTAGTTTAAACTGTAAAAATAAAGAATAATTTGAGGGCATGGAAACAATAAAAAGGAAGTGAATATTGCACAAATAGATTTTTGAAATCCACTGTTTATTATATTTACAATAAAGACACAAGCTTGGTTTGTTGTTTTACATGGAATTTATGCCTTTCTAAATTTGGCTTTTTGGAAGTATGGAAAAAAAGAGTCATTAAGGGAATTAATCTGATATCTTAGTGAAATGTAAAGTCTAAAATTGCACAGAAATGGTGACGACAGTGGTTTTTGATTTTTATTGATAATTTTTTTACATGGCTGGCAGTGTTATAGAGACAACATGAAGGAAATAGAAAATGGAGTGCAATGGCTAAAGCACTATTTTGCAACAGTGACAGATAATTAATGGTACAGTGATGGATGACAGTGCCAGAAAGTACAACTAATAAATAACGTTCGAGGCAGTTGCTCTGTTTCTGGCAGGCATACGTGTGACGTAGATGCACATAAATACCAGTTATAGTCAGTGCAACAAAAACAGTGATTTTTACCACGTTAAACAAATTTATCATATTACACACAAGATACAGCATGTGTCATTGGAGCTCTGCTGAGGTTTACCATTAGTCATCATGCAAATTTTGACAGAGAACTAAAAAACCTGTAGACCCACAAATAGACAGTGTAACAGAGGTACCATGCAGGGAAAACAGGACAGAAGAGAGAAAAAAACATTACATCCGAATCATTATCATTGAATCAAAATTACAAAAGTATTATTATAAACCAAATGCTGACAAATCATATACCTGATTATTGTTTGTGCCCAAACACAAGGCATTTTTTTTTTCTTATAAATATTTTCACGACAGTTCACCATCATGCATTTTCATGTCTAATAAAGACAGAAGAGATGAAAATGGGGATTCAAACTGCACTGGTGAAGTTGGATCCATGAGGAAGAGTGTGTACATTGTGGAGGACCTAGACAGTGATGCCAAAGTTAATAAAGCAAAGGGCTTGAAAATGAATCAATCAGTTTATAGATAAATGGCAAACAGATGTATTATAAATAGATTTATTAGGACCCAATTATATGAAGTTTATAAATGAGTTCAACAATATTGTTAAAGGATACTTAGTGATATTTCTCACTTTTTCTTATTGTTAATAAATTCAATGACAAGACCAAAACAAACAATGAATTGATCCCACTAACAACTATTGTCTGTGTAGCGAAAGCCTTGAATAACTAATTCCTAGGATGCCTGATTTTAAAGATTTACATCTTCATTAGGAACCAAAGTACTTGAGCGCCAGAGACAGAAAATTTAGAAATTCTAGCTGGTTGCGGCCTTTTTATTGGATTCATTGACAATTAGAAAATGTGAAATATCGCAACCTTAATCTTTAATATTTTTAATGAAACTGAAAAGTTTGCATCCTTAATTTTCATTTTGATCTCCCAACTTGTTTTGTGTTTACTCTATCAATTGTCGCCTCTATTAATTTACCACTTTCACATGGGAATACGTGGGAAAATCTTTCCTGAACTTGTCGACATTTTGAAATAACCGTCAAAAAAAAATGTGATTCATCCATTGATGTCAAGAAATTCAAAGTTTAAGCGACGGATGAAAAATCCCAGAACAGCTACTAAACCTGTGGTGAGATTTTCCATACAGCTACTAAATGGACCTTGTGGTTAGATTGTTCTCTTGATCTGGGCACTGGTTTCTAATTTACTGATGGATTAATATATCCATTTGCAAGTTGTTTTTTAATTGATCATTCTGAATGCACAGTTAAACAAGATTGAATGAATTGCTTTTTTTAACCGTGTGTATGGCTCCCCAGGTCCTCCATGTCACGATGCAGGCGAGAGTTTACGGTTTCCATAGCCTCAGGAGGCCGTCCTCGCTGTACGTGGCAATCAGATTCTCATGCGGATGGTGAGTGATGCCGATGACGTCTTTCTCGTGAACCTGCGGGTGCAGAGGGAACACAGATCACCACACGTGCTCCGTTTCTTATCGGCAGCACCCTGACAAAGTCAGAGCTTCAAGTCAGACCGAAAAAAATAGCTGGATGAAAGACACTGGCAGCCCAGTCACAGAGAGTGGACGAACTCCCTCCGGTGACGGGCTCGGATAATGGGTGAATATCAGCAGCAGAGCTTACGGTCAGCGTTTTCTCCAGCCTTCCCGTCGTGTAGTTGAAGCAGTACAGCACCAAGTCCTCCCCCACACAGTAGATCCACTCCCCGCGGGGCGACAGGGTGCAACACACAAAGTCTGTCCCCTCCTTCCTGTCTGAGCTGAAGGTCTTCACAGTCTGAGGAGAAAGAGGAGAAGACATTTGGCTTCTACAAAGATCTTTAGGGATCTTGACGGTACTGGCAGAAATAAAATACCTATGAAGACTAATACCTTCAAAAATAAGGGGAAAAAAACGGTGTGAGATGATGAATGTGCAATAACTTTGAAGGCGCTTTAAGGAATAGTTTAACATTTTGGCAAATACACTTATTCACTTTCTTTAGAGGTGCTGGTAGGCAGTTTTTTTTCCTTTTGACAAAGAAGGTTAGCTGGGGGTGGTTTCATATCAAACATCTACCTTTTCATCTAACTAAACCTTTTAGAGCTTCAGTGATTAGACATCATTGAGTGGTCGCTCCACGGAAAATTCTGATAATCGATCATTTTGATAAACGATGAACTGTGTGATATATAACTATTTGATTGTAAACTTGATTTCGTTGGATTTTGGACTGCTGGTCAAATAAAATAAGCAATTTGAATACATAGCTTTGAGCTTTGGGAAATTATAAATCTGATGTTTTACAAACAAAATAATTAACTGAGGAAAAAAAATCTAAATTTCATTAATTTGGAAATTAAAGTAACTAGTAGTTGCAGCCTTATACCTTTAACAATGAATATGGCAGAATTCTGGTATTGTAAATACAGTTTTTCTTGATATCAAAGTGGTGGATAGCGTATAGGTCACAGAGCTCTCACCTGACCATGCATGTTCATGACGACCACTTTGTTGGAGTGGTTACAAACTACAAAGTGCTCTGGGTTTTGGGGCAGAGGAATCACATTGTTGACGGGGACCTCCGATGTCCGGGACAGTGACTTAAAAGTGTGGATGCATTTGCAAGTCTTTATGTTCCAAATCTGAAAAAATACATGAGGAATAATTTTAAATTTCAGCACATTACAGAACTTTTCTTAGCTACTTGATAAGACTGATGCAGCACAGGCCTGAATCACAGTCATTTAATTAGGCTCCATATTGCAACTGCTCACTGTACCTTAACGGTGCCATCAGATGAGGCACTGATGACATGAAATCCATCTTGAGTGAGAGATGCATCATTTACAAACGATGAATGGCCATTTAACTCCTTTAGTGTCTTGCCTGACCTCAGTTCATGGATTCTGAAAATGAAAGTGCTGAATAAATGACTAACACAAAAGCTGTTAAAAATGCTGAAATCACATAAAACAGCAGCACTGACGCATTGAGAAATCCACCTCTATTCAACTCGACGGGGGAATTTCTCGAGAGCAGACAAAACGGGTTGCTGAGCTGCAGATGTTATTTTTAGCTCCAGTGGAGCAACCGGGTGCAGATTAGCTAAACCATGACAAAAAGCCTAACGCTGTTATTCACTCCGTCTCCGGGAGGATGATTTAGCGTACGTAAACAATTCAGACTCCCAGCTCATGGCCTTGCAAGTGGAGGAACATGTTGCAGCTTTGTGCCTGAGCACATGGCTTCTCAGCTACACCCACACAGCACATGTGCAGCCCACACCCCACAGGGGTAAAAAATAGATATTCAACTCCTCAGCTACGAAGGGCATTCAGTTTAAGTGTGTGTGTGTGTGTGAGAGAGAGAGAGAGATTGCCATTCTTAGGTATAAGCGAATTTACATTTGGGTGCACTATGCATGCAAGCAACTTGTGATGTCAGGCAGCACCTGCTGATGTTTGATGCCCCCAAGGAATTATGCAGTTTTTCAAATGTTTCAAAAGCAACTCAGACCAGCTCCAATTAACAAATGTTTATTTCAGACATTAAAGAAAAAAAAACCTGATGTCTATATAAACAGCAGACTTTTACATCAATTTCATGATAAAGCTTTAAACCTCTAATGGTCACACCCAGTAAAAATTTGTTTTATTTTTCATTTCTACTAACAATTAAAAACAACCTGTTCTCTTCTAAACTGATTTAACTCACAAAACAGTCTTTTAATTAAAACTAAACTGTTTTGGGTTCATTCCATCACAATGACAACTGTTTGCGACTACATAAAATTTTAAAACATTTATCTTAAAAGGCTTTAGACTCTGTTATGCATTTACATCATTCTGCTCAGCAGACCCTGAGAACTGGGTGCACATCAAAACAATATAATTGCCTTTGCAAACATAAGCAGGGAGCTGTCGCTTCTTCGGTTTGAAAAAGTCTGGTTTGGGGATTTTTTTGAGGGGGTCTGAAATATTTCAGTTCAGACAATTAAAACTAATTTCCCTACTAGATATTGCAACCCTAAATGCCTGCTACAACACAGGTTAGAACCGATGTAGGGTTAAAAAGAGAAAGAAGCTGCCATTTGGTCTTCAGTTCTACTTGTCCATTTGCCAGCTCCGTTATTATTTCTGTGGCCTCATGTGGCAACATTTCGCTAATCCACTGTGGGATGTAAAAAGAGCTCATTGCCTTCCTTCAGCTGAGCTGACGCCCATGTGTCCGCCTTTGAAACTTTGGTGAGTCTTGTCTGAGGTCAGTGAAAACTCTCGCTTTCCTCCCACAGCAGACAGGCAAAATTTTGCCACGGCAAAGTTCCAGAAATCGAAACAGACTCCCACCATGTTCTCTGTTTAGCTTTAAAAACTATTGGTACATTGTTTGTGAATTCAGGTATTTACTTTTCTTTTAAAAAGTAAAATTGAATTTGCTGCATTGGGTATTATTCTATTTCACTTCTTTAGCACATACTTTTTTTACCATATATATTATACGTTTTCAATATCGAACATTTATCTGTATATTGAGTTATTTATCGATATAGATTTTCATTAATGTCTCTGTGTAAAGTTCATTTTAATATTTTGTAATTCCAACCATTTGCAAGCTTCTCTAAGGCCCCCTTACAGCATGTTAGTGGGCAGTGTGTTTAAAGTATGTCTAAAGATCAGGTCCAGTTTAGAAAGTAATGTTACATGTTTATCAGTAAGTGTCAGTGTGTGAGCCATCACTAAAAAAGCAGCTTTAGTTTGCAGCATGTTTATGGTTCCCAGGAAGCACAATACTGTTACATCCCACCTGATGGTCTGGTCAAAGGAGGCACTGAGGATCTTGTTGCTGTCCTTGGTAAAGCTCAGACAGGTCACACCTTTGCTGTGAGCATGCTCAAACCTGCGCAGGCACAAGCCGCTCTGGATCTTCCACACCTAAACCAGAACACACACAACCCCCAACAACACACAAACACACATTTTACGGGTAAAAAATCTAAACCTCTGGTTAAATAAAGGTGACTAAAAAACTCAGCTCATGGCATTAACGCATTTTTCAATATTTCGACAGTCTTGTGGCATTATTGCCATCCCATTAAGAGAAAATAGCACTCCACTTCAAACATGGGACGATATTATTGGTCGCTAACACAGACAAATAAACCAAAAAATAATTACCCAGCAGTATTATAAGATAAGTAGATTGTCCAACCTTTATCTTGCCGTTCTGAGCTCCTGTTGCCAATAGATCAGTATCCTGGCTGAAGCACATACACAGCACAGCATCATCCATCATCATGAAGCTATCTTGGGCCTGGTACTTTAAATCCTATTTCATTCATGCAAACATACACACACACACACACACACACAAACATACATATGCATACACAGAACAGCAAAACAATTAACTCAAACATTTAATAGAATAGTAAGAGATTTCCATCATATGAAAAAAAAATCTTTGGCATTTTATTATTTAATTCTTCTCTTATTCAGGGTAAAAGTTAAGATTAAAATCTCTTTTTCAAGAGAAACTTGGCCATATCTAAGCTTTATGAAATGAAAAATTATTACCTTACTAATTTTTCCAGTGTTAAAGTTCCAGACCTCAATGAAGCCATCCACTGATCCAGTGATTAAGTACTTTCCATCAGGGGAGAAACGGGCACATTCCACATGTGACCTTCGCCCAAACTGCAGATTAGATATCACACACAGAAATGACTCATCAACACTCAGCTACCCCCCAGAAAACGCTGCCTCCTTGGTTTGCGGACTGTGAGCAGGAGGCACGGAGAAACAAAACATAAATTATAATCATGTGACCTCAGGGAGACATAAAGTTTCTCCGACAGTCTGCGGCTGTGTTGGCTGACCACTCTCACTCACTTATAACCTTGGGCAGAGAAAAGCAAGGACGAGCAACTCCATCTGGATGCAAGTGATGAAAGCACAGCCAGAGCCCGAGACAAGTGCCTTCAGCTGAGTAAAGCAATTAGTTTTGTGAGTGTGAATGTGAGTGTGAGTGTGAGTGCGTGTGAGTGTGAGTGTTTGTGCATGTGTGTGTGTGTGTGTGTGTGTGTGTGTGTGTGTGTGTGTGTGTGTGTGTGTGTGTGTGTTTGTGTATGCGTGCCAATAATACTGTGGGGCTAATGAACGAGGATATAAATAAAAAAACTACAGACAAATCATCTATATAACCAGTTTTTATTTACTGTACTGTTGGGACAGGTGTCACTATTAAAGCAAACCCAAACTTTAAAAGTAAAGAGAGTCCTAAACACTCTGATATACAAGTATAGTAGAATATGTGATTCTTTGTTAGTCAGAGCCTGTGTTGTTTACCTTGATGTGGCGATACAGCTGGGTTGGAAAGCTCTCCTTCTCCACATGTCTCTCCTTGTTGCCAGTTGTGTTGATGGTCACGTCCGGGGACAGATGACCCGGGTACTGCTGTAGTCTCATAGACTTTGGGACGGGAATGAGAGAGGGTGAGCGGGACACATAAAGTAGTTGTTGGTATTTTACTCATGAGCGCATCAAAATCAATAATACTAAGAAATGCCAATTATAGAAAATATTTTTTTTAAAACAGGGCATTGTGGTGCCCTGGTCCTGCAACAGCTCACAGCAAACAATGAAAGTCATAGATGGTTGGAAATATAGTTTTACTGGCTTTCTGATATGTTTTTTTTAAATTGGACAGTGTTTTCAAGTCACAGTTTGAATAGCAGCTTTGTTATTTCCTCTGGTATAATATTTACTTTTGTGCTTTTATGCTACAGACAAAATGGTTTGACCTTTGTTCAACATTTGCATATAGATAAATTGTATTAGTATATCATGTGGAATTAGACAGATTTGAAAAACAAGACAGTGTGGCACTTGACAATATATCTGTCCCTTGAAATATTTTACTGGCAGCACTTGTGTAACAAACGAGGGCCAGAAACCTCCCCTGGGAAAAATGTACCAATCGTTTTGTTTTTCTAGATACTAAAAAATAACAGAAAAAAATCAGTGAGGTGAATTTTTTGTTTTTGCTTAGTGTCTAAATATTGCTGTTTTAATGCAGGTTAAACTAAATGTTAAGAATATAACTGAGGATATACGGGACATCATCACTAACATAACTATTAGTGATGGTGTCCTGCATATCCTCAGTTATATTCATTCTTTTCAACACTGGAAGATCTAGACTCCATGGCCTTGGTCAGGAGGTCAGGAGATGATGCAAAACATCCCCAACCCCACACAAGTCCAAGTAGATGGAACAAACTTGCCCACAATTGAAGAATTCCCCTACTTAGGCAATGTTGTCAGACACAGTGGAGGAGCAGGCAGTGACTCAGCAGGGCCAAAAACACCTGGCAGAAGCTAAGCAACATGTGGAAGCTGGCCTACGGGAAAATACCGCATATATTTTGGCCCAATACCATCTCCAACCAACAAAGACTTGACCAGCGGGAGCAAGACAACATGGCCCCCATCGTCATGAGAAGGCGATGGAAATGGATTGGACATGTCACCCAACAGTGAGCATCACCCCCAAACGCCCGGTGGAAAGCGGCACGACCCCAGAACAATTTTTTGTTGCTGTCCCAAATGAAGAAGACGATGACTTTTTATCAGTATACTCACACTAACTTGCTCCAAAAGCCCCATGAGGCGAGAAGGAGGCACCACACTGACCTCCCTCACCAGGGCCTCAGCTATCGCCCTGCGTCGCTTCTCCTTGCTGCTGCCTTTCGGATACGCCTGCAGAGGGAGAAGGAGAACGTTACTTCATAAGGCACTTGTCAATACAGTTGCTTAAAATTAAGTAAAAAAACCTTTATTGGTTTACCTCGCGAGGGTCAAAGTAAGAGCATGATAGCAGGTTCTCCAAGTGGATATACCTCTCGGGCTGAGTCTGCTTTAACATGATCATTGGGTCAGTTTGTCTTAGGAGTGAACGAGCTGCATCCACCTCTCTCATTTCAATGAGCTCCATTACAACCTGTTGGAGAGATCACAGGCTCCTGATTAAAATAAATATACAGTATACATATATAGTATATATATATATATATATATATATACATCTCAAGCTGAGAAAAGCACTGAATCAGTGTAAAGCTCACCTGCTCATAAAGGTCAATAAGTGTGTTGTCGGGCAGCTTGAGGGATTCAATGGCCAGCAGGACGCAGTCCCAGTGGCCGCTGTTTATGTCTGCAATGAAACTGTCGATGCTTTCCACTGTGTTGAGAGAGACGGTGGTTTCCTCCTGTAAGGTGGTCAGTGTTCGGTAGAGATTGTTCTCCTTAAGATACTGCATTATCAGGCGGATGACACTACAGAGACAAGAGGCAAGGGATTACTCCTACCGCCACAAGTTGACCGATAATCCTGTACAAAGACGGTATAGCATAATGTTTCAGGTGTTTGTTCATGGTTTGGATTTTTGGCAATGTTTGAATGGGAGGTAAACATTGTTTTTTTTCAAGTGTCCGTGTACAGGATTTGTTTATATACGGGCAAATACTAAGCTGTTATTTAGTGGCAGTATTGGGGGATTGGTACAGGATATCTGAGTATTTTTATTTTTATTTTGTTTTAGAGAGAGTAGTTACTGTCAATCCCCTCAATCTCGTTATTTTGAGCTACCAGTTGGATACTTTAACACTTGGATTGTCAGGTGTTGCTCTCCAGCTGTGGCCATAGATTGCCTGGCACAATCTTAAAAAGGAGAGCCAGTGGCATTGAAGTAATAATAACAGATTATAAAGACAAAAAAATATATATAATCTGTCCACTTTGGTCAAAACAAAGCGGGGATCCTGCCTCATGTGGACTTTTGTCCCACTTTACAGCCATCTGCAGGACATTTTCCAAAATCTCTGTTGCATCCCCATTACGTGACTCTGTCAGTGTCATTCTGCAGTACCAAGTTTTATGGTCTTCCCATGCACATCATTACGAGGACTTTAATCACTGGCATCGCCTGACGACTAAAATAAACATCACCCACTGATGCTCTAAACCAGTTCTTAAGCTGAATTTACTCCGACTGAACCTCCCACCACAAGGAACAAACCACAAGCTGAGTTTCAGATTGACAACAATGCGTACTCCATCCCCACGTTTCCCTACAGGAGGACAAAGTAACCAACCAATAAAGAGAGAAAACACTACCCACATCCCGACCAGGGGTGGAGAGTCTATGATTAGATCAACAGGCACATGTGGATGGAGCAGACACTGTGTATAGTGACTGCAAAAACAGCCTGGACCCGCCTCATTCTCAGCACAATCAACAAAAGCAGCCTCACGGGCAAAACCCTGTGTACAGCTCTATGACCACAATAAACAATATAGCCTGTTAATATCTGTGACTGGATGTGAGGCTCCACGGCCGCGTAGACGCCACATGGGAGCAGACAGACAAACTGTACGCAGACAGCAAATAACAGCGTCATAGAAAGAAGACAAAATAAAGCAATAGAAAGAACAAATAACCGAAAAGGAACAAACAACAGCAGCATAGGAAAAGACAGATTGTTTAAATGAAACACTCGAGCACGTGTGATGGGGTTAAAAAGAAAACATCATCACACGTTCATTATAGGAATTACACAGGAAAACAACACGGGAAAAATGATACTTTCTTCCAACTTAAATGCGTAATGCACAACTGCTCATCCATAACAGATCCACCCACCCCCTGATAATTAGGCAAAAACTGATGTTTTCTTTTCGCACAGTTACACTTGCTGCCTTGCCGTTATCGTACATTTCTATTAACATCCAAAATCCATCACTGAAAACTTATCATTTACAAATACAGCTAAAAGAAAAAACAAAAACACACACGAAAGAAAACCCCCTGAGGAAAGCGAACTCACTCCGCGGGCTCCATCTCCACAGCCATGCTGATGTTGTCTCCTGCTCCTGCTGTTGCCGCACCGGACTGACGGTGTGGCGGCTCAGGCTGGGGCTTGGCGCTCGCCAGGGCCACGTGAAAGCCGTGTGCTGAGGACCACCCACTACACGTGCTTCTCTTGTGTCTCCAGCACTATTTTTTCATTTCTTTATTTATTTTATTTATTTTTTTATTTTTCTTGCGGCGGGCGGCAGTCGCAAAACCCTGTGACTGCCGCCCGCCGCACATAGTGGCGCATCCATACCTCCCCCCTCCCTGACGCATGCCGACATACGGAGGGAACGTTTTCTGGGCACGTTGTGCGCAGGAGACGCGGTCTTGCGCTCCGAGGTGCTGCAGCGGCGGGTTGAACCACGACGACGACAGCAGCATCAGCAGCATCAGCATCAGCACCAGCGCCACGGACTGAACCTCGTGCCTCAGAGCGTGTTCGCCTCCAGGAAACGCTGCGCAGGAGCCGAGACTTCGCTCCCAACGTCCTCTAAAGGAAAAGCGCATCAGTCCCGCTCATCAATATGCAGATGCGGAGCTGGGTGCGTCTGTGCCTCGAGCCGTTTGGCGTCTGTCAAACTTAGTCCCTGCGTATTGGTGGCGCTCACCGGCCGTCGCCGCCTCGTCCTGTAATTACACATTGCGGCTCTGATGCTCCATTGGGTTGCGGGTGTTAATCAGCCACAGTGTTCGCCACCTTCAGGGAGAATCTTTATTCAATCTCCCCGCCTCTGCTCATACAGACCTTGGTGCATGAGGAAGGTTTTATTGTTGTCCTACAAAACCAGCTGGGCATCAGACAAATTGCACATCAGCTCTACTTAACCTTGTGGTCAAACCAGCGTGGATGCCAAATCACATAAACTGAATCATGTGCTCAAGGCAAGTAAAGATGACCCTGCCATGTAAGTCAGTAGTCAATAATCCGCTTTTGACTTTCAATCTTCATGGTGCTTTTACCACATTTTAAAAGAACGAATACAAATAAAGACAAGTAAGACATCAGTAAACTGTTGTATAATAATATCAATAAAGAGCAAAATCTGAAAACATTATGAGTTAGATGGATTGGACAAGCTTTCTTTGGCTGTGCACTGACTTTAGCTACCTCCAGCCTTACATTTAAAGCCTGTTGGTCACTGAAACTAGATGGAGCTTTATGTCCTGTCAGCTGTTACTGGTGGACTCACTGCCTGCAGATGTTCACACCTCTGTTCACAGACCAGTGGCGGCAGCAGCAGCAGCCGTGCCCCTAAAGGAGGGTTTATTTGACCCTTGGGTTCCCTTGAATTCTGCAGATTTTTTTTTTTAAAAACGTGCCGGGCATTGGAATAATTGTGGATCGTTTCTGGAACAGAGCCCAGCTCTGTGGTTTGTACAATCTCTACGTGCTGTGTTGCAGAAATCAGGTGCGATGTGATGTCAGAACCTATCGGATGCTCTTAAAGTGACCCAAGGGAGAGACTCCTAAACCGACTAAGATACGGGGGCCTTCATTTATAAGCAATGATACGAGAAAAAGAAATCCACGTCCAATTTGTTGAGTTTACGGACCACTAAACGGGCTTTGCAGAGCTGTGATGGCCGAGTGGTTAAGGCGTTGGACTCGAAATCCAATGGGGTTTCCCCGCGCAGGTTCAAATCCTGCTCACAGCGGTGAGGTTCTCAGCTTTCAGCTCGATCTGGTGGAAACCGCCTCTTGTTTGTTACCGAACCCGAACAGAAAATCAGCAATAAACACTACAAAAAGGGGGAAGCGGCGGCCGAGGCGGGGATTTTGAACAAAGAATAAATGTTAAGTGCTCCGAGAATATTTTAGACTGTTGATAAACAGAAAGCCTATAGGCAATAGATCGCTGCTGATTAAAGGACAACTGAGGGTTCATTTACACTTCCAGTGGATTACACGGCCAAACGCACAGCTGATCAGCTGAACGTGAATTAATCCACAGGGACGCGCAGGGCAGCTGCGGAGCGTTCAGGGTGTTGACATATCGCGAGAATAGCCAGGGCGCTCCCCAGCATCGTCCCGGGGGGGGGGGCAGGTGAGCGCTGATTGATCACCTGAGCACGCGACCTGAGCGACACTTTTTCATGTGAACCGTCCTCGTTCGGGGTGAGTGGTGCATTTTTAGCCGAGGAAGTGCGCAGGTCAGTTTAACTTTGGGTCCATGACTCACCAAACCATTTTCCTCTCCTCTGTTAAAGTGTGAGAAACATGCCGATGAACAACAACAACCAGGTGAGTACGATCGAGGAAAGAGAATTTCTCAGCTGTGCTCAAACTGCATCAAAACTGAATCATTTTTCACTTGGCCCCAGGGACTTCCTTTAAAAAAATATATCCCCTGCTTGAGTGGTTGTTGCAAATAATGTATTAGAGGATTAAAGGTCCCTTGGATAAGATACTTTATACCAAGGGCTCCCATTTTGATAAATTTTACACATGGCCTTTGGAGATATTATTGTAGGTAGTAGCAGGAGCAGCAGGAGCAGCAGTAGAAGTAGTAGAAGTAGAAGAAGTAGAAGAAGTACAAGTGTCTAGAATTAAACAATGCAGAACAACTGTGGACCAGGGATGGGGGGGGGTTAGCAATTCTTTGACTTGCAAATGAATTCCTTAACTTAAACCATTTATTTCACTGTAAATTCCCTCAGAGAGGACTGAGTCTAGATTTAAGCTTTTTAAAGCTTTTTTTGTGCTTTTTTCTTGCAGAAGGTACCCAGTGCAGCTGCCAGACTCACTAAGCTGCCAGTGGTTCACTCAGCTTTTAGCTACCTGTCTGTTTTGTACACCAACACAAAATGCAGCCACCCAAACCTGAAGACGGTGTGTGAGATGCTGGAGAACAGTGTGATGGCTTTTGGCACAGCGGCCTGTGACAGAGTTTCTCCTGCCATTGTTAAACTGGAGCCCCAGAGTGAGTACTGTTAGTATTATCATGATGAGAGGTAGAGGATGTGTTGTCATGCTGTACACTGTCCTTTCTGCCTTGAATATCAGAATGTTTGGACTTGGATGTAATCCATGGGAAAATTCAAGTGAATTTACATTAGGAAGAATGAAAAATATTTTCATGAACATTTATTCCATTTCCAATGCCCAATGTGAAGTCATTTTGTCAAATCAGTTCAAAATCCAAAGACATTTAGCCTAAAATAATATTGAGAGAAGAGCAGTAAATTCTCATATTTGAGAAGCTTGAACCAGAAAAATATTTGACTTTTATAGAAAGACCTAAATGGTTGCTCAATCATTAAAATTGGTGACTGTGTCAAAGGGATCACTGGGGCTCTATCATAGGGTGAGCTTTCCAAACTCTGAGTCACAGAAGAATAAAACATCAGAAGGACCAACACTGAAGAAATAAACTGGTATAACTTCATCTAACTATAACCTATCTTATCTAACTATATCTTTTTGGATAAATAAGTTATTAAATGAAAACTGTCAGGTAAAAATTATGTGAAAACTTGTTGCCTGGAAATTTAATTCCTCACCATCTCAGTCTTCCTGGCTAAAGGATGCGATGTTTTTCTTGAGCCTTGAAATAGCGATTTAAGGATGTAATGATTATATCACTAAGAAATTAAAATCTTCCACTTCATATTTTAACAACCTGTCTCTTGCCTTGTGAGAGAGACTCACCTGACCGGTGAACTTCTGATGGCAAATGTATGTATATGTATGCAAGTATGTATTTGTGTGTGTGTATAATGAGAGAGGCATGGAGAGAGATCTAGTAAGAACCTCTTTCAATAGATTAAACCCTGTTGCTAAGCCTTTTAAGGTCATGCAGCTAAAAATAACTTACCCTAAGCAGTATCTAATTTATAACCAATAAAAAACAAAGTGGTAAATGATACTGCATGTTATGTCGGGACATAAAAGTCACAGAGGATACCTAATAAACTAACTTTATGGGATCAGTAAATTTGCTAAATACAGACGGGTTCGGATAATGGTTTCACTGTCTGGAATATCTCCACAGTATCTACTGCAAATGAATTTGCATGTAAAAGTCTTGACTGGCTGGAGACCATGTTCCCTGTGCTTCACACACCCACGGAGCAGGTAACTCTCCTAAATCTTAATAAGCACCTTTTTTTTTCTGCACAGTTCCTCCGAAAGACTAAAAGAATAAAGGTCGTTTCCGTTCTCTTCTGCTTTTGTCTGCTTCACCCAGATGGTTGCCACTGTCAAGAACAAGATGCGTGAGATCCAGGATGTGGTTAGCATTGCAGCTAATGGAACTGTGGACTGTGCACAGCACACAGTCACATGGCTGATGGAGAGGATGCAGCAGGTTGATGACAGGACTAACCAGACTCTTGTGGAAAGAGCTGTCATTTTGGCTGGCGTGGGACTCGAATCTGCCCTCAGCATGTCAGAGGAACTGATGGATTGCGTGCTTCCTCCCACTGAAGAAGATAAAAGTATGTACTGCAATTTGGTTACTGATGTGAAACCGCAAAATGTCAGTGACGTTCAGAACTTACTCATGCCTGTTCAAGTCTGGACACTTCAACTGTTTATCCTTCAAAATATCCTGTTGCTGACTTTCTAGAAGAAGCTCACTTGGTGGAGGGCTTTGAGGCAGCAGAACTCCAGAGAAGTTACCCTGGACGACTGGTTTCACTTGCTGTCAAACTGTATTGGAGGAGCTACCACATGGTTGGGGCCAAGGTGCATTCTGTTCAGGTGTGCTCTGAGAACTTTACTGGAATATTTCTGCATTCTCGGAGATGGGTCGATTGCTTTCTTGCCTAGCATTAGACGAGAAGATCAATATTACATCACAAGTGACATAATAGGGGGGCTGTTCCAGAAGGCAGGTTTAACAACCCTGAACTCGGAGCTAACCAACCCTAAGATCAAGAACTCAAGTTTCCTGTTAGACAACAATGAGAATTAGTTCAGTCAACTTTAAGTTATGTTCACTCTGAGTTAAGTGAGTGTGTGGTGAATTAAAAAAAAAAAAAAAAAGCCATCATCAATGAAGCCTCAGTGCTACAGATCACCACAGCTGCTGGTAAATGAAGAGCAGAACCTAAGACTGAGTCTGAGTGAAGAGTCAATAAGTTAACACTATTACATTTTATTCAAAGCGGCTCACTCATTGATTATTTAGCAGACTAAAATTTCCTAAATGGATGATAAAGCTGGAATCTTACTGTCAAAATAGAAATTTAAATTTATGTATTCATTCAGGTGTAACCTGATGGGGAGGAAGTGCTGCTGGCAGCAGCAGAAGATGAAATCAGACAGATAAGACATAAGTTTATTGATAGATCTATGATTGTGGTGATTTGCAGTTGAAATTATTTAGAAAATTTTTAGACATCTACATTTTCAAAAACAGTATTTGTTGACTTTTTGTGAACATGTTGTAAATTTAAACATTGGACTAAACTTTTCAGTTACTGTTTCATTTAGTCCAGTTCTCAAATCTTAGTCTTTTCAGCTGCACTACAATCATCCTCATTCAGAAATATTCCTGTAATCTCCAATATATAACTGTGACAGGACTGTTCCATCAGTGCAAAGAACCACGTTGGCAGTGTTTCAGTGCACAGCAACCTGACATTTTTCTATATGTCCACAGTCTCGAGTAGACACACTGTATAATATTTTAATCTATCGATTGTTTCTGCCATAAAAGCAGTAACGTTAAAGATAAGCCGTGGGTAACAAAGAACTATTGAACCAGAGTTTTCGTCCAAAAATCTCCCAACTGATGCAAGAAAATCTTCTGCAAACTTCAGGCTAGGCAGGAGGAGGAGAAGAGAACTGAGGGTCAATTGAAGAGAACCTGCTAGCAAAATCAGTTTTCAGTTTCAGTTTTCACTATACCCAGTTGGTTGCAGTGAACAGATACTCAAGTCATTAAAAATAATTCTAACTTGGTAATGGAGATAGGATATAATGTAGTCGTTACACCCAACTGCAAGATTGAATGCACACAAAACCAGGTGCCAATCAGTTATGGTTCCATCTTTTATCACATTCATTTCAGTCGAAACATTCTACTGTGACATGCCAAAGTCTTAATCCTAATTAGCACCACAGAAAATGTTTTTAATGTATCCA
Source organism: Istiophorus platypterus (assembly GCA_016859345.1). Lineage (NCBI taxonomy): Eukaryota > Metazoa > Chordata > Actinopteri > Istiophoriformes > Istiophoridae > Istiophorus > Istiophorus platypterus. The sequence continues at coordinate 11,999,097 of CM029114.1, read as the reverse complement.
ACACTGGCTAAAGTACATTGTCCTTTACTGAACAGGTCATGGAGTCTCTGTCCAGGTCTTCAGCTCTGCTTCATGACCTTCAGGCAACCTGGGCCTTGAGCCTCGAGGGGCTGCCTCAGTACCTGTGGCATCAGGCCATTACTGTGTTACTCTTCATCTCCCAGATGTACAACTCAAGCATCCCAGCATTCGCACAAAGCCAGTCCAGTCAAGTTAGAAGTCAACTCAATGCAGCCAAGGTTTCACCTCACAAGGATGTGGTCCAGCTCCACCCACAGGCTCCACCTACCTGCCGAATGCGGCGGCCTACTAAAATGTCTGTCTTTGACAACGGCTGTAATGTTAAGGGATGTGTGCGTCGCTGATGTAGACTGTAATTTGATATATATTTTGGGTGTTGAATTTATGTCCCACAGCTCTCACAGTGGTGCAACTAAATGCTGGTGCAAAATGAAAGTTATTTGAAGATTCATGAGCTTCGTTTCCTCGTCCTTTAACTGGCAACTGGTCAGCATTTAAAAAAAAAAAAAAAAAAGCACACAAGACTGAAGTCACCGCTGGAAAAGTCAAGAGCATCCTGTATATTACAAGGAACACATTTGCTATTGTTAGGGATTAGTTTTTGGGCTTCAGTTTTGTAACTGAATGTCCTTGTTTGAAATGACAACTGAGCTTTTAATGGTGACTTCTTAACTGAGCAGACAGAGGCATGCTAATATTGACTTCATGAATTCAAAAAATGAAAAAACTAAATTTTAATGTTATAACAATTTCATTTTCTGCCTAAGCAGTGATTCATTTACAGTGTTCTTAAACTGGCAGTCTGCAATCAAATATTTAACCAATATTCAGTCACGTCTGATCTCAAGGTGTTGAAAAATGAGAATGAATTACATGGGCAAGTTTTTCAGCAAAACATTACTTTATTTGACTGTTGGGTTTCACTTTTGGCTGGACTCTGACTTGGATGTGGATGCCCTCAGAGAGGAAAGGCGGCGCCTCTTGGCAATCTGTTCCTGGCGCTTCTCTTTGGCCTCCTGTTTGTTGGAACAAATGTGCGTCAGTAAAATGTTTCAGCACAGTAACCTTTTGCACCCAAACAAAATCAATGACCCTATTATCCACTTCAATTAAAAACTCGCTCCTAAGGCCACTTTCTTGACAGAAGTAATCCGAGGCCAAATGTAGCTTGAATGTGCTAAGCACGATTAAACACTGGTTGTGGAACTTTTAAAAAGATTCATTGCATTATAATCTTTAAAATGACCAATCCTTATGTTTTAGAGATTTTTTTTTTAACTAGACCAATACAAGTATAACTGAAATGAAACAACTTTGAAGAAATTAACTGCAAGGATAAAATGAAATAGTGACACGTGCTATCAATTTAGTTAAGTTATTCCAAAGTTAAATTTCTCATCAAAACATTGGCACCTACATTTCAGTTTCAAGTTCTGACACCTTTGCTCATTAACTCATACTTGACTAGTGACTAGAGCAGAGTTTGTTTTTTTTGAAATAGAGCAGCTTCACTTTTCATTGATATTTACTTTGTGGATAAAAACTGATAAGGGAATTAACACTTCACCTTCATCCTCTTGGCCAGCAGCTTGGCGTACTCAGATGCCTCCTCCTTGTTCTTCTGGGTGCGCTGTCTCTTGAGGGCGATACGGCGGCGCTTGTGCTGCAGCACACGAGGCGTCACCAGTCTCTGGATCCTGGGAGCCTTAGTTCTGGGCTTCTTGCCTGCCAAGGGGACGGAATATGCAGTTTATTAACTGTGCAGCTAAATGCCCGTTGTAGTAATGAGGTTTTAGTAATGCTGCAGAATGTTCCCATTGGCAACCATCTCCCTAATAGCTCAAGTAGTATTATAGATGCAGGTGGGGTGTGTCACCATTTCTATTTAATCCAATCACAGAGATGCGGTTTTGCCATCAAGCAAGCAGTTCAGTAGCGACTAACTATTCTGATTACTTGAGCACTAGAATGTCTGCAGGTTATAATGTGAGTCAGTGTACAGGTTTATTGGTAGTTCAGATCCTAGCTTGTACAACAGAGTCTATACAACCATGAAAATCCCAATTGGAGAAAGGGGGAGGGGCACCACACAAACAAGCAAGCTACATTTTGTCACTTTAAAGTAGGCAATTAGTACAGTGTAACTTTAATATTGCATGTACCAAAAAACACAAAAAGACAAACAAAAAAAACAGCAACAGCCTATTGCCAATATCCAGTGTATCTGTCCTTTTATCAAACTTAAGATAAGAGAACTTTTAAACTAGGATGAATTTTGCTCTGGACTTACATGGTTCTATGCACCATTACATCAGTCTTGAAAACTCAAATTAGTTAAAATCCCAATGTGAATATTAATCAGTTTATGGTGGCTTGTCACATTGTTAAGTATCACTAGAGGGACTCATAACTGCGTTCTTTTCCCCTTGATGACCGTCAGGCATTCAAAGTGTAAGGCATGATAGATTTACATAGACATAGGATCTGTGTGAATCCATCATGCCTTACACCTTGAATTTGTCACAACTGATTTAATGCCAATTAAACCAAAACAAGGTATTTGAGATGGAGAGATGCCAAACAAGTGAGGCTTATAATAAGACAATATCTTCTTAGGGTCAGATTACTAAATGTGTGGATGCACTAGGTAAAAGGGTCAGTTTTGTTTAAAACCTTCAGTTTTGTCAGCCTCTGGCTGCATGAACATATGCCGGATTACAACCTCAGGAGTACCAATTCGTGCAGTAACGACAAGTATACAAGGCCTATAAAATATTTTTAGCTTTAAGATAAAGTCAAAACTGTTAACTTTTGAGCATTCCAATAAATTAACAAAATGACTTACCATTTATAAATGTTAATTTAAAAATTGTGTCTAAATCATACCATTACCATCCAGGGTTTTCAAATCACCCCCCCCCCAAAAAAAAGATTTTCAGCAATTTACCTCCAAAAAGCAAGCAGTGTTTACAACACCACTTCCAAGGTACTTTAAAATCAGCTTTAATTCATTAGTTAGACTTGACCAAATCAAGTTTGTGTCAGTCAGTGACCCCAAGAGCAACACTTACAGGCTACAATATTTAAAAAAATAAAAAATAAAAAAAAATTCTCACCCTCTTTAGTCAGGGGTCTCCTCACAACATACTGCCTGACATCATCCTCCTTAGCCAGATTGAAGAGCTTGCGGATCTTGCTGGCCCTCTTGGGACCAAGACGGCGAGGGACAGTGCTGTCGGTCAGCCCAGGAATGTCCTTCTCACCTGAGAATAACCACGAGGGGACAAGATGAATAAAGCCGATAAAAGCCAAGGAAGCTTACATCTTGAGTGTTTGCATGATTTTTAACAATGCCTGGAAACAAAGTCAAAATGCAGAAAGGTGAAGTGTGTAGACATCTACACTCTTAAATCGTTTTCCCACTTAAGGGAGACTGCCAGGCTCAGTATCCCTCATAAACAGGAAACTACACCAAATGAAAAAAGAAAATGAACACTGCTGTGCCCAGTACCCTTTCACCTTGATGTCAGTCACAGCACATTTGGAAGAAAATGGGACATTAAATAATTTTTAATGCATTACGTGATGTATGAATCGATGCCGGGCATTTGGTAATATTTGTAAAAACAGCAAGAGCTTTAGCGTCATTCTAATACTAGTGTACACAGTGAGAGAGCAATGCAGTTCAACCATCCATGGTCATTGGGGCTGGTCGCATCTGGTAAGCAGCTCCACAGTTATTCTGGCAACACACTGTCCCCCCTTAATGACTACAGACCAATCAGAAAGGGTCTACTGGTGTGCCATCAGCATAATTTACATTTGATATTAATAGGTATTTCTAACCAAGTCTGACTCATTGCAAATAAAAGAGTACTGTACATCCTCCCAATAAATCTTTTCATTTACAGGTTAAAAGGTTTCTTCTGTACTATATTCTATTTACATAAAAGGTGTCATATGAGCAATACAGAGCAGGTTACCTTTCTTGACGATGACCAAGTTGAGAACGCTGAGGTTGGCGTCAACGATGCAACCACGGACAGACTTGCGCTTGCGCTCGCCAGTCCTGCGGGGACGGTAGCAGGAGTGACCCTTGCTGAGCAGCAGGCGTACACGGCCATGGGTCAGCACACCCTGCTTCATGGGGAAGCCCTGCTTGTCATTGCCTCCGCTGATGCGCACCACATAACCCTACAAACAGAGAGAACGGGTTCTTTCATCTATGCTTCTCCATTTAGGATAGCTGGTAAACAAGGCCTCAAAGAAAAAACTGTTTGCAGAAAACGAAGATCACAAACCTGTCTGCAAAATTTAGAATTTAAAAAAAAAGTTTTTAACCAGATACAGATTCAGAAACTTTGGTACTCAAAGAAAAAAAGAAAAACCCAAAACACACACAAAGAAAAGACCATTCGCCAAAAGATGCAAGAAATTGGCAGCTGTTGCTTAGAGGGTATAATAGGTTGTCCATTGATTGCAGGGTTGGTAGTTTCCGCCTGTCCTCGAGATTTAGACTGAACCCCCACTGCTTTTGTTGGCTAGTACTTTGTATGGCGTTAATGTCTTGTCAAACCCAACTTTTACATTTTGACCAGTTTTTGTGGATTGCCACATTACATGCTTGAACTTTGACAGACTTAACCTTACTGAGTTAACCAGTCGGTTGTTGGGGATGCAAGGAACTGAGGGAGCATCGCCGTTTCAATCAGCCAGTTATATGGTCTGATTTTATCTGGCGAGCAGCTCCGCAGTTTCTTTGGCAACACACTGTCCCCCCCCAGTGACTACAGATCAGTCAAAAGGGGTCTACTGGCGTGCCTCATTGAAGTGTATCATCTATACATTGCATTTTCGCCAGATCAAAATAAAAAATTTACACGTTCACTCACGTGTTTGACAAGATGATGTCAGGCTTTGACTGACGAAGTGTAAATCTGTGCTTACCTTCCACTCATCGCCCAGAGGGTCAGCGGCCACCTCAGTGGCCATACGCTTCTCATAGAAAGTACGCAGCTTGCGCTCATCATCAACTTCAATCAGCTTCTGGCAGCCAGTAGCGGGGAACGAGATGTTCAGCTGCAAAAGAGGTGCAACGGAGCAGTTAGTAGATGAACCTAAGTCGTGCCGGGTTACACACAGGTCATGGCAGGTTTACCATTCAGGCAGGTATAACAGGTAACGTCGGGTGTGTATATAGTATAAATCAGATTAGATCCAACTAAAGTTAAGAGAGTAAACGAATACCTCCAACACATAACCATTAGACGTATCGGTTAGTACGAATCAAAGTGTGACCCGGTGGAGGCCTGTTAGCATCTGTTGGCTAGAAACTCAAAGCCCGCTAAGGTTAAGCCTCCCCCGAACCCCGCTCACGATACAACCGCTCTAACAGCAAAAGTTATAAGCTAACAACGCGGAAAGTTCATCTTACGTTAGCTACTCAGGGGGTGAAAACTATCGCTACGGTACTTGAAACTCGGTCCACATTTCTCCCCGTGTTCCGCCATGTTTCAACGGCTACAAGGATCGTTAAGCTTTTGCATCTCGTCATAATCAATGCTCATCCTAAGTGTCCGAGTCTGAACCGCTGCATCAAATTAGTCTGTTATAAAGTTCACAATCGTGGCTTTAAGCATACTGGACTATTTCAAAGAAAGTAGCTTTACAATGAGGAATACAGTTAGGGAAACGTTGTACCTTCATTTTGCCAAACCGACCCTACGACGGTCCGCCACGGAAAAGAGACCGGATATCCGCCCCGTGGTCTCACATAGGCCCGATATGTTATCGCGATAACTGCATTGCTGTAGTTTTCTGATCAGTCGCAAGCTGAAGATTGTTAATTAAATTGCTGCGGGTTAAAACGACAAAGTAGAATTTTATCAACACCTGCACTTAACTACAGTTTAGATCCTGAAACCAAACCTTTCCCCATTGCTGTGTCATCAGTATGTGTGAAGGTTGCTTGTTGTAAAGCGATTTGAGTTGTCCGTAAAGCGCTATAATGGTAAAGCCTATTTTGCATTTTATCTTTCTTTCAAATAAAAACCAAATAGAATCAGCTATGAAACAAAGTCGAATACCGAGAAGACGCCGTTTCACCAAAGTCTATCCATGCATCATTTGTGCATCTTCATCCGTAGTCAACATAGCAGGAGGTACTCAATACAATTCAATTGGATTTAAAGCTGTAACATCGTTGTTTAATTAGAAGCAAAAACCATGTGCCCCTTTCTCCATCTGCTCTTGACATGTTTGTAAGTTCATAGTATGTTTTTTTTAGTTTTTTTTTCTAAATACTTTCTACCAAAGTTTCCTTCAAAATACAACTCTGGTCGCTGGCCATCCAATGCTGTTTGTAGACTGAATATTGTGCTTTGCTTCCTACATTGAACATCTCGATTATCCTAAAGAAACAGGTACCTGTAATGTAACCACAATTTCTAATTTTGTCTGATTTTACTCTTGACTGATTACACATTCAAAACATCCCAATTGCAGGTTTCACCAGTACATAACCTCACTCCTGTTTATTTTCCATTCACTGTTGAGCTGTTCCATACACACATCAAATTGCTGCAGTTGGATCATTTGAAGTAGGCTATAGGGGCCGTCCTCAGGATGTTTCCTTAACTCTATCAGAGAGCTCAAGACTTTAAAGCATATCTTCAAACCCAGTATTTGGATAACAGAAAATAGCTCTGTGATGTCAATATTGCAAGATTACTTCGAGCAGCTCTCACTTTATGCATCATATTAACAGTAGGAGTACACAGTATTTACAGTAGGGGCAGTATTCTGCACAGTCTAAAAGTGCAACCAAATGCAACAGCCTTGCAAATTAACTTAAATAGAAGCACGTCCTCGTTCTACAACAGAAACAAGTGCCTACTAAAAATCTACACACTTTATGCACTGATGGGAAGCACTGACAATGAAATTTTACTCTATCCCTTGAAACAAATGTGGCATGCTGTCTTTATGTTGGGGTAGAGTAAACTAATATTTATATTGCTGTATATTTTTGTCTCTGGAAGAAAGTTCTCTCACCATGTCTTCTCTAATGAAGATGTCTGTTATTTATGAGAGGATCTTCTGTGATTGGCCTTATTGAAGCATCCCTTAGCTCTACCTGCTACTTCGAATAATGTTCTATCATTAATAATGAAATCAACCTGCCACCTCCCACTTTAACCCCTTGCTGTAGTTACTTTTCAAATTAAGATTATGATTTTTGATGCATGTATGCATGCAGTATTAAGAATCTAATGATCTCACACATAATAATACAAAAAAAGTACTTTTACTTTAGGGTTAGGGTTAGGACTATGATTATTGTTAGGACAAAAACATCTTTATCTTATTGATAGTATAATATTTCATTCAATAATTTAACTATTGACATATAATTTCCAAGTCATTGCTGTGTTATGATATTAATAATAAACAATTCAAAAGGATTGTTTGGATACATTAACTTACTTGCCAATTATTAGGTACGCCGAGATAAAAGAAATGCAGTCTAATACAACAAATCATCCCTTCCTGAGGATTATAATGTTCACTTTAATTAAATCTATTTTAAAGAGGTGTTCATTCATTTTCACTGTGTCATTCATTATGGAGGTAGTAATTTGTGGTGCCATTGAACTATACTGGGCTGTACTAAGAGGTTTTCTTAATATTTTGTCCATTCCATTTACGAGAATTAATGGTGACAAAATATTAGGAAACCCTCTCCATATAAGGTTGCTGTGTTCATATTTTAAAGAAGAAGGAAGTAGGCAGGAGTGAATCATTTTGCAGTAGTCACTAATGTAATTCACAACAGCTTTACTTTTCCTACTTTTGAAATTCATACTGTTAACAGTGAAAAGGTCTTATTATTATTATTATTATTGCTCACACGTGTATAAAGAACAGTAATGAAAACAAAAAGTAGCAATACCATAATGTAAAAAAGTCCTGCATTCAAATTCTGATTTAGCTAAGAGTTTATAAATCTTACTGACAAAATGTACATTTATTATACCCGAAATAAGAGTAAAAATTCTATAGATTGGCCTTTTGAGATAGAGGTTATTCCAACTACTTCAGATACTTTTGGATATTTTAATTTACTTTAAAACAAAGCATCGTATTTTACAGACTCATGTAGGGTCTTAATATATTAAACCATAAAGAAGCTTGTATCTATACTGGTCAAAAGGGCTCCAAGTAGTGATTATAGTTTATTATGGTTCATCTTTCTTTTTTTTTTAGTTAATCAGCTTATCGTTGGGTCTATAAAACGTTCAAAAAATAGTGAAATAAGCCAATCAGAATTTGGCTAAAGCTACAAGTGATGTCTTCATTATGTCTTGACCAAACAATCCGAAGCCCAAAGTTAGGGAAGCAGCAAATCGTCACGTCAGAGATGTCTGAACCATAATGTTTGGCACTTTTCGTCCGATAAATGACTTAAAACGATAATCAACAATCGAAACTTCTAGCACGAGATTTTCTCACGCTGGACAAATGGATTAATCAAATCTCACGACGACATTTACACGGGGGGCAAAAAGAAGAAAAGAAAAAAAAAACAATCGTATCAAGCCCGCTCCGTTTTGCGTCCGGGAGAAGGAGGAAGCGGGCGGGGGTGAGTCCTCTTGCGGCGCCCGAACGGTCTTCGGCTCGGCTCGGCTCGGCTCGGGTCGGGTCGGGTCGGGGCGGCTGTCAGCGCGCAGAGCGGAGCGTCACCGGCGGCCGGACGCTCGGTGGGAGGACGGCGGCTTAAGATGCAGCTCAGCGCCCGTCGCCGCAGCACATCACGTCCGTCCCCAGCTCCGGACGCGTCGGGCCCTCACACCCTAACGCTTAGCGTGCGATCGACGAGCGAGCCGGGGAGGGAGAGAGAGGTTTAGTCGGGTGGTGGTGGTGGCGGCGGCGGCGGCGGCGGCGGCGGTGGTGGTGTTTGTTGTCGTTTTTCTTTTTCCTCTCTCTCTCTCTATCCAGAGCGGACCGCCGAGACGCAGCGGTCCGTCCGACTCAAGCCCAGACATGAGTAACGTTAATCTGATTTTTTGGGACCAGTTGCAGGCTGGCAGCTCCGAGGTGGACTGGTGCGAGGGCAACTACCTTATTTACCCCAGCATCGCTGAGTTTTACAACACGGTCGGTTTTGTTTTGTTTTTTTTATACCATTCGTTGGACTTTAAGCTAACGCTGGCGCTTTTCTCTTGTGTGTTGTTGTTTGTTTTGCTTTGCGTAATAAGAGTTTTTGGTCACAGTCTCGGCGAGACCACAGCTTCCCCGTCTTTTGTTTCTTTTGTACCATACTGCTTTCTTATTGCCTTAAACCTTACTTACAGGTTAGCCGTAGCTAGCTGTAAGTTGTGACGACTTCCAGCAGTTTGGCTGCTTTTCAGCTTGTGCATCACGATGTTTACTGCTAGCATCAGGTTACGAATTTTCCTTTTCTTCATTTCAGCTGAATGTCAGTTTGCAGAGAGGCCACTGGGGCCTGAGCACTGGTCAGCTCTCGACCAGCATGTTGTCATTTAGCAACATGATCGATTCAACTGTGATGCTCATTGCTTTTCCTTTTGTTGTTTTTTTTTATCATTTCAGATCAGCAACATTTTGTTTTTTGTTTTGCCGCCCATATTAATGTGCTTGTTCCGCCAATATGCAACACATTTCAACAGTGGAATTTACCTGATATGGATTCTACTTGTTGTGGTCGGTAAGTTGGCTGGCACACGTTATTTCATGTTCTGTGACCTCTTGACCCTTGATCTCGGTACTCAGCTTAATGAGACACGTTTGGCTTCACTACACAATGCATGACAGATATCATAAATATGATAACACATTCCTGCTGTATGTGGTACTTAACTGTCCTATACAAGCGTGCACAGGATGGCCTCTTTATGAGGTAACATTGTACAATGCAATACGAGAGCTCTGCCATGAATACTGTCTTTACAAAGTTTCTACTGTTTAGTTTTTGTCGAAGCTTCTTGAGAGGTGTTAAGTCGACTATGTTTATTACTGAACTCACGGTCAAACACCATGTTGTACTGGAAAGCATTATATTACGAGGTGTATAAATTCTATCTATATAAATATAGATATTCTATATTATGTATATATTCGTATTTGCAATCAGAAACTTCCATTAATATAATCCATTACAATAACACCACTAACTAATACATGAGCTAAATGATAAAATCTACTATTTAATTAATACCTCTATGACATAAATCTAGTACCAGAGAAGTAGATTTAATTGCAGAACAGTTGCATTGCATTAGATTATACAAGTGTACCTAATTATGTGGCCACTGAGTGTGCAGTATGTTGTGTTCTATGAAATGAGGGATGAAAATGAGCATATAGCTGTGTAGGTGAAAGATGAGCTGTGTCAATTAAACAGTTAGTCGAGAACAGTCCACAGAAAATTAATCAACCATTTTCATCATCAATTAACTGTTTGAGTTATTTTTTAGGCATAAAATTCACTGGTTTGTGCTACTTGAATGGGAATGTTTGCTTGTTTTCTTAGTTTTATAGGATAGTAATCTTAATATTTTTGGGTTTTGGTTTTGGTTATCTGGTGAAAAAAAATGAACAAATACATATGCCACAATTTATTGATTAACCAAGAAAAGAATGAGCAGATTAAGTGATAGTAAAAACGATACTTATTTGCAGCCCGAAAAAACACAAGTATGGTGTGTACGTATTGAAAGCATATGGATTGTACTGTGTCATTTTGTGACATAACTGACACATGTATAGGTATTATTATGTTAAAATATGGTTGGATCATGTATGTAGGTGCTCACACCTGTCGGCCTACATTCTTAAACTGCAGCAGAATGCTGTTAGGATGTAGGTTTTTTTAGCTGTGGCCTCTGTCACTGTTCTCAATTATAGCTTGTATCGTTTTACCCTCATAGACAAACACTCTATTATGACTATGACTTATTCATCCAATCAATGAATAAGCCTGCTGCCCAAATTTCACTTGATTTGTCACAGCATTTAGGTCTTAAATGGTGCCACTGTATAAATAACAGCACAGTCTTAGAAATATTGCATTGTTCCCTCAGTGCTGTTTGGAAAACACCCTGGTTGCACTGTCAGCAAAGATAACCTGACAGATGCCCCCCTGCTCGTGAGAGATGACTTTAGTGCATGATGGAAAAACACTGAGTAGCATTTGAATAGGATTTGCATAACTGACTGGGCCACAGGCTCTTGAACTATGGGTCAGATGTAAAATAGGTCATTTATTCTCAAACTGGACTAGTGTAACTTTATAATAAGCCTGTCTGTGCATGTTAGAGTAGCCCCATATCTCCTGTCAAACCTTGTTTAACATATGCCTTTTCGAACCGGTAATGTAATTTTAAGGGAATAAAAGCAGCCTACCTTGTTTCATTCACTTATTGAAGCCTATTTGAAAGCTAAAATTTCCTGTTCCATACCACAAGGGCTTGTTTATGTGCCTCAGAAGCTCTTAGCTGCATCTGTTTTAGGAATCTGAAGTCTGTTAAAGCTTAAAAACACTGTTTTTAAGGGCTTACACTATTCCCTTTGTCTTCCACTGCCTCTGTAGTCGGATCAGCCTTTCACTCAAGCAGAGAAAACGTTATAGGTTCCAATATGAAAACAATATTCAGCAGCTTGTCTTTGGCCTTGGCCTCAACTATGTGTGGTCTGAGTTATTCATTTAGTTTGGGATCATTGCTTGCTGCAATGTTTCCAAGCAGAGCTGAAAATAATGATTATTCTCAGTATCGATTGATCTGCTGATTGTTTTCTCATTGTTTGGTCAATAAAGGTCAGAAAATTGTCATTAAACAAATTCTGAAAGTCAAGTGTAACATTCTCAGAGGTTTTTTTTTGTCTGACTAACAGTAAAAAAAAAAAAAAAAACTTAAAATACTTCTTATACTGTCACAGACGATGAATGAATGTCTAGAAAAATTACTTTAAATAGTTTTCAAATAGTTTTCTCAGATCTCTTTCCATCAGAAAATTAAGGTGGCTTCTGTAAACATTTTGTTTTGTCTGCCTGTGTTACATGAGCACACTGATAGTTTTTCATGATTAGTCACTTCTGACTGAGAGCAGCACTCCGTCTTGGATAAGAAGTTTGTTGAAATATACGTCTCTCCTGCAGCGCCTGCTATGAAAACAGATTGTACTGATAATTAGGGGACTGTTGCACCATGATAACAAAGGATTGCTGACGGATCTGTCCCTCAACAGCGTTTCAGAACTCAAAATTAGAGTAACACTAGTAACACATATTCACCAGTTCTTTCCATTGTGGCTCTTTACTAAAAACAGTAGGCATTGCTCAATATCAGCTCTCTTAAGCTGATCTTTTTTATTTTATTTTTTTGCCACAGTGAGTTGCACTATAGATGATGACTGGCCCTCACTGCTCCTGCAGTCAGTTGTTTACAATAAAACATTTAATATCCAGTTAGACATTGTTTTTAACACACTGAAAAATTACAGATTACATGTCTCTCGGGACAAACATTTGTGCTTATTTTTTTGTCTTTTTCTCCCAGGTATTGGTTCGACATATTTTCACGCCACCCTCAGCTTCCTTGGCCAAATGCTGGATGAACTGGCCATCTTATGGGTGCTCATGTGTGCCATTGCCATGTGGTTTCCTAAGAGATACCTACCCCGGATGTTTAGGAGGGATCGGTATGTTGACCACTGTTGATATGCATCCAAATAGCTATCTTTAGAATCTCAAAACTGGCATTTTAAGTGTGTAAGCATTTTAGTTACGACTCGTTGCAGCAGGGTAAATATCAGGCAGTGTCTGTCTGCAACAATGCAATGCCACAGTTCCCATCTATGTGTGCTTCTAAGCTATTTTATACAGAATTTCACTCAAACTTACCACAACAGCTGCTGATTTATATTCTTTTAAATGTTAATGTGTTCCTCTGAATTTAGTGTTTAGATTGACTGAAACTCAAACACAGCTTGAGCCCTCTGATGCAGAAGTGGTTGTGTTACACAAAATAAAACATGTTTTTCAGTCACTGACAGGAAAGCAATGTAACTTTCAGTTTATATTTTTTCCATATTTTTACACTAAATCAGCTTAACTTGTAATTTCTATTTCAGGTATTTACACTGTTTTTACATTCAGCAGGTACATCTGTAGGTGTTGACTGTTGGCCACTGGTTTTTGTCATATGATGTGTCCACTCCTCTGACTCTCCTGTTTAATAATAGGCCTGTCCAAGATAGCTGACACCAGTAAAAGCTGCATCACATGTCTTTACTTCTCCCTCCATTGTCACAGAGCTGTCATGGCTGCTCTTTCACTTCAGGCTGTCACTTAAATTTTCCACAGCCTTTGTAGCTCAATGACTCCAGTTTATTATCTGAAGAACTGTGATGAACTGCTTTTTGAGGCTTCTCAACATTCCTTATGAGTTACACAATGCTGTACAGAGAGCATAAACTTACAGCAGATTCTGTTTTTCTGATTTGTTTGCTTCTCCATCTAGGTCAAGGTTCAAAGTGGTCATTGGCATCTTGTCAGGAATCACCACAGGGTTGGCCTTTGTTAAACCTGTCGTCAACTCGCTGTCACTCATGACTCTGGGTATCCCCTGCACTGCACTGCTCATCACTGAGCTTAAAAGGTTGGTGAAAAGGGTTTTTTTTTATATAAATAACAGGTCAGGGGAGGGGGAAGTCATGATATAGGACCATCACCTCACATACCACATTATTGGTAGCCATCTTTTATGGCCACCATCTTTAATTCTACATGGTTTTTACTGACTTTAAGCCAGAGGCATTTATAAGTATAAATAATTTGTGGGGTTAGTTAACACCCATCTGTCATTGTTTATTTTCTTTCCATATTAATATATATCATGACTTTGCTGTTAGATCAGGGCTAGTGATGGTTTGTTTGATTAATCTGTTAGTGGGTGCAAGCAGCAAATTTTATTCTCTGCAGATGTGTTGCACCAGTTATTAATTTATCCATCACTAGGTTTGACTGAAAAGTCCTCCCTAAGTTTTTGGTAACTCCTAGCTAGTTTCAAACTAGTGATTTAGTAAATTGCTTTGCACCTTATAAAAATGTAAGGAATTTGTCTAGTAACTTAAGTAATAAGTAAATAATTTGCAAGGAAACTTCTGTGATCAATCTGTATTCAGTTCTTTATGAATTGCATTGCTTTGTTTTGTTTATATGTGTATACATGGAGAAAGATGTGTTTTATAGAGTTAGTAATAATTATGCAGTTCACATTGAATGGTAGGTATCTGATAATGCCAATCTTACAGACATTTTTCTGTCCTTTAGTCTAATATTAATGGTATAACTTTTTGTAATCTGAGGTATAGTTTGTTACTTTTAAAAAATGTCATTTCAAATCTTCTTAGTGTACACCGCCACGATTACACATATCAGGGTAAAAGGGTTATTTTGTAGCTGTGGGTTCAGATACACCCAGCAGTTATTAGGTGTACATATGTCATACCAATTTAATTCTATGTACAAATACATGACGATTTAACTTGACGATGTGGCCACCTAGTAAAAAATTACATTGAAACTAGATTAAGTTTAAATTCACAGCAGCACGGCAGCAGATATAAATAAGTAGTTTCTATCTGTGTTTTAAAGTTGTCTATTCAGCTGAATCATCTGCTGTAAATAATTTAGTTGTCCAGAGTGTAAGTGTCAAGATGGTTTATCTGGGGTCTACAGAACATTAAAACATCACCTTTGGCCTTTTGTACTTACATTGTCTAATGACATGTCGTCTGTTACAAGCTAATTATGGGGCCTTATGATGTGAAAGAATGTTCCTTGAAAACACAAAACAAGCCATTTGTGCTCATTTGTGTGTGTGTGTGTGTGTGTGTGGGGGGGGGGGGGGTCTCAAATGCTTTCCTCCTTCATCAGTAATGTGGAACCATGTGCTGTTCCGTTCTATTTCCGTTTCCCACAACTCTTACACTCCGCCGTCAGTCTTGTAACCTTAAGTCATCCATTGTTCAACCTGTTAGTAATTCTTGACATTACTGCCAGTGCCAGTCATCTATTGAAGTTGCTTGTTTTTGTTCTGCTAAGTGGGAGAGAAATTCCTCTGTGTTTGATGGACTTTTGCTGTCAGAAAGAATGCACAATTTTGTTATTGTTTGCTTTTGCTTTTACAGTACGTCTGTTGGCCCCTTTTCAAGTTACTTCCAGCTGGACAAAAACAACTTGTCCAGTAAAAATATTTCATAGACTGGAAGTGTAGAAGCAATAAAATCAGTCGTAATTGTGCTATAATAGATGACTTATTCATAAGGAATGGGTCAGATACAAAACAGAGTGATTTTGTCTGCAACAAAATGTTTTTGTATGCATGAGAGCAAAGTTCATTTTCTATATGCAGAAATAATGACTGTATTATTCTAGACCAAGTTTAGTCCCTGTCTTTAGTCCCATTCATAATTTATTTCGGTGCTGTCTTTCATTGCTCTTAAAAACACAAGCTGAAAAACAAAGCTTATAGAGTTTTAGATACATATTTATGTATTCATATTTACATACATTCCCTCCCGTTTACGAATCAACAAATATAGATAACATCTATTAAAATGCCAGCAATCGAATCCACCCAGGTTTAAAAATATCCCCAAAAGTTGATTTTCTCATGTTTTATCAGTACTTAAAGAATTATTCCTGTTTATTATAACTATATTTGCAGTTTTCTCCATTATTTTCTTTCTATAAAAAACAACGTTGTTCTCATCAAGAAACTACTTAAAACATGTTGACACTGTAATGAAATTAGATGTAGAAAGAAGCACAAGCAGCCACACAAGAGTTCTGATCATAGCTGGAAAGAAATTTTATTTTCAAAAGAAAACATTTTTTACTTTGCTGTTTGATGCTCTTTGAGGCATACCATAAACTGACCTTTGTCACACACTACACCTCTTTCTTCATCATTTCCTGTCTTTATCTCGACTGCGTACCTACCAATCCACCAAAGGCAAAATGCCAAAAAAGATAAATCTTCAAAAAAAAAGTCAAAATAATATTGAAGAGCAGCATCTAAAGAATGGTCACTTGTGGTTTTACCACTGAAGAAAATGGTTTAGATAACCTGGCTTGTTTAAAACTTGTTTGATCACCTGACTTAGTGAGTGATGTTAGCATGAACAGAAACAGAAAATGACTGCCACAACTGTGACTATAAGTTCCAAGTCATAATAAACTGGAATAACACTTTAAAAGTATACAAACCACAATATTAACTCACTTTCATCTCACCATCATAAGTAGTTGAAAATCTTTTCAGCTGCTGATATAAAATTTAAATCAGAAAGAGCAATAGTACATTTAGCATTGTCTTTGATAAGTGCCAGGCATTGAGTCACTGATCTTATGGAGCCTCTTCCTCTCTATTCCCTGAAGTGAGAGAAGCATCTTAGCAAGACTCCACCCCAAACAGACAGGCTAGCCCTTCCTTCACTTATCTTCTTCCTTCACTTATCTTTGCCTCCAACAGTCAAACCTCATCACGCTAACTAACCCTGCACGCTCAAGGAGAAGTTCTGGTTTCGTGCCATGTTTCTTATCTTAAGTGCCTTTGTTTTAGCTGATAGTCACAGTACTCCAGCTATGCAGCTGTGTGGTGATTGTTTTGTCAGTGTGTGTTTGCTTGTAGGACAGAGTATTTGCAGTTCAATTTATGTATGTAACGTCAGTTATTAAAGTTATTAGGGTCAGATCGCTTAATACCTGATGCTCAGTGTTGCTCTTGTTCCCAATGTAATCAATCGAAACACTTACAACACTTAAAGTATAATACAATATTGATGAGAAGTTAATGGCCCATTTCCCTCTGGGAAGATTTTCCATCTATTTTTGCACTTCCTGTTTCTGTTGAGTAGACGTGACACCATTTTTTTCTACTCCGTCTCGGTCAATTATGTAAGATAGTGGAAGTTTGCCTCTTTGGGTCATTGACTTAAAGTGAGACCATGGGACTTTTTATAGAAGTAAGAACACATTCTTCTTCTTAGAAAGTGAAAAGCTGAATTCATAAGGAATTACAATGGCACTCACTAGAACCCATACCTCTGCTAAGACCAGTGTTTACCAACATACCCCAGACTTCAGAGAAAAAAATCCAAATTCATAGTAAATGATCTGGATCTTCCCAGAGCGTAACAGGTTTTCCCCCAGCCCATTCCCTCTCCCTCTACCAAGTTTGGTGCAAATCAGTCCATTTGTCTTCGTGTTATCCTGCTGACAAATTGACAAATAAACAAACAGACACAGTTGAAAACTTAAACTTCTCGACAGAGACAGTAAAACGAATACTTGTTCAGCTTAGCATGGTTTATATAAACAGTATGATTCACTACTCATACATACTGTACCTTATGTTGATTAAATATTTATCTGACAGACCTTATTTTTCATCAGCTCCTTGATCTATATACTGAAGTCCCTGTTTCAAAAACTAAAAGGCTGATAAGCTAGAACTATTGATATGATATTAGGAAAAGTTAAACTGGAAGAATGCAACTCCCGAAACTGATGCAAAGTGATCCGTTGTAGAGATGACGAATCACAGAGTGATTCCTCTTCTACCTCACAAAGTACAGAGTACAGACACTGACTTGTAGAGATCAAAAAAACCTAACAATAGCCAAGTTTATTTTGGCCTGCATCAATTCACTAAAGGGAATTAACATTAATTAGCATCAGCTGATATGACCTGCTGCTGATGATGTTTGTCATTTTAACTAGTGGTGGTTGTCATATGCGCTGACGGACTTGCAGTGTAGACCCCAGCTGTCATTAAGGAGGGCAGCACTGCAACACTCGCAGGGTGAGGTGGAAAAAACACAGTAGAGTACAGTAAAGTAAGGAATGGATGTTGATCAGATTTAATTTAGCTTTTTCCGATCCATTAACGTATGCCTAGATGGACTTGGGATATCTCTATCACAGTGTATCAAATGACCAGTGTAATGTGAAAGATGTTCTTTGTGGTGGCAAACTCTGAATTACCCACCAACTCTGCAGTTCTCCTCAGGTCTACGCAGCATTTTAGCCTCTTTTAGCTCATTGTGTTGGTTTTCCGCCCTACTGCTTTTCTCTCATCGCCCTCGTTTCCAGTGGTCTCTTCAGCTGAGTGATGCTTGTTGTTTATCTTAGTCTTGTCATGTTGCAGTACGCTCTGGAAAGAATCGGTGTCATTCCAACATTCCTCTCACCTTGAAACAATGGTAGCCCAAATTAAAGGCTTGTAACATCATATGACTCCAACAAATACTCTGTCTTAAAGGAATGTGACAAACCGTGTCACATTGACCACTCTGCTGTATCAACATCTAGGTTTAGTCAGCCTTCCTTGTCCATGTCTTTTTTTGGGCATTCAGTGTTTGCCTCGGCTGTGACTGGTGTGTATACAGAGGATGAGACTAATTATAGATTAGCAGCAGAACTCTGGATTAGCTCTTGCATCCTTAGGTCAGTGTGTTGTCCATTATGAGATATCGGTACAGAGTAGAACACCAGAATACTTTGTACTCAGATCACAGTTCTGTCAAGTTCCAAAAAGAAAGAGGATATCCACTCATCTAAAAATAAATGTGCTCACCTACAGTTTAACACCCTGGATATGGATATCTCAGGTGTAAACATAAAAGTGCCCTACCTAGACTTGTCAACAAACCCAGTAAAATCATTAAAGAATCTCACAGCCAGCTCCCACCTTTATCATCCACTACTGCTGGTAGAGGGCACACCATGATTTATGTTTGTGTATGTTTTTAAAATATTTTATATCTTAACATTATATTCTACAGCCCAATACAGTGCAGTTCTGTTTCCACTGTAATGTAATGTATTATACTATAAGCAATAAAAGGATCATAATCATCACCATGCATATTCATGACATATTTACAAAATATAATGGACATTAAAGCCACTATGATCAATATTTGACTATGTGTGTGAAAGGTTTTGCCCAACTCTGCAGCTCCCATCAGCCTTACAGTGCGCATGAGTGTCTTTCAGTTCAATGCTTCAGTTTTCTGACACATAACTTTACAGTATAACACAACTTTACCACTTGTGCGCACTAAAGGCCAGACAAAGTTAGCAACTAGCTGGTGAACATAGTGGAGTATTTAGCAGCTAAACAGCCAGATATTAGTTGATGGAGTTATTAGAGACTAGAGTGAAAGCTCTGACTGGAGAGAGCTAAAATGTCAGTGGATATCAGTTTGAAACAAATACAACAATACAACTTCAATTTTTTTGATAGTGTTGCTCCGTATCTGCTGGATGCACGAAGAGGCAACTGTTTGACTAATCAAAATAAAAGCAGATAATATGTGACCTTATATTTGATGATTTTTTATTTTTTTTTTAATTTCAGGTTTAATCTAAGTTTATAGATACTTGGTTATGTTTTATTGCTCTTTTGACTCATCAAAGATGACAAAAAAATAATGGGGATTTTTTTTAGTTTTGTATTTTTGCATACTCAGATTAAATGCACAGAAGTTTTGCATCCATGAAACTAAGCACACTTAATAAAATCAAATGTTACAGTGCTAAAACCATGTGCTGTATGTTCTGATGATGCCCGATGGTGGTACAAAAACAGATCGCAACAGCATCTGCAAGTCTACTATTGGTTATCCTCCAGATTTTTGTGTGTGTTTGTGTGTGTGTTCCTGTTTGTGTGTGTGTGTGTGTGTGTGTGTGTGTGTATAGCATACTCAGTGCTCTCTTTGGTCATTGCAGGTGTGAAAACCCACGTGTGTTCAAGCTGGGCTTGATCTCAGGTATCTGGTGGGCACTGGCTCTGCTTTGCTGGATCAGCGACAGGATATTCTGTGAAATGTGGTCATCTGTCAACTTTCCCTACTTACACTGTGCTTGGTAAGCTCATTGGAAAGTCAGTATTGGATTGGGGTATTATTATCATTATCATTTATTGACAATTAATGCACTCTTGTGACACTATAAGAGACATTAATATTATTAAAACTTGTGCTATTTGGATTTAAAAATATCCATAATATAATAATCCATCTTGTCTGTTTGTAATTCAATTCTAAATATCTTACTTTATCGAAACAATGGATTTGAATAAATATGCCAGTGCAGTTCATAATTTCATCCTGTTTACAACCATGGTTCAAGAACTTTACAGAAATTAGGGTTTTTGATCTTGAATATTACCAACCTTCAAAAGTAAGTGAGGCTGATTCATCAAAATGCAAGAAATTTTGTTGAATACTAAAAACATGGGGGGAAAAAGCAGAAATATTGTAATACGATGGGAGATCTTGTTGCTGGTTTTAAGAAAAAGAGACTGTAAACACTCAAATTACAGACTAAAATAATGTAACAAGAAGGAGATTCTTTTTTCTGTAGACTCTGTTAATCTTGCACAGATGCACCTGCAAACTCCCAGATATTTTAGTGAAACATTTCTCAGACAGTCTGGTTCATTCAAACTTCTCTTGCTCTTACAGGCATATCCTCATTTGTCTGGCCTCTTACTTGGGTTGCGTTTGCTTTGCCTACTTTGACGTTGCAACCGAGGCCCCAGAGCGAGGACCCGTCATCATGTTCTGGCCCAATGAGAAATGGGCCTTCATCGGTGTGCCCTATGTCTCCTTGCTCTGTGTTCACAAGAAGTCTACTATCAAGGTGACTTAAAGTGACTCGAGTCTGCTGGTCAACTGGCTGTGCTTCCATACTTCTCACACTTCTTTGATGGTTTCAAACACCATGGCAGCAAGACACACCACCACATCTGCTGAGTAGGGTGACATCCACTGGTGCTCTAGTGACAAGATGATGAAGGTGATGCACATTTTTGCCAAATGCAAGGATTTATCTATTCCTTGTTTCTTCCCTGGTCTGGTCTTCATTACACAGCAATGTTTATGCAATTCTGTCAAAGAACAAAAGGTGTCACAGAAGGAGTCTAACATGACAAAGAGTAACTTTTTTTTTTTTTTTTTTGAATAACACAATTTCAAAGCCAAGAAACCTTAACAGTGTTCCAAATGCATTCTCAGGGTTTGCATGAGAGATCATGTAATCTCTGCAAGAGTGAAAGTATAGTATTGTTAATTTCAGGCTTCTTTAGAAAGAAGATTTTGTACATTTTATATAAGCTCAGAAAACCTCATTATAAAGCATTATATTGCCTTCTATAAAATAGATAAAGCATCTCAGGTGCAGTCTGACCATTATGAAACCATGTTTAGAGACAATAAAGCACTGGATTCATTAACTGTGATTAATGCATAATGCATTATAACAAGTTGGTTCATTAGATATTGCAGAAGTGTTATGAGAAGATTATTCACACAAAGTCTTATGTATTTTAAATACATAATGGATTCATTCATACATAACGGACGTTACACCTGTCCCCTTTGTGTTGACAAGCATTTTAATGAAAAAGCTCAGAATACACAGAAGGCTTCTTTCTATTTTGGGTGTGCTGTGTTTTTCTCCTAGCATGCCACAGTGACTGTTCAAGATAGTATATGAGAAATGTTTAATATATTCTTGTATATATTTTGTTAACCAACAATGTAATATGTAGTTATTTTCCTAGAAAAAGCATATTGATATATTACTGAATGAATAGGTACCCACTGATATTGGCAAAATCCAAAGTAAAAAAAACAGAATGTGAAAATCAGATATGTATTAAAATACTATGGACAATTCAAGCTAATAATTACTTATTTTTGCACAAATGAAGAATGGTTCTCAAAACCTTTGGCTTAGTGCACAGTGTATAGCATGTCAGAACATGATAAATACAATTACTTACTCAAAAATGAGCTAGCTAATGTACAGCTTTTGATGATGCAAAGTCTTCACAGCTAAGCTTTTTCAGCCAGACATCTCATTTCTTAAACTGCTCTTCAGGGTTATTTATTCCAGGCTGAGAATTTTTAAACACAGTACTAAATGTCATTGAAACTATGTAAACTGTGCAAAAAGCCTTAATCAATCAGGATAATGGATTACAGGCAAGTGAAGATGCATTTTGTCCCTAAGTTTTTGATGTGTGTGTTTCGCATTCTTTAAAACTGTTTGCACTTAACAGTGAAAAGCAGTGTATCAGCTACATTAGGTAATACATGGATGTTATGTGTAGCTTACACCAGGTATAATAATGAGACAAGTTAGGGTTTCATCACCTATGAACTAAAACTCTGATTTAGCAGTGTTCTTTGGACAAATAAGGGGAAAAGAGGTAATGTAATTAGGGTTAAAAGGGAAGTGTTTTTGGGTCTTGCAAACCAAAACACAAATCCTAAAAGACAAGGATCCTCAGAGCTTTTCCTCCTCAAACCATTTTGTACATGTTGTACTTAAAGGCTGCCTCAAGCTGTTTAACCAATATTATTTTACTCCCGTCCTCCTGCTGAGGCTTCCTGGAACTCAAACTGCTAAAATAACTTGTTCTTACATAAAGGGTCAAATGAAGGATTAAGATTCACAAAGAAAACAAATATTTTCCTTTGATTGTGAAATGATATTTTTTAAAATCCAAATCAATTTGTATTTTTGTAAATGAAGCGCAGCCAAAATTGAAGCATATGCCTAACTGGTGAATTATTTTGATATTGTATTATTACTACCTTTGTATTGACAAATTTTGTTACGAAAAGTTGTTTTGTTTTTTTTTTTAATTGTATTTTTAGGAAAAACTTTGACAATGTTAACAGAGTAGTTGTAGTGCCCAAGAATACTTAGAGCTCACTGCTACTCGTATTGATTCATGCATCTGATGATGGCTGTTTGTATGATGCAGACAAAAAGAAAATTGAACAAGTTGAGCATTAAGTCAGTGAACTAGCATCAGATAAAGGACTTTGTTTGAACATAAGACTCTGTTTAATGCTGCCCTCCACATCCTGGTGTTTGTCTTGGCATGACGTGTGATTATGATGTCATAAAAATGAGCCGTCTTTTTTATGGATTTATGTGTGTGTAAGAATCTCATTTTATTTTCCTGCTTGCATTGACAGCACTGCACAGAATATTTATTTTTCGTAATTTATCCTGTTTTGTAAGCCAATATTTGTAATAGATTAGAACATTAGTACTTTTATTTTATGCAATAAACTAAGCCCATACTCAAAATGACCAATGGTGTTTATATAGAAAAGTCAGACACAATATTTTAATAATGCATTCATCACAAATATTCACAGTTAATTATTTATTTTTGCAGCTTAATGTCTAATGTCATGAATTGAACTATGGACACACTCGCTATGATGCAAGTGACTGTTGTTCCACCAGGGGGCAACGTTTTTTCTTTTAACTCAGCACTGGAAACCCACAACAGCCTTCAATATATGTAATTAGCCAAAAAGTGGCACCAGGATAACGTGTCTCTGCAAATAAATTACAGAAGTTAGAAGGTGTGAAAGGAAGATTTAGATGGTTTTTTTTTACTGAGTTAGGGTGGAAAAAAAAAAAGGTGTCACCGCTAAAATAATTCATGAGATAAGCACCCGCGCAGTTTCAGCATACAAGTAAACAAGCACATGAATTAATACAGAAAAAACATAACCATGTTATTATGAGATATTTTATTTCAAATGATAAAAAAGGGGATATGCAGCGAAGTCTATTATTGCGAGAAGACAGGATAAAATAACGAGGGATTTAATATTTTTGGATAATTTCACAATCTCATGCTTTTTATTATTTTATGTCTACATTTATTATTCGTCTGATTATTAATCTCACCATGTCCGCTGATTTACAAAACACTCTAGGTCTCCATAAGATAACAAGGGGTTGACGAATCTTTCATTTTTACTGCCTCGTTTCCTCGGTCATCAGCCTTCGATGACCGAGCGACGCTTCTGGTCGATTAATCGTCGTCGGTCACTTCAGGGACCCTCTGCCGGGGGGGAAGTCCCGCCTCTTTCCGACCGCCGAGGACCCTCATTGGTTTCTACACACGTTAGTCAAAAAAAAAAAAAAAAACCCAAACCAAACAAAAAAACAAAAAAACCACCCGTGTCTAGATTATGGGTCCGATAGGAGACGGTCCACCCGAGTCTGGCTGACTTCAGCGC
The DNA here is from genome assembly GCA_016859345.1 of Istiophorus platypterus. Taxonomy (NCBI): domain Eukaryota; kingdom Metazoa; phylum Chordata; class Actinopteri; order Istiophoriformes; family Istiophoridae; genus Istiophorus; species Istiophorus platypterus. The sequence goes on along the minus strand of CM029114.1, from coordinate 11,974,923 downwards.
CTCTATTTCACCGCTTCACCCACCCGTCGTACGGGATCCGCCATCGGAATAATTCATAGGGAAACCGACGGACGCGACGCTTCGCCTGCGCCTTTTGTCACCGGAGATTCAGTATGAATTTTTAGATTTAAACGCTGGAAAAAAACAAAAACAGAAACAAACCCCAACCAACTATTGACGGCGGGTTGACCGAGCCTTACGGAATAAATTAAAAAAAAATAAATAGAAATAAAAAAAGGGGGTGTTTCTCGGCAGCGGGCTGTCAAACGCGCAGGAGATCGCAGATGTGATTCCTTTTCCGCTGCGAGCAGCGTCCGAGAGGAAAAACAACAAACAACAAACAAAACAAACAAACAAAAAACAAACCGGAAAAACCCACCAGAAACAAAACCGAGATCCATCCAGATGATGTCAAGGAAGCATTTCAAGGCTCACGAAGTGAGCTGCTGCATCAAGTATTTCATTTTCGGATTCAACATCATATTCTGGGTAAGTCCGCCGCAAGGCCTGGACGGGACGCGGCGTTTTTTTTTTTGTTCTCCATCGGCGGCCAGCGTTCACCTCCGACTCTCTGAGGATCGTGGCCTCTTTTTCTCTTCCTTTCTTTTTCCTTTCTTCTCCTTTCCTCTCTTCTCTTCTCTCTCTGTTCCCGCTGGTTTCATCCCTGCAGTACGGGCTCACCGCTCCCGTGCACTTGCTCCCGCTGTCAGCTGTCACCACGCGTTTTCCTTTTTTCTTTTTTGTTGCCCCCTGTTGTTGTCAGCATCGGGGGCCGGGGCATCTGACGAGGGGCCTTTTTTTTACCTCCCTGAATGTTATATAACATCAGTGCTTTGTTCATCTGAGGACATGTTACAGTACGGTATCGGGGATGTTTGGGTGGGGGGGGCGGTGCTTCTTCCTCTGTGGCTTGGACCCACCATGGATTTCTGGAGGTCCCACTCTGGGCCTCCAGTTACTAGTTTTAATCGGGCTGGATACTTGTTCTGTCTGCTGAGGAGAAGAAGCAGGGTCAGACATGCTTTGCAAAGGTGTTGACAGCGATAACAAATGGCTGTAGTACTGGCATTCATTAATACCAGGTATTGAATGAATACAAATTAATACTGACTAATACCAGTCATGGGCTGTATGGAGTAGAGCTGAAACTAATTGGCAACTATTTTGATATTTGTCTCATTTTTTAAAAACTGTTTTGTTTTTTTTTTTTTAAAAAAAAGTCCTAAATACTTGGTTCCCAAACATGAGAATCCCCTTCTTGTTTTTGTTCTACATTAAAAATAATTTTGGGTTTGGGAAAGTTTCTCAGACAGAACAGGAAATGCTAAGAGCATCAGATTAATCATGGTCAAAATGCAAATGGATGAGAGGTGATTAGGGCTGCCACGAGTACATTTTTTAACAATGATTATTCTGCTAATCAATTTTTGATGAATTGATAGTGTTGAGCCCACAGGATGTCAGAAAATCGTGAAAATGTTCATCACAATGTTCTTAAGCTAGAAGTGACTTCTTGCAAAAGACCTATAGAGTCTATAAAGAAGTATCATACTATAACCAGCACAGAAAAATGTTTCACCAACGGATGAGGGATTTATATGGTCTCACTATATCATCATGGTGCCTACCTCTTTCTGAAGGTTGTGCCATGGAGAGGAAGGCCACCTATCAGCCCCCCCACAGAGGAACCTAGCCAAACTTTACAGTCAGTGGTCCCTTTACCATTCACACCACGACTATCATCAGAGGAAGACGGCTGTGTCAAAAACATCTGTTCCTCTTTCCTCTGCATCTCTTTCATAGATAATCGCTTGAAATTTTAATCTGCAAAGTGCTTTATATCTATTTATATCTATGTCTGAATGGATTTAACGGCAGTTCTGTGGAGCTCGTCGTCATTTGTTAACAGTGGGTTTTTTAGGTATTCTTGTCAAGCAGGTTTAGTGGGTTTTTATTCTTGTCATGAATTAGTATTAATCTTGTTAAGAATCGCATTATCTTGAAATCAAGTTTAGGGCTAAATTAAGTCACACATATCTTCTGTTGCTATGTGAAAGACAGATAAAGTCTCAGAATGTCTAATCAGTGATATCCAAACTATGCATGTCCACAAAAGGTACACTTGCTAGCCTGAGCTTTTGTGCACACTTCAAAGACTTCAGGTGAAGTTTTGTTCTGCTTTGATGATGAGTTGTTATGTCAGTATGTTCTGACATCCTACAAGTCTGTATCTATTAAAGCCACCAGATCATTGTTCCTACAGTCAATTTTAGGTTCATAGAGCAGAGGCTTATTTAATCAAATTCTGCTCAATCTTAGGTCTCTCATTTGGTCCAACACCAAGCACCAGTGCAAGTATAATTGGTTTTGTTCCATTTATTCAAAAGTCATTCACTCTATCATAGAAGAAAGTGATGACAAATTCCCAAGTTACCACAGCCAGATGTGACATCTTTAAGTTGCTGCTATAGTCTGACCAACTGCCAAAGAGTAAGACAAATAAAGTAATGTCTAACGAAATGCAAAGTCACAATAAATAAATTATACTGTTTCAAGGCCGTTATAATGATAGTTAAGTCTATCTTTTTGTGCTTCATTTCAAAATAAGCCAGTCCGCCAGTTTAAAAAAATGCCATCATTGCCTTGACTCCTAACTTGAAGCGTGGCTTCAAACTCTCTCGTAGGTAGGAACTTGTACAGTCATAATGCGTTCAGGCTGTTCAAAGATGCTTTCCCCTGCTGATACTGCAGCCTGAGATGAGAAATGTTTAGTAGTCGACCACAGCCAGGAAAAATTCTCTGTGGTTTTTCTCTTCGTGCTTCTGTGTGATGACCACATGTTACAGTCACAGGAAAAATAATCCTGCTCTCCGGTTGCTCTTGTTGCTTTCTTGCTCTTGCTTTCTCTGTCAGTTCCTTGGAGTGGCATTCCTTGGCATTGGGTTGTGGGCGTGGAGCGAGAAGGTGAGTCTCATGCATCTATTAATTCTGCGAATCTTTTCACTCATGGACAGTTCATAAACGAAGTGGATCATTTACATTCACGACTTGTAATTTACATCCATCTGTCTGCATGAAATGGAAGCAGTGGCTTTACAGAATGAGAAAAGAGTGTCATGCTTTCTGGTGGGACCTGCCTTGGAACATTAGACTCTGAATGGAAGCAATACATTTCACAGATTAGTTCATTGTTGACTCTCCGCACTGGGGCTGTAAAAAGGAGACAGACAGTCCAGCGAGTGTTTTTTCATTTAAGGACCTTTAAAGATGATAATTGCTTCATCCTTCACACATGGCTGTAGCTAATGTTCATTCTCACTATTTATTAAAGTGATGATTTATTGTTGAGATTATTTAATTAAATGTTTGGTCAAAATAAACTTTGGAAAATAGGCTACTGTGGTTTCATGCAGAGTGTTAGATGAAAAGCTTGATGCCTCTCGCATGTCCATATGTTAGATATGAAGCTGGAACCAGCAGCCGGTTAGCTTAGCTTAGCACCAACTTGGGAAACAGCAAGCCTGGCTCTGTCTGAATTGACAAAATCCACCAGTACCTCTAAAGTACAGTAAGGAACACATTATATCATGCACAAACTTAAGTGCAATGGGGGTAGGGGGGGCTATGTGCGGTTTACTGGCAACCGGTGCCAGGAAATATCCTGGTACATAAACGCCCCATAAGACTTTTCATTTTTTACACATTATTTCAATGAATTACAAAAACGACCTAAAAAATGTAAGTTAATGAGCTTTATAGGTGCTAGCAGATGGATTTTTCTAACTTTGGGCAGGGCCACATAAGCTGCATCCCCATTTCCAGTCTTTGTGCTGAGCTATGTTAACAGGCTGCTAGCTCATATTTATTGTGCAAATGTGGAAGTAGAATTCGACTGATTGAAATAAACAACTGGTCATGTTAGCTCCAGTGTCACATTATTCAAGTTGAGTTTTTAGGGAGGGTGCAGACCTACAAGCCTTGAAGCTCACCAAACATATTCCCTTAGGGAATAATTCCTTTTACCATCTATTAGTGAGGACAGTGGACTTAAGTGTGATTATTTCTTTGAATAACTAGATCCTTCTAACCACTCCCCCTCCTCCTCTTTTGCTTCCTCACCAGGGCGTTCTCTCTAACATCTCATCCATCACAGATCTGGGGGGTTTCGACCCCGTCTGGCTCTTCCTTGTGGTGGGTGGTGTAATGTTCATCCTCGGATTTGCTGGTTGCATCGGGGCACTGCGTGAAAACTCTTTCCTGCTCAAGTTTGTACGTTTCCCAAAGCTTTCATGAGAGATGTTTCAGTCTTCCTTGGATTTACAGTAACATTTTTTAATTCAGAGATCTTGCTCGTGTATTTTCAGTTCTCTGTGTTCCTTGGTATCATCTTCTTTCTGGAGCTGACTGCAGGAGTCCTGGCCTTCGTCTTCAAAGACTGGATAAAGGACCAGCTCAACTTTTTCATTAACAACAACATCCGAGCATACAGGGACGACATTGACCTTCAGAACCTGATAGATTTCACCCAGGAATATGTGAGTTCTACTTGTCTTTGTCCTAAGTATTGTTTTTTCCTTGTATGGATCGTGGTTGTTCATTTCTGTAGGACATTGTTGACATATATGTGAGGTATCATTTTCCATTTACCCTTTTAGTGGGAGTGCTGTGGAGCTTTTGGGGCTGACGACTGGAATTTGAACATCTACTTCAACTGCACTGATTCGAACCCAAGTCGAGAGAAATGTGGAGTGCCCTTTTCTTGCTGCACCAAAGATCCAGCAGTATGTCTTCCCCAAAATACAAGTTATATCGAGTCAGATTTTACTTATATAGCCCAATATTACAAATCACAGAGTTGCCTAACAGGGCTTAATCTGTACGGCATATATAACTCTCTGTTCTTTGCCCCTCAAATCGGAAAAGGGACCCCCCCCTTTTACCCTTTATACCTTAGGACTAGCAAGAGAGGGGAGATCCCTCTTGCAGGACGGACAGACATGCAATAGATGTTGTATCTAAAGATCAGCAACAAGATGGACGGGGAGATAGGAACACAGCCTTGATGCTCATGTGCTTGAGGGAATAAACAACAGATGGCTAGAGAGATACAGTGGTTATCAGTGAATTTATAGTAATCTCCATGGCAAAAGGACATTTCCATTGACTACATGCAAGGATTAATTGAGACTGAGAATGACCAGCCAACAAGAGAATGGTAACAAGTACCAGACTTGAAGTAATCAAAGAATAAGCTGAAAGTCAAGGCACAAGTCCTTCTAATTCACAGCCAATTCATTCCCTTTCATGGCAAAGCACAAAAATCCTTTGGATGTAGTTTGTTTTTTTTGTGTATCGGAGCTGGAATTTAAACTAAGTAGGTCTCTGGCTAACATGCTGAAACCTTCACACTGCCAGTGGTCGGAGGGGAAATCGTGAAGGTCCATCCGGTGACAGATAACTGGGTTATCTGTGTCCTCCAGAAGGCTTGCTGACGTTGTCAACTATCATGGCTGACTTCCAACAGGACATCCAGGCCTTAGTGTTTAGTCCTTTCAGACTCTGCCAGAACAGAACTGTCTAGAAGTGGCTCTAAGGAACTACCTTGACCGAGGCAAAAAAAAAAAAAAAAAAAACTCTTAACAGCTACTGATGAAGCAAAGCAGTGATAGCAAAATGAAAGTTGCTTCACTTCAAGGAAAGTTGCACAAGGGTACTTTTTACTTGTTTATCCAAGTAGGTGCTTTTCCAAAGAGGTCATCCTCTTTGAGAGCAACATTTCTGTGTTGTGTCTTGCAATCATAAGACACAGCAACCACACCGAAGCAGTTTTCAGGAGCAAATTTCAAGACATTTGCAAGGGTTTATTTTAGGTCCGTAACTTCTGAATATTAAAACGCATACAGTTTTTCAAAGGATAAGGCTGGCATTTTTATATATTTTTTGCCATCATCAAATACCATAAAAAGATCAAAACCAACAATGTATTCGTTCACCTCTCAATGCTTTCTGACTCTACCTTGTTTATGGTTCTCAGCACCAAGCCCATTTCAATCTATACAAGAACTAAATCTTCTAAAAAGGATCACAAATATACAATTTCATTAAAAGAATGCTATGAAATTTAAAACAACTGGGCACTGCAGTTTTTGGAAAACTATACACTCTGAAAGAAGTAAACAGTGCAGTAATGTGATTTAATGGTTTTTGTACAATAGTGCTTAATAAGCTGTATAGTCCTGTGGCTACACAGGCAATACTTTGGTGGGAGCTTTTCCTTGTCCCTTTTGACGGTCAAAGGACAGATGGTGTCTTAATGCTTTACATGTGTGTCAAGTCTCACAGCAGCCAAGTTTAAGTGAAGTCCAGAGTCCTAATTCTTAAGAACTAAATCTGCCTCACATACAGATGTTGACTTTAGGTCTACAGCTCTGGTTCTGTTCAGATTTACACAAGACAAACCCAGTACAGTAACATGCTGGACAGCAGTGCTCCTGGTGAGGTTATGGTACAGCGTGTCGATCTTGACGGTGGCATAAAGTGACAGAATTATTATAACTGTAAAAGAAAAAAAAAGAAAAAGTAAATGATTAATTGTCCGAGCATTAACCGTCTTCTCTTCACAGGAGGATGTCATCAACACTCAGTGTGGATACGACATCCGAGCGAAAACGGTGAGATAGCTGACACTGATCACAGACCCTCATCTTAAAGTGAGCCAGTGCTAGAAAACGGTATGAAGAGTGGAAATTGCTCTTGTCTCTTTTGCCTGAGGTAGGCTTATATGGTTTCATGGACTCATCAGGTACTCCACCCTGTACAAAATATTCCTCCTTCAGTATGTTTCTCAACTCTCTCTTCAAAATACAGCAGCTGGCTCTACATCAGTGTATTGGATCATGTGGTATTACTCATGCCACAGCAATGCACTGAGAAATGAAACCCCTCCCCCATCGTTAGCTTTGGCCTTACTCCATAGTAGCATAATGTACGGAAAGGGTTTGTTTTCTTGACTTTAAATGTGAGGAAAAAGGCAGAGTGAAGCAGTTTTAAGGGTTTTGGAGCAGGAACACAGTGAGCCAAGCGTGTGATAACAACCAGATAACAGTAGTTCAGAGGGATTTAATTGTGAAGGGCTTTTTGAAGTGACCACTAAATAAAAGGAGTATCATGTGCCACCATTAAAGATCCTCTTAGAATGTTGTCCACTGTTGCGAAGTCAAGTAAAGATGATTGCACACAGTAACTCTAAGTTTTAAAACTTTTCAAAGGATAATAATCAAAGTAAAAGCCAAAACATTTCATTTACATGATTAATAATGATTAATAAAATTGGTTTGACTTGTGTGTTTTGTAAATGTTCCTCCAGGACTCTGAGCAGCGGACTTTCATCTATATAAAAGGCTGCGTCCCTCAGTTCGAGAAGTGGCTTCAAGACAACCTGACAGTGGTGGCAGGCATCTTTATTGGGATTGCATTACTACAGGTGAGGAGCAGTGTGAACAGTTCACTTTTGTTTCTGCTCTCTGTCGACCTTCAACAAAACCTAACAGGCCATTTCTTTGTGTCTGGTTTCAGATTTTTGGCATCTGCTTAGCACAGAATCTAGTGAGTGACATTGAAGCCGTGAGAGAGAGTTGGTAAGTATCAACAGTTCATTGATTCAAGTTCCATTTCACTTGAGCTGGGATCAAAGATCAATAAAGGTCAATTATTCGTGATAATGTTGTGAATCAATACCTACTTGGACGTACTTGCACAATTTTATTGTGAGAAATGCAATTCAGTTGTTACATACACCTTCATCAGACTCCATGCACTTAACAAAAGCACAGCATCAAAAGAGCTGTTACCAGGTTTTGTTATGCATTTGTGCATTTCATGCCTTGATTTTCTTGCACTTGTTCTTAAATATGCCCCTTTTTTCTGCAGTTTGTTTACCTAGGAACTCCAGGGGGTCACCAAAGGCAAGGAGGATTGTACCAAGTAAGTACTATTTGGTTTTATCATTAACATTGCAATTTGAACTGATCGTGTTTACACAGGTTTTTTTGTTTGTTTGTTTTTTTTGTTTGTTTGTTTTTTTTTTACAGAACTCTGCAATTTGGACACCAGCAGTGAAGGGAAGTAAATAAATCAGCTAGTGTGTCCAGAACAAAGATTCACATTCATATGTACATAATAAAATTAGAGTTATTTTTAGAGGTATTTGTGGCTCTATTTCTGAATGAAGCGCAACCTGTGAAATGTACTGTAGGTTAATACAGTACAAATTAAACAAATGCAGTATATGCAGGTATGATGGTGAAGTGGCCCACAAGAAGCCTATAATGATGGGGGGGTCAGAAGTTATAAACGGGACTCATGAAGGTAGATTTTTCTTTTTCTCTGAGGTGGCACTTCATTTATAAAGGACCTCAGTTTTATATGTCTCACAGCTGCAGTTTAAATACTTCATTTAAGGTTGTGTATAAAGCCGAAGTGATTCTGGAAATGCACTGCATGCCTATTGTCTACTATTAGGACATTGGCTTTCCTAAATGTATTTCATTAATGTTAAGTATTTGAAAATATCTGTAAAATAGTCATAAGTTTAGTGTGAGATTGGCTGGTTAGCACTTTGTTGAATGTTTGATGAGATCTACTTAAAGCTATGGAGAATTAGCTTCAAAATCTTTCCATATGTGAGATGATCGCACTCATATCATAAGGATACATGCAGTTTGCAAGCAGAGTTTTTTTGGGGGGCTGAGTTGGATATAGAACTAGTATGTAAAATGGAAATCATGGATGTAAGAGGTTTTTTAAAATGCAGTTTATATGGTTTCGACAGTAACATCACATAAATCTCTAAATAAACTGAGAGAAACCAGTAGGTGTGGCATGTAAAGTCAGAAACTCAGCCTTAAGCACTTTAATCTTAATGTAAGCGTGATGAAGCTCATTTCAGCCGCTCAGTTTTTGTCTCGATTGACTGTTATTTTAGTGGAGCAGTAGCCACTGGAAGGGGTACTTTCCTTAAAAAAAAAAAAACAAAAAAATAAAAAAAATAACTTACAAAACTGCATCTGTAACTTAATGGTGCTCCATAACTATAAGATTCCACTTGAGTTTGTCTAAAAAGCAGCCTGACAGAAACAAAATGTGTCAGCACATTTTAAGTGTTGTGCAGTTCGTTGCACATTACCTTTGTCTTTACTGTCAATCAGTGATCATTCATCCATTTTCCTCTGTTTTTGAATTGTTGTTAATGCGTTTCTTTGATGAAATCTGCGTATTGATGATATACCTTTGTCGTTTGTGTTTAATTTTACCTTTTTTGCTCTCTAAGTTTTCACTGGAAATTAAGCTACAAGCTGTTTTCAAGGCTCATGATAATGAATGGCATGCTGGTACCTCTTGGTGGCACTTCACTGAACATAGAGATAATTACTTGAAATCAGAGCACACAGGCTCTCTCACCAGCATTAATTTTAATGCAAACTTGTAAACAAAGTTAAAATTTATGTGTTGTTTTTTTTTTTTTATTATTTCTAGACAATACCCGGAAGCTTATAATTTACAGTAAACCATTAATAGAAAAGCATAGCATAGAAGTAAAAGCAGCCATTTCATTTAGAGTTGAGGTGAACCTGCAGCAGGTTACACAGAGCTTTTCCTTTGCCTTGAAGAACTGAGTTCTTCAGTGTTTACACAAAGGAAATTAAACAGTATATGTCTGTTATATGAAAACTTGTGATAAATGTATAAAGCAACAACAGAGTCAAATATTCTTTTTATCCCCCACTTAAAGCTTGTTCATGTTTACACACTCTTTCTTACCACTCAGTGCCATATTTGTAATTACTACATACTCCTCATTACAACTGTACTTTTTTTTTTCATGTGTACTCCTGATTCTTGTAAATAACTGGATCCTGTGGAGTTGTAAATATATATCTTAATAAATGTGTTTCTTTGTACACTTTTGTCTGTGTATGCTACATTAAGATTGTAACATGATGTTTTGTGTGATCTCAACCGTACCTAGTCATGTAACCAAAATTCTCTAATAACATTTACAGTTAAGTGTAGCTTTTTATCAGAGTGATAGATGCGATAGATGAGGGGGCATCGGGCACAAGTCCAGGGGCCAAAGGGATCGGGGGGCCCCTGGGCCTCCACCCGGTAATCCTTCCATGGGGGTCAATGATAACAGTACTACCAGTGGAGGATTTATTATGGACAAGAGTCCCCCACATGTACACAAATACACCTAAACCAAAAAGGTCATGACCACTTTCAAACCAGTGATGAACAAATATGGCACCCACATCATCTCACATCAATCACATCCCATCAAGATGTGTCCAAACAATGTCAAGTTGTAATATCAAATTCTTCTCTCTCAGTAACCCATAGATGGAGACGGAGACTGGTTTTCGTGCTACACTGAGTAAAAAGTGTGTTATACTACCACTCAAATATCATTTAATCCCAATTTTGGCCATCATGTCAGAAGATGCTCAGAGTTGATTAACAATATGTTAAAATGTTAGCGAGAGTAAATAACACCAGACATCATTAAAGAGAATGTTTCACAATAACAGCTACACAGAATATTTGGTAAAAGGCATTGATGTGGATCAGATTTCCTGAAAAGTTGGGAAATAAATGCACTGGCTTCAGAACAGATAAAATTGGTGTTTTTGCCCATCAGTCTAAAGTCAATAACCCATAATGACAAAGTGAAAATTTGCCTTTAGAAATTAAAATCTGAAATATCTCATTTACAGAAGCACAGAGACCCTTGAGTCAGTACTCTGTAAAGGCGCTTTTAGAAGCAAATACAGCTTCTAGTCTACTTGGGTCATTATATACAATGTGTAGATTACAACATTATTCCTGGCAGATCTTTTCAAGCTCTGTCAGATCAAATGGGAAGTGTCTGCGAAGTGCCGTGTTCAGGTCTCCACAGATGTTCTATGGGGTTTAAGTCTGGGCTTCAGCTTTTCCACTCAAGTAAAGTCAGTTCCAGTATTGTCTTGGCTGCATTTGGTTGCATTCATCTATCCCTCGATTCTGACCAGCGTCTCACCACTATGCTTTGCTGTAAGGATGGTATCTGCGAAGTGATGAGCAGTGCCTGGTATTCAATAGGGTTCAATTTTTGTCTCATCAGACAAGAAAATCTTTTTCCCCGTACCCTCACAGTCCTTTAAATGCCTTTTGGCAAACTTCAAGCCGGCTATGTCTTTTATTCAAAGTATATTCTTCTCTACTATAGCGAATAGTTCATAGAGATGATTGGCCTTCTAACGGGTTGTCCCATCTCTGCGGGGGACCCCTGAAGCTTCATTAGAGTGACCATTGGGTTCTTGGTCACCCCCTTGAATGAGGCCCTTCTCATCTGGTTACTCGGTTTGGCTGGACGGTCAACTCTAGAAAGTTGGTGCTTCAGAACTTCTTTCATCTCACAATTACTGAGGCCACTGTGACCTGGGAGCACTCAAAGCTTCAGAAATGGTTTTCTAGCCTGATCTGTGTATCGATGAGGTCTACAGAGAGTTCCTTGGACTTCGTAGCTTGTTATTTTTTTCCCTTATGTCTAGTGTGATTTGTGGGACATTATATACATGTGCCGTTCCAAAGTATGTTGTTTACTCAGTTAATTTTGGGGTTGGCTGATGCTTTTTTTCTTTGTTACTTTCACTTGGGGACAAAAATTATATTCTGTTCTGAGATAAACTCACAATGGGTAAAAAGGCAGCAATGGTCCCTCAGTGTACCACGGGTCATGGGATACAGTAATTTCTGGTACTTTATCAGTTGAATATTATCTTTGACAATTACTGTTTCCACTGGAAAAGCCCAGAAGCAGCCCCTGACTGCTGGCTCGGGTTGCACGTTGACATAGAAGCTATTATTTACATAAGAACCAGCTTGCTAACTACTGGAGACGTCTAACTTCAGCACAGTGTGGGGAATCATGAGATCAGGAGAGTGGACATGATGTGTGTCGCATGGGGATTCTATAACCTCAACCTAAAGAGACAAACACTTCGTAAAGAGACATCGGTGCTGAAGTGATCCTCTGTCTGTTCCTTGTTAAACTCTGGATTCAGTTTACCATCAGAATCTAAAAACCAGTAACCAACTCTGGACAGGAAAGTCAACATAGGCAGACAAACACTGACACCCACTGGCTATTTAGATAAATTTCCGTTTCCTGTATTCACTTTTTCTGAATAGTGTTGCTCTTGCCTTTTTGGAGATCAGTGATTAAAAAAATGCTAAATATGTACATTTACTCTGTAAGTAGAGAATTTTTATATGTTCATAGTTTACTTGAGTATTTCCATTTTGTGTTACCTTACACTTTCAATCTTTTTCCCTTTACATTTATTTGACTGCTATAGTTTCTACTAACTTTGCAGATTGAGATTGTACATACATGATGTGACCAGTCTATAAACTATAAGGCATTGTTATGAATAAACAGTATGTTGAATAGTTACACTCCAACTTGACCAGCTGCAGCGTTAAAATCCTGCTTAGTAATGATGCATCAGTCATAATGATCTTATGATATAATAGTATCATTTTGATGCTCTTTATGTATATTTTGATATGAATACTTCTATACTTTTACTTCCATAAGTTTTAGATGCCAGGCGTAGTAATACTTTCGGTATTACTACTTTTAATTATTGTCAACAAGTGAAAGACTTACAGAAGTAGCTTGATTCTTTGTAACTATAAAACACAGTTGATAGACTGAATATCCTGTTGTAAGAATGTATTTTCTCTTTACTGTATTATATTTACACTACATCAGCAGTGCAGCGCTGCATGGCCCAGTGTCCGTCACCTGGAGGATCTGTTTTTTTCCTCGTCAGACTGAGCTAGAACGATAAATCTGCCAGGGTTGATGTATGGATGCGCATCAGGGTCTGGCTACAGCTGGTACTTCACCCAGGGTGTAAACATAGTTAAATTAAAATATGTATCTTTGATTTAACTTGTTAGGGGTCTATACAAAACATACCAATGAAATGGATTACACAATAAAGTGAGAACACTAACAAAGTTGCAAGAAATTAAAAATGTCTTTACTTCGCTGTATGCAGGGGTTTTTTTTAAACAAAATAATTGGTTCTGTGGTTTTGAGGTTTTTTTTTTTATTACTTATATGTATGAACCTTCAGTCCTGTGATGTGGTTTGAAATTGAGGTGACAATGTTCAGTTAATAACAAAAAAAAAAGAAAACCTGTCAGTCTAACCAAACTAATCTCTAGAGGCCTAAACATCGAACATGATGAAGATGGGCCACAAGATCAGACAAACTCTCAGACAAAACGACCGAGGGTCCATCACTGGAAAGGGCCCCTGTGACAGGGAGGCTCTCAAGGGCCGTTTCGGTTGATGGGACCTTTAATCAACCCTTATCCACCCGCACGCATGATAATCAGGAAACACCAATCACACAGATTGAGGTTACGACATCTGTCCCCGCTGTAAATGTCCGAACCCCCTGCGTTGGGACCCGTCCACAGATCGGGAATCGATCCCATCTCCTCTGCTGGACTCTGCCGCTCCGCCGGTTCTCCCTTTCGGCTGCGGTAATCCGAGCCCGGGGGGCTGGATCCGCGGACAGACCTGCCCCAGTTTCCTCCGACCACCGCTCCGCGACAAAGTGGCGACTGTTCACCGGGAAGAAATTAGGTGAAAGGTGTCAAACACGAGGAAACTGCCTCTGCCGACGCTTGGTAAGAATCTTGGATCCTAGAATTCTTCTATCAAATAATAATAATAATAATAATAATGATAATAATAATAATAATAATACACTATTGTGTGCTGACTTGTCAGGACGGGTATTGGAAAACCTATTAAAAATAATAATAGCAATAATAATCCGGTCACCAAGTGTCACGTTTCGCCTGATGAATCGCATCAATCAGATCAACCCATTCCATCGATCGACGGATCGATTGATCGATCACATGTCGGTGCGTCGACGCTGCGTTACAGGGGGGGGGGGCACCTGGCCACGTCGGCCAATGGCAGGAGCTCCTGACAAATCAGTGCCTCCCAGGTTAATGATTTGCTGGTTATCTCGTACTTAGTACCGGAGCGTGGAGTTTGGAGTCTGCCCTCCCCCTCCGATAAAACCTGACAGGAGAAGCCTGGACCTGCTTCGCCTTTTCTTTTTGACCCGGTTTACGCCACTTCAGCTCACTGACTTGTTTTCGTGTGGGTTTTTTGATTCATCCGGCTGCCGCAGGGAGAGGACGCACAATGTTAACTCTCGTGTTCTTGCTTTGTACAGCCTCCTCCGTCTCAGCCTCTGCCATAGGTGAGTGGATGGGTACTTGTGCCCCCTTTTGTGTGTGTGTGTGTGTGTGTCTTGTGTAGATATTCAGTTGGGATGTCTGGGATCCTTTCGAAAATCACTTGAAAGAATCTGTTTTATCCTCAGTTAGTAGAGATGTGTCAGCTGGATTGGTTTGTAGATCAAGATGACACTTTTATTCCTTTTTGAGGCCTTTTCACAGATGTCAAATTGGGGATCTGTTGGCATTTATGTTTTTTATGTGCCTTTCTATGGCTCCAACCTATATGTTTATTGCGCCCCAGGTTCTAAAATCCCCAAATGAATGAATGGCAGGAAAATAACACTTGGGTGATGTGACATATCCCTCAATGTCAGTGTCCGATTCATTTCTAATGGACTAGCCTAACACAGTGCTGTTCTGTGACATCACAGATAAGAGGTGAAAGGGTATAGTCAAGATAGATAGGGACATTTTAAAAAAAGTATCTGGGTTGCATGTCGGCGTTTAGCTTCGGTCGCTCCCCAAATATCTCAGTTAGTTGCTGACTAAAGACAAACTGCCAAAAAGTTTTTATTTTGTTGAAAATCGGCTTCGCGTTCCTCAGTGACCAGTGATGAAATCAAATACTGACACGTCAGTCTGTCCTCCCTCGTGGCCCAACAGAAAGCTTGTCATTAATAGAAAAGGGGAGAGACTTTTATCATCTCTCACTTTGAACACACCCAGTTAAAATGCTGCTGATTGAATCGTCTCAACGCTATCGTGATAGGATATTTCTGAAAAAGAAGTGACAAAGGTGTGAAAACACTGTATTAAGTGGAGGTTCTTTTTTTTTCTTTTTTTGAAAAAGACTTTCAAGTCAATGTCTAAATTGTGTTTGGAAAAGCTGAAGACACAGCACACCAGCGTTTATTTGGGCCACAGTTAAAGGAACCTGGGATTACACGTTCCGATGTTATACAAAAGATTGCTTCAACTTCAGCCTCGGTGTGTTCAATGATTAATTTAAAAAGAAAATCAACTTTGTGTTGGTTACTTTTTTTTTTAAATTAATGTAAGGCTGTCTTGTTTCACGATAATTCAAACTTACAACAAGACCGATGTAGGTGTTCGTAAGTTATTTTGCTTGAAAACTGTATCCCTTTTTTTTGGAAGTTTTAGTCACAGGTTTCAACAAACTTCATTACAAAAATGATTTGACTAACAAGCACTGACATCATCTTTGCTTGTCAAAGCTATTGTCATTTATTGACAGAGTACCCATTTGATAGTTGGAAACCTCTGGCATCTGAGATGCACAAAGGAACTTGTGATCGTCCAGAAATTCAAAATGTGAGATGCTGCCAAAATAAGTTGAATCTTTCCCACAAAGTTTACCCGTTGATTTTCTGACAACAGCTCTCAACAGCAGCTTCTCAAATCTAAGAGCTTAGAGCTTGAATGTACCGACATGATAACAAACAATGACTGGATACGACTTCGCTATCGTATAACAATACAGTGAGAGACCAAAATGAAGATGGCTGAATGGCTGCTGTTATATCAATATTCACAGTGTAAGGTGCAGACATAAAATGAAACTAAATGTTATACTTAAACGGCTGCAAATGACCTAAAGAATAACACATAAAAAAAGCCCAGTCAGATGTTCCTTTCACAATCACACTGGCACATTTACAGTGCTGCTGATCATTGTGCAATTTCACCTCACAAAACTGAATAATAAGTCCGTACAAGCAGACCTATGGTATCTCCACACTACTATATGATAATAGCAGAGTCCTATAATAGATCACTCTCTCTCTCTCTACCAGCTTGTTTATTCACCGGCTTTGTGTCCTGTGTTTCTTCAGGTGGTGCAGCTGAACCCCGACTGAACAACAACCAGCTGTACAAATTCAGCTACAACACCGAGGTGCTGGTCGACAGGGCCAGGGGGTCAAAAGAGGGCAGTGCTGGCTACAGGATTTCAAGCGATGTCGAAGTCAACCTAGTGTGGAGAGATCCGAGCAACAAGAATGACCAGTTGATTCAACTGGCGGTACGTCTGTCCGATACTATATTGAAAGAGGACCTGATCTCATTGTGTTGTACGTTTAGTGAACTTTTATGGAAGTGGGCTTTAAAACAGGCTAATCCATATGTCTCTAACGCGCACACACACAAACACTTTTGATAAAATTGCTAGTTAAGTCTGCGCATTGAAAGGCACCAAATAATCACGTGCAAACAGGAGTGTAGTTTATTGTTAAAATTAATCAGTCTCTCTTTAATAGATCTCAAATGTGAGGATTGAGCCTGTGTCCAATCGATCCGAGAAGAAGAACGTCCTCCATGGATCAACAGCTGAAAGCATTTTGGGGAAGACCAATCTAGCAGCTCTGACAAAACCTTTCCTGTTGCATCTTAAAAATGGGAAGGTAAGAGCATTACCAAGGCCATGGTAATTTTTTTTTTTCAGCCAGGGCATATTTTTAATAAGCGGTTTACATTTAAAGACTATTTTATATTTTATATCTATGCAAAAAACAATATACATAGGTGAGAAACATTAGTAGAAATTCCTTAATGTTATATAAATTGTTGTTTTCTACCAGTTCAGCATCTTAAATATTTGAGAGATAGTACATAGGTAATGTTAGAAAATCAGTATTGCACTTCCAGTACTCTACTGTTGTTGCTTTCATAGAATTAATGAGCTTACTTTCATTGTGCTGGAGTGATGATGCTGGCCGGGGAAAACCCAGACAGATGTGTGTGCGTGCAAAGGTCAGCTCGTTCAGAGGGTCAATGAATGAATGAATGAGCTGATTTACAGAATGGCTCTGGGTTGGCTGATAAGGCTCATTCTAGTTGTGAGATGTTTGATCCCAATTGATCCCTCCTATCATGTCATAATCCCTGTATATTCTCCAATAATGCATAATTGTCACCGAAGGAATAAGATGACTGTAAGATACAGTATCTGATTTAAAGACTCAGAAGAAGAATGATAAGGCTGAATATTGCAGAAGAAATTCTTAGCAGCTAGTAGATCTCTTTACACAATGGTTTATGGTTTTCATTACATGTTGTTCCACACATACAGTAAAAATTGAAGTACCACTTACTGATCAAGCACACTGCAGTGGTATATAGAGATACTTCAACATCTTTCTGAATATATTTTGTATTAATTTGAAAAGTTTCTGTGTAAACTTTGCACACTAGCTTAAAAAAATATGAACAAGACTATGTCAAAACCCAGTATATGGCTTGACTGCATTTTCTGTCTTTGCTTCTCTCCTACTGTCTGCGCTCACTTAAACAGTAATTTCATACAGCCGAATTCCCAATAAGGCTGTTCTCATTTACAAGCTTTTGTGATTCTGTGTCAGACAATGGAACAAGTATGAAAATATTGACTGAAACGTGGCCCATTAAAGCTGCATGTTAACTAGTCGTTACTTCCGAGCCATTTCCAAGCTGCTGCTCTGCACAGCTAAAATCCTGATTTTATAACCGAGACATAATCTTACAATAACCATACACATTAGTTAAAGACAACGGCTGTCCTGTGATTGTACATTGTTATATTTTCCGGTAAAATTATAGTTTCAGGGAGGTTTTTCGTGTCTCATTCATATCTGTGTCAGCTGTCGTGGGGTTGATTGAGTAAGATGCATAGAAAGATGCGCCTGTGGAGGAAAAGGCTGATCTCACTCACGGCGCAATACTTGCTTTTCTCTTCAATGGAAAGTAGCTGACGTTTGTCCAAAAAGAGGCTAGATATGTTGCTAGGTGATTATGTGAAGAAAAATGGCTCCAGGGGTCTGAAAACTTTTTAAATCTAGCGACAAAGGAACCAAGTTGGCAACACCAGCGGTAAATGTCCCCCTGATGACACTATAGCAACTATTTTCACCAATTCATTTTGAAAGAGCAACAGCTAAAGGGGAAACTCCAACACCAGGCTGGCCGACCAATGGTGTCACTCACCCACTCATTCTCTAACTCACTCACTCGCTCACCCTCTCACTCACTCACTCTCTCTCTAACTCACTCACTTAAGGACATTGACGTCTATTGGGCCGGCCAGCTAAAAAGTGCCATACGGTAAAGCCTCATTTCAGTGTGGCCTAAAAGGACCAGTGTTGGTTCAGTGTGGGCTGAAGTTTGTCCGAACGAGCCGTTAATGTGTGTGAAACATGATAAATCAGTGTCTCCCCTGGGTTTTGTTAGGTTATATATATTGATGGCAGGCTGTGGCAGGAAAAATACTTAGAGTAGCGCTGGACAACCTATTTATGGTGTCCCTATCTGATATTGTGGTTGAGTGCCATTAATAGATTACATTCTATATAGGAGACACTGTAGGATGATGTAATAGACTGCTTTCTACACTCGTGACCAGAGTCCATTATTGAACCACGCTGAAACCTCACTGGAGATATTTTGGGTGTGATACAATATTTTTCAGGCTTTCTTTAAACCTGAACTGTTATTTGAGCCAGAGAGGCTTTGGATCCATTATTTAATATGACTTAAAAATAAATAAGAGTCAAGTGATTTTACACGTCAATCAACGATTCTTAATGCAGGTCAGGGCTGTGTGCTGATGTGTATTGAAAAGCTAATGGTGTCAATTTACCGTAAAGCCCGACCAACACAGTAGCATGAGCCTTGATATATTTTAGCTACCATGTATCAGTACTAGCGCATGTGTTGACTGATAGGTACCAAGAGATTTCAGCGCAGAAGTCAAGTTGTTTTGAAGCTAATTTAGAAAGATAGAATTAAGTTTATTTTTTAACTTTGGAAACATCTTGCTCATAAATCATCTCTTTAAATCTAATGTGCTAATACCAAAATATTTTTTGGTTCGTTTTTTGATCTCCCCTTCAAATAATATTCATGTTACTTTTGTATGTAATATAAAAATGATGTAATAGTCTCTTATCGTGGCCATGCACATATGTATCTGTACACGCGTTTGTAAGGGAAAACTGACAACCTGAAAGTCTTTTAAGTTGCAGAATGTAGGTAGGTTGTTTGCCTCAGTAGTTATCTACCTGTCAAAGTGGCTTGACATCCATTGTTTGAAAGCATCAAAATTCAGTTTAACATATTGCTCTTTGTTTTTCTTACACATGTGCTGTAGACGAAAGCATTTTATTCCTACTGGGCCGAACCTGCAACCATCAAGAATCTTAAAAGAGGACTGGCCAGCTTACTGCAAGTACAGCTCAGTGCTGGGAAGGTCATAGAGGTAAATGGCATGATAACTCTCTCATCACATTTTTTTGTCATACTTTCATGGCTGTAACAACTTGAATTACATCTTTGAACAGAACGACGTGTCTGGAAGGTGCACGGTCGAGTACAAGGCAGAAAAAGGCCAAGTGACAAGAACCAAGATCCTGGATACGTGTAAGACTGTGGAGACTGGATTCACCACACACAGTCAGGTTAGACGGCATCCAGGCCACCACACGCGCTAGAACATGAACTTTACAGAATCACTTATAAATCACGTCTCAATTCTTCAGGTCTTGGGTGTGAACAGGAAGTCCAGTTCTGTTACATTGTTCACATTTGAGGATGGTTTCATCCGCACGGCCGTGGCAGAAGAAATGCATTCGCTGGCTGTGAACACGCGCAGATCAGTCGCAGCCAAAGTTGTGTCCAGGTAAATCCTTGAGAACAAATGGGTCTTTGGTGCCGTGTCCAATAAAAGCACACTTTACATTTTAGTTCTCTTGTCTCCCAGGCAAACCCTGACACTGAAAGGCAAAGGGGCTGGACCAGTGGAGGCTGCTGGGAAAGATGTCTCCGGGGTTGTCAAGTCAATTGACGCCAAACTGGCAGCTGTTGGTATCATAGCTGAGAAGGTCAAAACCCAGTGCAAGGGTTGTCCGTCAGTGAGTACAGGTTCACTTTCGTACTCATAACACAAACACAGTTTGGTCTTGCTTCTAGGTTGGTGGTTCAATATTTTAATGGTACCAGAGTCCTGTCTGTGGGGAAATTCTCGTGAACATCACCTAAGACTGACCCACTTAGTAGATGGTCTTAAAAGATTTTGTGATGGATATTTACAACAGGCAGTTTGGGTAAAGATTTCACTGTCATTTTCTTTTCTCGCCTCAACCAGAGATTTGTTTAAAACTCGTCTGGTTGTCTCATCGCTGGTGTTTCTCGACTTGTCTGACTTGTTCTTTAGCAGTATCACTGCATTTCCAGGTTTCAGCAATTAGACAATGTTCATATGATTGATAGGAAAGATAAACAAAACTATAAAGATGAGACTGAAGTTGAAAAAAAATGTATTGTCCGATAAAACGAAAATGGTATTTTCTCCTAACTGATACAACTCTTTATTCGGTTCATATTATTATCACCCAACTTTTGTTTTAAATACAGTGTATTGTGTTAGTAAATCATGATAATGATTATGGGGCAGCTCCAGGGCCTCATTTTAATATGGAAATGTAATTTAATTCTGAGACATTATCATATCTTGCAAATATTTAAAAAAAAATCCTTACAACTATTATTTATGAATTTGTACAAGTCATTAAACCTTGCAGAATAACAGGAATTCTCTCTTATGCACATTGATCTTTCAGATTTCTGCACACTGCTTTGCATTCAAAACAATTATTGAATCATTACAACAAAAATCCCAGTGCCTTTAGACCTCAGTATGAAAAAGGGTCCAAGCCAACCTGTACCAATCATTGTTTTACAAAATGACTCTTCAATAACACTGTTAGTAAACAGAGACTGTATATTTGTTTACTGTAATTACTGACTGAAGACGGTCTATCTTCTAATCCTTCCTGCTCTGTCTTCTTCCCCTCAGCTTTTTGAACACTGGCAGGCTCAACAGAAGCAGCTGGAGCCGGCGAGCCTGTCCAAAGCCATGGCTCCTCGCAGCTTCTTGGCCCTCATCCAGACCATTAGGAAGGCCCCCAAGGACGAGATTCTCAAAGTGCTGAAGAGTGCCAGCAAGACCTCTCTGTAAACAAGCTCCTCCTGTTTTTTGCTTGATCTTATTTACTTCCTACTGAAACCATAACTCCGCTTTTTCCCCGGGATTTAGAATCTCAGAATCCAAGCGGAGTAAGTCACTATCACTCTGCTTAACTACTTCCTGCTGCTATCAGACCTCAGGTGGTGGATGCCGTGACCTCCTCCCAGACTGCTGCTTCCCTGGATGCCATGCTTGCTTTCCTTAACTTCACCGATGACAAAAGTTTTGTACTACAGGAGAGGTTTCTCTATGCCTGTGGCTTCGCTTCACATCCCAATGAGAGAATGCTCCAGGCTTTGCTGGTGAGTGCCATGTTGTTGTCATGACAGAGCTGACACCTTTTCCTGCTTTTTGAATGAAATTAAAAAATTAATAAATAACCTAATTATTCAATTCAATTTAATTATAAAATTGAATGAATGAAAGTATAAGACTGCTGTAGTTGAGTTCACAGAAGTGGTTCATGAGAGGAAAAGGTACATTATACCTGCACTTTATTTCTGATAGGTAAAATTGTCTCCTCATAAATTGCTATGTTATTATTATTATAATTATTATTATTATTATTATTATTATTATTGTTATACTATTATTATAATATTATATGCTGCTTTTTAAACCCATAATACAGCAATGTTTTAAATATGTTTTAAAATCTAGACACTTTAACAACAGGTCTCCAAAAACAATTATAATATTCTTATATTCCACCATGCAGTGTTTTCTATGAATTGTTATAAGAATTGTTTCCTTTCCAGGACATTTCTAAGGGAAAGATTGGCAGCACTGTAATCAAAGAGTCCGTGGTGATCATTATGGGAGCCCTGGTCCACAAACTGTGTCAGAAAGGAGAGTGCAACTTACCGGTAAGCCACTAAAAAGATAATGTTAAAAACAAGTTCATTCATTAGAATTGTCAGTTAATAGACATGAAAATGTACATTTTGTCTTTTAAAACTCAACCAAATTTGAAAGAATCCAAGAGCTTACCGATGATCCTCTGCTGTTTGTTTACCTCTCAGACAGTGGTACAGGTGAAGAAGCTGATTTTAGACGGTCCTGACAGCACGCAGGTTGAGTCCGAGGTCCAGATGTACCTTCTGGCTCTGAAAAACTCGATGCTCCCCGAGGCAATTCCCATCTTTACGAAATACGCAGAGTCAGACGTCGGAGCTTACAACACCATCGCCCTCAGCGCCCTCCAGAGATACGATGTCAAGCTCATGACGGCTGAGGTATACCATATTTAACATAACATTTTTTTTGAACTGATCTATGTGGATGTTTATCAATATGTTGATTTAACTGGCATGTAACAGGAGCTTAAACCATGTTCTTCTCTGTCATATCAGGTGAAACAGACGGTGAACAGGGTTTACCACCAGAATCGACGGATCTATGAGAAAAACGTGAGAGCTGCTGCCGCCGATGTCATCCTCACTAGCAACCCCTCATACATGGAGGTCAAGAATCTGCTTTTGTCCATTGGAAATCTTCCACATGAAATGAACAAATACATGCTGTCTAAGATCCAGGACATCCTCCGCTTCCAGATGCCTGCCAGGTGTGTTACGGGGCATCCAAGGGACCAACAGGGATGAAAACTTGTTGATACAGAGGGTGTAAAGACTGATAAAAAAAAGATTTGTGATATTCAGTATAAAAAGCAAGATTTTCAATTACACAACTGCCATAATTTTCTGCATTTTTCAGCAAGGTCATACGTCAAGCAATGAAGGACATGATATCCCATAACTACGACCGTTTTGCAAAAGTTGGGTCATCATCTGCATTCTCAGGCTTCATGGCACGTAAGTAATCATCCATCCGCTCTGAACCAACAAAAAAGAAGTGATTTTACAAATTTTTTTGTTCAAATGCTCACAATATGAGATAAAATGTAGAAAGGTCGCATTCCTTCATGCTTTAAACAAAGCATTTACTAACATCACAGCTACATGTATGCAAATTCAATACTTTATTGATGACTAGCTTGAGTACATGAATAGAAAGGTCGCATTCCTTCATGCTTTAAACAAAGCATTTACTAACATCACAGCTACATGTATGCAAATTCAATACTTTATTGATGACTAGCTTGAGTACATGAATAAAAAAAAAATCCGCTCCCTACAGAGTCTGATGACGTCACCTCCACATACAGTTTGGACATCCTGTATTCAGGCTCTGGGATCCTGAGGAGAAGTAACATGAATATCTTTGGTTCTAGTAAAGGAGCAATGCTACATGGGCTGCAGGTAAAGACACAACAGAAATGACAGAAGATTAATGAGTATACAGTAACAAGAAATACGGGTTATATTAAATTTTAAAGTTGTGCAAGTGAAATAACAGAAAAAAAACAAATTTCCTTGGATATTCATCGTATCTTCTAGGTGGCAATCGAGGCTCAGGGTCTTGAGTCACTGATTGCTGCCACGGCTGATGAGGGAGAGGAAAACCTGGAGTCGTTCGCCGGGATGTCGGCTCTGCTGTTCGATGTCCAGCTTAGGCCCGTCACCTTCTTCAAGGGTTACGCTGACCTCATGTCCAAAGTATTCTCCATGACTGGGGACCCCATGAACGTAGTGAAGGGTCTCATCCTGCTGAGTGATCACTCTGAGGTAAGAGGTTACTGCTGTGTAACAGGTTAAGGCCTCATTTAAACAAGAGCTATGGTTGAACGTCATCTGAGTGTTTTAGAGATGACCTTCTGTTTGAAAGATGGTGACAGCCAGTAGTAATAAGTCATTCGTGCACTAGGCAGCGACAGTAGGGCTTGTTTACCTGGTCAAATGGAAACAGTGTGCACAATCACAGTTAGCGAGTGACTCAAGTTAATAACTCCACTAGTTGAACTTCCTGATTTGAGTAGTAACAAGGTTTAAATGTATATAGCTAATGTAGGGATGTGGCATTTCTAACCTGTTACACAGCAGCTAATTTGAAAGTAATACTTTGTACTAAATGTTGAATAAGGCTTGAGTTATTCTATATGTGTATTTTTTTTTGTCAACAGATACCACAAAAAAGAGCAATACTTTCTGGCTCCCCTACCCTGTGGTAGTCTGTGGCACTGATCTCCAAGTGCGCTGGTTCTGAAAAAGACTTAAATCTTTTGAAGCAAGTCACAGATGTATATTTTAATCTTTAAAAAGACTGAAAAATTTTGTACAACAGCCGGGCACTGTCATTTTTAGCAAGCATTACTCAAACAGTAGTTACTGAGCCTTTGTTGGGATCTATTTTCAGTCGTGGATTCATACGCCTTTTTTGTGAGCCAGTTAACTAGCATGGTGCATGTGGGATTGACTCAAATGATAAACTATAGTGCCAATGTTCATGGTAATGAACAAACATGTGGAAGACAGATGTGTTTTTCATAGCTTTTGGAAAGCAGTGGAGCTCTGTGGCACAGAGAGATAAGTTATATAAGGATATGACAACATGGGAAACACTTGTCAGTAGGATCAGTTCATTGGTTTTGGTCTTTTCATGGGATTTGATAAAAGTAAAAATGCAGATTGCCACCTGCTCTATCCCCAAAAAATATTTTCTATGAATCTAAATGATCTCTCTGGAGCAAGACATAATCAAGTCTTCCATTGTGTTTCTTCTTCTCCTCTTTGGTCCTGCAGGTCATCCAGCTGCAGTCCGGTCTGAGAGCGAACGCAGAGTTTCAAGGAGGGTTAGCCATTGATATTTCTGGAGGCATGGAGATGAGTCTGTGGTACAGAGAGTCCAAGACCAGTGTAAACAACAGGTACGGTCAAGAAACAATAAAATAAGTGGTTGCAGGCAATTTTGTCCTGTAGTTGAATAGGTGCACCAGCAAACCTTCAGCCTTACGTTATGTGCCACATATTCAGGTCACAGATTCAAGAAAAACTTAGGCATGATGATATCACTGAGTACATTTGTGAAGTACTGTATGTACAGTATGATGTAAAACATTTGCAGGGCAAAGGCCCTTGTTACAGACAGACAATTCTTAGAAAACAACTTTTGTGGCTGAGAGGAAAGTTGTTTTAGATGTTGGAGCCATGTCACCTCACTGCAAATAGATTCCTGTTGATGTTAGAATCATGTGGACTTTAGAAAGGCTATAAGTGCCGGCTGATTCATTTGTTCCACTGGAGCGTTGGACACACTCCAGTCTTGTGTCTCACGCCTGTCTCATTTCTAGGTTTGTGTCGATATGACGTCAGCTCTGTCTGGTTTTCTATTTTAAAACGTTACAGTCAATGCACAACATAAGCTGCTGAAAACAGAGCACATTATCACGGTGGTGTCGGTTAGCTTGCAGCATCTGGTGATGAAACAGAGTTCAAACGGCAGTGCCACAGATTTTAAATATGAATTGACATTCCTGTGCTTGACAGGACACATGCACCTCAGTATTTTTTTAACAAAAACCAAAGTACCAAGACTGGACGCTAAATACTTGGGCAGATTCTTCATCTTGCTCACTTGGGTTTTTGGTAAGATATTTTCTGATTTTAAAAGCATTATTTTGCTAATTGCAAAATGCACTTTGAGGGAAAAAAATATTTCATATGGCCAAGCAAGAAACCTTTGGTGTCTGGACCGAGACTTTTGTACCATGCTTTGAACTGGCACAGTATGAAACTTTTAATCAATTTCCAGCCCTAGTGCCTTATAATTACACTTGTGTTAATGACAAATGTAATGTACAGCTCTGTATGTAAATTTCCAATAAGACTGACTTCCAAAAGATGGAAAGGAAAGAGGGTTTTTGATGGGAATCTAGGTTAAGATGCCAAAACAAATGATGCTGTGCAATTAATGCATTTTTGGAACCGCAACACAGAGGACGAAAGATCTGGTTTAAGACAGAAAAAGAGCCTCTATATATCGGTTTCCAGGATTTTCTGCCCTTGACCACTGTTAAGGGTAACATCTTGGATATGGACTTCAGGATTATTCGACCCGTGTGTGCAGGGGAATGGCAGAGGCAGGTGAATGGATCAGCATAGTTGTACCTCTTCCACTCTGATAATAGACTGGCAGGCTATCTATAGAAGCAGAACAAACTACACTGGCATCTCTGCCAAGGCATGTCTCCATGGGCAAAGTTACAGAGGCTGGATTTTCAACTGGCTGGCACAGACTTTGACTTGAAACATAAGGAGAAGATGTTACATGGTAGTTAAACTCTACTTGTTAGTGTCTGAGCTTTACTGTGCTTTTGAGCCACTGATACAAAAACATGGCCACAAACAAGGACTATAGGCCACAGTGGTTATACCAAGACTAAAGAAAATAGCCATCACAGATTGTCCGGGAGGTGCCTGTTTGCAGTCATATATCATGTCTGGTACAGGTACATTAAACTGCAGGTAACTGTTATTTTGTTTCACACTGTGCTACTAGTTAAATGATAATTGCTGGTGAAAATAATACTATTTTTTACATGGATGATGGTTTTAAAAAGAATATTAATTTATTCTTTAAGTAAGTGGTTGATGTTTATGAAACAATACTGCACTTGATTTCCAAATAAAGAAAATACTCACACTTAAAATAATAATAAAAATAGTTTTTTTTTCCACGTCTTCGTCTCATCTTGGCCATACAAAGCAAATGTGAATTTATCACATGAAACGCATTTTATAATATGTGGAAAACCATTAATAATATGAAAAATTCATACATTCTCATATGATTTTCACATATATTAGATATAAATTAAAGCACATGGTATTTCACATATAAAACAGCACTTCAGATTTATTTAATTAACATGTAGACATATATTTCATACATTAAATGTCCAAAACCCACAATTGATGAATTCAGATGTCTCTTCAAAGTCTATTTGTCAGATCAAAGCCATCATCAAACTATATCTTTGTGAGACTGGCCCGACTTATTCAGGTTTGTCTGTTGAACACATTTTTAACCTGGTTTTCACTTGCTTTTGTTTTCAGAGGAGCACTTGTGTTCACTGGTAATGTAACTGTGGACATGGACTTCATGAGAGCGGGTGTGGAAGTCAGTTTTGAAACAGAGGCATCGCTGGATTTCATCACCACGGTCCAGTTCTCTGAATATCCCTTCTTGGTGTGCATACAAATGGACAAAACTACCTTCCCCTTCAGGTACCGATAGACCCTCCCAGTAAAGAAAAGATTCATTGATCATTAGATTTGTATTATTGTGACCAACTAAAAACAAAACTCTCTACTCTTAATGTTGTGCTTTCAGTGAATACCTGACCAAATATGAGAGCGTGTCTTCAGGGAAGAACGTTGTGTCGCGCAAGAGCAAGAGGAAGCTCGTCCCCGGCTCTGAATTCCCTCTTAACCAGGAGAACTCAAACATGTGTAAGAGGGTTTTTGATGCCAGCTGGTAGAGATACCATGAACTATCCAGGAGCAGGTCTTCATTCTTATGGGCAGGTTATTGTAACTCAAAAAGGGTTCATTGCATTCAGGGACAACTATCACACCTCAGCCTCAAGCAGTGAATGACTGTAAGAGAGAAAACTGGTGAATGTTTTTTTTTTTTTTTTTTTTTTTTTTGAACAACACATGCAATGTTTACATTCCTGTGAGTATTTAAATAATTTTAATTTGATATTTTGTTGGAAATCAGCAATTCTTGCATTGTCTTTGTATGGATTTCTTTGAAAATGTATTTATGAAGGGCACATACAAAGTGTACGTTTTATTTGATGCGTATGGCTCAGCATGAATAGTACCACTGTAATTTTCCCCGACAGAGTCATAGTAAAGACATACATGTAAATATCAGACTTGAAACAGTGGATTAACTTTCCCAGGAACAGAAACGCTCCTTTCAGTCAACATTCCTTTGTTTTTTTTAATTAAATGTGTTTACTATCAGGGAGCAGTTGATTGTTTTATGTCACTGTATTGCTGTTCACGCACTTGAAATAATTCTTATACGGGAGTAATGATATCCATCCTTCCATCCATTTTCTGCCGCAGGTCACAGTGGTGATATGTTAATTGCTCCTACAGAGGTGATGTGTGTGCATTGTCTTTACATTTTACTTGTAAGATTAGAGAAGAAAATCAGTATAAAGTGAATCGATCAACACTTGAACATATTTTTTTATACATGGCTGTAATTGCAAAAATATTTGGGTAGGTTAGCAAAAACTTTTGAGCTACTCTGAACTTTTGTTTTCATATTCAGGGATCAGTTTGTTGGATTTATAATTGGCCAACAATAAACGTGCGCTGGAAACACTTTGCTTTTTGACTTGGCTCATTGATTTAGATTCAGTAAAAGAATTATTCATCAACAGGGCTGGATCAACCCTCTCAGGAGACCCTGTTTGGGGCAAATTTTGTTCCTTTTGCCTTTAAAGATGCACTCCGCCCATTATACATGTCAAAGTCAGTTTATTTGCTATGAAGAGTACTGGTTAGAGCATGAATTATATATATATATATATATATATATATATATATATATGTATATATGTATTTAGAAAGCCTCTGCTGCATATCAGATACATGCATACTGCAATATGGCTGATATAAGCAGAAACGCAGGACCAAGCTGGATGTTTTTATATCTATATGTGACATGAGAAACAATGGAGCTGCCCCACTAGGTGCTAAGCTCAACGGATGCTAATGTAAATAGATTGTGTTTTTTTGTGCCAAAATGAAATATCTCAGTGACTGTTAGATGAATTTTTTTTTAGAAAAGTTTATGGTTGCCGGAGGATGAATTCTATTGACTTAGATGTTTCTTCTGACCTTTCTTCTAACACCGCTGCTTTTAATTAGTCCAAAACTTTAACTTATGACCAAAAAGCTACAAAACCTAACCCTTCACATTAGTTAGTGCTAATTAACAATGTTAGTATGCCAACAGGCTTAGCTAAGATTATTATTGTTATTATGGTAAATACGGTATTATACCTGTTAAACATGGGCATGGACATGTTAGCATTCTTACATATTTAACTAAAAACACTGACGGCCTCACCTAGCTGCTCGCATGGCTGTAGACTCTCAGTCGGGCTGATAGAAAACCAGCGACCCCTGTGTAGAAGTTCATGCTCTCTGGTGGTTTCAAGTGCAGAATGAACTGCCTGGAATCAGGTATTTCAAGATGGATTTGAACTTGTAAGGATCACAGCAGATTTTGAGAGGCGATCTTTTTTTTATGTCCACATTAGCATATTCTTAGCTTCACTGTTTTGAGTTAACGCCTGGCCCTCATTGGTTTTTATGGTAGGAGACAGAATGTACCTTAATGGCCTAAATGCAAGACACACTTGTTGATCCAGGTGAGGCAATAAATCTTGACTCTTCTTGTGTCACAGCTGTGACATCAGAGCCGCTACTGGCATCCAAACACAACAACTGGGCCTTAATGTAGATTCTTTAGAAACCGCCGAGAGCAGCTGGGGGCAAACCAGTGTCTGCCAGTCTCGCTGCATCCACGGCAACCAGATAAACACAGCAGCAAACTGTCAGGTTAAACTTAAGCCTTGGGCCGGGTGATGTTTCAGTGTCACCAGAAAGCTAACCTTGCATGCTGGCAGATGCCAAATGTGTACTTCTGTTGGCATAAATCTGTTTCAATTGCCTTCGACCCGTGTCATTTACTTTTCTGTGTTTTCAGCGCTGAAACTTCATCAGCCACGTCTCAAACTGCAGAGAGACAAATTAGGTCAGATAGATGGAAGGAAATTAGATGGAAATATGGTCAACACAGAATATCACAGAAGAAAAATATGTGCTGATGTTCAGAAACAGTCGGATTTCAAAAAATGTTGGGGAGGAATATCCACCGTTTCATGAGAAGTGAGGGAAGAACATGTGAAAGATTGAACACTAGATTGTTTGTCACTTTAAGAATATTGGTGAATTTTATCTTTACTAATGTACACTGCAATATAATGTTTTAAAGTGTTATAAAGTAAAGAATTTGATAAATTCAATCTCTATTTTTGGTAACGCTTTCTAATGAATATATATATATATATATATATATAAAACCTTAAAGTGATTTTAATTCATGGACACAAAAATGTTCAGTAGCTTGCATTTCGAATTTATTGCAAACATAAGTAGACTTGTCAGTCTACATTACACTCATTCATCATATTCATAACTTTCATGCTTGTAAGTGCAAACACAGCACTTACTTCTCCTTTCAAGGTATCTCTCTGCTGTCATCCTGACCTCTGTCTTTTTCAGGGGCAGCCATGGAACACAGTTGACATCAGGCATAAAACATATAAATGCCGATTTATGACTGTACAGCCATTAAGGCATCTCGTTAAAATATGTGCTTTGAACATTCTCACACTGTATGCACTTATCTCAAACCATCTCACCTTCAGTTAACCCTCTTACTTTACAGAAAAGCAAGCGTTAATACATTCAGTTTCCAATATTTAACCTCAAAGTCAGCAGGTTTGTTGCAGGACATCTGAAGAATGTTTTAAAACACATGATATTATCTATGTAACAGTGCATCTTTGGGCAAAATTCAACAGTAACTATTACAAATGTTTAACTTTACAATAAGTGGACATAGCTACCACCAAGTTTTACAGCCATTAATTGCTGTCAGTACTGATGACAAAATAGTGACAGTTTAAGTGCATTAAGTACATTATTATTCACAGATATAGGTCTCACAAGAAACTAATGGTTTTCAGGAGAAAGGCTTTTGTGAGTCATATGTTTATGACAAAATTAGAATAGCTGATTTATTGGTGCTGACAAATTAAAATATATTTGGGATTTATGTTATTCTTCACAGGGTTTTAAAGGATATGTAAATGTTCTAAAATACATCCTCTGAAATTACTAAAATATGTTTATTACCCTCCAACTTTGGATAAATTGCTATTCAACCACATACTTTTAAAATTCTATGGCGTGAAGTAGACTATTATATCTCTCAATTTGGACCTGTTCATTTCTAGAAAAAAAAGTATTCTATGGCGTAAAAGAGACTATTATATCTCTCAATTTGGACCTGTTCATTAAGAAAAGTTTACCTGGTTCTATGGCGTGAAGTAGACTATTATATCTCTCAATTTGGACCTGTTCATTCTAAAAAAAGTTACATCTATGGCGTGAAGTAGACTATTATATCTCTCAATTTGGACCTGTTCATTTCTAAGAAAAGTTTACCTGGTTATTTTTTTTCTTTGGATACTTGGCAAAATGTATAATTTTTTTTTTTTAATTTCTTAAACGTCATTGCTATGCAACAGAACTTAACTTATTTAAATAAATAACTTTTGCTCACACTGTTCTCAACTGCTTCAGGGGCAAATTAATTTAAAATAATAATTAAAATACTATTTTTAAGAATGATAATGTGTAATGAATTAAATGTACAAATTTAAGTAACAATTCACCTCAAAATGCATTAAATATTGCAACATCAATTTGCTCCAAAGAGCAAACCATATCCAATCTACTGCACAGTCACTGACAAATCTTCCAAATCACTGCATGAATTCATACCACTTATAATGAAATCAACTCATAGGGCAATGTTAAAAAGTGTGTTGTCACAGAGGCATTATAACGTGTATTTTACAGAATTAAGGTACATAGACTGACCAGCAGCTCCAAATACCTTTAAAATTTGTTTAGTTTTGAAACATGCTAAAAATGGCAATTTATAGTTTGCATGGGTTCCTGGTTTAACTGAGTCTAGTAAAGCACAATAACCTATGATGCCCCAATGCATATTCAAAAGGAAACAGGACAGAAAAAAAAACAAAAAACAAACAAACATAAACCCCTCAGTTCTTCATTTTAAATAAAAGACTAATTTTAAAAATCCTTAATTCTAGGCTGGATGTCATCAGGTAATGTATGATTTTTATGAAAACCTTGCTTTATAAACAATAAAGCTAGAGAGGTCAAGGGGTTTGAACAAGAGAAAATGGCACGGCTGCGTGTAAAGTGTAAAGATACACCCAACACATGTACAGTCTGTGCACTCCTGTCTACAGCGAAGTAACATGACTCCCTGTTGTACGCTCACAGAATGTTGAAATGCCACGCATAACTCCCAGCCACAAACGCAAACACATTCAGACACACGCGCACTAACTCCCATCTCATTACACAAAAGTGTAAAATAAACCAACACCAGTAGAGGAAGTTATCCCCTAAACATCTAAGCTGGCTCTCACTCATTAGGCCCAACAGTACTTAGTGACTTAAGTACACTGTTAAACCAGAGTCCCAGCCCTGCCTCATCTGAGTAACACACTCAGTGTTTTTCTGTTTCCTTCACACTGAAGCATACTAGGAGTGTGCTTTTAAAATCTAACATACACCACTTCATACAGCACATCAGTTGTGCAGGCATTAGCTGCATTTTGTGAGCCATGACACAGACAGTACATATACTTTAAGTAGAACATGAGCCACCAACTCCTAAAATACATGGAAATGTTGAGTGTTGAAAAATAGTGGAGGGTTCTAATATATGATATACATCAATGTCAGATGTTTATAATTTGACTAAGATTTACTTGGAACACCTCTAAACTATATTACTTTGAAATACAGTAATTTAATTCTTCTGATGACTGAAGGTACTTAAAAGGAAAGATGTAGTGATTCATCATTACCACTTGTTTTTTTTATTCAGTGCAGACATATGGTCCCTGTCCTTAGAAAACTGTGTAAATACACATTACGGGTTGTATTTATTGTTGTTAATTATCCTATGTGTGTATTAAAGTAAGACTATGTAACTTCTGGTGAACAGCAGCCACGGACTCCCAAGGACTAATCACAGGATAATGCCACATTGAATTTCCCTTCATTTACGAGACAGTCTTCAGTCACTAAAGAAACCACTGAGATCACCTTTGAATACCAAGACCATGTATTTATTATGAGAACTGGATTCTGGACACCTAGATGCTGCCAATTCAATCAACAAAAGGTCCTTATCTAGTGCATAGGCCACAAAGGTCTGTCTTTCTGGTTTGCGGCTGAGCTACGCAGCCCATTGCCCATACACATTATTGTATATTTCTCTGGCCCCACCCTATAGACTTTACCTTATCTAAATTTTTAAGGAATATCAAAAATTAATAATACAGTAATTCAAAATTGACCTTGTTTGGAGTCCATGGTGTTCTTTTAGTTGTTTTACAGCTGTCCATCATCCATCCATTTTCCAGGCTAAGCAAGGCAAACCAAATGCCTTTCTCTATAGCTATGTTCTCCATCTTTTCCTGGAGGATCTCAAGGAATTCCCTGGTCAGAAGGGATATGTAATCCCTCCATCTTATTCTGGCATAGACTGTGGTTTCTTCCCACTTCGATGTGTTGGACTATCTCTACAGGTAGGCAACCAGGAGGCATCCAAATCAGATGCCCACACCCCACTTGGATAACTCCTTTCAACACAAAAAGGGCAGTAATTCTGAGCTCCTTCTGAACTCTTTCCACATGTCTGAGCTCCTCAACCTCTGTAAGGGTGTTCCCGGCCACCTTGCAGTGGAGGCTCATTTCAGCTGCTTGCATCTGCAATCTCATTCTTTCATTCAGTACCTAAAGCTAATTACTATAGGGGAGAGTTGGAATACAGATCGACTGGTAAATTGAGCTCAGCTTCTTCTTCACTACAACAGTCTGGTGCAGCATCCCTCTCAAATCCCAAACCTCTGCTTTGCCTAGACATTCTGTCCATGATCATCACAAACAGATTTTGTCAGAGAACACATCTTTTGCACACCCCAGTGCCTACTGAGAACACACTTGCCTTACTGCCGAGAACGTGGACACAGCTCCCACCCCTGGTATAAAAGGACCATATGGCTCATATAAAGGGCCATGGTGCCCCATACTCCCACAGAACCCAACACAAGATACCCCAAGAGACACAGTCACAAGCTCTATAAAAGTCTGCAAAAACATATGTAGACTGGATTAGCAAACTCCCATGACCCCTCCGGGATCCCTGTAAAAAAAAAAAAACAAAAACAGCTGTCCTACTGTTCTGTGGCTAGGATGGAATCTGCACTGCTTCTGCTGGATATAAGCGTTGGCAATTGGTCGGAGTCTCCTTTCCAGCACCCTGGAATAAGCTATCCAAGGGAGTTTTGAACAGTTTGATAGCCCAATAATTGGAGCACACCCTCCACTCCCGTGTTAAAAAATGGGAACCACCATCCTGGTCTGCAAGTCCACAGGCACTGACACTGATCTCCATATCCCAATAAAGAGCCAGCCCCATAACACACATCTCAGGACATATCTCATCCGCCCCAAGCACCTTGCTGCTGTGGAGCTTTTTTGACTATCTCAGTAACCTCTGCTAGTTATATGGTGAGGGCTTCCCCTGTGCCTTCCAGCTCTGCCCCCTTTATGGACGACATGTCAGTCAGGTTCAGGAGTTTCTCAAATAGTACCTTCCATCATCAAACAAAATCTGCACTACAGGTTTGAATTTTTCATGCTGAAAAAAATATGGGCTAAGGTTCCAAGGTTTCCACAAATTCCTCCCATACCCCAAATACTTCCATAGTTTTTGTGTCTGTTACTACAGAAGCTGCCATCCTTCTGATGTTCTAATGCCTATATGCCTTACCACTGGTGCCCAGCAGTGGGTTGTCTGGTTGCCACCATGATATGCACAGATGTCCTTCTGTAGCTTCTGCAATGGAGTCTTTGAACATAGCCCGATCTGAGTCATGTCCCCAGGTTTCTCCAGGTTGAAGGATGAACTTTACAGATGTCACTTTAAGGATGATTGTCTATGGTGAAAACGCTTTTTGGGCTGCAAGGGATTTCTTTTGCAGTACCATCTTTGGCCACTGGGCAAAACCAGCAGCAAGACCAACTCAATGGGATGTATATATCTCTCTTTATACATCCATGCACATAATAATGCAATGGGACCACACTCAGGAGACAGCAAACATGGGGTATTACTCCTTGTTTTACCTTTGCGATAAAACTACTGTGGTGTTTATCTGTGACATCATAAAGTGTAGTTTAGTTGTAACTAAACCAGAGTCATAATTTCAGCAAATTGACTTGTAAGTTACACAATAATATCTATCAAGTTTGCTAAGTTTAGCTACTTATGTACTACTAACCCAAGAGAGGTTGTGGCAGAAAGTCCTCTAAATGTACTAATTTTAGCAAGTATGCATGTAATTGCTTACGAGTTCACCTTTGACTGGTAAGAGAAAAAAGTGTTTTTTCCTTTCAAAAGTTACATAGACTTGCTTTAAAGACATGCTAACATTAAATTCCTAATAATAAAGCAGTGGTTTGGCTGATGATGAGTAACACTGGATTATAATTGAAGACGTCCCTTGTTTCCTTTTGAATAGACATGTTGCAGGGCCAAACAGAATTTCGACAGAGATAAATGTTCTAGACAGCAGCTGAATGGAAAGTATTTTAAAGCTGATTCATATAGCAACGTGGCAAAGCATCAACCAGAGGATGTGGCTGAATGCATTTACCCTACAAAGTGCTGCAATGCATAGAGAATACAGTAATGTCTGCTGCAAGAATAAACAACACAACGGAGTTGGGCTAGAAATTGTTGTTGTTGGAAGTTGTCCTGGGGAGTAGATCACAGGGTGGAGTGATAAGTTGAAATCTGCACTTGTGGTGAATGAAGACAGATTCTTCAGGGGAGATGTCTAAAGAAGAAATGAAACAAGTGTTCAAGTTAGATGGATGCAATGTGAACATGATAGGTAGGCTTTTGGCCTAATAACGCCACCATCTCAGTTTTCCCGCTCCTTGGACTGTCCACCTTCTGCGTCTCTCATTGGCAGGCACACACCTGGAGACAATACATCCCCTTTCACAGTGGAGAAAAAAAACCTCTAACACCCACTAACATCTGGATTTTGTCTTCAGGGGCAAAGGGTACAGTCAGTATTCATTCCCAGATCAAATGGATAGGTATTGGTGTCTGCAGTAGCCAAAAATTTATTGGATCTAGCTATGATCTGCAATCTGCAATCTGCAGTTTTTTTCCCCTTTTCTGGTGTGATGCTATAACGTGTGTCAAAGTCTTGAAATTTGCACATAAATAGTCACAAATATCTATTTATTTATTTATTTATTTACAGTCTATAGGAACAATGTGAAATGCCAGTTTTGTTCTTCATTTATAACACTGCATGTGTTGATTCAGAAGAGCCTTACCTAAAAGATGCTAACCCCTCATGTGACACACCAGAAAAAAAAAACCTAAAAGGCAAACTTGCCTATTGGAAGTAGAAAGGGAGTCAATTGCCTTTTTTAGCAGGTTTACATGCATTTGAAAAACGTGCTAATTTTGGTGCAAAAAGGGTATTAGAGTCTTTGACCGATGAAACACAGAGAACACTCAGTATCTCACTCTTGATACATTTTGTTCAGTGTGGGTAAGGAACATGTGAGTCTCCTGGTTGGTGTCCTCTAAAGGTGACTATGTTCAAGAATTGATGAAGAATTTTAAAAACTAATATTGATCAGTTTTACTTCTTTACTACAGTCATGCCCTGTAGGCAGAAAAATTTCTTGAAGCTATCTGTGCTTTGATTTTTTAAATGGGTTTGCACTTGACCCAGCTAATAGGTAGAGGGACCCAAGAAATATTGGTGCCAAATGCCAGGGTTTGCTAATGTTCTATTGTTTGATCTGATTTATAACTAGTTTTCAATAAATTACCCATCAAGAGTCATCCCCGTCTCTGTGTTAATTTGTTACTATCAGTCCTATCATTAGGGAGCCCATTGCAACCTTTAGCTTTCCTGGGGATTCTAACCTCAGGAAAGGTTGTCCAACCTTGTGGTTACTAGCCAAAATACTTTGCCTCAGTCAGTTTTTTGTCCAGTTTGTGTTAGAGGCCATTGTCAAAAGCCATTGTAGTACAGTGACTTTTCAGTTTGCAGTTCCTGCTAGTGAACTAGCTGAGCAGATTCAGCCAGATCATTGCTGGGGACACACTACTCGATTTGTTTACGTTAGAGTGCTGGAGGTCGACAGAGCTCTCCACCTCCTTCTCCCCGTTTAGGAAAAAGCAGAGGGGGAGGGGGCTATAAAAAGTTGACCCCATCTCAGCCCTGCAGACTCGTTTCCAAGCTGGAGCTGCAGCAGCATCTGATCTCTCCGAGCAGCTGTCCTCTCCCTGCATCAGCACAACAAATACTTTACATTGCCTGACCTTTTCCTCCTGCATCACTATCCCAGCGATGCCCCCATGTCCCTCCGCCCAAAACACCCCCACAACCATCACCAGCAGCTATGAATGCACACACACTCACACACTTACACACACACACTCACACTCACACATAAACAAACACACACACACACACACACACACACACACACACACAAACACACAAACACACACACACACTGAAACACACACCCTGTGTTCCCCTTCACACCACTACTCAACCCCATGCTAGGCCCCTGCCTGCCACACACCCAGCTGACATGTATCTCTCATGCTCATGCAGTTGTATTATTGCTCTGACAGGTTAGTTGAGAACGAACTGACTAGTTTTAAGTACGTTTAAATGATTGAGAATCTGAGACTGAATTTTGATTTGAAGAGTAAGCTGCAGCATGAAGAAATTTATTTATGATTTCATCTCCGAAAGTGGGTTACTGCAATGATCTACTACTGTCTGGTCTTCTCAAAGTGCTCACTAAGCAACTGCATCAAATTGATAACTGGAAAAGACTTAAATAAGAGACCATATTATTGTAATAATACTGTTAATTCTAATTCCAACATGACACTGTAAACTGGAAAGTATTATTAAAATGAAGAGTTGAGAAGTGATAGCTAAAGAGAAGAAACAAGCACAAATGTGCAACATGAAATTTCTTTTGAGTTTCGGATCTGATTTGCCCCCACCAGGTATTTCAATATGTTTTTTTTCCCTGATTAGGCCTCTTCTTAGGACTGAGTGGGCATGTATAGATTGTGCTTGAGTGAGATCTGCCTCTGTTTTCCTGCAATCATTAGATCGGCAAAAACTACTAAGTACATTGAGTTTACTGACATCGTGTGAAGCCAGCCTAACTTCAAGCCGAGCAGAGGTCTAATCAGTTTATTCTGGTTCATAGCATGTTAGAGGTGTGGTAAAAAAAAAAAAAACAACATTAGTATGACAAAAAAATAAATAAATTAAAAAAACGGTAAGCTAAAGTAAAGTTTAAACTTAAGAAAGTTGAGCCAAGTCCGAGATAACATAGAGCTGAAAAATATGTCTTTTTGTCAATTCTTGTGAACTGAACCTTTGAAATTTTTTCTCCGGGTTTTTTTGGATTAATTTCCTGTGAATGCATTTCTAAGAGGTCTAAACCGTCAACCTGTTGATGAGGGACAATTTTAGTACGATGTTTCTGTTATTTGACAATAATGTATTTTAAAAAATGACAGTAGCTAACGTTTTTTGCGTATGTTTTCTATGTTTTGATGTTTTTTAGTTCTTCAGCTATTTTTGTGCTACAACTTTTTCATGTCAGCTTAATAAGAGGAATCGTTCCCATCAATTCAGGAAGAAGAACGTTTCAAGGACAAGGACTAAACACATTAAAGATCTGGAATGTTATCTAGGTAATTGAAGCATTCTATAACACTGATTAAGAATCACTTGAAGCAGGGTGTCACTGGCTTGAATAGTTTCCTGCGACACTTTCTAACCCTGAGAATAAACCATGTAAACAAACTCGTCTCACACTATCAAAATAGCCCGACGGTGTGTAATGCAGAGAAAAGGGGACTCAACTGACTTGTTGTGGGCTGTGACTGAAAATCCAATCTCCCAGCAAGCCCAGCCAGAGCTTAGTGGAGTCAGGTTGCCTGTCATGAAGCTACTGCATGTCTATTAACACTGACATGCCACTGCTTCAGCAGCCAAGCTGGACTTCTGCTTTAGCAACATTTACAACACAAAAATTAAAAAAAAAGTTAAAAAATGTTGCGCATCAGTACCTTTGCTCAGGTGCACAAGTCTGCTGTGAAGCTATTTTTAATTAAACTATTTTAACTTTTAAGTAGATTTTCCATTCAACAAATTGTACTTGAATAACATTCAATGCTATTCAAGTACTCTTTCCATCCATCTGTGAGATTTAAATAAACTGAACTGCATACTTTCATAACAACGGCATTTACAGCAGCTATTAATGCGCATAAATGCACCACTAGGTTACAATGAATATATAGCAGTTGACAGTGTACTTGTCCACAGCCTCTCTAAAATACAAAATGTTTGACATGCAGATGAACGGACGTATGTTCATAAACACAGAGAGGAAGGGTAGCTGGAGAGAAGGGGAATAACACTTCAACTATATCAACTATACCTGTTCAGGTTAAAAGGGGTCCAGGGGTGTGTCCATCATTCACACAGCAACTGTCACTATAAATGTCGAATTTGTGTGAACTTACACGTCCGATGAGATATTTTCTTGGTCACCGATGCTCCACTACAAAGCTCATCGTCGTTCCATCAAAGGAAGGAGGGGCGATGATTCTTGGACCTTGTTGCGTCATGATGCTGATAACCGGCTTCCTCTCAGAGCTTGATGCACCTCCCCTGGTGGTCACGTGTGCCAGGCTCACAGGTAGCTGCAGTGGCCCCTGCTGTGCCTCTCCTGTTGCGACATAATACGCGCTCTCTGCACCCGCTGTGTTGGTTTCCGGCCTGGGACTTCTGGCGTTTTTTGCCTTGTCTCCACCTGCATCCTCAGAGTGACACGAAGACTGTGGCAACACCGCCTGAGCTGGGAGAGTGGGTGAGGGGATGAAGCTCGGGTAGATCATGTAGGTGGGGGCATATGCTCCTGGGCTCAGTGCCAAGGGGGGCATGGAGAGAGGCACATGGTTAACAGGTGTGACAGGTGCTACAGGCGAATGGGACAGGGGTACATCCACATACTGGCCTGTCTCGGGGTCAAACAGTCGCTTAGTGTTGGCCTGTATGGGAGTATCCACCAGGTAATAATGTCCTGTAGTGGGGTCCAAAAGCATCTTGCGCTGGGTCTGTGGCGTAGCCTCTCCAGTAAAAGAGGTAGGTGACACAGTTGGGACAGAGGGAGAGAAGCACAACACTTGCTGCTGGGCTTGTGGCCCTGATGATGCAGCTGCAGCGTGATGGTAGATGCTTGCAGCTGGGTACTCCATGTTTAACAGAGAACCTTTCTGCTCGGGCCTCTTGCTGTCACCTGTGTGGGCTTGACGGACATTCAAACTCCCCTCGCTCGTAACGGGCTCTGGATTCACCAGTTTGATCTCATTTGTATATCCCGGTATGGTCAAGTAGTTCTCAGAGTCTGAGCAGCCCTGTGTGACAGTGGGATTGGTGGGACCGGTTTTGACCTTTCCCTGCTCCGCCTGGCCTTGTTTCGGAGGCTCTATTTTCACTGACAGCGGGGCCGCCGGTGTCTTGGAGCACTTCATGGTGGATGATGCTTGCAGCACAGAGCTTTGCGGAACAGAATTACTAACTGAACTAATGCTGACGTGTTTGCCGTTGCCAAAATGAAGGATGCTTTTGTTACTAAATTTTTTATTTTGCTGTGATTGTGTCTTAAAATTGTCATCGTTATATGGGACATGTATGATTTTCATGGCTCCTTTAACTTCCTGGGGTTTGCCTGTTTCTGTGGTATTCGTCAAACACTGAGGAACCCTGTCACTGTTTGATGTCTCCAGCTCCTCTGCTCCCCGTTCCTCTCTGGCAATAAGTGAAAGCACGTGACTGCCTTTGACGGGTTGTGGAGCTTGAGTTTTACGCTTCCATTCATTTCTATCAAAAACATAAAGCTGCTCCATTGTTTTGACAGCAGCTTTAAGCTTCTCTAGCGCAGCCTGTTTTGGTATCGTAGGCTCACTTCTCCTCTCGGCTGTCTCACTCGAGAACTTGTCCTGCCTCTGTTTTGTAAGTTTGCTGTCAGTATTTGGCTGGATCTCTGATTGGTCAGGGTGTAGCTGTTTGGATACAGTAGGTGGCACCCTGCTAGTCGAGCAATGCGATGGTGCATTTTCACTTTGGGATGTTTCAGATGGGATGGCTGCCTCTGCTTGTTTCTGTGATGCCTCAGTTGCCTGTGATTTAACATTGGTTTTAACAGAGTGGCATTTAATCACAATAGGAGATGGTAATAAATGTTTAACTGGTTCCTTTTTGGCCTTTTCCTCAAGTTTATCAGCTGCTGTGGAACATTTACTGTCACTGTTATCCAGAGAAACAAAGCGATAGGAGCTTTTTACCAATTTACGCACATCCCTGACATGATAAATTGGTGTCTGAAACTTGCATTTGGTGTCTCTTATGTCTCTAACTGTGAAGTTTGGAATTCTATCTGTTACAGATGAAACGTGGCATTTAGCATCACCTGCTGCCCTGAATGTGTTTACACTGTTGTAACTTATTTTAGGGGTTAACAGGTTGGCAATATTCAGTGTACAGCCTTTATTTTCTTTCACACTTCTTAGGCATATTTTTATCTCAGGAGTTTTCCCCCCCTTCTCGTCTTCTTCTTTGCCTGCTATTTTTCCATTGCTGCCTGTATGGAACTCTTTTTCACACTTCTGTGGTCCAGCAGGTGTGCCTGTGACAGGTGTGTGGCTTGCTAAGTCTTCCGTAAAATCCTTCTCTTTTGAAAGAAGCTGGCAGCTCGGAACAAAAAGCAGGTTTGTCAGCATGCTGCTGGTGTCTAATTCTTCCTTTGCTGCGGACTGTGGGTCACTCACAGCTGCGGGCTCGGGCTGCCTTACAGGTTCCTGCTCATCTACTTTCAATGAATTAAATGCACTACTTTGACTGTGGCTGAGCAGTGCCCTCAGTGGCTCATGCTGACCATTTTCTGACTCTTCTGGTGCCCTGTTGCTTTCCTGCTCCTCTGCTGGCTCACAGGAACTGGATCTGCTGCAGCTCTCCAGGTCATCAGCAGAATTAACAGTGAATCCAGAGCCTGACTCTGAGCTTTGTCTTTGCAAGCCTCTCCCCAGACCCCTTTCCGGGGAGAGTGCTGGGTATTTGTCACAGATCTCGCCCCTCTCCATTTTGCGCTCCTGTTCAAACTGCATCTTTTTGGAAATCACATTTTTCAACAGACTCGATGCAAAAATTGCCCTCTTGTGCGTGTCCCCAGTGCTTTCTGTTTGATGATACTGCATCTCGCATCCTGATCTAGCCAGCACGGTGCCAGTAACCTCATTGGATCGCGTGCTCCTGGAGCATTTTGGGCGCCTGGCTCCTTCAGGTGCTTCGACATTGCAGCGGAAATTCAGCGTCACTCCGCGCTGCTTCGGCTGGACCGGGTCTTTCAGCTCGATCTTTTTGCTAGAGGAGGACGCTTGCTGGGGAGCTGTTCTCTTGTTCAGCGCGTACATTCTGGTTTGGGGGGTTTTCGTGCCGGGACCGGACTTACCATGCCTCTTACTGTCACTGACGGTCTTATTCATTTCCAGCGTCGTGCTGGAAGTCTTGTGCGCAATTACGCTCCGCTCTCTCCCCCGAGATACGTTTCCATAATTCCAGTCCACGTAGGCCGACCATTTATTCAGCCCATATTCCGACATAGAGGACTCGCTCGAGGTGCTAAGATTGATGGCATCAAAGTACGGACATGCCAAGCTCCTGAAAGACTTGGCGGTTAAATTACGCACCTCTTTATCGGCGTCGTCCAGCTCGCTGATGGAGCTGGACGCGCCGCTGGAATACTCGTTGATATCTTTCCGTCTCAGTTTGGTTGCAAGGTGCTGACGGCCCGGGGCAGGTATGAAATACTGGGCCCCGTCGCAAAAGGGCCCCGCTCTGGCGCCCGAGCTCACGATGGAGAAGTGGCTCGCGTCCCCGAAGTGTTGCGCGTATGCACACGTGCCGCCGTCGAGGACCCCGACGGGCTCGTTCACCGCCCTGGAGGAGGTTTTTATCGACAGATGAATTTTGCCCCTTTTTGCGTCCCCGCTTTGGTTTTTGCACACGCTCTCATCCGAGCTGGCGCACTTGTCCGAGTCGCAGAGATCACTCTCCTCCTGCTCGGTGCTGACAACCGCCCCGCCGAGGTTAGACTGCGCTTTCGCCTGGCTCTTGCCCTCCAGTATCAGCGTCCCCTCCTGCGTTTCGTCGCTTTCGAAAGAGGCGTAATCCACAAAGGAATAAACCAGGTTGTCGTCTTCGAATTCCCAGCAGGTCCCTCGCCCCAGGTCGTAATCGACGTCGTGGTCGAGCTCGGTCAGCTGGATTTCGTGCGTCGTGATATAGTGAGACTCGTCCTCCACGGTGTCGGAGCCGCAGTGGTCGGACAGCACCGCGCTGGCCCCGTCGTCGGACTCCGTCCGGCTGTTCAGATACATGTCCGTGTACCGGAGCTCGTCGCTTTCGCTGCGCGCGTTTTCGCCGCACTCGCTCGGGTCCAGCTCGGCCGGGCGCCGCCCGTCGTCCTCGGAGCCCGGACCGGCGTCGGGGAGCTGGGCCGGGGCTTCCAGGGGAGGCTCGCCCGGCGCGGGGCCGGACACGGTGGCCCGCGCGTCCCCCGTCCCCTGCTTTGATCCGTCGCATTTGATGACAGACAGCTGGTTCCCCTCGCCAGTGAAAGTGACTTTCACTGTTTTTGCGCCGTCCGGTTTCATGTCCAGATCCACATAGTTGGACTCGTCGCTCCTTGTCTCGGCGGCGTGGGCTTTACCGTCCGTGGCGTCCTTATCCTTGTCCTCCGGGAGCAGCTTCTTGTGAAGTCCGGTGTCTGCCAGGTACGTGAGAGTTTCCCCCGCTGCTTCCATTTAGTCCGGTCTTTACCGTCAGGTGGTCCTCGTTTGCGATGTTATCCTGACACAGGACGGAAAACTCTGGCGGGCTGTGGGGACGGGAGGACGGAGAGCAGAGGGGAGGATGAGTGGATGAGAGAGGGAGAGAGAGGGGGGGGGTGGGGGGAGTCCCAAGGAAAATCCCATGATGATTTGTCTGTGATGTGGAGGGGCTGTCTTTATACTTAGTGTGACATTTTCAAAGTTTTACAATCAGGCTTTTTT
Organism: Istiophorus platypterus; assembly: GCA_016859345.1. Classification (NCBI taxonomy): domain Eukaryota; kingdom Metazoa; phylum Chordata; class Actinopteri; order Istiophoriformes; family Istiophoridae; genus Istiophorus; species Istiophorus platypterus. The sequence continues at coordinate 11,930,576 of CM029114.1, read as the reverse complement.
TATGTTCAAGCAACTCGAGGTCTAATAAAACGAACCTCCAGAACGTGCGGAGATTCAGCACCTTTCCTGGAAGAACAGCTCCACTCAGCTGGGCCAGTGGAGTCCAACAAAAATGACTGATTCACTTTATTTGACTTAAATTCTTAACTAAAGGGAGGAGGAGGAGGAGGAGGAGGAGGAGGGGGGGGGGGTCACCCTGGTCAGGATGCAGGGTTAAGTTCAGGCGTGAGGCCTTTCACTCATTTCTTCTGGTGTTTCATTGCGCCTTACCGAACATCCACACTGTGCATAAGAGCGCCTGGAAATCAGCATTTACCCTCCTGCGTGCCTTTTTTTCCCCCTAATAAATTACTTTAAGTAATTAAGCTTAATTTCATTCAATTAAAAAAAGGTACAAGGTGATTCAGAGGTGCACATCAAAGCATGATAATAAGATAAAAACAAAAAACTAAAAATATAAAATGAATAACATTTAACGACCAGTAAAAGAGGCTCTGTCGCAGGACAAAGTGCAGTTAAAACCAGGTGATCTCTGCATAGTGAATGGCTGAAACAGTTGTTCGGTCGTCAGTGCTGAAAACATCTGTGCCGGAATGTGTGTGATCTCAGACACACTGATGTGCAGTGAAATGACTGACCTTGGGGAGTATTCCAAAAAGTATATGTATCATGAGGGGTCACTCAGTGCAAAGCAGGGAATCAAAGTTATAAAAGTTTATTTGTGGTTCCAGCTAGAGATTTTACAGCTGAAATAAAGTTGTGTGTGAGGACGAGGGCATTGATATTGTTATTATAAAAATAGACAATATGTCAGTGTGCCCGAACAAAGTGAATGTACAGTAAACAATGCATATAAAAAGCTTATACACAAATGTAGACAGCTGCAATTATATATATATATATATATATATATATATATATATATATATATATATATATATATATATATATATATATTATACACTCAAGGAGAATTTTATTTGGACACCTTTACACCTGCTTATTCATCCAATCATCCAACCAGCCAATCATGTGACAGCAGTGCACTGTGTAAGATCGTGCAGTTAGAGGTCAGGAGCTTCAATTAATGTTCACATCAAACATCTGAATTTTTAACGTGAACAAATTCAAAATGTGAATAAATTAAGAATGTTTTGTTTGATTTATCCATTTACCATCTAATCACTATCAGTAATGCGAATACACATACACATTCTGTTTTCTCAGAATAATAAATGTATTCTCCACCAGTAATATCAAGATAAAAATAAATAAATAGCAACACTTCATAACATTGGCACTAACAGCATTTGTGGAAAGAAGGATGCATGAGTGCTCTGCCCACCCGTTGAAACAGCTGTCTGCCTCCATGGAGAGAAATATTCTCCACCAGTTGGTGCCAGTCAGCTAAGAGAATTTACTACAAGTTCATCCATTCATCTGCAGATGCGGTGCTGGATTTGTGTCAGTCTTTTCTGTCGAGAGCCCATTCCACCATCCGACCGCCGGGCAAATGCGGGGCTCATCGAAAGGTTGGACAAAAGTATATGGGAAAATAATTGTTTGATAATGATGTTTGCTATCAGGAACAACTGACTGAATCAGACTGTCTTGCACAATAATCAGTTTTTGAAACTCTGTCTAAGTGTTGAAGACACACGTGTTGTTTCTGGCCAGGGCCTCAGATTGGTGGTATGCAGCAGGGAGGGGTTGGGCCAACAGTTGCTCCATGTGGAGGGCACACTGACAGCAATATCAAGGACAGAGGCCACCAGAATAAAGCCTTTGTCACCCTCAAATCCCACTTTCACCCTCAGTGCCATTAATGTGGTGTAGCCTCTTAGAAACCTTTTCAGTCAGCAGTGGCTGAAACAAGTAGATTTACTCAAGTGCTGCATTTAAGTACAATTATGAGATACTTCTGTGTTTTTCTTAACTAGTACCTTTTGCTACACTACATTAATTTGAGAACAATAGTTACTACTCACTTTATGGATCAATTATGTATCATTAAAAATAAAACAAGCTGATAAAATAAAACACATTAGGATTGAATCAGTGGTTTCCAATTTCTTTAGCTAGTGGCCACTAAAAAGAAGAGTCTAGTCAAGGCTCATTGTCATGTTTTTGATCTCTATGATTTGTTTGCTGTTCCACCGAGGAGACAGTTCCCCTAATAAATTTTTCTAACTTTAACCAGTACTTTAACACTATAAAACATTCATTTATTAGTTAATCCTATTAGTCAAATGTATAAAACAAGTGATGAAAGAAACTGAATAACATTTACTTTCATAAATATCATAGATTTATTGTACAAACACCTCTGTAGTCCTGCTGTAACATTATGTGTGGAAAATCACGGCACATGCGGTATTTCTTTCCTCAAAGGCTTAGCAAATAAAGTTTTAATTTTCTCTTTCTGTGCCAAATTACGAACGCACGCAGGTGGGATTGACGTCCACAAAGCTGATAAATTTAGGTAGCTATTTAAAATGGGGACACCGCTCGCACAAGCATGTTGAGATCAGTTTCTTACAGTGGCTACATTAAAACAGCAGGTGTCAAATCATGAGCACCATTAATCAAGCGCCATGAACTGTCCATGTGAAGACCTTTTCAACCATCGCTCTCACCCTCACACATCAGACGCTGATACAGAACGGCGTCACCACTGAGAATTGACACACAATATGTACCTGCTCTAAAAATAACTGAGTGGGAAGGATACATTGAACAGTAATACAGCAAATCTCCCAGTGATTAGCCAGTGTTGATTTTGCAGAGACAGATTTTGAGATTCAAGTTGTTTTTTCCACTCACAGAGCCGACATGGGTCTACAATGGCCACCCAGAAGGGTTTGATAGACTCTGATAGCTTATAGAATCTGGAGTGTGCCAGTGGGAAAGCTGTGGACTTTTACAGTATTTCATTATCATCGGTGGATGTAGGCAGCAACTATGTAAATTTACTTAAGTGCTGTACTGAAATGCAGCTTTTAGATACTATTACTACTCTATACTTTTATTCCACTCCTAAATTTCAAATATTGTATTTTTTACTTCATGGCATTTATTTGGTTACTTTTTGTTATATTGCAGATTCAGATTAATAATATGATCAACAAATAATTGACAGCCTATTATGGGATAAGATGAGCTAATGCTCTATTTATGCCCAGGGGATATTCACATGCTACCCAGCAGTTTATATATAGTAAAAAAAATGAACCCTTTTAACCTAATGCATGAGCAATTATAATAATCCAAATATATATATGTTACATTATTTCCACACTCTAGCATTGCAATGTTTATTTAAGTAATAGATCTTGATACATCTGCAATCACTAATGTCAACATCTGCATTGTTCGTTTGGCATAAAGTGAAAACTGTAGTGGGAAACAAGCATATTGTAAAGTGATGGAATATCACAAAAATTGAAATTTAAAAGCCCTCTCAAATCCATTTTGCAATTCAAGTTTAACAATTAATAAAAGACAGAATAAGAAAATTGAATTATTAACCACTGTATTATTGATTTTGAGATTCATAATGCATCATTTAAATGTAAATGTAATTAATCTGTTAATAAAATATATGTACCATATATGTATGAAATCATTTTATTGATTAATTCCAATCAAACACTTATGTGACTATTATTATTATTCCATTGGCTTAACCCAGACTCCATAAGGACTCACAGAGACAACGGCACATGGTTTTTAAATTTATGAGTTACATTCATTCTCTCCAGTCAATCAAAAATATTTATTATACCATTATATATTAATAAATGTCCAAATACTGACTGATAAAAAATCGGTTGAATGCCCAAAACAGGATCTCCACCATAAATGATCTCACAATCATATTAATTATATTGATTAGTATACTTGCGGTTGTGATTGTATGTTTTTTGGGGTTGAAGTAGTGATAGCACTAATGTCTCATGATCATTACCAGCAGTGGAAGAATTATTCATATGGTAAAAGTAGCCCTACCATGCTTACATTTACAATACTGACATTTAAGTACAAGTAAAGAAGTAATATCAAGCAAACATCAAGTATCAAAAGAAAAAGTATGTATCCTATGACTGACAATCATATGTAGTAATATATTATAATACTGCATTTTTATTATTGACACATTAACATGAAAGCATGTAGCCGGTCATGGCTGTGTGATCTGTAATATCTAAAGAATATCAATTTGTAAAATAACTTGTTATAATAGCTCTTTAGCTATAATATAGCTATTATTCTAGCAATTTATAATGCAGTAAAAAGTACAATATTTTCCTCTGAAATGTGGTGAATACAAGTTATAAAAGTGGCATAACATGGTACACAAGTAAAGCCGAAGTACCCCCAGATTATTCTCAATTTAAGTTGAAATACTAAATAAAGACTGACCACATTTATGTACATCAGTAATTAAATAGCAAGTAAATGTCAAGAATGAATATGGTACTGACCGAAAAGCTGCCCATATGCCTATCCTGTAAAAAATTTACAACATTTATGGCAAGTCTTGGGTTTGAATATTTCACTCATTTAAACATAATTTCAACTGGAGTTGGAAACAAGCTCATATAGAATAGAAGTGAAACTGTTAGACTGTGAATTAAGATCTTTTTTTCCAATCTTAAAGCTACTTGAGTGGATGAGTAACATCATTCTGCTGCATTATAATTAGAAGAATTTTTAAGATTTTATTTCAAATATAAGACTTCACCCAGAAGTATAAATTACATTAGTAGTCTCTGATACAGACCCTGAGCCTCCTGCGGCGTCTGAGTGGGAACTGGAGAAGTCGGAGAGCTTGAACACCTGCTGTGAAGCAGTCACCAGCAGCCAGGCACTGCACTTCTCCAGGTTACCCCCACACTCCCCCCACGCCACAGCCCTACCCCAGCCATCAAGCGTTTCATGGTTCAAAGGGTAAAAGGTCATCTTGGATTTGAAAGTGTCATATGTGAGCTAGTTTAGGGGATGTAAGGGATTAGAGCGTCACCCTAAACCACCAATAATGACAATTCACTTAAGGAGGATAAATGATCACTGCGAGCTTTTGGATGACTTTTACTGTGCCCTCCCCCGGTGAATTTATTGATATCATTAATGTGAAGAAGTGACACATTTATGTCAAAATGAATGATGATGCAGGGAAACTCCCCACATTGTTTTTTCCAGTTGGTTTCGTTTATAGTCAAACGTCTAACGCAAACTCCCATGTGACAGTTTCCAAGTCATTTAGCATTTTTTAAAGCTGGAACAGACATAGACAGAGGATCTCATATGTTTAGGTTTATGAGATGTAAGAAACTGCTTTAAGCCGTCATGATTTAACCGTTTACTCTCAGGAAAGAGCTGCAGAGCCTCTGGACAAAAACCCATTAAGTACAAACTCACGAATATTTAAAACTGCTGGCTCGTGGGTTATGTAAAAACAATTTGACAATGATTCATTAACATTTACGACCACAGACTTAATGTCTTATTGGAACTTAAAATTGCTGTGAGTGTTTATTAATGCATTACAAACAATTTTATAACTGCATTAATACCCAAGAGAGAGAAGCTTAGCTCCATCATGAGGGATTTCTCACAATATTGTAACCGAAAAAAATGTTGTTTTAATTAATTGATTAACTATCAATATATCTACAGCCCATAAGCTATTTAGAAAGTGGTATCGGTTTACTTTATTAGAAGTAAAAGTTCAACATCTGTCTTTTATACACTGGATAGCACCAATGTTTAAATAAATAAATTCTGCACACAACCTGAACTGTAGCTTAACATAAAATATATACTAACATACAGCGGAAACACTGACATGCCATATACTTTAATAATAGTTATACCATTTCCATTGATTCTCATTTTAGAGTTTTGTTTCACAGACCTAAAGGTGAAGTTACAGTAATATTACTTTAACATACCATAATAAGTAAGTCTATTTTACTTTTATATTACTTTTGGTCCATATATATATATATATATATATATATATATATAAAAGTGTGTGTATGCGTGTGTGTGTTTGTGTGTGTGTGTGTGCGTGTGTGTGTATATATCTATTTATAATAAAATATCATGTAAATATCATAAATGTGAAGAAGTGACACATTTATATCAAAATTAATGTTGAAAAATATAAATTAATATAATCTGCATCTTTAGAAAATGTCATTGTTTTCAGTTCCAGCAGTTATTTTCAGGAATTTTACTAAAGATCAGTTTAGTTTGTAAAGAGGAAATTAAAATGAATTTATCTAGATATGTGTGAAAGTGTTTGATCACACAGACAAAACCACCAAGACTCTACCTTAAATCCACCAATTCAGTGCCTAAAAGCAGTATAAAAAAATATAAGAAATGGTTTATAATACAATAAAATGTAGTTTTGAGCAGATAAAAGGACATTATGAAATGTTTGGTAATGTAATTTTAACAGTTGCTTTTCCCCAATGAAGACATATTTTGTAATATCACACATGTTATTTATTATATTGTCATTTAATTGACATGTTTTTGCAGCAGCCTCATGGGTGCCAACAGGAGTTTTATTTGTTTTGATAAATTATAATTCAATCTGATGAATTTTTTAAAACTTATAACTTCTTACACACTGTCAGATTTGACTAAGCAAAAGAAAAATAAAAGTAATTTATTTATTGTTTATCAATTGTTGTCATAGAGTTGTACAAACATCCAGGAAATAATTATAATTATACAAATACGCCATAATAATATTATATTTAGTGTCAAGGGTCACAGGGGACAGACATCTCCTCGTGTTTGTGAAAGGAAAACAGATCTTGCAGAGATATTTGCGTTTCACAGAAAAGAAGTAAATAAATTTTTATTTACTTATTTAGGTGTTTCCAGATCTTTAATTACATCTTTGTGGTTTCTCTAGAAAGAACTAGTGAGGGGGTGTTTGCTGTGGCATCATCTGGTTTAAGCTTGCACGTGTCCTGAGTGTTTCAGGGATACTATAGCCTAAAAAAAGGAATGCTAGAGGCAGAGCTGTCAGGAATTATGCCAGCAATGGCAGACATGTACGGTTGCTCCCGTCTGGCAATGGGTATTTGGTTTCACTCATGCTCATAGACTACTGGTTCTCCAGTAAAGGTCAGCACCTTGTTAGGGCCTGCTGCAACAACTAACAACCCTATTGTTGTGTGTAAACTTTTTTTTTAACAAACAATAATACTTGGTTCCATTTAAAATAGGCGTATCACCGCAAACTTTGATACACTGAACCTATGTGTAATACAAATAAACAAGTGAAGCAGTGTTTAACTGTCAAAGTGACAGTTAAAAACTGGCAGGAGATCAGTCTTATGTGACCAGCATGACACAAATAAAATCACTAAACAGATATTAAACCCCAAATTTCTCTTGTACATGGGAAGGGAAAAATGCAATTAGAAAGTAATTTTCCACAAAAGGATCTGCCAAAAAATGTAATGTATATGTGCAACCATTTTATTAAAAATTAAATGTTAATAAAACACATGTAGCTATAATCTGTTATTGTGGCAGGGAAAATCTTCACTGTCTTGATGTCATGATATTTTTACCCTTTTTGATATGAACCCTTTCTTTGTTGTTTCACAATTTTTTAAATACTTTATTTTACTACATTAAGCCTCTATATGCTCCCATTTTATTATGTTTTTCTAGGGTTTTCTATTCTAATTTAGAAATTTTCCAATTGAAATAAAACACCAAAAGAAATTTGAAAGAAAAAGGTGTCCTTTTGTATGTTTTAGCAATATTTTCTTTGAATACACTTCTGAAGGGTAAAATATTACTTGTATGTAGCATTGTTTTAACTTATGTTATGCATTTATTAAACATTATTACATATACTGTATAGCATATATATATATATATATATTGCTTAACTAGAAAACGTTTTTTATGTATGTTAATGTACATGTGTAATTGTGAAAAAAGAAAATGAGAATATAACACATTGTAGTGTGATCTAACTTTTCTATATGTAATTCTCCCTAATTATTAGTATTCTAAAGGCCCTTAAACTCCAGCCTGTGATTTTTAGAGGGCTAAAAATGCTAGGGCTAAAAACAGCATTTTTAGAGGGCTAAAAATCACAGTCCTGGAAAGGAATGTTTTTTTTTTTCTTCAAAAAAAAAATCCATTTACAGACAGAAGCTTTAAGAAATGAAAATTACGACAGAAGAACTCATACCGGATCTCAGATTAGTTTTCCCTAACAGAACTCTAACTTGTTTGGAGAAATACTTGGGTTTGTTCCCCCTTTGGTTATCAGCAGCTTCCCTCTAGTGGTGCACTCATTTAATAGCACACAAGGACCACTACACCAGTGCTGATCTTTATTTGGTCCAGTGCAAAGCTCCTGACACAGACAGAGGACCCTTCTGCTTTCTACAAAGTTAATGCATCAGTTACTTCTACACCAATAAGACCGAGCTGTGTAATGGAGGGGCAACTGGGGCATTAACAGAAAGTGGTATCAGTTATATAAAATATCTATCTATCTATCTATCTATCTATCTATCTATCTATCTATCTATCTATCTATCTATCTATCTATCTATCTGTATAGATATAGATATAGATAGATATAGATATAGATATAAACTATATATATAAACTATATATATATATATAAACACACACATATATATATGCATATCTATCTATCTATCTATCTATCTATCTATCTATCTATCTATCTATCTATCTATCTATCTATCTATCTATCTATCTATCTATCTATCTATCTATCTGTATAGATATAGATATAGATAGATATAGATATAAACTATATATATAAACTATATATATATATAAACACACACATATATATATGCATATCTATCTATCTATCTATCTATCTATCTATCTATCTATCTATCTATCTATCTATCTATCTATCTATCTATATCTATATATCTATCTATATCTATATCTATACATGTATGTATCTACAGTGTAGTGCCCTTTCCTACAGAAACAAGAGTGAGGAGACATTTCTGTTTTTTTCAGCCTCCCGGGGCGCCACTGCCGCTGCAGCCGTATCAGCCTGTGTCAGTGGTTCTCCACTACAGCGCCGCATCTTGATGTCGCCCGGGCCGATGAGAGTAAGCTGCTGCCAGCACTGACCTTGGCCACGTTTTCACCGTCCTTCATGTTCAGGAGGCAACATGTCATCTACTAAGCAGTGGCTGTCGGCCGCTTTTGCGCTTCTGTGTGTTTTTGGAGCGGTGGGATCCAAACGGAACATAAAATGTCCTTCAGGATGCTCCTGCTCCAAGGAGACGATCATCTGCGTCGGTGCCTCGCACGTCCCACGGACTATACCGAGCGAGATCAACTCTTTGTGAGTAGCAAATCGCGTTTCTTCAGCCAAAGCAGGATTTTATATTTTTTTCAATGTAAAAAAAATAAAAAAGAAAAGAAAAATCAGTGCTGCATTCAGGTAGACCACTTACTGGCTACCCCGTGCTTCCCTGCAGAGTTGGCACTTTGCTGTGTGTCTGGTACTTCTGGGTGTGTTAAGATGTCCCATTCCGAGTTTCACTTTGTTTTGTGTGTGTTTCTTCCAACAGGAGCATTGTAAATGGATCTATTGCTGAAATTACAGAGGGGATGTTTTCACTAATGCCTTCTCTTCAATTGTTGTAAGTGCAGTCTGTATTGATTAAGTGCTGAACACTGGCTGACATTTAAGGGCTTGGTTCTCGAAAGAAAAGGTAGATGGATAATCCATAGCACAGACTTTCGTCAGCCTGTCATGGTAAAGTGGATTGAGAAAAGAGGGAAGCATGCGAAAGAGGACATTCTGATTTTTAGTGACAAGTTTGTTTTTCCTTTACAGGCTTCTAAATGCAAATTCCTTGACCACAATTAAGGATGATGCTTTCTCTGGTCTTCCACATCTAGAATATCTGTGAGTGTTATTCAGCAAACGTATTGTTTTCATACTGTAACATGCCAAATGGCATCATATGTTTTTTTACGAGTATTTTTTTGCATTTTTGCATGGATAAATTCACTGTTTGAAGCATTACAGTTTATTTGAATTTACACCACAATAATTAATGGTTATGTTACATAGTGCTGTGAAGAGAACTGCAGATCATCACTTTATAATTACTCTTCTCTGCTGGTACCCAACGATAAACTATATTTTTTATTATTCATTGAACAGATTCATTGAAGGAAACAAGATTGAAACGATCACCAAAAATGCCTTTCGTGGTCTGCGGGATTTGACTCATCTGTAAGTCTGTTATCATTCTCTCTACCAATCAGAAAAGAGTTTTATGCATGATGCTCATGGTGGGCAGCACCTGCAGCATCAACATCTACCTATCATAGAGGTTTAAACTAATGTTAAAACATTGAAATGACAGAAGTTTGCTTTTTCTTCACTCCCTCACCTATGTCTCTGCTTTAGCTCCCTTGCCAATAACAAGATGAGGTTCCTGCCAAGAGATCTGTTTTTTGACTTGGATTCATTACTGGAACTGTGAGTAAGCAGTTGTGGTGTCAGCAGTGTGTGTGTGTGTGTGTGTGTGTGTGTGTGCGTGTATGTGTGTGTGTACTTCTATGTGTGTGGTCTTTTTTTCCATACTGCGCTCCAGAGTAAAGCTGACTCAGGCTGTGCTCTGTGTTTTGCTGCATCAGATCCCAAAAGAATAAAATGGACAGCAACATTATTAGGTTTATGTCTCTGCCCTCCTCAATATTAGTGCATCGCTGCTAAAATTTTCATGTTCATCATTTCTTAATAAACTTAAATGACAAATTGTTATCACAACAATGCAAAAGTGTGTCTTGGTGAACAATAGTCAGTGAAAATTTTTTGTAAATTAATTGTAATTAAAATTATTCACATATGTATCAAACAGTCTACAAGTTAGGATTCATCAAGCTGAACTAATTAATTGTTCAAAATTTTGAAGATTCAAGATTTTATCTAGCAGCATGCAGCACTATCATTTGGATTATAATAATGCACTTTGGTTGCATGCAATTGGTATAAATTTAAACTTTACATTGTTTTGTCACATCTCAAATGTGTCCAAACTGATTTTGTAAACGCTGATGACTCACTCTCTGCTGTGCATCAGAGATCTACGAGGCAACTCCTTCCAGTGTAACTGTGAGAACAAGTGGCTGATGACATGGCTGAAAAACACAAACGCCACGGTATCAGATGTCTTCTGTGCAGGCCCAAGTGACATGAAGGGCAAGCGGCTCAGCGATCTTCCCATTTCGCCGGGCGAGTGTATCTCCACAGGTAAAATGACAAGTGAGCCGCCAAAGGCGTTTATGAACAGTCACAGACACGGCTAAAAAATGCTATGTAAAAGAAAGACTGAGCAAATTGATGAAAGATGATGAAGTGATTGCCTTGACTCTGTGCAGTTTTGTCATCCAGAAGCTTTATGCAGCATGAAAAATGAAGTATAAGCAGTGAGGTCCTAAATATCGCCTATTTGGCTCTGTCAGCAAACCAACAGTGGCTTTTTTTTGTCTGTATCTCTCAGACTTTGTGCGTCACCAGTCCATTCCCCTTCAATCCATGTCAGCAGACATCTTCTCCTTCAAAGAGGACATTTATGTGGCGATGGCTGCCCCAAACTCCAACAGCTGTGTGATCATGGAGTGGGATCACATTGAAATGAATTTCAGAAAATTTGATAATATCACAGGTTTGACAATACCCTACCCTAAATATGTTTTTTTGGCTGATCATATACCATATATTCATGATGTCAATAAATCCCATCAAAAGACGAAAACCAGCAACGAATTGGTCATAGAAACAAGTTTTGTTAGCATAGGCAAAGTCTGATACAGTGTCACAGACATCCACTGTGGTTACAAAACACCAGTGAGCCACTATGTTCCATTGGGTGACATTATTGTGACAATCAGCACTGTAGTTTATCATGAGTGATACCGCAAATGAGTATCAAATGCATTATTCACAGCTAAAAATAGTCCCCAACAAATAAAGTATTGATTTCTGCTTGAGAAAAGTTTATTAAAAACTACAGTGCCCAGCTGTTTTAAGAAAGTATTTTGCCTTGTTTTAAAAATAGAAGTATATACTTGTTTTTAAGGATTTAAATCTTAGATTAATCTTAAACCAGTGGGCTTGGTGCTAAAGGATAAAAGTACTGAAAGACATATTAGATTGCTGGATTTGGTCTTTTCATAGGATTTTCATAGGGTTACAAAAAAAAATTGAATATTGCCAGCACTGTCCTTAAAGTTAAGTTTGTAATTAGCTCTCTTTTACACAAAATGATGAGATTATTGGTTGTCATTTTCTGTGTTGTTTTGCCACTGACAACTTTTGCTCCTCACAGGGAAGTCTGTTGTTGGATGCAAGTCGGTCCTGATCGACAACCATGTCTTGATAATTGTCACCCAGCTCTTTGGTGGCTCCCACATTTACAAGTTTGAAGATCACCAAAACAAGTTCACCAAGTTTCAAACCATCGAGGTCTTCAACATCTCGAAGCCAAATGACATCGAGGTCTTCCAAATGGACGGTGATTGGTATTTTGTGATTGTCGACAGCTCCAAGGTAGGAATGTCGACTCTGTACAAGTGGATGGACCAACCAGGCCGCAACGAAACTGGTTTCTACTCCTACCAGTTTCTCCATGAGTGGTTTCGTGATACGGATGCCGAGTTTGTCGAAGTGGACGGGAAGTCCTACCTCATCTTAGCCAGCCGATCTCAGTCACCTGTCATCTACCTGTGGAACAAAAGCACCCTGAAGTTCATACTTCATGCCGAAATCCCGAACGTTGACGACGTGGTGGCAGTCAAAGCTTTTCAGGAGGCGGATGAGTTTTATTTGGCCATGACCTGCTACATTGGGGACTCAAAAGTTCTCAAATGGAACAATAAACAGTTCACTGAGGTGCAGGCTCTGCCCTCTCGAGGAGCGATGATCCTCCAACCTTTCAGCTTCGCGGACAGACACTACATTGCCCTTGGCAGCGATTACTCTTTCACGCAGATCTACCTCTGGGATGTGGAGACCAAAACCTTTCACAAATTCAAGGACATTTATGTGCAGTCACCTCGGTCATTTACAGTTGTGAACACTGACCGGAGGAATTTCATCTTCTCTTCAAGTTTCAAGGGCAAATCAATGGTTTTTGAGCACATTTTTGTAGATCTAAGCTTATAGCGGCGAGCAAAAGCATGACCAATCACAGTTTGAGTTGGTCAATCAGATCAACATCGTGTGTATGCTAAAAAGGAGTCTCAAACACTGTATATCTTCCTTATGCAACTAAATACATGTCTCTTGGTTTGAGACAGACATTTTTTGCCAAGTTTCTGCAACTCATATGCACTTAGAAATTATGGCGGTAAAATTAATAGTAGACCCAATGTAGATAACCTAAAGCTGAGGGCTGACAGAAATATAAAACAATGGCAACCTTAGAAATAATAACAGCATGAGGATATTTTTATGGCATACTAGATATTATCTTAAGAGGCAGTGGCTTCTATTGCACTCCTTTCAAGCAAAGAGTGTGTGAGTCATTGGGTATCCAGTTGGGTGTTCAGGCTAAGCCTTGCCATCTGTATGAAAATTGTATGGCTCTAGCACTGCAAGCAAAACAGTTACGCTAAAATGCTCTAAACGCTGTAAGTGAAGTGATTTGTTTGAGAGAACAGGAATTATGCCTTTCTGAGCAGCCAGTAGGAATTTTGAAGCCATCTCATTCCAGTAACTGTTATGACTGATGATTTAAATGAGCATGACGGAGAGGTTTTCTTATTCAACAAAATTACATCTGAATGTATTGGCGAAATATTATGAGCTTAAGCCTAAGTGCACAACTTTTATTACAAGCTACTTTATGAACAGAGTGCCTGATTAGTGGCAAAACAAAATATAAATTACTCCTGATTCCTATGCAAAATATATAATACTAAGTGTTGCTTCAATCACAAGGTTGCTGCTATATTACTTGAAAAATGACATTTACTGTACAGGGCCTAAGCCACAAACATGTGCTCTTTTCTTTACTGATCTTTTGATATTTTTCATGTATTGTAAAGATTTAATTACAGTCCGTTTGGCTTGGGATCGAAATCTTTTTCACACACATAACAAATTCATGATGTGCAAATTAGGGCACGGTCTTACAAAACTGTCAAACAACTGAATTCACAAAATGAAGAGAAGATCAAAGCATTAGAAATATGTTTGTGCTAGTATTTCAGGTTTCTCAAAAAAAAAATAATTTATTGCCCTTCTAGATATCCTCATGTCCTACTTAGTCATGATGTGTATGTATGTATTTTCTGCCCCTCCTAAAGCAATGATGAAAAACTGATCTTTTACACAACGCTACATCTACAACCATCAGTCCTATGTAAATATTTTTGTTGAAATCCATTAAAGAACTTTTAACCAGATGTATTGTGATCATCTGTTTTTCACTCTGTCCTCCTTTATGGGCAGATGTAGAGACAGTGAAATTTAGCCACGAAACAAAGCGCCTCAGACGGCATCTTTGAAATTAACAGCCTTGTCTGAGACAGCATTTCCTTTAACTGTAAACAAAGACAAATAACTAAACCATGTGGTTTGTTTTAGAGAACCAAGGAGGAAACAAATCTTGTTTTAATGCTCCATAACAGTTTAATTTATCTTTTTTTCCCTGTCCATTATGTATACTGAGCTATTTACTGATATATCTGGATGTATGTGTTTTCACGACAGGCTTGTAAATGATCTCATAGACAAATATAATCATTATATCCCCTGTTATAAAATACATTATGAAAGAATCAAGTGTTACGGCCTGTTGTTCCCCGATGTGAACAGCTGAGAGATTTTTTAAAAAAATCTCTGTTTGAAGTTAACACAGTCACACTGCGGTCAATGCTCATTATTCTAACATGCACATACTTTTCCACAATGTGTCGATGCAGAATGAACCACATCAGGGAGAAGAGTAGACATTGTTCTTGAGTACTGCCTGTAATCTACTTCAAAAAGTTTACAACTAAGGCCTGCGATTGTTGAATTTGCATTTATAGCTATTTCGTTTTGCCAACAGTAACCTAAGCGGCTCCAACTAAACAATGGGCCGATTTGTAAAACCGGTGTGTGACAGTATAAAAGCAACGTGGCATATTTAGACGATGAATCCCAGGTTTCTTCCTGGAATGAAACAGGGCCCGAATATCTCTGGAAAAAAAAAGCGTCGGTGACGTTTCCCCGTTTTTTTTTTTTTTTTTTACCAGGGTCTGTGAATGCGTCGCGACGCCCCTCCGTGACGTCAAGACGGACGGAAGTGGAGCAGGTGGCGTTGATCCGTCAGGGGACATGTCTGTGGATCCGATTTGAAGCTCGCCTCGCGTCGTTGTTAACGCGCCTGGGGTTTTCTGGTTGTTCTTGTTTGTTTGTTTGTTTGTTTGTTTGTTTGTTTTGCCCGGATGGATCCGTCCAGGAGGAGCGAGAGTGACTGGCAGGGGCTGGTCAGCGAGGTGAGGCTGGAAAGGCGCAGACGCGGACGCGGAGCAGAGGGAGTGACGGGAGACCCCCTGACCTCCGCTAACGCTGAGAGAAATGTCTCGTTCACCGAAACATCACATCGACAGTAAATGCGTGTCGTTTAAAACCCTTTAAATTCCTCTTGTTTGGAGCAGCAGACAGTTAAAATACACATGGTCCATGTTAAACTAGGTCAAACAGGATTAAATTCCGCCGTAGGCGCATAAGGAAGTAGATTTTTCTCTCCCCCTTTTTCCCCTCGCACCTGCAGAGCCCAGCGTCTTATTGGATTAATGACCTCTGAAACAACATGGACCACACTGCGGGTGTATTGACTTTTCACTGGTTATTACAGATAATCCGCAATACTCAACGCATTTGGATGACTGCTGTGGAAAGTAACTAAGTGTGTTTACACGAAATCTATAGTTACTGTGTCTGCTCGACTACGTTTCACAGAGAAATATTGTACTCTTTACTCTGCAGCATTTATATGGCATTTGAGCTTCACACATTAGTTGATTGATCGGTTAGTCGACCGACAGAAAATCAATCTTCACCTACTTTGATAACTGGTTAGTCATTTTGACTCATATTTTAAAGATGAAAGCCAAACATCACTTCTTCAAGTCTCTAATCTGTGTGTAATTTCTAGTTTCTTGAGTCTGCTATGAAGAAAACCTGTATATCTTTTGGGGATTTTTTTTGTATACTAAACAACTAATCGATTAATCAAGAAAATAATCTTCAGATGAATTGATAATGAGAACAATGGTTAGTTGCAGCCCTCTGATAGCTGGGGGGAACACATTACTTTGCAATTACTATCCCAAAACATATGATTTTCATAAAATATGCTTTGTTACAGACTGAACAACAGTATATGAAATTGTTAAAACTGATCCCAACTTGATCAGTAC
This sequence comes from Istiophorus platypterus, assembly GCA_016859345.1. Lineage (NCBI taxonomy): Eukaryota > Metazoa > Chordata > Actinopteri > Istiophoriformes > Istiophoridae > Istiophorus > Istiophorus platypterus. The sequence continues at coordinate 11,914,097 of CM029114.1, read as the reverse complement.
CTCGTAATCATTCCATAGTCACTTGACATTACCTCAAACTTCTCTTTTCATTCCTCCAAAATATCATTCAGTTCCTAATTTGCAAGCGGAAGCTGGAGAGCAAGAAAGAAGCCCTTCTGATTCTGTCCAAGGAGCTGGACACCTGCCAGCAGGAGCGGGACCAGTACAAGCTGATGGCGAACCAGCTGCGGGAGCGGCACCAAGGACTCAAGAAGAAGTACAGAGAGCTCATTGTAAGACATCTCTCTGTACTGAAGTAGTACAGTCCTGAGTGATACAATTGGCAGCAAAATGGAGAATAAAACCTGTCCTTGTCCACTGTACACTTATGTTATACTTATTGGTGAAAGTTTCCTTTGTTTTTTTTATCTTACAGGATGGAGATCTCTCTCTGCCTCCCGAGAAAAGAAATCAAGTAAGCGATTTTAATCTGCTGAGATTCTTTGTGCATTTCTGTCCAAAAAAAACAGGCACACTGTTTGCAAAAATTCTAGAGAAATTCAGTGAAATCATTTTTCTGCATATGACACAACTTTTGTGTTTACTCACCTGGCAGGTTTTTTTTATTATTCTTAGTAAAATGCAACAGGCTGATAACAGTACGATTGTTTTAATCCATGGTGATTCCAGCTGTTTCTGGGTGGACCATCTATGCTTTGTACACAGTTCAGTGATGCAAACCAACAGTGTTTATAAATATCTGCCTTTGGATGGAAGATATTTCCTGCCACTGTCCATTGCAACTCTGTTGTTCCATCAGTTCAAAGAGGACAAACCTGGCCTGGCCCTATGGGGCACTCCACATACTTGTAGCTCCCCTTTTTATAGCTTTAACTTTAAAAAAAAGAAGAGGGTTTTTTTTTTCAATAAAACCTTTGTACTGCACAGATACAAGCTCCTCAGACATTTTCATCTAATAACTGAATCGATCCTGGGTGATCCAGCTCATGTGACCTCATCCTCATTTCTTCTTCAGGTGAATTTAGCTCAGCGACTGAGAGACTCCAGTAAAAAAAGTGATCAACTTTCCGAGGAAGTGAAGGAACTGAAACAACGACTGGTGGAAGCTCAGGGTGATAACAAGGTGCCAGGTCATAATATCTACCACTCTTATAAATTTAAAGAAATGTAATATCATAATGTAAGTTTTTTCCACCTATTGTGACTTCTTACTCATGAATATATATCCGGTACATCCAGTATTCACCAGTTATGAATCCATTTATCTGATTTAAGCGAGAAGCATTCAAGTTCATGTGAATGCTAAACAATATAGAGAAAATACAGCAGAATTGTACTATGTAGGAAAAATAAAAACAGTTTTACAAATTATCGCTGGGACCTTCTCTGTTCCCGCAGCTGCTACGAATGACCATCACCAAACAGAGGCTGGGAGACGAGGAGGTTGGCGCTCGACACTTTCCTGCACATGAGCGAGAGGATCTGGTCAAACAGTTAGAAAGAGCCAGAGAACAGGTGACGACTGAGGCTCGCAATAATCAGAGTGGGACATTCAACAGCTTTCTGTTAACTGTTCTGTCATTATATCTACGATGACATGTTGCAAACAAATGTGCATTTATTGAACTGATGGTATTAATGTTTGTGACACTAAGAGTTCTGTTTTAATTTTGCCTTTATGAAGCTGAGCTCATCTTTAGAAGCGTTTTCCATTCTATAGATTTAAAAAGAGGTCAAGCAGATTTTTAACACTTACGTTCTCAAGTCAAGCTCAGAACTAGTTTTGTCATGAAAAAATTCTGAGTCCACCTGGAGAACAAGTAGCCCAAAGCATTTTCACTGCAAAGGTACTCTGTCAAGACAGAGGTCTCTCTCAATGGCAAGAGGGCCATAATTCTGTCATAAATAATGATTGATCAGGGCAAGATATGATAATAATGGTAACAGTGTTAAAAACAAATGTTTGTGTGAAGGATACAAGTTTTTGTTTTTTTTTTAGTCAAAAATATAGACAGATATGATCAAATAAAATATTTAACCTGTAAACTAGCAAAACAGTGCTACCTGCCGACAAAACCAATCAATGTGCTTACGCAGAGTGTTTTGTGCTGCTGTAGAACGAGGTCCTGGAGTACAGCATGAAGTCACTCACAGACGAGCTTCAGGATGTTCGAGCAGAGCGAGACGTGTTTCAGCAGAAGGCTCATCGTCTCAATTTGGAAATGAACCACATCGTGGGCAACGATGAGATTCGGGTTCTGGACATAGATGCACTTTGCATGGAGAACAGGTTTGAAAATACCTTACCGGTCTCCTCTCTGTTAGAATTGTGAGAGTATTGGCAGCAATGTCCACAGTTGAAGGAACAGTCGCCAAGTCTGACATGCTGTTTAAACACCGCCTTCCCACTACTACTTGACTAGTTCAGTGGAATACTATGTATTTTTGGATTTTACTGAATCATAACTTTATTTACTTTATTGTTGACAGATTGATGATAGTTGATGATAGTTCAGTGATTTTGAAAATTGGGGGTTTTTGTTCCAAATATTTCTTCCAGGTATTTGCATGAGCGCCTTAGTCAACTTCAGGATGAGGTAAACTTGCTCAAAACCAATCTGGTCAAGTACAAGGTGACTACCTTTTTTTTAATATATTTTCTCAGTTCCATAAAATATAAACTTTTTACAAACGTTAGAGAATGTAGATCTATTAAAAGGAAAAAAATTCCTGAAAAAAATGCTCAATAATGCTTCCCACTTATTTCAGAGTGCCCTGGAGTGTAGGAAAAACTCTAAAATCTGTGGCAAAGCCAACAGTAGCGCTCTCACGGGGGTGCTGTCTGCCAAACAAGGTCAGAAGGATCATATTTTGAAAACTCTCACACTTCAGTATGTATAGTGAGACTAAAATGCCATGTAAACAGTTACACATTTTCTTCTGCAAATGTGTTTCTCTGAACCCTTAAACTGAAGGTAGTAGTAAGTCTGTAACTCATCCAAGACTGATTATTTGTGTGCAGTGAAGGAACTGTTGCTTTCTGAGGAAAGTGGCTGCAGTTTGCCGGTGACTCCTCAGTCCATCTCAGACCTCAAATCTCTCGCCACAGCTCTGTTGGAAACGATCCATGAGAAAAACATGGTGATTCAACACCAACGGCAAATAAACAAGTACTGAAATTTATTCCTGATTCTCGATCTGTATATATTGCTTTTTGGGCCTTAATTCTTATAGATAAATAATTTAGATGCTTGGCAGATTCATGCATTTCATTGTTTTTAAGTCTTTCTGTCTTTGGTCAACAGGATTCTTGGAAATCGAGTAGCAGAGCTGGAGAAGAAACTGAAAACACTAGAGATGTCTGGGTTATGGAGCCTGCCAGGTGGATATAACCATCTTGATATACTGAAACAAATACATTTACATATTCTGTACAATAAATTACCTTTCTTATGTTTTCTTTGTCCTTCTGCTTCTGGCTACCTGGAGGCCTGACTTATAATGTGTCTCTGGGAATTTATGGTAGTATGTTCCCTATGAACTACATTTTAACCTCTGAATTTCATCTTCTTCTATCACTTCTCATCTGCCTACATTAAATTTACTCACACATATCCAATCCAGCAGTGTTAAGTTGTGCTATAGAGATGACTATGTTTTTACCACTTTTATAGGAGCTTACTTTGAGCAATATTTTGTCATAACAGGAGGAAAAGACACCATCGTCCTGAGTACTGAGCAGGCTGAGTCGCCAGAGTCTCAAGGTGAATATTCAGTGCAACTATATTTCTTTATTTTCTCTTAAGCAATCTCTACTGAATCTTTATTTCTTTATTGTTATTCTTCTGTGTAATCTTACAGCTGACAAAGGGTTTGGAAATATACATGGCAAGCAGCAGAGTTCCCCAGAAGTTCACAACCCAGACAGTGAAACGCAGGTTGCAACAGATTTTCAAGAAGAGGCACAATCGCCTTCCATCATGGAAAAGTCCCAACAAAATCATTCACACGAGATGGCTGATAAAGAGCCAACCAGCCAACCACCTCAGACAGAAATACCAATTAATCACACACAGATAACAACCGATTTTACCGTCTTAATAAAAGAAGAGGAGTGTCTGAGTGATTCCCTTCCCACTCTGACAGATGTAAACACACTCTGTCCATCAGAACCTTTCCATTTACGGCTAACTTTAGACAACTCAGAGCCTACTGGAGGAACAGGGGATGAAACTGATGAATGGACTAAAGGAAGTGAGACTATTTCACAGGAAAACCTTCATGTTGCTTCGCCCCATGCTTTCTCTACAGCTTCTGCTCAAGAGCAGAAGGAGGACGTCCAACCAAACCAGGAGCGAGAGCTCTAAGAGGAGACATATGTTGGTGTTAATCAGGGCATCTAGAGTCTTTCACATGTGACATCAGTATCAGGAGAAAATTTGGGAATGATAAAGACAAGATTCATTTAAACAATAAAGATACTTTATTTGTATCTATAAATAATGAAAAACATCTGCAGAACGACACTAATGCACTGCTAGGATCAACAGATGAGTTATTGTTGGCGTAGGGCAGTCACTGCATGAGATTTCATGGTTGTCTACAGTTCTCATTACAGATGTCTACATCTGTTTCTCACTGTATATCTAAGAGATATACAAGAATGTGGCAGACACATAAAAAAAGGTTATTGGGGCACTACATAAAGAATTTTATCATTAACATGACCCTGTCAGATTGATAAGAACTACTACCAACCAAAAATCCTTGTTAGTGTTTATGCCTTGTGATTTCTTATACTCCCCCATTTTATCCTAATTCATTTGGCCGACATTATACGATGACTACAACCACATGATTGTTAACCATCTCTGTGGAACAGCACAAACTCTTCTCGGAAAGATTTGCTCACTTTTTTTAGAGAATTAGTGAGGTTGGGAAATGGTGTCTGATTTGCACTTTATGTTCCAGTTTATCCAAAAAGGTCTTGGCCTGACTTGGTCAGAACTCTCATTTCTTTATAGGCCTCGCTGTTTGCTCAGGGGCATTGTCATGTTGAAGCAGGAACCAGGGATGTTCCCAAACTGTTGCCACAAAGTTGCCAATTATACAAACTGTACCAGAGGTTGCTGTAATGTCACAGTGAAAAACCATCTTATCAGTTTAACAGCATCAGGCTGAATCTGAGCAGATATTATAGCCCTATATACTTCAGAATTTATGCTTTTATCAGCAGTCACATCATCAATGAACACCAGTGATGCAGTTCCAATGGCAGCCATACATGCCCATGACATAACACTGCCTCCACCATGTTTGACTGATGATGTGGTTGCTTTGGATCATGAGCCGTTCAAGATAATGAGTACAAGTTTATCTTGATTTCAGATGTTCAAAGAATCTTGTTCCAGAACTGTGCAGGCATTTTTAGATGTTTTCCAACAAGTATGACCAATGGTTTGCACCTTTTGGTAACCCTCTGTATTTACCTTCATGAAGGCATCTCTTGCTTGTAGACTTTGACAATGATACACCTTCCTCCTGAAGAGTATTCTCTTCATATGTATTTTCTTCAGAAGGGAGAGAATTCTGAGATCATCCACTTCAGTCATCTTATATGGTCTTCTAGGTCTTTTGGTGTTTCTGTGTTCACCAGTACATACCCTCTTTTCAAGGATATACGAAATTATTGATTTGGCCACTCCTAAAGTTTCTTCCAATCTTTCTGATAGGTTCGTCATGTTGTTTCAGCCTAAAGATGGCCTCCTTCATTTGAATTGACGCTTTCTCGTACCGCATATTAAAAGTTCCCAAGAACAGCAACCAAATGCAAATTCAACATTTGGAATCATCTCCAGATCTTTTATCCATTTGTCAGGAAATAATGAGGGAACAGGCCCAGCTGGCCATTAATCAAATTTATCAGTTAAATGTCCAATTACTTTTGAGCTACTGAAAATGAGGGACTACATATCAAATTGTCTTTAATTCCTAAACAGCTAATGTTGAGTTTTTATAAAACTTTTGACTCAAAGCTGAAAATCTACACTTAAATCACATCTTGATGGCTTTGTTTCAATCCGCCGTGGTAAAGTTCATTGGTAAATTACATGTTGTGTCACTTTCCAAATACTTATGCAGCTGAATGTAGGTGAGAGGACTTAGGTTTCTCTGCGTCTGATCAGAACATTTCAGTTGTAGATCGTTGACTTTGGTTGTGGGAATACTTGCTCTGACTCAGAGCCTGAATTTCAACTCTGCAGTGAAGAAGAATGCAATTTGCTGTATGTTTCACATGGACATAACCTTAAATATTAGAAGAGGGACAAAGTGCAAAAATGCTGCTGAGATGGTGTTTCATAGAAATGAAATGTTTGTCATTCTCCCTTATCATTCTACCTCAGTCCATGCTCCCCCCTAACCCTTAATGTTTAATAAACATACAATTAATCCTTATATCAACAAAAAGACACAAAAATGTTGAATGAAAAATATTTTAGCCAAGCAGGTTTATTTTCTCTCTTCAAACATAATACATTTACAAACACTTTTATTATTGGATTCATATTGTGAGATTATTTTGTTCAATCCTTTTGCTATCAGATTCTGTCAAGAACATGCCGTGAGTTTGTTTAAAGCTTAATATCTGTATGCAATGTTTTATTCTTAATCATGAAAGCACAGTCTTATAAAATTTATATAAAATGCTACATGCCAGTTTACCATTGACTATTTAAAGATAACCAAATTTTATTTTTTAATCCATGTTTTTATTCCTTGACAGTTGTTTCAAAGTCAGTAATTGACAATTTGGCAGAGTTTGTCAGCTGACACTGAGCAAACAGATCTTTGTTAATATGTTTACAGAATGTATCGGTCTGTAACGCACTAAAGCCACACCTATATCACCAGCACTGATGTCTTGACTATGTTTGAGGTTTAAAAAAAAGAAAAAAAAAATATTCAGCAGATAAAAATTACATAGAGAAATATATGTATTGTGTATGTGAAAAAAATATTGATTTCTGCAAAATTAATAATTTGCAACTACTGAAGTGAATAATATGCAGCTTTTGAAAGTGAAGTGTGTAATGCAGAATTTCTTCTAATGTAAGGTTTTAGTTAAAGCATCTTGCTTTCGCTAGAAGAAAAAGAAAATGTGGATCAAAGGACATATATCCTCTGGAAAACCTGAATTCAAATTTCATACCAAATTTCACTGCAGTACATCCATGGACCGACCAACCAATCACACTGGTAAACACAGGCTGAGAAAAAATGAGAATCTTATTTCTTTTGTTTTAATAAAACTTTATTGGAGGTTTTCCAGAATAGTTCTTAAGACAAGTTTCCCCTACATTTCAGAAGCTACTGTTGAATGTTTGGAGGGTCGGGTTGGAACTAATCGGGTTTTTTTGGGTTTTTTTTTTTTTTTTGTTTTTTTTGCCATCAGACAGAATACAATGGACATCGAAAATCACTGAATATAAAGGCAAAATCTGACATTGCTGTACAGCATATATACCACCACTTCAGTTTAATGTCTCCTCTGATGATACTTATACATTTTAGCCCAGGGAGCAGGAGGGGAAATCCCAATAATGCAGCAGGCGAGCCTCCGGCCTGCATTTCCATGCAGCAGGCTCCCATCATCTCCACCGCGCCCTAAGTCGTCTTTCTTCTCATGGATCACCACTGCTCTTCCAATCACAGACAGCCCTTGGAACAGCGTTGCCTCTGATTCAAACAATGCGTAGATTTTTCCTTCCTTGGCCACAAAGTTCCCAAAATCTCCCGGGTGGTTTGGATGATTTACATGGTTGGGATTGTAGTGGTCTCCAGTGGAGTTGCAGCCGTAGCTCAGGTCTCCGTACTGATGGATGTGCACTGCTCTAGGCAGTCGATACCGGTCTGTGGGAAGGCCGTGTAGCCGGAAAAGGACTTGGAGCTTTCCATAAGGATAGTCCTGTTTGAACAGCACCTGACCGTACACTCTGGGCAGATCCACAGGTAGCCCGGTGCTGGGTCTCATTCGGCAGGTTGCATACATAGGGCTATTGTGACTGACCTCTGGTGGAGCCGAATAGTCAGGGTCGGCGGTGACACATTGTTGATAGCCTGCCAGCAGTACCAACAGAGCAGTTTCCAATAGACCCATTGACCTGAAAGATATTAATAGGAATGCATCATAAGCTTGTCAAATGTTTTGCATTAAAATAGTGGTTGCGTAAATGTACAGCAGCGAAGGCAGCATTTAGAGCATTTACTTAAGTCAAAAAAGCAACAATGCTCTATAATAATATTATGCTACAAGTCCTGCATTAATACAGATTGCTACTTCCAAGATGCTATATGATATGTAGCATTTTGATGATGCTGAGGTTCGAGCTCATTTAAATACTTCATACAAAGATGGATGGTTAATTCATTAAAAACCTCACAATGCTTGAGATCATCAGAGGTTTCATATCTAAATGGTTAAGCTGCAAAAACTATAGCTCTCAAAAATATCTAATGCGGCAAAAAAGTACAATGTTTCCCTTCACAGTTTGGTGGACTAGAAGTATGAAGAAACTAACAAGAAATATTAAAGTACCTAAAAAAAAAAAAAAAAAGTATTTTGGTAAAGTGTACTTTAGTGCATGCACCTAGTTATTTTCCGCAGCCGTAAAGCAGTTCAGTAAAAAAAAAGAAGTATAAAAATATTCCTCAGAGCACAACAAGTTTATGCCCGTTACTTAAAAATAAAAATTCTTTGGTATTCGACTGACTTTTCTACTCTGTCATCCTGTTGACACAAAAGACAAAATACCCCGTCACAGTCCTCTACATGACCATTACGGCGTAATGAAAATAAATGCACAAGACAAGACTATTGACAGGGAGCAATACGGAGATAAAGAAAGTAAAAACAGGCTGTTCTTATCGAACCCGATGTCGCAGTATTTCACCCTGCGAATAAAGTCAATCACACGGATACTTCTGATACACGCGAGCAAACGCCGCTTACCACTGTAAACGCATGGTCAGCGATGCAAAGAGAGAGAGAGAGAAAACGCTGGAAAAACAGAGAGTTTCTCAGTTTTCATTCAGGACGAGCTGCTCGGTGTTTGTTGCCGGACGAGTCCAGATGCAGTGAGCGTTTCATAAAAGCCTGATATAAGGGATTCAGGGGGTGGATCCCTGCGTAACGACCCCCCCCCCCCAAAAAAAAAAAAAAATGACTGGCGCAGGCTGCTGTTTACACAAGGATGTTGTCATTAAAGACATCTGTTTATTGAATAAGATTAAATTATGTTGGCTACTCCTCCTCAACCGTCCTAAAAAAAAAAAAATCCCCCAAAAAAACCACAGATGTATAACTTCGAGGTAGTTGGGCGCATTCACTTGTTATCGAGAGAAAAAAAAGTGAGAAGACGTGAAAAAGTAGTTTAAAATATGAACCATTAACGCTTAAGGCTCGTTTTAGATTCCAGTGGTGGAACATATTACATGATAATCAGAAAGGAAATTGGCAACAGTTTCTATAACTGATTAACAGTTTAATCTAATTTTTAAGCAAAAAAGCCCCCAAAATTCTCTAGTACCGGCCTCATAATATTAATATTTCGTATTTTCCTAACTTTTCCATGACAGTAAACTCAACATTTCAGGGTTTTTGACCTGGTCGGGAGAAGAAGTCATATGACTGTATTAACTTGGGTTTAGGGAATAATGATGAGTCTGTTTGACGTTGACAATCGATCAACTGATTATAAATAACTCTCAGGTGTGTAGATAATGAAAAGAAAGATCGGTTGCAGCCTCTGTTGGGAAAACGGCTTCACCAGGGTTGTAAATCTGACTCCATAAGATTTATGTTTCAACTGTTTTTTTTTAGCCTTTTCCCGCATGTTTGTTTGTGAAAGAGGAGCCGGAGTCAGTTTGAGTCCCATCTTAAATGTAGTTTAATTCAGCAATGATCAGGTTCAGATTACAGAGCTCCGGGGCCTTATTCGCTTCCCTGACAGCAACAGAGTCCCCGTCAGTTCACCAAGTCTGATGACCTATCTATCCCTGGACCCGGTTGATATACTATTACGATGGGTCACAAAATGTAGGTGGATTTCTGGTCCGCTTGGTCGCTCCCAGTTTGTTGTTGACCTCTCCCAGTCTGCTGTTTTTGTCCTTCTATGGTGCCATCAATCTTCCCTCCAGCAGCAGTGGGGGAAGTTACATCTGGGGGTACCTGCTGATAAACAGAAGTTGCACACTGCCACAGTTTCTCCCCTCTGCCCTGCTGCCTGTCTCGGGATATGCTATCTATGCCTTCTTTCTGATACCCTTGTTATGCATTCTAGGGAACAGGCCGAACGGACCCTGCCTCATTGAGGCTCTTTTCTCTGGGTTACACAATCATTCAGCTCCGTACATTCTGTATATCCCTTCTAGGTAATCAAGTTTATAAGAAACACTTATTATTCTGATTAACCATGATTTCAAACATTTAGATATAATTTTAGTACATCTATATACTCGATTTCCTTTCACTTCTCAGTACTTCTGTGATACATTAATACTGAGGTTTTCCTTGTTATTTGGCTTGACACAGAAAAACGGGGAAGCAATGTGATATAACACAACTTCACAAGCAAATAAGCGAAGTAGAATCCGAAGCAGTTCCGATCTTAAAACTGGATTTTGATGTAGACTCCCTCTACCAGAAAAGGTGATCATAGCTGCTATTGTACTATTGTACTGTATTGTAATACTATTGTATTTTTTTGTTGGTTCAAACATGTAACAAATCAGGTGAAACCAAAAGATGCGGACTAAATCCGGGGCCCCCCGGACATGGGGCCCTCTTCGGCCTTTTTGGTGACCCATTAACCTTGCGCTTCGGGTGCTGGACCCTCCAGACCAGCAGGGGGCGGTGAGCGGAGTCTGTAAAAATCCAACGTTAAAAGAAGACAACACTAAGCACAGGAATCAGGAAACCAAGTTAGTTGCATATCGCCCGGCAGAATTGTGTCCGCGTTAATTGATAGAAGATAACCCACATTTCCACCTCAAAGATGTCCAAAAGACATCGCCTGGATCTGGGCGATGACTACTCCTCCACCAAGAAGAGGTCTGACGGGTAGGTGAAGCTCCGCGGCTCACACGGCTGCGTTAGCCCCCCTCCGCCGTTAACCGACTGTTAGCGGATGCTAGTCAAGTTGGCTAGCCGTGGATGTCAAATGAGAAACGAGACACTATAAGTTATCTGTTAACGCCGCAGCCCCGATCTTGGGCGCTGCCTCTCGGCGGCATCTCAATGTTCCTCCGGCGCACGTTACCGATTGTATTTCTATTTGGTGTCAAGTTAACGCAAGGAGCTAACAAACAAAGCAGCAGCAGCAGCAGCAGCGTTACCTTCACCGCTTAGACACGTGTGTGTGTGGGGGGGAGCTAACCTTAACTTAGCGCGGTGCTTGCAGCCACAGCTAGCCGTCGTAAATTGATTTAAGCCAATTTCCACCAGCTACAAAGAAGTAAACGGTGCTTTGGTTTGGGATTATAAAATTGGAAAATCTAGATGCACTTATAGAAAATAATCGAATTAAGGTCTGGGGACAGAACCGTGCATTAGCATTCTAGCTAACGGCAGCCAACCAGAACAGCTCACACTTATTTTATTTTTTTTTATAGTCCAATAATCTGCCAGCATTTTTATCTCCTTTTAAGAAATAGACTGTTTTATTTATTTTATTTAAATAAATATTAGCTGACAGAGTAAAGAGCTGATCAAATTTGAGAGTCTTTTATGTTTAGCAATTCAGAGGTGCTGATTTAATTTTATGACCATTTTGGAGGTTTTGATGTGAATTTTATTGCATCACAACGAGAGGTGTTTTTTACAACTCATCAATGAGGTTAGGCGGATGAGTTAGGGGCCATGAAGTTAAAACAGTACTTGTTGAATAATGTCCCCGCAAAATAAAGAAAAGGCTCAGGAGGTGAAGGGGGTCATCCACTAATCACAGGGTTGGCCGTCGGATTGCCAACTCCTCTTGTCCCCAAACTGCTCCTGATGTTGTGTCCAGCACTTTGCTTGGTTGGTGTCTGCCATTACTGAATGGGAGTGTGTGAAAATGAGGTAAAGTTTAAAGTTCAACATGAATGCAGCGATTTGATAATATTTATTGTCAGTCTTTTGTAGTTAACTGTATTTGTTTCAGCTTGAAGTACATCGTAAACTGCAGTCTAAGTGTACATTAGAGCCTGGTCCATAACACCACACAGGCCAGTTTATTGGCTAATACTGTCTTATCACAGATATATCAGATGGTATAATCACTGGGAAAACTGATTTCAAGCGATCTTTATTTTTAAAAAAAAAGAAGAATGTTACTCTGTATATTTATCAGATTTTAAAATCCAGTATCAGTCGGGCTGTCATGTACGTAGAGCGAGCTGATGTTGTGTCATGTGATATTGGTGTCATGGAACCTTGGGGAAACACTTGCAAGGTGTTCACACTGGAATCAGGTCTATCTCTCCTATTTATCCCACATGCCTTGAACACAGCATAAGCTCTTGTAAGACTAGTATAGGCAGGAAATCACCAACAGCTTCATAATGTTTTCTTAACAAGTAAAATGTTTCTAATGATTTACTTCCCTGATGTTGACAGGAGAGACCGGGACCGTGACAGAGACCGCGAGGACCGCTCCAGGGACAGGGATCGAGATCGGGATCGTGACAGAGACAGAGACCGAGACAGAGACCCGAAGCCTTCTAGTGTGCCATCTAACAGCACAGCAGCCAGTGCAGGCTTACCACCCCTCAAGCAGATGGTGTTGCACCAGCAGATCAATCCATTCACCAACCTACCACACACACCACGTTACTACGAGATCCTGAAGAAGAGGTTACAGCTTCCGGTGTGGGAGTACAAGGAAAGCTTCAGCGACATCATCACACGTCAACAGAGCTTTGTCCTCGTCGGAGAGACTGGGTCTGGAAAGACGACACAGGTCTGATGTGCAAAAAATTTAGCCTGGACACTAAAAGCTTGTGCAGTAAATGTTAAAAGCCTGTAAACTTTGCTTGCTTCAGATCCCACAGTGGTGCGTGGACATGGTGAGAGGCTTGCCTGGTCCTAAGCGAGCGGTGGCCTGTACTCAGCCCAGGAGAGTGGCAGCCATGAGCGTGGCTCAAAGGGTTGCAGATGAAATGGACGTCATGCTCGGACAGGAAGTCGGTTACTCCATCCGATTTGAGGACTGTAGCTCTGCAAAGACTATACTAAAGTAAGTGATTTAGGGCTGCTAATGCACAGTAACTTCTTTTGTGGCACAGAGCAAATGATCTTATTTGTTTTAATCCAGAATGTCTTAATCTACTCAATCACATCTGCTGTTTCTTCAGGTACATGACAGATGGTATGTTACTAAGAGAGGCTATGAATGACCCGCTGCTGGAGCGATATGGTGTCATCATTCTGGACGAAGCCCACGAGCGTACTCTAGCCACAGACATCCTGATGGGAGTACTCAAGGAGGTGGTGCGTCAAAGAGCGGATCTGAAGGTATTTGTAGCTGTTTGTTCTTGAATAAAATGATATATCCCTCTTGTCCTTGATAAAATAGGAATTGCATGCTCTGTGGCACAGACTGGAGGAATAAGCTTGTTCTGCTTTTCATATTACTATTACTCTGAACATACAAAGCTCGTTTAATATGAAAGGTTTTCAGAAACACCATACTCTCACTGGATAACAAACGGGGCAGTAGTTTGCACCTATTGTATATTTAGAATATTCAGAATAATAGTTTCTGTGCCCATTAGATTTACAAACTACATAATTTTTTCCTCTCTATCAAACAAATGCAATGTAGAAATCTACCAACATAAAGAATTAGTGGTGCTTAAAGGAACCATATCAGAGGGTTTTGCATGTGTTGGCCCATTTACAGTAAATCATGTATACTTTCTAGCAAACCATGCTGCTGTGCTTTGGAAATTCTAATGTATTATTCCCTTTATTCTAGGCACAGAGTGGTTTCTGTTAACTCCTGAAACTCACTTGAATTGTGTAATCCATCACAATGAATTTCAAGTCTGCAAAAAGTTCTGTTCAAGTGACATTATGGTTGTAGGGTATTGCAGCCTAAATTAACCTTCAGTTTAAGTGTATTTCTACCCAATGACATTGAAAAATTTTACAAAAATTGAGGTAGACTTACTGTTCATGGTGATAAATTAGATGACTCAGTCAGATTTCAGGAGTTTGCTAATGGATGTTCCTAGCATACAGAAATGAATTGAAAAAAATCTTACAACTGTACATTTGAAAACAATCAACAAAATGGTAAATATAAGTGATTTTATAGGTTGGGGGCTGAAAATTAATAACACACTGGTGTGATCCTTTTAAACAAATATGACAAGGAAAAAGAAACATGAACGATGTTTCCTTCACGGACAGGTGATCGTCATGAGTGCCACACTAGATGCTGGGAAGTTCCAGGTGTACTTCGACAACTGTCCCCTGCTGACTATTCCTGGGCGTACTCACCCTGTCGAGATCTTCTACACCCCTGAGCCAGAGCGAGACTACCTTGAGGCGGCGATCCGCACTGTCATTCAGATTCATATGTGTGAGGAAGATGAAGGTGACTGCCTTCTCTTCCTCACTGGTCAAGAGGTAAGACCTGCAGCGCTGTCGTTACTGGTCCAGTGGGAATACTCATCATTTGTTATGTCGGTCAGTTTACTGAACAGCAAAGTTAATCTAACTTTCTTTCAGGAAATTGATGAAGCCTGCAAGCGGATCAAGCGTGAGGTAGATGACCTTGGACCTGAAGTTGGAGACATCAAAATCATTCCACTGTATTCCACGTTGCCACCACAGCAGCAGCAAAGGATCTTTGAGCCGCCTCCTCCAAGGAAGCCCAATGGTGCAATAGGAAGAAAGGTACATTTTAATTAATAGAATATGGAGATTTTGGCCCATTACAATTTTTTTTTTTTTTTTTTAAACCAAATCAAATGATGTACTTTTCTGTTCTTGAATGACTTCGCATGATAGGTCCTTTTGCGGCAACTTATCAGATTTTGACTGGTGCTTCTTCTTCTTAGGTTGTGGTGTCAACAAACATTGCTGAGACTTCTCTAACAATTGATGGTGTGGTGTTTGTCATTGATCCTGGATTCGCCAAACAAAAGGTGGGCAAAGAGTTACTCACCCCACCGGATTGTTGGGTGTGGTTTGCTTTGTTGATTATGATTTCATTTAATACCTTTTGTCCTATATATAAAATCTTTATAGAATAATATAGTACGTATTGTAGAAACGTAGATAAATTTGTTGTTCACTAGTGGAAAAACGTGCTCAGCTGTTTTTCCTAAAAATTCTTTCAAACGTGTGTCCAGGTGTACAATCCACGTATTAGAGTTGAGTCCCTGCTCGTCACCGCCATCAGCAAAGCTTCTGCCCAGCAGAGGGCAGGAAGAGCCGGCAGAACACGTCCAGGAAAATGTTTTCGTCTCTACACAGAGAAGGCCTATAAGACAGAGATGCAGGCAAGTGACCACAGTTACATGAACAGGTGGCATAAAAATGCTCAGACATACCTGTATTGATCAGTTTTTCATTGGCTCTTTGTAGTTTATCTTCTTAGAATTACATTATCGGATACATTTAACTTTGTAATCATCTCTCCCCAGGACAACACGTACCCTGAGATTCTACGATCCAACTTGGGATCCGTTGTGCTACAGCTGAAAAAGCTCGGTATTGATGACCTGGTGCACTTTGACTTCATGGATCCTCCAGGTGAGTCAGTCTGCATTAAAGTGTGCAAAAACATCCAAGGGCCTGTAGTTATGCATGACTTTTTGACCTTTGAATGCCCCCCCCCCCAAATCTCCCACCACAGCTCCTGAAACACTGATGAGGGCCCTTGAACTGCTGAATTACCTCGCAGCTCTCAATGATGACGGTGACCTGACGGAGCTGGGCTCCATGATGGCGGAGTTTCCCCTGGACCCCCAGCTGGCTAAGATGGTTATTGCCAGCTGCGAGTTTAACTGCTCTAACGAGATCCTTTCCATTACTGCCATGCTGTCAGGTAATGCCCAGGACTGGGCTGATGTCTTCCTTGCCTTCTGTAGGCCAAGTCTCTTGGGGTTAGAAACACTACTGCTCACTAGTGGTGTTGGAATGAAGTGTCCCACCTAGAACGCAGTTTGTGGGCAGCATTTTTGAACACAAGTGGATAAAGGCAGGGCTATTAAGCAATTGTATATTTAATTTGGTGTTGTTTGTTTTTTAAATACTTTGATTCCTGTGAAAGTCTTGATGTGGCATCTCAGGGACTTCAGTCAACACCTTTGAATGTACAGATATGATGGTGTTTAAATGGAGAAGATGATGCCTCTTAAGGGACATAAAGGAAAATTGATGTCATCTGGAACAAATATGTAGCAACAAAGTATTGACTCAATGGGTATGAAAATATTTCTTTAATTTGTTGACAGATAAGTTCAGATTTTATATCAAGTTTTTTTTCCCCTCAAGATTACACAAAGTAGTAGCAAGGCACAGACGAGTTTGAGCCTCACCTGAAGTTTGACCAAAATTAGCGAGTTACAGAGGACTTCAAGATAATATGTTTTACTCCCCAAATGGCTACCTTGCTTTCGCAACGTGGCATCTGAGCATGTAGTTTGAGAGTTTTGCATCACATTGAATTTTGGTTAACAAATAATTTAGTTTTGTAACAGGAAGACCCAAGTTTCAAATGAAGATTTGAATTGTGCTGAACAAAATTTTGTATAGGGAATATATCGGACATCTTTTTCAAAAAGCCTTTTTTAATCCACAGTTTTTGTTGGAACACCTTTAACTTTGGACAGCTTCACATAAATGTTAAGGCTCTTCTCGAACTAAAAGTCAATTTTTTTGTGACTTTAATTTTAGGTTTTAATATGCACAGTATGTTTATTAAAGAGAGAGTGAGGTTCATCATAAGTGTTTCAAACCCAAAGCAAGTGGATAGGGCAGGCACCACTTAAATTTTTGTCATATCAGAATTTTCTTTTTGTTGAAATAATGCATTATGAATTTCAAATATTATTTTATACATTTATCATGTGTAGCATGGAATGATTTTAATTATCTGCTCTCTTAAAGGCCTATCACACCCACTGTGTCTCAATACCAAAAGTTAAATTTTTGAACCTTGAAAAGTTAAATATTGCTGGTGTCCCTAACTCTTTGTAGTTGTGTGAAAACTCTTGTTTTACAGATGTGGTTAAATGACCCCCTCTCTACGAGCTAATAGCCATTACAGTTGGGAATGACCATGAGAAAAGACTGCAGCCCCCCTTTGATAGAGCTTGTGGTCCTGCCCTGTCCCAACGCAGTGTCGAGTGCCCTAGCTTCATAGGCTTTGCTCCATTTTTCTGTGAATGTTTGACTCATCCCTATGGGCGGCTTTGTTGGGGCCCATACCAACCTTGTTTAGTCCCACAGTGTTTTGTCCGCCCCACGGAGGCTAAGAAGGCAGCAGACGAGTCCAAGATGAGGTTTGCTCACATCGACGGAGACCACTTGACGCTGCTCAATGTCTACCATGCCTTCAAACAAAGTGAGCACCAGTCTAAGTTCTGCTCCATAGTCCTGTTTTGTTTTGTTTTTTGTCTGTTTTGCATCATCATGTTGCAGCGCTGAAATGCTTGCACTGATAACATTAAAGCTGTGTTCACTGACCTTTTTGGTACCTATCGGCGCAACACAACAAACTGAAAAAAGCAGATAGTAAAATAAACACCAGTTGCAGCCATCATTCTCTCTGTAGAACAAGTTCAGAAGATAATCCAGTGACCCCCTTTCACAATGCGCAATCCATTATTAATATAAAAAATATTGCTTAGAGCAGCTTTGTTTGCTATAAAAATAACATCAAAGGCTTCTCATTCTCATTTTGAAATTGTGACGACCTGACGTTTAACTTAATGTTTGAATCCTTGTTATGCTTTTTCCCAGACCACGAGTCTAACCAGTGGTGCTATGACAACTTTGTCAACTACCGTTCACTGATGTCAGCTGACAATGTGCGGCAGCAGCTGTCCAGGATCATGGACCGCTTCAACCTGCCCCGTCGGAGCACGGAGTTCACCAGCAGGGATTACTACATCAACATCCGCCGGGCACTGTGCACCGGTTTCTTCATGCAGGTGAACACACAAGGGCACAAGCTGACATGTTAATTATACACGCAGCACATAAAAGCAACATATAGGTATGCATGAAGTAGTTTATAACGCGCTGTTGACATAGATGTAGATGAATAAAATGACATTTTGAAGAATTTATGGATTTACAGTATTTTCCAACATTTATTTCTTTCTCTTTTAAAGATATACTTTACATTACCATGTTTTCATTCATTACCTGTTTATAAAGCATCCTCCACAGTATATTGTACATTAGACAATTTCTGAAATGTTTATCTACTGCTCAAAGACGCTAAAAAGAGGGAACTCCGAGAGGTCTTACCAAGAATTCGGCTAAAGTTTGCACCAGAGATATTTATTTACTAACTAGCCGAGGTCTGTGTCTGTGTCTGTGTTTTTATTGACTTCTGTTCCATTCTGCAGGTGGCTCATTTAGAGCGCACGGGTCATTACCTCACAGTGAAAGACAACCAGGTGGTCCAACTGCACCCATCTACAGTCCTGGACCATAAGCCCGAGTGGGTGCTCTACAATGAATTTGTCCTAACCACCAAGAACTACATCCGCACTTGCACAGACATCAAGCCAGAGTGGTATGTGTGCCGAGATTTAAAAGTTTGAGCAATACCGGTTCATAAAGATGAATAAATTTTACTGTACTTCGATTGTACATTATCTTACTGACAGAATGAATCTTCTTTCTTTGGTTACAGGCTGGTGAAGATTGCACCCCAGTACTATGAAATGAGTAACTTTCCACAATGTGAAGCTAAAAGACAGCTGGAGCGAATCATTGCCAAACTAGAGAGCAAGGAGTATTCCCAGTACTGAACAATAGCCAAGAGCTGTCCTGGGAAAACAACTGCGTACTATAGTTTTAGATCTTTCTGTATTCATTGTATCTTAATGTTTAAAAATTGGCTTTTTGATTTTTATATTTTGTTTGCTTTTTTTTTTTTTTTTTTTTTTTTTTTCCCCCATCAATGTTAATTCTGTAACTAAGTGTAATGTCAGATAAAATATCAGCCACAAATGTTAGACCTGGCTATAAGATTTTCAAAAGGAATATCAGAGACATGTCATTTAGATGTGGTTGACCTTCCTTTAGGGGATTGTTGAGTCATAAAAAAAGATTTGTGCTTGCTTTGTTTCTTTAATAAAGGAGCTTTGACTTAATTTCTGTGTACATATTAATTAGTAAAACCTGTTATCACACAAGTTGACTGGTCCATGATGGCGTTTCATTTTATTTATTTTTTTGCTTTTGTGTCAATATACTAATTTGGGGCCCTATATTGTTAAAGTACATGATATTGCCTGTTATTTGTTTTTATAGATCATATAGTTAATACATTATGTATTGATACTTTAAATTTCTCAGCATCTAGATGGTTACTTTTCAACTCCTCTTTTTTGCATTACCTGACATAGAGCTCGGTTTATAATATAATCCACACTACAGATTAAATATTGAGTACTTACTGGTTTAAACCTTCAGGAGACAATCAGGTCACAGGCACATTTCATTAAAAGACCTTATTTTATTACAAATAAACAATTATTTTATACTGCAGAGCTCAACCTTTTACAAGAGAAATATTTAAATGAAATAATGTGAGAATGAACATTCCTCTGGTTAAGCTCTCAGACAGGGTGAGCCTGGAAACTGGTGGGCAGGTATTACTTAGCTATAAAGGGTCGTGAGCCGTAAAAAGGTCAGGGACCACTGTCTTAAGTTAGTGCTATTGACAGAAATACAATAAAAAATCATTGATGTTAAAAAACCTAAAAAGCTGCTTGCCCCCCTTTGTCTAACTAAATATCCTTTCAACCAACCAATTCACACAGAACAGACTGTTGAAAATAACTGCCTGAATATACGTTCACGCCGGTGGCTGTTCACTACCACTGCTGTTCAACATCTTCTATGGTCTCCGGCAGGCATCTGTTGCGTGTCTCTGTCAGCGTTCTCGCCACTATTCCCCCGAGCACAGCCGTAGAGCACAGGACAACCTGGGGCAGCTCCTTCCAGACGTCATCCAGTAAGAGGATCAGAGGAGCCACGGCCACACCGAGTCGAGCCATGAAGGAGTTGTAGCCCAGACCATTCTGCCTAAAAGAAACATTCATGGACATTGTCCCCTGACACTGATTTTGTCACTTTTAGGTCGAAAAAGAAAACAGATCT
The DNA here is from genome assembly GCA_016859345.1 of Istiophorus platypterus. Lineage (NCBI taxonomy): Eukaryota > Metazoa > Chordata > Actinopteri > Istiophoriformes > Istiophoridae > Istiophorus > Istiophorus platypterus. The sequence goes on along the minus strand of CM029114.1, from coordinate 11,893,741 downwards.
ATTCATCTACCTCTGCAATATTGATATAGCAATGCATATGCAGTATTTTTCAAATCAAAAAAATGTTACAGGTTTTGTTCAGGTTTTTAACACAAAGATCATAAGGCAGACGTGCATAGTTACCTCACTACAGTGGGATAGAGCTCAGAGCTGAAGAGCACAACAGTTGCAAAGGAAGCTGATGAAAACCCTTTCCCAATGACTGCAACCACTGTTCTGGCAACAGACATATCTGAAGGGGAGAAACGTCATTTTCTTATTGCAGCTGATTTTAATGCAACAAAATGACCTATGTCTTGGATGTGAGTCTGTGGAAATGAATAATCATCCAGGCTACCTTTAGGTAACACAATGTTGGTTCCAAGACAGACGCCAGCCAAGACCAGAGCTCCCACCTGGGTGCTCCGCCTGCCGATCTTATCCAGTAAATAGTAAACTACTACTTTTGCTGGGAGCTCAACTGAGGCATAGGTAAACTGACTGAGATGGATACTAAGCCCAAAGCCAGTGATGTTGAAACTGATGCCGTAAAATGTAGTTGCCACACAAAACCTAGAGCCAGAGAGTGTAGAAAGTCATTAAAGAGTCTGTTGAGACAGAGTCAGAACGTTTCATCTGGCTCTTTTGAAATGTGAAAACTGACTTTTCGAGCCGAACACAGTACATAAGATATTTTACAACCTGAGAACACTGAGCTAAATGGAAAAGGGGAATACAGACCACAGTATGCCAGTACACAGGGCCAGTTTCCTCATCTTGGGTGTTCGTATCAGATCCAGGTAGGAATAGTTGCTGTCCCTTTTCTCTTTCACAATAGTCGATAGTGTCTGAAAGAGTGCAAAGAGGCATTAATCTTTAATCCGTGTGAGAAACAATTAAAGGATTGATAACTATGATACTGTATTAGACAACACAAAGATAAATCTAATCTGGAAAATTGCAGGCACAAGACTACGTTGTTGATTTTTCTTGGTTTTCTTGACTTAATAATCATCTGCTTGGCAATATGCTAACCTCTGTTTTGAGTGTGTGAATTAACTCCTCTGTTCGGTTAATTCTGGCACAGTTTTGCAAATACATCTGAGCCTCCTCCAACTTTCCATTGGCAATGAGCCACCTGGCTGACTCTGGCATCCACCTAATGTTGAGGGCAAAGATGTTTTTAATCCTACTGTATTATATGGCATCGCATGTTTACATTAAAAACATACACTGAAAATAATGTGTGAAGGCGCAAGATAAAACTAGTGTACAAAGGAAAAAGAGAGATTGGCTGCACACTGGACACTGCAGTTTAATCAAGCAAGATTTTTAAGCACCAAAGTATTTGTCAGGCAAAAAGCCCATTATGCTATAAAAAGCAAAGAAGTTAAAAGTTAAAGAGGCATACCTCCATGTGACAATGGCCAAGATCAGAGGTGATGTGACACTAATAATCAGCCTCCGCCAGTCGTTTACAAAGTAGGCAATAGCTGCAAATGCTGTGCTCCCAAATGTCCATGCCAAGCTGTCAATCACTCCAACCAATCTCCTGTGCTCCACGTCCACCCATTCCACGCCTGCAAAGAACAAACATCTCATCACTTATGTAGCATGGAGAAAAAAAACTTTGATGAATGAAAATTTTTCATTTTTAAACTTCCTGTAGACCCGCATTTATTTGTCTGGGTTTCTGAGGTGATGTGTTTAGATACAGAACAGAAATATTTTACTGAGGACCGATGAGACAATGATGATGCCAGTGATGCAGAACCCAGTGAAGAACCTCAGCACTGCGAACATCAAATAGGATGAAGAAAAAGAACTTGCAACAGCAAACAGCATTCCAGAAACATAGGACACAAGTAGCATGATCCTTCGGCCGAACCTATGGAAAGTCAGGAGGTCTCCAAATTTAATGTCTCCGATTGGCTGAAACACTAGGTCATCACATTTTTCAAGTTGAATGGCTGATAGCAGGGCTGTGGTACCTGTCACTCAGACTCCCGAAGGTCACGGCTCCAAACATGACTCCGATAAAGAAGATGGTAGCAGTTGCTTTGTTTTTTCCTCTTCTGTCACACACAAGGTCCCACTTGTAAAAAAAAAAAAAAAAACCCAAACGGATAGTGATAGAGGTCAAGTTCACTCTGTTCTCTGAACATAAAACATAAAACATAAAACATATGTTTGATGGTGGACACAATGCAAGTTGTCTAACATGTGATATTTGCAAATGAAGAGCAGTTTAAGTCACCTCTGAAGTCAGGGTAGATTTGAAGGTGGTGTTATCGTACACCCATCCATTCTGGCACGGCACTGTGGTTGGGTCAGTAATGTTGGAGGAGTTGAGCAGCAGATGATACTGAGGCTCTCTGAACATGTGACAGGAGCTTGGAGTCCCATCCTCCTGGAGGGGAATGCCAACGACGAGCCTCTCTTCCTGCGATAAATTCCTAAAAAGGCCTCCATCATCCAGAGAGCTGACGTCGCAGTGGTGAGAGGGAACGGCCGCTATGAAGTTGCTTAGCATGAAGTGGCAGGGCAGTGTGAAGCGGCCAATGAAGCTGATTACAATGATCATTATCTGAAATCTTCCGAATCCGTTAATATCGGCAAGAATGTTCTCAAACCTCATTTTGGCTGCTCAATGTGTGTAAAATATCTTCCTTTGAGATTAAAAATAAAACAAACAAAAAAAAACGCTCATACAATTATGCCTGCACACTCAAAAGCGGTGAAGAGCAGACTAGACTCTAAGGCCTGACAAGACAACCTTAGGCATTTGACTAGCCCAACCTGAAGTGGGTGAATATTTTACCAAATTTTACCACTAAAATAACTTTTGTCGGTGAAGCATCCGCGGAGGTAGTTAAAGCAGGATCCTCGGTATTTAGTACAATGAGTCATTTTCCTTTATTGCTTTACAATAGAAAAAGTACTCATATGATATTATTTGTTTTTAAATAGAATATTGTGAAAATTGAGAGATATTTTAATGTAATGTAAGACAAACCCGAGGATAAAACTTAAGAATAGGAATATATGGACATAGTAGATGATGTATAGGTTTGACAATGCATGCTCAGTTAACCATATAAAATTATAACAGGTAATAATTTTTTCTCCTTTTGATAAATAAATCGTTTGTTAATGACCCCAAAACACCAAAGTACATGCAGGTCCCTGGCAAAAAGTCATTTCATTATACAGTAAATATGTAACTTTCATTGGTAATGTTGAGGACTTGAAGGAAGTCAAATGGTAAGACAGATAGTCTGAATCCCTGAAAGTAATGCTGTTCTATGCTGTTCTGAATAGTTACACTGCAGTTCAAGAGTTCAATTTCAAAACATTTGATAAATGAAATATAAAAATACATTTTAACATTCTGCAAGGTTGGATTCTACATAATATAATACTTTTACCTTGAATATTGAAGCTCATTTAGTCAAGAATCCATCTTTTATATGTGTTATTACGAACCATTTGTCATCCTCTCTCTATTCCCATTACTTTAATGTTTTTTTCTTTTTTTTCTCATTAATATCTTTGTCAGTGTTTTCATGGAGTTCATGAAAAGATGGGGGTGGTAGCCGTCACCTAATATATGAGCCAATGTGACAGAAAAGCTTATTTATTAAATTATTTAGTCTGTATTTAGTCTAAAAGAGATTGAGAGCAAGTTAAATGACAAGACAGCTGGGGGTGAACCTTTGTATGCTGCTCCAGGCTCAGCCAGGTCAAAGATTTCATGTTGACATTGCTGAACTCTATTTGTTTAGAGTGATGTTCTGGGCCAATGGTCAGGACTTCAGTCTTTCCTCGCTTACATTGTAAAATGTTGTAAGACATCCAGTATTTAATGTCATCAGAGCGTCTGAGTACCGAGGTAAGCGTGTCATGGTCATCAGGGTTAAACAAAAGATATAAGTGATTCCCAGAGCCCCACCTGTGGTTGGGTTTAGAAACAAAAGCTCTTTTGATAAGATTAGGGTAAGAGCAGGGTTTTTATATTAAATGTTCATAAATACATTGTGTGTGAGGCCACGGTTAGGTTTTTCTGTACTGAACCAGACTATGATCTTTTCTAACCACAACCAAGTGCTGTGAGAGTTTAAAAATAATCATGATATAGTTTAATAATGCTGTAGTCAGTACAAATGTATATTAAACCGCAACATTGGACTATTTGCCAGAAGAGAAGTAAATTTTCTGTGAACATCTTACTGATACATTCAGTATCAACATATTTGTGACTTGCCAAATATGTAAATTAACAACATATTCTCAGTATCTAAATACAAAAGGTTATCCAGTCATTGAAGTGGGATTTTTAGGAGACAGGGTCTAAGTTTGACAAAGGCTGTTCCAGGGATACCAGCCCACGGTTTATTCTTGTAATGTGATCAGTTGTTTCAAAGGCTGCTCTTAGATGAAGCAGTAACGGTGGAGAAAATACACCAAAGTCAGCGGCCGTTTGTGAGTGATATGTTTTGTGCTGTGCAACTTACAAAAGCCTGATTAAATTCTCAAAAATGTAAAATGTAAAATGGATGTAATGTTTCAAAACTCCTGTTGCCTCTTTGAACAGTTTAATTGGCCGAGTGTCCCGATGGGCTAGATAAGATTCTTTGTGTACGGATTTGGCTTGAAGGAAATTTTGATGGGGGCAAACAAAGTCCTCTGCTGTAGTGGAGGGAGAGTTATTGACCCTGAAATGATCAGTCTCCTTGTCATAGGCTGCCGCTGATGAGGCGTCTGCAGCAGGAGCAGAAGTGTTTATAGGATGATTGATGGTGTTATACAGATGCCGGGATTGTGTTTATTAGCAGCACTTACCCATAACTTGGCAGTTAAGTGAGTAGTAAAACTTTAAGCAGTGAGCAGCGCACTTGTAATTTACTGGACCTCACCTCGCATCCACACCTTCTCTAAGGCTGTGTATCTCCTCGCTTTCTTGAATAAATCCTGTTCATGGAATCATGGCTTCAAACAGACGACTGTTAATCAGTGACTTAATGTTGGTTCAACTGTTTATTAGGATTTGCCTGATGTATTTGTTACAAAATACTATTACAAACTACCAGAGTCTATTCAACAGGTTGCACACAAACAAGCTCATTTCTGAATCCACCATAACATGAATGTGAGTGAATGTTACGCTGTGGACAGACACGATATCATCCCCTTCTTTATCAGTCTCTTCTCTGGTATTCTAATAAATTTTAACTTTCATTAATTGCTACATGGTAAAAAGTTTTGCAGGTTGTGCCTATGACTATAATATTTTTAGTTTTACAGCCTGTTTCAACTTTATTGTTTTGGTTAAGGCACACTTTCTTCTTTCTTTCTTCAGGGTTGTTTTAAGACGAGTTGAGCAGCTGTTTTCAGCCAAAAGCTCTATAAACTGTATATCGACTGCCCTGCACCAAACAGTTGACAAAAAGACAAAGCTGGCGACCGGCTAATGAACATACTGGAGCATATGCTGTAGTTTGTGAGTTGATAGAGACCAAAAACTTAGTTAAAAAGATGGTGAACATTCTTTTGCCAGGTGGCCAGCGACTCAACTCCAAATGAATTCTAATGTTACTCCATTGTTAGATGTGTAAAACGGCAACTTGATAATGTTGGAGGTTAGTTGAAGGTTAGTTTTCGCTGCAAAATGTCCGTGCAGGCCTTTTGGTTGCAATGAAGACAGCCTTTAAGGCAGAGATTTCTCATCAGATGTGGAGATTGATCGTCTTCTGAAACACAAGAAACATTTTCATTTTATAGAATGTATCTCTTATTATGAATGTTACAATAAATCTAAAATAGGAAACAGCACCTCATCTGTTCCACTTCCTCAATAGTCTCTGGTAAACGGACATTATGTGTCTCAGGAAGAAAAGAGGCGCACAGCCCTGCAAAAAAAGCCACCAGGAAGAACACAGTACTTGACAGAGGGAGCCACACTTCATCAAGAAGCATGATCAGGGGCGATACAGACACTCCTAAACGCGCCATGAAGGAGCTGTAGCCCAATCCGTTCTGTCTGTGTAGCAGAAACAAAAAAAGCATCACTTCCGACTACAGAGAAAGCATAACAAGGATCGGTTTCCGAAAACAACTGCAACTCCCTCAATATGAATGTGTACAAAAAGAAAACCTGATCTGGGTTAATCACTAGGTTCCTTGAATGTCTCAGTAAACTTTCTTCTTGAAAAAGGCTTCTGGATAATAGATACTATTTGTATATTTGCAAAATATAAGCTGGATATATTTCACTGACCTCATTACTGTGGGGTAGAGCTCCGTTGTGTACAGATATACAGTAGTAAAAGCTCCCTCTGCAAACAACTTGCCCAGAGCTCCTACAGCTGTTCGAAAGAATCGCATTTCTGAAAAGAAAAAGTTGTCTATGGGCATTTTAAATTCACTTCGTATTATATTTAAAGCCAGTACATGCAGAATTTGAAAATTAATGACTTTGGCATCCCCAAGTGATATTTACTCTTTACTTAGGCAAACAATAATCTAAATCTATTATATTTATTCCAAGTTTTGTTTTTTCTTTTGATGTTGTCATCTCTTATTGTTGCAGAAATAATAGCTGTGTCAACGTAACCTCAGTGTTTCAAAAAGAAACACATATAGATTGATCATTTACCTTGTGGAATAAATATGTTGCATAATATGCACAGTCCAGTCATAACAAGTGTCCCAGTCTGATTCAGCCTTCGACCTATTTTGTTCAAGGTGAAAAAGACAATTGCTTTTCCTGGTATTTCAATTGCACCGTAGATGAACTGTGTGAGATAAATGTTAACACCAAATCCAGTGACATTTAAGCTGATTCCATAATAAGTACAGGCTACTCCAAACCTATGAAAAGAAAAAGAGCAAATTTAAGGACATTAAACATGTTATACATTTGATCGAGAAAATAGTCGTTTCTTATTGGCTGTAAGGTATAGCAAGAGTACGTCTTCATTTTGTTACGTTACACCTTTCACTAAGTGAAATGGACTTCACTATAGGTTAAATGATATTACCCCATAATAAACGATTTTGTGATGTATGAAAATATCTGATGAGTCTATCACTTTCTATTTCAGGACCCCTTTGGGGCAAATTAACTTGTTGATACCATGGTCACTTAGTTGCATAGAAAAAACTGTGTTCAAAATTGTCATTTGTTGTTTGCTGCTCTCAGGTTGAAGGTGTGGAGTAAACACATTATACATTTTCGCAAGGTTTATAGGGTAAAAGTCTCTGTTGTTCAAAGTAAAAGCAATGCAACATATATGCAGTCAAGTACCACACGATTCCAGTAAGTAGAGCCAGTCTCCTCATTCTGGGAGTCTTCACAAGATCCAAATAGGAATATTTTCTTTTTACATTTTCTACAATTATTACTTTGGACAGAATCTGGGGAGTAAAAAGAAAAGTTTGGTCAGTGAAATAATTAGTTCATGGTATCAATTCTCTTACTAGAAATGAACAGATTATGTAATTTTGTACTTCAGGCTTCAGGTCAGCCAGGAACTGCTCTCTGTTGTTGACCTTTGCACACTTGCTCAGGTAAAAATGGGCACTGTTGACCCTTCCATTGCTTATAAGCCACCTGGCAGACTCAGGGAGCCACCTGTAACAAAATTGGGTTTGATAAAAGACAGATTTTAATTGATTCTTCATATAAACTCACGAGTCACATCTCTGGCCCTTCAAAACTAGTAGTCATGCTGTAAATAACTATTGCGTATCTTTGAAGGGGCTGTACGTAAATTTCAGGCACTGGCCAGTGCTACTTCTTCATCCTCGGTCCAACATGAGAGGATGAAGAAGTAACGCTGCTCAGGGGGCGTATTCTAACCTCTTGTCTTGTAAACGCATTGATGGCTGAAGCTTTTGGTAAGTAAACAGCTGCTAATGCTATCACTGGCTATGTAGCAGTAGCAAAAACTTACATATAGCACCTTTAAACATTGTAAACTGGCTTTGAATGCGTCCTTATCCATAAATTATTTTGATTTGACATACAACTGGCAATTATTTATAGCATAATTATGTGGCAATATATGGAGCAATAATTATATGGAAATTGTTTTTTTCTTTACCTCCAACAGATCATTGCCAAGAACAGTGGTGTGGTTGCTGTGGCAGTCAAGTATCTCCAGTTATTCACAAAATAGGCCACAACAGGTAGCAGGGCTGTACTAACACTCCAGTCCAAGCTCATTAAAATGCCCACTGCAGTTCTATGCTTGATGTCCACCCATTCAATGCCTGTTATTGGTAATGATAAATCAAATCTATTAAAACATACTTTACCATGATTATGGATGACTAGATTACACTTTAGCAGATGTCACAAGTCTTACTTTTAGTATTTATTGAGGTTATAACACAAAACTGATAGAAAAAAAAGGTTAATGTTAAGGTGTATACTTATTCTTGCAAAACTGGGGCTATATGTGTGAAGAAAACTTTCTGTTTTTAATAATTTTGTAAGCGCAATACTTTAAAGAGCAAAGCTGTGATTTTTTCCCCACTACACTATTAAAAATTAAGATTGCTTTCCAAGAAGCAAGAAATGTTGTTTTACTTACCTAACTATTCAATAAGAGCCAGTACTGATATCGGTAGCAATCTATGACATACGCATTATACATGTGCAGTCCCACATGCAAGTATATGCATGAGAAACAGCTCTGTTGTTTTTGATAGAAATAGATGTGAAGAACTTCAACTCATTTGTGGATCATTAATTGATAATGACTTTGGCCATATAAGTTTTAAAATGTGTTTTTCTTCACGAACAGTAATAAAAGCAGAAAGGGTGAATCATCCCAACAGACTTAGTTTTACTTTATAAAAAATTTCCCACATTCAATGTAACTGATGTTTGTTTTGTTTATAAGAATTGCATATATAAAAGACAGACTATGTTTTAAAACTCACAAAGGACAGTGGAGACTATACTTATTCCAGAAAGTCCAAATCCGGTAAAGAACCGCATGACAGCAAAAATAGGGAAATTATACGCGAAAGCACTTGCAAATCCAAAGAGTGTTGTTGTCATGTAGGCAATCAGAATCGTTTTTCTCCTGCCAAACCTGTGAGACAAAATGATTAGGGATTAATAATTAGTTTATAATTAGTTTGATAAAATATCTTGCACAGTGTACAGTATGTTCAAAAGAAGTTGTTTGGGTAGACACATATTCCTTTGTATAAAAAGTGTACAATGTGTGAAATTAAATAAGAGCAGGTGAAGTCAAAATTTTCATGCAGTCCATGGAACCATGCTCTATAACAATTTATTGCGAAGCAACTTTTTGTCAGCTGATAGTTAAATATAAACTTTGGACTTTCCATATAAGAAGTGCTGGATTTGCTTCTTTCTTTGGTCCGGGCTGGTCAAATTAAGCTCCTTTGTCAATAAATGCCTTATCTGCATGTTGAATGAATTTTTGACAGCTGCATCCATAATAAGTGCAGGCCTCCTCAGACCATGGGCCCTAATACAGCTGCACTAGCTGCACTACTACTTCTAACTGTCTCTCTGACTTCTGCAAAGCTGATACCTCGCAAGAAAACATTTGGACTCAATTCCTGACTCAATACAGGTGCATGGACTTTAATACTAAAACAACAAACTAAAACTATAATATCAATAGTTATTTTTATTTCAAAAAAATACCATCAATGTATGAGTCTCTCATATATCTGTTTAAAAAACAAGTATAATAAAGAAGTGCGAAGGTGTAAAGCTGTGATTTTAGAGCTGAAAGCATGAACACCTGTCACTCAGGTATCCAAATACTGCTGCTCCAAACATGACTCCCATGAAAAAGATTGTTGCTGTGGCTCTGTTGACTCTTCTCTTATCACAAACCAGATCCCACTATTGAGGGAACACAGACAACAGATCAAAAGAGGAAAGAATAAAGTATCTTATTTGGAATGGTATTTTTTTTAATGCTTTGTAAACCCCAAAAATGATACTCACCTCTGTGGCCAGGGTGGACTTGAAGGTGGTGTTATCGTACACCCATCCATTCTGGCACGGCACTGTGGTTGGGTCAGTAATGTTGGAGGAGTTGAGCAGCAGATGATACTGAGGCTCTCTGAACATGTGACAGGAGCTTGGAGTCCCATCCTCCTGGAAGGGAATGCTAATGACAAGCCTCTCTTCCTGCGATAAATTCCTAAAAAGACCTCCATCATCCAGAGAGCTGATGTCGCAGTGGTGAGAGGGAACGACCGCTATGAAGTTGTTCAGTAGAAAGTGAAATGGCAAAGTCACACGAGGAATTACCATTATGATGATCATACCTAACTGGAATCTCCCAAAGCCATTTACCTCTGCCAGCACATTCTCAAACTTCATTTTGGAATTCGAGTAATGTAACACTTCCAATCTGGAGTGAAGCACAGAGTATAATACAAAATATAACAAACCACACAAGATGTGAGCTTGAAAGTGAGCCACTAGTCTTTTGCATACAAAATGTTAAATGCTGCTGGTTAATGGTCAGCTCTAAGAATGTGTGAGTGTGTAGTAAGGTAATGCAAACGGACAGTTTGTGCTCACTCAGCTAAATAAAAACTATCTGACAAGTAACCTATTTTTGAAAAATAAATCATTTGCTATTGGCTGCCTGTTAATACTGTATGTATCCCTAAGAAATTGAATCATTTTTATCATACATAGTTCAGGAACAAACATTTACAATGTTCATATTTGACACTGGCAAATGTTTAAAACATGTAAATTATCAGGAAGATGTTATGCAAACTGTATAGTGCACTGAAATTATGATTACCCAAAACTAACTTGCCTTATCAGTGTGAACTGGATTATTCTTTAGCAGTAAGGCTTGTTGAGGTGGGTAATTGTTTACTGTAGCTTTAATATTGAATTACATGTAATCTTTCTTTAGGATCATTTCCTTTTTACCTTAGTTTCTCAATGTCTTTGATAAACTCTTGCAGTTGGGTGTTTAATGTTTTCAGGTAGGAGCGAAGCCAATAACCAGACCCACCTGCAATCGTATAGCAAGTGACTGCAGGGAGGAGATGCCACATGTCCTCCAATGGCACGATGAGCGTGGACACGCCCAGCTGGGCGACAGATGAGGTGCTGACTAAACCAACATCAAAAACCCAAGGTTAATGTAAACTTGTATTGCATCTGCTACCAACAGAATAGAAGATCATTGTCTATGGTCAAACTGGATGCATGACTCTTGTTGCTGACTGGCTTTATGATTTTAGGATAGATTCCAGCTGTGAAGAGGAATATGACTGGGAATGAGGCCTCTGACAGGGCTTTTTTGAGGACTGCTGCAACAGTGCAAATGACCCACTTATCTAAGGAAAGAAATTTGAAAATCAATCAAAAGTATTCTCAGAAATATTGACCAAAAAATGGGGGACAAAAAATCTTTCAAACTTTTTCAACTGACATGCCAAGTCGAACCTTTGGATGATTAGTGCAAGGACTATAAATTAAAAAAGAAAAAAAAAAGAAGGAAATTTAGCAGCATAAGTGGAAAGTTACTGTGAGTTCTGTTGGTGTTATCAATCATCTTTTAATAAAATGCCATATTGCAAATTATTTTAAATATAATATTACATAATACATTGTTGATATTATTGTTTTATAAATTATAAATATATTATTTATTTGCAACAGTAATAGAAAATATACATAATACTTAACGGGAATCAAAAATGCTTTGTGCTGATGAGGGTAAAAAACCCAAAAGGGGATCCCTCCAAAAACCAAAATGGAAAATAAGAAGTATTTCCAGGCTAATTTAAATACACTTTTTAAAATCAATTAAGGAAAGCAAACTCATCAGCACAACACACAAAAGAACATAGAAAACACAAGACTGTTAAACAGGTCATATGTTACATAATCACACTCTGTGACTGTTACAAAAGAATAGGAAATCTGCTTATTTGCTTTCTTTTTGAGCATTAGAAGTTTAACCAGACCTTTCTTGTCTTTGCGTTTCATGCATAGCTTGAGCCAGGCAATAATTAGCATAGCGTAGCATGAAGACTGGAAACGGGGAAACTGCAACCCTGGCTCTTTCCAAAGTTCAAAAAACCACCCACCAGCACCACTAAAGATCACTGATTAACATATTTTATCTGGTTTTGTAATCCATACACAAACAGACATGTAAAAACAAGAATTTGTGCTTTTAAAGGGAGATGATAAGGTGCTGGCAGGCAAGCTGTTTCTCCTTATAAAGTCTTAACACCATGCCAAGCAAATTATCTCCCAGCTCCACCTCCATACGTAAAGACATACCTGACACATGAGTTGTATTTCCCTACACGGTTGAACTATTCCTGGTGTCCTGAAAAGAACCACAAAAATGTATTTCTCATCTCCAGTTTAAGTTTCTGCAAATTTCAGTAATATTTTTGAGAAAGTGCCACGAAAAACACACAACCAAAACCAAACACATCTTAAAAAGCACATTTTTTTTTTCTTATATTACTATAAGGTTGTCAGCTAACCAAGGTAAAACCAATGCTGAAAAGCACCCTCGGTGTGATGGTGGTCATTCATGCAGATCTGCTGTTCGTTCCTTCACATTTCATGATTTAATGATCAGCAGCATCCGCCTCCCCTTTGCCACATGCCACCTCACAGACTCTGGAAGCCTCCTGAAGTGACAAACATGGGCAATCTAGTATCATCACCTTATTACAGGGTTTAGCTTTTTATGCTGCAAAGTGTAAGACGTGAAATTTTAATACCAGTGAGCAATGAGGGCCAGTATCAGGGATAATGTCACTGCCAGAATGAGCATCCTCCACTTATTTACACAATATGCAATTCCAACCAACTCATGTATCTCATAATCAATTTCTTTGTGTTTCTTTGTTAAATCTTCTTAACAGGAACCTGCTATAATACAGACTTACACAAATCAGGTCTATAACATGCATAATGTTTTTCACTTTTTTTTTTACGCTCTGCTTTTGTTATAATTTTTGACATGATTATGCCATGATATATATAGATGCCACCTCCAAATCAAAATTTAACCCCAAGAGAATAGAACTCAAAAACACTTTATATGCGCACCTGCACAGTGAGTTGAACATTTTCTAATATAACCATTAGGTAAGACTAGTGGACCTAGATGAAAAAGGATGATGGCTGGACCATTGAGTGGGCCATGGCTGCTAAAGGCAGCTTAGCATAAGCGAATACAATGTAGATATAAACCCGAGTCAAGCCGCAGAATATTTTGTCTTTGCTCGGGTGAGAGTAGGAGTTAAAAGCAGCTTAAGAGTACGTTAGGTCAGTTTAAAGGTCCTTGGGGTCAGGGCTAGACAATGGCGTTGTCTGTCTCGGGGCCCGGCAGATTTACGATGGCACGGCCTGGTACACAGGGTAGGTCACACATTTGGTAACAGGAATGTTGGGCTTCCGCAGGAATGCTCACCAAACTTTTGGCGACCTTTAACTGTGTACCGATGATTGTAGTGGTGTGGCTTCTCCTTTCCCATGTTACTTCTGCAAACCACCATTTCAAACTCAGATTTAGTTCCATGTACGGGCATCTTGTCATAGAGAACAGAGGTTCTTACCTCATCTATTTACTGTACAGCAGATTTATAATGTGTAACTTTACCCTGAATTTTATTAACCCTATTTCATACCACAATTTGATAGCAATGACCAAATGGTTATTAATTCAACCTGTGACATATATTATATCTGTGCTGATTTTGCCCCAAGGCAGATTGTTAAGTTTTCTGTATTGTAAATTGTTAACAGAATTATTTAATTATTGAAACGTGACACCTGTACTGATACTAAGCTAATGCTAATGGGGGGGCGCAGAAACACCAGTTCTTCTCTCTCTTTAAATACAGCAGCATACATGAATGAGCAAGGCTACACTGTCCTGACCTGGACATCTGCACTTCATAACAAGTGCTCAGAATCTCTCCTCTTTGGTCATGCACTGAAACTGCTGGGATGGGAAGTTAACAATGCTGGATATTGACTGATGAGACAATTTTCGGATGAACTTTTGTCTTTTACAGGTGTTTTTGAGATGAATACTGTAAGTAGTGGATTCAGCGAGTAATTCCTTGATTAACCTCTTCAACCTCTTAATAGTGGTTCTCGTTTCTTTGTTTTTTTTTTTTTTTTGTTAAAGGTAAGCCATGATTAACTGAGTCATTCACCCTACTGTTGTGGATTTCCTTTAGCTATTAATTCACAGGATAACTCTGTTAAGTCTGATGGACATGTCTATGAACAATAATTTAGGAATGGGTCAAACTAGGTATAAAAACAGTAACAGAGTCACCAAGTATTTTATTCTCTACATTTAACTTTTGTGCTGCCTATATTAATATACATCTTTCCACCAGTTTGAATTATATAGTATAAATTAATCTATAAAAATCTGATTTTGTCAACATAATAATTGCAGTATCTATATGGGTTAAAGCTGTATATACAATAGCTTACAATAGGCTCCTTGAATGAGTAAAAAAAGGAACTTGTAGAGGTTGTTAAAAACGTGTTTGTTTCTCATTAGTGGATAAGAAAAGAAAGTCTAATTATGTAACAACATGGAAACATCTAATCCCCTAGAGCTCAATCCTCACAGGGGTCGTCCCCCAGACCAAGAGTTCACTCATTTTTCAAGGATGCTGACTCCCTGTTTCCATGGCAATAACTCAACACACTGAAGTTACTGCCATACTAGGAAACAGAAACTCCTGCAGTACTAAAGCAAGGTTTGATGATGGTAAGACGTTAAATCGAAGTGGAACCAAGTGTGAAGAGAAGCATGGGCGTGGAACAAAGCCTTTAGTAATCCTAGAGCTGTATGTATTGTTTCATAATGGCCTGTGGTGGTATAGTAAAAAAATGAACCAAAGTCATGTAAAATAATGCAATTAACTAGGGTTTCAACAACCTTCCAACTTTTAGTCCAGTAATGTATTAACACCAAAAGTCATGCTGAATATAAATATGTGTGCAAGACACATATAATCAAACAGGATATCCACTGATATTTATAATGTATAAGACTTAGATTACCATTATTAGATTACCACCCCCCGTCCACCCCCCCAAAAAAAAGACAATGACACCATTCTAGTCCCAAGCGTTTGGTTTTACTTTAGAAACACCATCAGGAGAAATATGGTATCTGGAAAACCACAGTAAATTAATATCAGGTGTGCCAGCTGATTGCATTGTATTGCAGGCCCTAAGACAGAGCAACAATATCAACATCACATGTACAGTACTGTGCAAACATTTTAGGCACTAAAGATGAGTGGGGATGCTTCACAAAATTAATTGTTTACCTTCACACAAATAAAATAAAAAGATAAAAACTAAATCAAATTAAAACAGCAACAGTTCTCCCAGGTACACGTACATTTTTTTTTAAAAGTACTTGGCAAATATTTTGTTCCAAGCATCTTGAAAAACTTTGCACAGTGTCCTCCGTCTCTTCATGTGATCCCAGACTTACTCCATGATTTTGAAGTAAGGGCTCATACCATCTGTAGTGGTACTCTTTGTTTTTCTTATCTCTGAAGGTAGCTCTTTGTGACTCTGGCTGTATGTTTGGGGTCGTTGTCATGATGCAGACAGAATTTGGGACCAATCAGTCCCCTCCCGGATTGTGTTGTGTGATGGATAAGAATCTGAACATCTAATGTACCAAAAAATTTTGCACAGTACTGTACATTACAGTTCAACTTTTGTACAAATCATGTGAGAAATGCATGCAAATTCAAAATAATATATTAAATGTATATTTTAAATGTATAAATTAGGATGGGTACTGTATGTTTTCTAGTATACATACTGTACCTTATTGTTCTCCTCTCAGTCTATGACATTTACATTGGCAGACATGATTAATTTGATTAGATTTCTCTCACTGAACAGTGGGACATACATAGTCCCTTGTACATATTCAGGTGTGATATCATTTAAAATAATAATGTTTTTGCCAAAGTATTAACCCACTGCTTCCGCTAGCAGTGGGGACTATGGATGACAATATCAGTTATTGAAGTTCTGTCCAATGCTTTGGTCCGGACTGGTTACTTCTGCATTACTCCACTGTTGCCATCAAACCAGAGATATTCATTTATAAAATTTTGTTTTGTGAGATGTAAATAATTGGCTGTGCAACAGGAACAAGCTTTTATCATGAGAAACTGTTAAATGCCATTTATCAAATTCTATAAGTTTGTAATTCATATTTAAGCATATGGCATTGCCAGATGCCTTTACCAAATGTGATTTGACTAACGGCATTCAGAAAGAATATAAGTATATGGCCATGATGAAGGGCATGTTTGCAGTTGCGTTTGAAAAGTAGTTTTTGGTTTATTTTGTTACCAACAGTAACAGTATAAGACAAAAAAATTATCAGGAGAAACATTTTATATTATGAGAAATTAGGTTCCTCGTTGTGAATGATTGTTAATGTGGATTATTATAAATGAAAGATAATGGATGTAAATCGGTGTTTTCAAATGAGATCAAACCTGCCTTTGAAGAACCGATCTACTCATGCAATAGCTTATATTAATTTTTACATATTTTTGTCTTGGAAAGGTAGCGTATGTCTTCTGGACTGCTAAAGAAACCAGTGTTAGACTATAAAATGTAAAGTTTCTGCAACATGTAATCAGGAGGTGGATTTATTGAACTTTACTGATGTTGTGTTACAGTGTTGTGGTGCCACCTTGTGATAGATGTAGGGAAGTGTTGCCTTTGAGCGTAAACCGCTCGTGTTTGCACTTTAACCTGTATGTTTGGAATTTCCTATTATTTTCATAACTCTACTTGACTGCTGAATTGTCCTTTTTCTGATTAACAATGTGTAGGCACTGATATGAACCAAAGCCAACCATGGCTTTGGCCAAAAGAACTGATTTGATGGAAAATTCAGTTCTGCACTGAATAATTTAATTGATAGAATGATTTTCCATTACCTTCAATAGAATAATCGATTACCAGAATAAACCAAGAAAATAATTTGGTAGACTTTTTGATAGATTAATGAATGTAATTTAACTTCAGTAACAAAACAAAAACTGGCTTTAAGTCATGGAGGGGGGTTAGTATCTCTACTATGTAAAAATAAATAGTCTCTCATATTTAGTTCTTAAATGGAAGTGCTTACATCAGTGCTGATGTTTTCTGCTGAGATGGATTTAAAACAGTGGAGGGAAAAAACCTTGCTGTATAAACAGGGGTTTGAAAAACAGCCACCAAATTGTTTTGCTTATACTCTTGGGCCTGAATGCTGTTTCCCCCTGATATTACATACCATTCCATTTAGAGCGATGGCAGCACTGATGAAAGTGCCAAAGCAAAGCTGCACTTCCTATTGTGGATAGGAATAATCAAGAGAATTACATAGTTAGAAATGTTCCAAAGTGGACTAATGCTGAAATCTCTTGATCAGTAAACGCATATATAAAAATTTGTTTCGGCCATAATTGTTAAAATTTGATAATGTCTGCAGAAAAAAAATGTAAGTGTTCATCATTACAATCAGATAAGGTGTAGATTATTTACATGGGTACTTCATATTTTTATTGACTGATTATTGTTTTTTTTGAACATATAACATTGAAAGTCTGCTGATATGTCTAATTATTTTATGATCCAAGCTGAAATTGATAGGCTTCCCAGCCTGAAGTTGTTTATCTTTGTTTTAATAGGTATCACTGGTGACACCAAGGACATTGTAAAACAGCATTAGAAATGGAACCAGAGACTGAAGACACGGACAACAATGATAAGTCGAGCCCTTGGTCAGGTTCAGAGGGTTCCCATGAACCTTGTATCTCCGAGTCCTTGGAGGAGTTCTACAATGAGGACGATATCAGTGATGAGTACTCTTTAGACCCACATCCTCCTCATATCCTCAAACCTGAACCTGAGTCCCCTGAAGGTCTTCAGTCACAACACTGGGAATCTACAGGTGAGCAACTACCTGAACTTAGTGGAAGTGAGGAGGATGTTTCATACCAGGAGGAGGATGTCCTCTACCTTAGCGAATCCAGAGAGTCTTTCACAGAGTCTCCTCACACCCAAACCTCACCGGTATCCCTGTCCCCACACTCAAATCACCCCGACTCCGAGCCTTCCGCCGGTCAGATATCACTGCTGCATTCCCCATCATCATCCTCCTCTCTTGGCTGTGCCACTGACATGACCCTGGCCTTGACCCTGACCACAGAGGAGCCACTGGGAGCCAGTAATAGGCAGGATCAAGGGACTGGGAACAGGAGGGCTGAATCTTCAGAGGAAGGAGGGAGTGGTGAAGCACCTCCTGCTTCTGTCTTCTTTGAAATTTCAGACGAGGGTGCTGAGCAGGCAGAGAAGTGGAACTCGGAGTCTGACACAGATCTGTGCAGACCGGACCGGCACAGGGCAAGGCATACACGTATGTATCCATCTTCTAGCCTCCTTTAATATATTTCAGAGGACATATGAAGCTAGGAGTGCAAAGAATGTAGCCACTAGGGATTTCTTTTCTAAATTTAAATAATGCATGATTTATTAATATATAATTTTGTGTGTGGTTTAAATGTCACCTGAGGCACAAACTAAATTAAGATAATGACCTTAAGTAATATTTCTTCCCATATAATTTGTGGTGTTTTGTGAAGAAAAATAATTCATTTAATTGATAAATAACTCAAGCAAAGAAGTATGGGTCCTGCTTATTTTCATGCCAGGGTCTATTTGAGGTGGACTTACAGGGAGAATTCCCATGGCTTTAATAGTCAGAGCAGGATAAGAATAAGATATGACTGTATGATGAGACTAGCAGAAACAAATTTGACAGACACTAGCATGTGTCACCCTGGCTTGTCATCTGATCCCTTTTCCAATCGTAAGACTTGACTGCAATGGAAAGTGAGCTCCTCACTTTCCTTACCTCATGGCCTCTCCAAGTTAGCTGTAAGTAAATATGATGCTTTTATTAGTGCGCTTGCATCAGCAAGGGCAACTTCAGAATGTGTCCTACTTGTTATAAGTGTGCTTGCTTCAAATAATAGTAATAATAATCATCATCATCATTGCCATCATCATCATCATTATCATTATCATTATCATTATCATCATAATAATAATGTTCAGCCAACATATAAATATGTATTGATAACTGACAATAGTTGGTTTCATTTTAAAACCGGGATCAAATAATACCAAAGCATTTTATGAAACAAACTCCTATGTTAATCTCTCCCAGAGTTATTTTACTTCACTGAGCACAGATAATTTAATTACTGTACTTCCATTGACTGACAAAATTTCAAAATAAAATACTGTTTGCTTGTAGTTTATTTGCAGATCTGTATGTTTTCCTTTTCCTCATACCCCTCCCTTCTCTCTCTCTCTCTCTCTCTCTCTGTCTCTCTGTCTCTCTCTCTCTCTCTCCCTCCTTTTTCCTTTGTCTCAGGGCTCGGTTACAGTGAGAGCCAATCAGAAAGACACGTCAAGGAGACCAAGTCTAAATGTAAACGAATTGCTCGGCTTCTAACCAATGCACCCAACCCTCAAAATAAGGGAGCCTTGCTGTTTAAGAAACGCCGCCAGCGGGTGAAGAAGTTTACACTTGTGAGTTACGGGACAGGTGATAAGGTTGACAGCGAAGACCAAATAGAGGAGGAAACTGAAGAGGTCAGATCAGCCTCATATAACTTTGTGGCAACAAGTGATTCTGAGTTGGAGGAGGAGTATTCTCTTTATCACCAGCAGCATAATTTCGATCTGAATTGGGGAAGCGTTCGAGAAATGGAAGAACTACAAGAGACAACGGGGAAGGGAGTCTTGATGTTTGCCCAACGCCGCAAGCGGATGGATGAAATCATGTCGGAGCACGAAGAACTGAGGAGCAAAGCATTACCTGTGGAGGAACTAATAGAACCTAAATGTACAGAAGCACAGAATATTTATAACACTAAGGAAATGTATGTACATACTGATCAGGCCAACTACATTAATGAAAGTCACAAGCAGCATGTAGAATACCAAGAAAATATTCAACAGATGAACCACCTAGCTAATGTACCAAGACCATTGGTGCCGAACAGAACTGCGAAGCCGTTTCTTGGATTTCAAGATAGGACAGCTGCTCCTTTCATGCCTGGTGGCGCTCTAGTGACAAAGAAGAATGAATCTAAATTCAAAGTACCTGTGGCTATTAATACTAACCCACAGGTTTGGTCCCCGACTGGAGACATCATAGCCTCAAGAGATGAGCGAATATCTGTGCCTGCAATCAGAACCGGCATCCTACCAGAGCCAAAAAGGAAAGGCAATATTAAAAAGCCGTCAACACTATTGCAAGAATCAGATCCTCACCTTCAAAGCAAAGGGGACAGGAGGTCTTATATTGAGTCAGAGGAAGACTGTTTTAGTCTTGGGGCTGAAGCTTGTAACTTCATGCAACCCAGAGCAGTAAAACTCAAGAATCCCCCTCCAGTTGCTCCAAAACCAACCATCAACCCTTCCTGCCCACCTTGGATGAGGAGGAGTCCCTCTAGTGAACCTTATATTCCACCAAGAAGTCCGGTTTTACAACCTTCTCACAGTCCTGCTGGGCCTCAAAGTCAGCATTATTTACAGAGGCAAGATTGGGCTCAACCTCAACAGTTGGCCCACCGTTTGGCACCAGATCAAACTAAGGCACCACTTCAAACACCCGCCAGTGCCTGGGTTCCACTCAATTCCTCCTCTAGGCTAAATCTTCAGCCAACCACTAATAGCTGGAGTCAACAGCTGCCACAATCCCCTGTGAGTATGCAGGCCCGCAGTCCTCTTTACAGGCCACATCACCCACCTTCACCCTCAAGGAAACAGTCAGACAGCGTTCCAAACTCAGTCACCTCTTGTCCACCACAAGCAGGGAAGTCATATGTCCATGCATCTAAAGCATCGCAGGCTTCTCCAGAGGGTCGAGTCTCAGACAGAGATATTTATCGGGCCGGTGATGCTCCCACTATGGCGGGGAAAGGTGCAGTGTTGTTTGCCAAAAGACAGTCACGTATGAAGAAGTTTGTTGTCGATACTGAAACAGTGCAAGCTAACAAAACAAGGTCCACCTCCCCAACCTTTTCCCTCCCTAACTCCTGGAGGTATTCCTCCATTGTTCGTGCCCCACCCCCTTTATCATACAATCCGCTACATGCTCCTTTCTACCCTCCATCAGCAGCCAAGCAAACCCCTTCCGCAAGCCCCAAAATCAAGACCAAAGAAAAACCTAAAGCATCCCCAAAGCAACTAAATGCCTTAGATATTATGAAACATCAGCCTTACCAATTGGACTCGTCACTGTTCAAGTATGATTCAGTCCCTGAGGCCAAAACCCCCAGCCCCAAACCAAGTCACGTGTCAAAGTTTGAAATTACTAAACGCCTTAAACATAGATCTGCCTCTTTTCACTCTCCTAATTATGCCTCTGAGCTTGCTGTTCAGGGCAAAGCAGAGGCCCCTGCTAAGTCTCCTGGATTGGTAAGTTCTCAGAATTCATCTGCCCACCAAAACACAAGATCAGCTGAGCCTCTTGCTTCTGGCGAGCACTTGGATGAAAAGCACACTGTCACACCTGCGGCCCATCACATAACCAAAAAGCGAGCACCGAGCGCCCGACCCACCAGCACATCATCCCAGCAGTCACCTCTTGGTGACAGCATAGCTTCAGCTTTTTCTCCTGCATCTCTTATTGCCAGAGGCGCATGTCAAATGGCGCCCCGGCCAAAATTTTCTGCTAAGAAGCCAGTAGTGACAGGCAAACACTGGAGGCCTGTTGCTATGCTTCATTAGTCCTGTAATACTGTGTATGGTCAAGCTTTGGTGTAGTTAACACTGAGACGACAGAACACAAGTATGTCTGCAGCTTGCAAGCACCTAAATGTCTTACTTAATTGGTGGAAATGTGTCGACTTTTGCACTATATAAATGTAGGCCAGAACCGAAATCACCTACAGTATGCAGTTATAAGGATTATAAGGATATATTTACTTGGCAATGTAAGGGAAACATGCGGAGGCAGTTACATGTACAGCAACACTACTTTCAAAATGTAATAATTCAATTGAATATAAACTAAATTGAATATATAAATAACTAAACAATTGCAACACATCACACCATCTTCCTAA
Source organism: Istiophorus platypterus (assembly GCA_016859345.1). Lineage (NCBI taxonomy): Eukaryota > Metazoa > Chordata > Actinopteri > Istiophoriformes > Istiophoridae > Istiophorus > Istiophorus platypterus. The sequence goes on along the minus strand of CM029114.1, from coordinate 11,871,562 downwards.
AACTTGGGAGGTTTATGTGTGCTTGAGAAAGAAAAAGTGAGACTGTGTAAAGTTTTGAGATTCTCAGGAAGTGATATTACATGTGCGATAATGTGTGTAGAGAGCCTTGTTTAACTAAGGTCTCTAGTTTGAGATTTTAATCTTTTGTTGTTAAGTTTAGTCTTTTTCTTTTGTATGAAATAGGATTACATGCATTTTTATGTAGCTATAGTCACCACTGACCCCAAAATGACATGCATCAATAACATTAAAATAAATATACATTTATTTATCAAATTTATATTTAAATCCAAAATATTAAGTCCATTTTGGATACAATTCCTTCAGTCTCATTCCAAATGTTGACGGTATCACAATGGCTAAAAGCATCAACATTAGTTGTGATGATTAACCCTGATGACTTTAAATGTTTTTTTGTTTTTTTTATGTGGATATATTTATTGCCATTGTCAATTGTGGCTAGTTATTTAGCTGTCATCAGACATTCTCTATCCTCATCCTTGATGTAAAACATGAGCAGAATATCACAGAGGTTTGAGTTTTATGATACTGATTCACATTATTAATAGTAACTGAAAATGAAAATATTAAACAGCTGTTTTTTTTCTCTGTCCCTCTGACATATCACTCTTTATTGCACTTCTTGTACTCAGCACAATCATGCTATTAAATTTCTCTTTCCTCCTCCTTGTGTACTTCCTTTGTGTCATGAGCTTCTATTCTCTTTACCTGAGCTGCTGTTGTCACTACTTTTTCTGAGTCACCTTTATCTCCTGTATCTTTCTCACAGCCTCACATTTTCAAAAAGAAGTTGCTCATATTTACTATACCCTCAGCAATATCCATTTTCTAAGATCCATGACATTATTGGCTATTTTTATATTAATATGAAATGGTAACTTGCTGAAGGTTAACACTGTTAGTGACTTGTATGACTTTATCCTTTCAATATATCTGTACAAGTGGTTATGTTTGTTTTCACTGCATTTCCATCAGTCCACCTTTAATGCAAAAAAGATTTGAACTATGATCCTGACCTTAAAATGTCTTTCTGCACACTTTTGTAGAAAATCCACACTAAAGCAGGCTTTACATTTTGCTCTTCTAATGGTTTTTGGACAAGAAGTCAGTATCAACAGTAAGCAGAATGTATATTCTGTCAATTCTGTCTTAAGACAGGCCCGATTCTGCTTAAACAAAAAAATGGATAAGGATCAGTCAACCATGCCCATATTAGCTCTGACAAAAAGTAATCAATACCGGCTAATGTTATGCTAAATGAAACTTTTGTCAGCATCCAAATGAAGAAACTGACTTACCCCTTTAGGGTGGATTTTCCTTTAAGGAGAGAAAACAAAGACAAGCTGGGAGAGAAATAGTTACAAGCAAAATTTCATTTCCCATTTAATGTCTTTCTTCTACTAACATTGCTAATGTGCTTATCTTAAGTTTCTTTTACTAACAACAAGAGAGTTCTGAAATGTTTCATTTATTTTAACTGACTGTTTAAGAGGTAGTGTCAAATCCAGACTGACAAAAAGTAGAAGTGCTTATTAAGATGAATAAATCAAGTTTTTCCATGTTCAAAAAAAGACACAATGAGAAAGAATGTGACAAAATGTGAATCAATCAGTTAAAGGACCAAGGTGAGCCCAATTTAAATGGGCAATTCAACTAACAGCTAGGATCAATTAGGGAAATTTGACAAACAACCTTTTTACAGAAAGATTTAACATTTTTTCACACTTTGTCACTTTTGCATTTGAAATAAACAGATTCTTTTGCATCTCAAGAGCCTCTTCTACTTTCTCTGTCAGGTCACAGGTAACTTTTCTATGAAAATGAATAGTTATTTTAGAAAAATCATCATCAGTTTGTTTGCATCCCTTGTTTCCCCTAAAACTTATCATTTATCTTCAAGTAGAAAACATGAACAAAATAGAAAATGATTAATTTTCCAGGCTTCCATGAAGCCAGAGGGTGGCAGCAAAGTCTGTAGTACTGGTCAACTAATAATTATCTTTTCTCTCAGGCTTTTGGAAGAAGCCGCTCCCTGAGCCTGCCCAAGCGACTGAATTCAATGCCTTCACCAGGACTTCTGTCACCTGTGAGCACACCTGGAGCCCAGGCGTCATTTTTACCTGCACAGAGGCAAACGATCGTTCAAGAAAATGTCTACAAGCCACCGTCGCCATGGGAGGCAGCATCCAAGAGCCCCCTTGGTTCAGTGGATGAGGCGTTTGTGTTTCAGAGCCTCCCGTCATCTGTTGCCTCTAATGTCAGAGCTGCAGGGCAACGCAGATCTCTGCCAGAGCCACCGGATGAGTGGAAGCGCAGGGTGTCCCTTGATCCTGCAGCTGTCAGTAAGAGTCATAGTAAGAGTCAGGCACCATCTCTGAGCAGGACATTTTCACCTGAGAAACCAGCCTTCTATGGACCTCCCTTCAGACCTGCCCAGCCTCTGGGGCCTGCCAGTAAGGCTGGCGCGGGATACATGGGACAAGGCTACAATCCAACAAAGTACTCTCCCCTCTACAGTGCAGTCCAAAGAAGTTAATACCACTATGATGAAATTGCCAATACGTCAGGGAAAGAGAAACATACAGTACACGTATATGAAAATAAATGGTACACAGTGTAGAGGATCAATTGAAGTAAATTGAACTTGGATGGTAAAAAAAAAAAGGAAAGAAAAATTTGGCCTAGAGAGATGGAATACGTCTGATCAATGGTGTTGTTGTTGGCATGTGTTGGTTTAAATGTATCAGGTGGGTCTGAGTCTTAGGATTATTTTTAGGCCATTTATCATGTTTATTTTATATATTTGATGAGAGTGATAGGTATCGATCATGTTACGAGGGATCGCACAACGTATCTTTTGTGTTGTGTTGCTGATGAGATATTCTCCTTCTGAGCATTGACAGAAGATTTCACAGTTGTGTGTAAGTGATAAGTGATCATTCAGATTGTTAGGACAGAAGCGGACAGCTACAGGCATGTTTTAAGAAATACTGTCATTAGGATAAGACTAAGCATGTGTTATGTGAGATAAAAAAGGAAAATGTAGTTGATAGAAGTTTAGTATTGCTTTCTTTTTCTTTTTCAGTGGAGTGGTGTTTGTTCACTGATGATGCTGTCAATTTTGACATTGTTGCTTATAAATATTTGGTGAGAAATAAGGCATCTTTACAGTTCTCATATGTGCCTTTTTCTCCATTCATTTATCTTTAGCTATAAAACTCACTGAGACTTTGTGATTACTTTTTCCCACTGATGTTACGCAGATTATTTCACATCTAGATATTTCATACATTTCATAATCATTACAGATGTGACTCGTTGTTTTAATCTGTTTTTTTTTTTCACCTGACTATTGCAAGGATTAACATTTTATTTAATCTGTAGTGCTTTCTAGTGGCTGCCAATGACAAATGTGCTATTTCTATACATTCTAAGGTCACAGGAGTGCCAGGAAACAGGAAAGCAGCCACCTGCAGTAAGTGTTGCATCCTAACGTTGATCTTGTTCAAACTGACAATCTACATGTGCTATTTGAAAATTGATGAAAGCTTTTTTGCTATTATTATATATATTTTGAGGTTAAGAGGAATAAATATTGCATACATACATGCATGAAGTATCCCACTCGTAATGATACACTGTGTGGTTTTGAAGTGTAAATAGAACCAAAGTATCTGTCATGGAGTGTCAGGGTTTTAAAAATTATCCTGTGTTTGATGATTTTCTTCAGTAAAATGTTATTTTTTTTTGCACCTTTTAAACACAAACTGAAAAAAAAAATTAAAGGACACAAAAATGCTTTATGTCTTTAAAGTGTTATTTTTAAAAGAAAATTTAATCCTATGATATAACTATTAGCAAGCATCATTTTTAGTGCAGAAAACTTTTTGATCTATTCCCTGATCAGTTAGACTGCTTTATTTATACATTTATTCAGTATGTTAATGTTATATACAAATAACACATGCGGTAAAGTAAGTAAAGATTAAGATATAATTATGCCAGTAACCTATCATGCTTCACCAGGATTTTTTTAGATTTTAGGTCCATTTGTTTTTGCAAGAGATTAAATGTACAGTACATCTGAAGTAGGAAACAGGTTTATCTGCCAGGACAATGACCCTGATGTTGTTTTATCAGAATCTTTTTGGCTGACCGCTACCTCAGGGATAAGAAGACACTGCCCTTTAACCCTCTACAGTGATCTGTATTTAATCAAGCAAGGTCAGTAATCACACATAATGACAGTCACCCAACTCAGTCTGAAGAGAGGAGTACACGAGTAGCAGCTGTGCCCGGTATTAACGGCCACCCCAGGTTGAAGGCACGTTGCCTCAGAGGTTACGTCAACCTGCAGAGACGTGTTGACTTTGAAGATTCAACACAAGGAAAGGAATATGTCTCCGAAGGGGAGTCCTCGCCGCGCCCCCCCGTTCCCAAAGAGCATCAGTGGGTATGCGTGTGTTTCCACCCACCCGCCCCCCCGGTTGCTATCCTTGCCCTGCAGTGTTTGAGAGTGGTTTTGAGTGTTTGACAGGTTAAATTTAGCCTATTGATGTAAGCTGCATTCCATTCACAACAGACACAGAGACACACTCACAGTTTGGCTTTAGTGTCCGGGAGTGTGAAGATCAGGGAAGATCAAACTACCTACTGTAGGTTGACCCCTGAGCCTCCGTGTCTCCCCTTCAAGGATACAGGTTGCACACTAGGGACACCATCACAGGTATGGACAAGCCTCATCAGGGTGTATTTTCTCAATATGTGGTGTATTTAATTATATCAAGGTTATGTTAAAACATTTAAGACAATCATTGTATTATGATCAAAGTAAATTCCGCTGCATCTAACTAACATGTATATTTTCTATAAACCACTTAACAATTACTTTCTCATTACCTTATGGATAAATGACATCAGTCAATTAGAAATATATTCTATCTTTAGAAATATATTTCGCTTTGCAGACAGTTTATTTTGCATGGAAATCCTTTTAAAATTGTCACAAATATCATAGCTGCAAAGTCAGAAGATTTTAAAGAAGTATATTTATAATCTTGCTTTCTGGTATCATGTTTTACATTTGACAAGAATAGGAACAGTAAATATTTACAGCTACACTAGCCACCGAGATGTAAAAGTTATTTTGGATATTATATTCCAGCACTTTTCTGTTTTCTTTTCTTTTCTTTTTATTTCTTTCATATTGCCAGACTTTAAAAAGGTCATTTATCTTGTAACAAAATTAACAGGAGATGCCACTGATATTACCTCACAAACTTAAAAATTTTGGTCCAGTCACGAGGCCAGATTTAAGAATTACGTGTGTGGTACCACTGCAAATACAATGGGGCTTTAGGATTATGTAATACACTGTAATCTGTTAAATGTAACCTCTACAGAGATTATAACAACATAACAAATGCTGATGTGGCAGATTTATTTAACTGGGTAACTTACAAATCATCTTCAAATTCCAATATAGGTGGAAATCAAATTGGAGATAGATTTTATAGCCTGAAAAAAACTACATATATTACTAGTGTGTTATATAACACAAAAGAAGATATAATAATATGTCTAATTAAGAGAAATTCACTCTAAGTATCCAAATTTAACCCACGTCCTCTTTTCAACATGCTTCATTTCATATAGACACTAATACAAGATTACAGATTCAAGGTTTATTTTTCTCTGGCGGCCGATGGAAGACCACCTCACACCTGCACTCATCAAATACCAAAGTCTATGTTTAGCTGAATCCTGTCAATTTATGGGCTAACACTGCACTGATGTTCTATGACTACATCCTGTGTCCTGTATGTGTTTCCAGTCCTCCTGAGTTCGGCCAACCTTGCCAAAGTCACAATGTCACAATTCTGTACAATGCCAGCTGGAGAGAGGAAGAAGTGTGCAGCAGCAATTTGCCGAGAGGTCCATGGTACCAATGGTATGATTGTTAGAGCTGAGGCTCGGCAGACAAACACACTGCTGCAAGAGAATATCCATTCTGCTCCAGGTTTCAGAATGTCAGGGCTACTCTCCAGCACTTGCCATAAATAAGTTAATGGGATGATGAACTACCTATGGTGACTAATCCTTTTGTCGTTGTCCTTTTCAGAAGTCTATTTCTGGGTGGGCGGTGGGGTGGGTGGGAGAAGGGGAGGGAAGTTTTGTGAGCCAACTGTGTAGCTGTTTGGATAATGTGAAGGTTGGTGACAGCTGGGGTACATTCCGTAACTATTGGTGGATGAAGGAGCATCATGTGCATCCAAAAGTGATTCTCAAGTACAATGTATCTCATTTTCTATGACGGGGTCTATAACGTGGAAAAATTTTAATTTTGTGACACCTATGATGTCACGTATGGACCCTCCCTCTAAACCTGCTGACAAAATTAGATCAGGGGAGATTTCTGCGTATATATTTATATTGTCTATTCTTTACTTTCCAGCTCTAAAACTAGCGCTTGATTAACTAGATTGGGGACCCAGGGGCAAAAACTAACGTTCAGCCACTGTTCCTCCAGCCCCTTCCCAAGTTACTTAGTGATAATTTCATACATATACATGAAACATCATTTGATGCATTAAAGGTATTACAATTTTTGACAGAGGACCCTGTTATAGGATGACCTGAGATTAAGTTAAAATGCTATCTTAAGGGGCTCCCTGTTTCAGTTTATATTTTGCTTTTGAAGTGAGTAATGCCAAACAAATGTACAATTAATCAAATAACTATGATTTTCACACTATGAACATTTTACCTGCAACAACCCAGTAAAATTAAAGACAATGAGAAAAATGATCTTTTGCTTTGTTATCCCTTTTAACAAAATTTACCTTAACCGAATGATAAATGTGAGCACAAGTCTATGATTACATTTCTGAAAATGCTAACTCAATACTATATAATATGCAATGGCCAGTAAACTGATGTTCATGATTTGAATGTTGAATGTCACACATACTGTTTTTTTCGTCATCGATTTTTTTTTTCTCCCTTTCAACTCTGTTGTCTGACAGGGGACATCATGGATCTCGGCAAAAAGCTCAGCACTCCTAAAGACATTATGTTGGAGGAGCTCTCATTGCTTTCCAACAGAGGTTCTCGGCTTTTTAAGATGCGCCAGAGGAGATCTGACAAATACACATTTGAAAGTATCCAAAATGAGGCAAATGCACAGCTAAATGTAAGTCAGATTGTGTGTGTTACTCAGTCATTTCATGTTTTTGAAAGACGGGATATGGCGAAAGCTTCATCTCTGTCTAACTCATTTTGTCTGTGTATAACTCATTGAGCAAATTTATCAGGAAATATGCTCTTGAAAAAAAATGCTAGAACACAAAGAACACATGGATGATAACAGAGACATGTGCCTCGTGCCGTCTGCATCCTCCAGCCAAATGCTCTGAGAGGCTGCTCAGGCACTTTGCTGAGGAGCAGCTCACAGTTTATCAGTGACAGTTGATGGGTGTGTGTGTGTGTGTGTGTGTGTGTGTGTGTGTGTGTGTGTGTGTGCGTGCGTGTCTATTGTGTCTGAGTGCATGACAGACAAGAGCTATAGATGAGCCATTTTTGAAGTTTCTGTTGCACATTTCATATCTTATCCAGAAGCAAATACATGTCCTGCGCTTTATTCTGTTTTGCAGAGTGATATTTTAGCTGATAATACACACACTGTGGAAATTAAAGTGGATCCACCCAGCGATGGAAATACTACTAATGCAGAACACACTGTTCCAGGTAATAAAGCTGATGAGTGGGTGAGGCTGTTTATGTTGAATCCCATATGGAACATTAAGATTTAAAACATATTTAGGATTTAAATGGATTAGAAAATCTAACAAAATGACAAAATAAATGTTAGAACATTGGCACTGTGAATATTTAACCATTGAAAATCATTATTTGTAACCCATGTTTCTTCCATCATCAAAATGTTCCGCACGATATTAAAATTACGCTTTCAAATAAGACCGAGTGATTATGTAAGGCTGTCATAATGACAACGACTGGTATCATACAGTTCAGCAGCTGGGTTCATCTTATGGCCGCTAATTTGAGTAGCATGATAACATGTATGTAACTATGATTAATTGCACAGCCTGAGCCGCTTTAAATGCTCTTTTTTTTTTGTTTTGTTTTGCTTTGTTATATCTGAAAAGCCACCAGAGCCCTCTGCTTATCCGAAAGTGCTTCAATTGGGTGTCGTCCCACATTGACACATTATATGATGAGTGCACACTGCAGCTATGTGCTATTTTAAGGCCGTAGATCGTAATGATGGACAACTCAGGCTGCCTGTATTATGTGTTCCCTAAGCACTGTCTCTATTCATAATCCTATCCACTCTAAAACCATAGCCTCTGAAAATACACAAATAAATAAATAAATGGATAAAAAAATAAACAAGCTAAAGAAAACAGCTCTGCATTAACCCCTAACTGCACAAATAAGCTGTCAAACAATATCATGCTGACATTTATTTCCCATGTACCTGCTTGTTTTTGTTCGCTCCTTCACAGACGTGAATGCAGAGAAGTTAAACACCACAAGTATGCATAAGGCCTATCACTCTCCGTGGGAGGAGGCAATCCTCCTTGACCCCGACCTCGCTGAAACCCTCAAACTAAGAATGCCTGAGCTGGACCCGCGACCAGAGCTCCCTGAGTACAAATGCTTTAACCGGTGAGAAAACCGTGAGCACGTTTTCATGAATCAAAGCATAGTGCGATTAACAACTGAATTCACACCTTGATCTAAATTACAGGGTTGCCACTCCATTTGGTGGCTTTGAGAAAGCCCCTAGAGGAATCACATTCAAACTCCCAGAGGTGGACCTGAACCCACCTAGATACCCGGAGCTCCAGGAGCAGGGGATTAAGCGGCCCACCTTCAACAGGACAGCCCAGGGATGGATAACTGAGGGCACCCATCTCATCCTGCCCACGATTACCCTGGAGCCCATCAAAGTCCCTGAGTCTGATGACCTGTAGATGATTCAATAATATTGTTAATAATATTGTAATATTGTGGCCCAAGTCGGTGATGACAACAAAACAATCAAGTAGTAGCGCAGTTTCAAATCCTTAAAAATATTTTGGATTGTTCCCAGGAAATGGACACAAAATGTCTCATGCTTTTGTTCTTCAGTTGACTAGTTTGCTGTACACTAGAAAAACTGTTGCCAAAGAATATCATGTTAATGGCAAAAGCAGTGTGCTACACATAATTCAAGAAATCCAGAGTCTCCACTGATACTGAAAACAAAATTGTAAATTTTATAAATTTTCAAAGGAATAGATAAATATACCATGTAAATAAAGAATGCAACTTATTTATTGATGCACACAATCAAAACTGGAATATGCAGTAAGTCATATCTAGTTATTTTTATTTTGATGTAATTTATCATACATATATAGTTAAAATATATTGGAATGGACATTAATGAACTGAAACTGAAAATTTCACTTTAAATCAAGAAAAACTGAATGTCTCACTTATAGATTTATAAAAAATTAAGTTAAAGTGGAAGCTCTTTTTCATGTCAAGGGCCCATATCGTCACAGTATTTCTACAGTGTTGAAGCAGAAGTAAAAAAAGGGATTTAACAGTGTATCCAGGACTCATTTATCTTGGGAAAATCACAGAGAGTTTGCAAATCTGGGAGGAAGACAGAGGAACCTCGAGTCTGACCTGTGATGGCATGGATCTGTGTCGAAGCGCTTCTAATTTGGCCTGGGTTTGTAAAACGCATCGGAAAATCTGAGATTTTTTTCATTTCTTTTTTTAGATACATGCTGTCTCACAGACTCGAGAGCTTTGAGTTTACATGTATTTCGTACAAGAAATAACTACACCCAGCAGAGAATAATTTCAAATGGACACCGTCACACCTGCCTTGTCTGGACTGCAATGACAGTAAAGACAAAATGATAGATGATTTTTTTTCTGTGTTGTTTCTGGTCATAGATTAACAAAAAAAAACAAGATTGAACTTTGCAGTAACACAACCAACAGTAGCAACACTGTGTCTGAGTGCAGAATACACTTGGTGTTGAGTTCACTGTGTATCTGGAAAATCAAGCTGAAAATATTTGAGCTGCATGATTTTACTTCCCTGCTGTACTGAATGTATTTGACTTCCAATACAGTTTGTGTTTAGTGTATGATGTCTTGTACACACTCCTGTAAAATGTACATTAATTGTGTAATAACTAACTCAAAGCAATTTCTTTTTGGCGACTGACTGTGAATTCATGTGCTCCCTGGATAAGGGAATCATTCACAAACTCTGACAGCTCTTGCAGGATTGAATTCAAGGCCAGGGGGTGAACATATGTATATATATATATATATATATATATATATATATATATATATATATATATATATATATATATACTATCATTTCTCTAAAACCTCCAGAGAATATGCAGGGCACACCACACCACACCACCATTGTACTTCCTGGTGTTTCATCACTATCACGATAAGAAATGTCAATTTGTATAATCTTTGATAAATTAAGCATTAATAGACAGTAGACATCATTTGGATTTTTTTTCTCACCCACACTCCAAAAGATGAGCTATTTATTGTGTTAAGAAATAACTGTGAGAAAGCCTACGGGCTTTACAGTAACAGTATCTGATACTGGCCTCGACTCTGTTTGATATACATAGTACACTGTAAGTTGAGGCCTTTAGACTGAGGCAACAACTTCTTAGAAGTAAAACTAACTGAAATAAAACCACTATATAAACTCTAATTGCCTCCTGATTTTGGTGGTAATGTGAAGAGATTTACAATTCGCTGGAATTCCGTCTAAGTCGTCTTTTCAGGAATGATGAATACTACACTCTGGAAACTGGAAAAAAAAGAAAACAGATACAGCAACAAACTCCAAAAATAGCCTGAGAACAGTTGGATTTGACAGCTCATCTCAGCTGTGCCCCATTCAGCAAGAGAAATAAGCAGCCTCATTTTTTTCAGAATTTTTAAAAATAATACCAAGAAGTCTTCAAGTGTCTCGTGGGAGTTTTCAGTGCTATTGCTAGAGCCAAGAAAGGAATAGAGAAGTGCCATTTTGTACTGTATTTAAACATGCATGTACATCTCATAGACTACACGTGCTCCACACTTTTTCCACATATTCACTTAAGTATATAGTGATGAATATATCAGAACCTGTTTGAAAATAATGGTAATGCCTAATTTGAGCTGTCAGCAACCTGACCAGGAAATGCTACAGCACTGCTAATGGTATAATGTCCTACTGGCACAGTTACAACAGGGCTGCAACTAACGATTACTATCAACTAATCTGCTAATTATGTTCTCCGTTAATCAATTAGTTGTTTGGTCTGTAAAACATAGGACTGTAAAGAGTGGCCAAGCTTCACAATGGACAAAGCTGGACGAAGCTGGACAAAAAGTGGCTCAGAGATGGACATAAACACCTATGAATTATCAAAATAGTTGCCAGCTATTTTTCTTCCGATACTTCCAATCAAGTATTTCAACTGATCATTTCAACTCTGAGTTACAGTGCATCGCTGAAAGGATTTTCTTCACAACTGTGATGGAAGAAGTGCTTGTTCATTGCTCCGGAGCAGATTTTAATTCCTGGACTCAACATCAGTGAGGACCAATTAGTGTAACCACTCATGAAGAGTGTTTGACATTATTTTTCCCAGACTGACCCGCATTTTGGTGGCACACACACTCATTCGCTACCGCGAATAACCCGTTAGGACCCAGTGCACACGCTGTATTCAAAGGAAGTAAGACTAGCAGCAGCTGCTAAACAGTTGGCAGGAGGCACGATGGTGGTAAACACTGTGTTAAGTTCACCGCATCACCAAATCACCCATTTTTTTTAATTTTCTTTTTTGCTTTGAAATTTATGGGTGCACTTAATAAACATCTCACCCATTCTTTTTTTTTATTTCCCAGACTGGCACAGCTCCACTAAAAACCTGCATGGAGAAAAACCAGGAGACACACCAGTGCCTGGGTGTCACTTTTTTTTGCTGACGCCCGCTTGCCTGCACCATCAGCCTCTGTCAGCCGTCCTGTCTACTCCTAAAACCTGCTCAGCCCTGCAGGCTTTCCCCTGCCAGGCCCTCCATCTGCCCTGGAATTTTTTTTTTCCTCTTTTTCTTTTTTTTCCATTCCAACGTACTGTTCACTGCAGCACCAGCGGCAGGAATAGAAATGGTAGATTTAGAACATTTGCGACATTATCAGATAACACTGATGCTTTTATGTATGTTATGTCATTGTTGCATCGGCATGAAATGATGATGAGAAAAAAAAAACGACATCCTCTGTGTCCAGTCTGGCTTATAAAGGCAATTTTGGCCTGTTTACACATTTGATGTTTCCCTTGGACTCCAAAATGAAAACATCTGACGGTTCTTCTGCTCTGCTATCTGACATTTACATGAAACAGGCAGGGTTTAGTCCCCATAGTGCTGCGTGATTATGAAACCAGTGCAGTCATGTGATGTCTCCTCTCATCATCATCATGACAAGTTGGAAGTCTGACCTTCCGCCAGCGCGCACACACACACACACACACCAACACACACACACACACACACACACACACACACACACACACACACACACACACACACAGTTTGCCATGCAGGGATTGAAGACTGCAATACAGCAGCAGTGCACTCGAGGCTACACTAGGGGCGGAGTTTGACCTCTCAAGTCTCGAAACATCACTAATCCGCGTCGGACATTCTCGCACAGGCCATCGCCAGCGCCGCCCGCCCGCGGAGCGAAGGGGACGTGTCTTCACCGGGGACGCCGCCGCCGCCGCCTCCGCCGCCCCGGGGGGTTTTGCGCGGGATCGGGTCTCGCCTCTGCCCGCCTGCGTGCGCTCCGTGCGGACCTGGGTGTGCTGCACTACGGCAGACAGTGCGGCTACATGCGCCCGGACGGGTCCGCAGTCCTCCCCAGCCAGTGCTGTTATCCGCGAGGGATCCGGCGAGAGTCGGTGGGGATCTTGCGCGTTGACAGCCGGACCGCCCCGCGCCTCGGGTCGGAGGCGAGCGCTCCAGCGTCCGCTCCCCTGGAAGGTGAGTCCGCAGACCGCTCGTTTCGCCCGATGCACCGGCGCGCAGGTTGCGGCATTATCGGCGCCGCGCTCTGGCTCGCCGCGGCGCCGTCCGGCGTCGGGGCTGCAGGGGCACCGGCGGCAGCGTGGGGGCAGGGAGGGAAAACACAGGACGGCCATAAAATGCAATAAAAGGATTTATGTCCTCTCTGTGAACCCTACGGCAGAGATGATTGTTTACGTCGGACCGTGCGGGCCTGTACGGGCATCACATGGTGTCAGAGTGGTCGGTGCAGGAAAACACATGTCGGCGCTTACACCGAACGCAGGCTGTAAATATGTATTTTGAATATGAAAATGATAGAATATTTATGCAATATGTCTTTTTGCAATTAAAGACGACTGGGGGGGGATTAAAGTCCTGCAACCAGTAGTGTTTTGAGCATGAATTGCGTGACACATTCACAAATAAGCCTATTTCAAAATAGAAAACATGGCATATGCCTTTAAAAGTTTGACATCTCGTTATAAAATAATGATTTTGCGTATTTCTCATCTAATCCGGATTGCACATACGGATTTTTCTACACCTTTGTGTGAACATTACAGATGTAAACAAACCAGAACAGCATCAGATCAGGAAAAAAGTGACTCCGTTCCGTGATTTGTTGGGTTTGGGTTGAGTCTCTGGTTTTACATGTGAAGTAAATATTTTAGTTTAAAATGGAATGGAATGGATTTTCAACAAGACAAGATATTGATTATGGTGATTACTGACCCCATAACTATTTATTATGATGGCACATAACAACATCCATAAGTAATTAAAGTGTTCCAACTACACTATCCTTGCAAATTTGGATTTAAGCAATACAGAAGCATTTTAGTTTTATATGAAAAATAGTAATGATAAAAAACGTGTGTATATATATATGTGTGTGTGTGTGTGTGTGTGTCTATTATTAGTCTCTTATTCTACTCCTGTATTTTTAATTGTTTTTCTGCAAATAATGTGTCAGTGATGAAGCAGTGGTTGGGCCTAGTAAATATAAAAACAGATCTAACGGTATCTGAACATCCATGAGTCTTAAGCTTTCAAGGCTTAAAGAGGTTTGTGTTTTCTCAATAAACCGGTGTAGAGTGTTAAAAACAGTTCAAATGTTGTTGCGTTCTTGCGTCAGCCGGTGTGGTGGTCACACTGCAGACTGTGGCGGGTTGTGAAGGCTGCGGATGACGGAGGGTGGTGCAGAACTCGAGGCTCAGGTCTCTATCACTGAGGTGCTGAGCAGAAATAAGTCTTTTACCGTTTATGGTTTGAGAACGATCTCCACATAATGTTGGTTTAGTTTTTAACTGATATCATATATTCAGCAGCCGTCTTCAGAAGTGTTTATCCCAACGAGGAAAAGTTGTCCATTGAACTTGAACATGTTTTTAAGCCTTTTTTGTTTATGTTTTGATAAAGAAAATGGCTTTTGCGCTGCTTTTGATGCATCACTCTGCTCTTAAGCCTCGCTAGCGGCACCGTAGACTTGTGTTAGCACATTTATGGTTTACTGCTTCCTCTCCCTCCCCCTCGTCAGATTTTGTCCAGTTGCCATTCAATGTCCAGTGGCACATGGCTGAGGCTGCCCTGTGGCTGATCCTGATGATGCTTTCAACCAACCGCTCTGGAGGTGCATGGGGATGAAATGGATGGAGCCCATGGCCAGACCAACACACCAGCTCCCACCCCCCAGCATGTCCAACTGCAGCAAGTCTCCCCCCACCTCTGGAGAAGGTACATGACATGATTCCTCTGTCATCCGACCGCATCATTCTTTTGGATTAGTGATGTAATGAAAACTGTGTCCAAGAGGAACCAAATTTTTTATCCAGGGCTGCTCATTGTATCTCCGTAGTGCCGTGTGGTAATAATCACATGTTGAACAGTCAGTACAGCAGCATAAAATGAAACAAAATTAAATTGCACTGAATTCGACAGCATTTTAAATGTATGTTTTTTGAAGATATGAGAAAACTTGGTTTAATTGGGGCTCTAAAACATCCACTTATACAACCTATAATAGAATAAAATAGAAAAGACAAGAAATAGGAGACGCATGTAAAAACCTGAGGATGTTTTCCTCAGTCGCAGGCTCTAACTCCATGGCATGGGTGAAGATGTTCAAAAAACCTGCAGGAGGCCTGAAGAAGTCCTACCAGCCTGGGAGCATGCTGTCCCTGGCGCTCACCAAAGGCCTGCTGAATGAGCCGGGGCAGAACAGCTGCTTCCTAAACAGCGCTGTTCAGGTGAGATCCACTTTCTACCAACTCGAAATTACTGAAAAAATACCCGAATTTAATTACTTCCCTGTACTGCAGTAATCATGAATCTATCTCAGTGCTCAAACTAATTTTTCCAAACTCTTAGTTTTAAACATTACCCTGAATAGAAGCATAAAGCAGTTTTTGATCCCTACTGGGCAGAAGTAGATGCCAAGATGGACTTAGCGAGCTTTAAAACTACCACACATAAAAAAACCCATTTTGTTTTTTGTAAACATTTTAGGAAATATTATCCTAACATTACTTAGTAAAAACAGAGATCAGGGCAGCCTAACAATGTTCACTTGTGTTTTATTTATAATTTGGTCTGTCAACTCCTGAATAAAATATGTCTCCAGCCTGTTAGCTAGATTTTTATATTTTTTTTACTATTTTCACTGGCACTGTTTCAATGGCTTGTGTGAGCTGGTCATAGTTTTGTCTGTGTGGGTTAGTCAGAGATGCTGGGGCTCAGCCAGATGGACCAGCAAACCAAAATAATGACCTGAAACTGATTAAAAGCTGTGAAAAGCTGCAGAGTCGAGCGTTCATTTTTTTTAAGCACTAGCAGCCCTTTTAGATTACACAAAGGCTTTCATTGCGACCTTAATGTCAATTTTTTTTTTTTTTATCTCCTAAATTCGAGCTTGTGAAACATCTTGGTCTCAGCTGCTGATGTTAATCGTTCACAGGTGCTTTGGCAGCTTGACATTTTCAGGAGAAGTTTGAGGCAGCTCTCTGGTCACTTCTGTCTGGGTGATGCCTGCATTTTCTGTGCTTTAAAGGTCTGTGGGTTTGTTTTTTTTATTTACAGCTAAACCAGTCACTGTTGTGTTTTTATTAGTATTGTTAATTATGTCAAATTTCTCTTTGATCATACCAGTATTTAAAATTTCCAATAATATCAGCTATTTGGGTTAGTTTAAGCTATTATCATAAACTAATGAATCTTTTTTTTTTTTCCACAGAGTATATTCAGCCAGTTTCAGCAGAGCAGAGAGCGTGTGCTCCCCTCCGATAGCCTGCGAAACGCTCTTGCTGAGACTTTTAAGGATGAGCAACGCTTTCAACTTGGCCTAATGGATGATGCTGCTGAGTGCTTTGTATGTTTACATTCAGAAGTAATAAGACCTTTCCACATTAACTGTGCATTAAGTAATTTTATGGGGCTTCCTTCTTCTGTGACGATGAGGGTAGAAGGAACCAGAGGCCACTTACATGCCTTGGCTCTCTGTATGAAAGGGTGCATTTGGCCTCTTGCCTTTTTAGCATATTTGACTTAGGATTTCTGTTTTTGTGTGTTTAATCTCTGTCCTTATAGTGCTTAGGCCATCTAAAATCCCCTTATTTGTTTTCATGTGGATGGGAAAAAAGGTGGAGACCTCAGTAGTTAAGTCTGACTTCACATCGCAAGCTATAATCACAGACATTTTTAAAAAAATGGACCATTTTGAATCCATTTTAATTTTTTGGGTTATAAAACAATTAGACCATTAAGAGTTAGATATTTATAAGTGTTTCACATTCATGAGTGGGTTAATGACTGATTAATTCGGAGTTGTAAGGAAAAACTGAATTTTTAAGATTTAGACTGACATAATTTTTCAGTTTTTTGTGTTTCCAACTGGACATTAGTCCTGTGTCACATTTGAGCATGCAGAGCTGACATCGTATCTGCTCCTATGTCCTAGGAGAACATCCTGGAGCGAATTCATTTACACATAGTTTCAGACACTGCGACTGATTCTTGTTCATCCAAATCCTGCATCACCCATCAGAAGTTTGCAATGATGCTTTATGAGCAGGTAATTAAAATTTTTAGAGATGCTTGTAATTTTATACTCTAAAAGATATTGAAAAACAATGCAGCCCTGTCTGAAGATCTGTATTAATGTGAAACACAGGGAGACATTAATAAGATTTCCAGTTTTTACAGTACGAATAAAAGTCAAGTAGAGTAATAATGATAATAATAATTAAGAATGACTCCTACAGCTGCTATAAACAAATGTTGGAGTTGATGTTAATGTCGATGTTGGCAATTAAATACACTCGCTCATACTAAAACGTTAATATTAAATGTAATCTGTTAAATAATGTTTCCTTTTGCAGTTTGTGTGTCGCTGTTGTGGTGCATCTTCAGACCCACACCCATTCACAGAATTCGTGCACTATGTCTCAACCACTGCTTTATGGTGAGTAATGTGGAAAGTGCCAACCAACTACAAAATAATTTGATTGCAATTTTAAGCATCTTAGGTCTGTTTCCTTCCTGTCCTTCAACAGAGATGGTTTAGGTATCTTAATATATAGTGGAGAGTTTTCACTGCTGCTGTTATGCTACACACAGTAGAAATCCGAAAGTTTTGTTTTGGTGTCTGGTTGATAATGTAGCACAAAAAAACTCTCCACTGACATTTGTATTGAGGTGAAATGTTCTTTAAGGTTCTCCACCATTAATTACCTGTGATACTAGAGTTCAAAACATCAAAATACATATCACCCAGAGTTTATTATTGTCACTGAGTCCTTCTCCAAAGGCTGAAGATGCCAAATAATAATATTTCTGTCATTTATAGCTAAAATATGAGGCCATTTTTCCCTTTTGTGCAACAAGTGCACAAAGCCCTCTAAGCTCACCCTCTGCGTGCACATTTGAGCATGCCGCTAAAAGTAATTGTGAGTTTGTCGAGTATCGAAGTGACTGAATGTTAACAATTCTAGATTTTAGAGAGCAAACAAATTAAATTGAATATTACAGATATCTTAAAATAATAAGTTTTGTTTTTTTTTTAATTAAAATTGAAAATTGTTATTAAATATGTGTTCGGTATTTTGTTGTGGAGTTTAAAATTGCAGTACAGGACTTAATATGTACACTGAGCAGCCACTTTGTTAGGTAAACCTGCATAATATATTCCAATCCAATACAACGGCTCAGCCTTAAATTCTACCTTTACAATGATAATAATGTTCTGCATGGATAAAGGTTATATGCATAAAAGGTTGAGGTGATGGAAAATATCCACTGCGTGTTCAGTGCTGGTGGAAAATATATTATTTGGGACTTTTCCCGAAAAGAAAATCCAATCTACTATCCATGACCAATCTCTCTTTTCATGCATTTTATGCACAGTCAACAGGTTGATCGCATGTTGGGAAGGAACGAGCGGCTCAGGTCAGACATGTTTGGAGAATTGCTGCAGGCAGCAAACAACACAGGTGACCTCCGAAGCTGCCCGGTACGTCACTTATCGTTATCGCTCATTGTGGTGTGATGTATTTCTTCACAAAATCACAGATCTTTTCAAAGCGGTGGCTTGATACCTTTCCCCGTTCTGCTGTTTTGTCGAAACATCTGTCTGAATTCAACTATTAAATGCTGATTCAATAAAGGCGGCTATAGATGAATAATTTTGCTGTTCAGCTCAACAGTTAGCATGTTACTGTAAAGTGGACACAAAAATGATTCTTGCAACTAGTACACTCTGTGCTTTCTGCTTTGACACCGCACTTGAAGCGGCTGGAAGGAGACGGTGCCAGACTAGTGTTAGGATATAAATAGCAGTAAGGGCTTATCCACTGTTTTCCTCTCATCTGTATTTGCTGCCACTGTCTTCCTCTTATGTGTGCATCAGTGTGGTGACTCGGTGCCCTGTGCCCATAAACCTATTATTCTTCCAGAAGTGTCAAACTGCAGTGCTGACTTAATCATACTGACGTGCAGATAATACTGGTTCTTTTCCATCTTTGCAACAGTCCTGATAAGGGCATTTAGACACAAGTGATGAGTCACTTGAGTTTTAATTCAGTTTTGTCTTGGTGTGTGAGAGAGAGAGACAAAGAGATAAAGCGACAAACTTAAGCACCACTTTGACATTTAGGGAAATTTTGTTATTTATTTCCTACTGAGACTTGAAATAAAACATCAGTTCATTTTTGTCTCAGTGTGAGTTTGGCCTTAACCTTTAGAAAAAAAACTGGAAGCAGGGAAACAGGTAACATTAGCTAAGCCAAAAGTGAAAAATAAAATAACTGTGTAATTTACACACTGAAATCTTATTACGTTTTTTGCACTTCACAGATTTGTATCATATATCTGGTCAACTGGTTTCCATTTTGTTGAATATTTTTCAGTATCTTTGATGACATTATTCATTTCGTATAAAGGACATTGATACACAGCAATGAATTTACCTGTTTCTCTCCTTTAATTTTTATGCATATATCTTTTATTTATTGTTTTTTGATTCTGTAAAGCACTTTGCAATAATTTTTTTTATTTAAAACTACTATATAAATTAAATATATTAATGATATTTATTAATTATTTATGAATTGACATATCATTAAAACATCCAAGATTCAGTTGGATTTGTTCAGGGTTAAGAAAAACCCAACAATTTTGACTTTATGAACTGGGCCAAGCTGTGGTTTGTCAAGAAACAGATACAGAAATGGAAATGATGAGAAAGCTATTCATTTCAGTGTCTCATTTTCTACCGTTACACACATACAGGTTTGTAAATAAACCCAATTTACAATTGTAATATCAGCCTGCTTCCCCCTACCTCTGGTTTTCTTGCCAAGCTCCATGTAGGCTAAACACAGTGATTTACCTCTTCTGAGTCTTGAACATATATTGAAATCGACACCAAAATCCTCATTTTGTTTCCTTATACTCTGCAGAGTGACTGCGGTCAGAGTATCAAGATCCGCCGCGTGCTCATGAACTGCCCAGAGATCGTGACTATAGGATTTGTATGGGACGCTGAACAGTCCGATCTGACCGACGATGTCATTCGGTCACTTGGGCCACGTTTGAACCTGTGCGGGGTAAGAGCTGAACATGATGATGATGATGATGAAGACAAAGATGACAAATAGGAATGTATCACCTTCATCACCTTAAAGGACACTTTGTACTGCACTGCTACGATTTGCCAATTTGTGGTGTCAAAAGGTTTGATGTAAAAAAAAAAAATTGCATATCCACAAATTTACACCTGATCACAGTTCTCAACTATTTTGTAATTTTTGGTCATGATAACCTAGAACTGAAGATCAGTGTGCTGTAATTGTTATAGAAAAGGGCTATCAAAAACCTTGCACATAAATTTTATTCTCATAGGATTTAGCATCTGCCAGAAAGAAGTGTACAGAGATCAAACTTCAATTTGATGTCTTTCAGCTTTTCAACCGTGTCACTGATGAAAATGCCAAACGGAGTGAGCTACATCTGGTGGGGATGATCTGTTTTTCGAGTAAACACTACTCAGCTTTTGCCTATCACACCAAATCTTCAAAGTGGATGTTTTTTGATGATGCTACTGTGAAGGAGGTTAGGAACTCTGCTATTAATCTACTTTATCCCTGTTCAAAAGTCTCCTACCTGCTACTGTCTCTTCCATGCTCCCACTGTCTATCACGCCGTTCTTTTTCCCAGATTGGGTCCAGATGGAAAGATGTTGCCTCTAAATGTATCAGGGGACATTTCCAGCCACTTCTTTTATTTTACACCAATCCTGAGGGAAGTCCAGTGTCTAATGAAGATGCACCAAGACAAACCACAATGTGTCCCCGGTACAAAGCCCAAGTAAATGGTGATGTGACAGGTAAGACAACTACCAACACTTCTCATTTTTGGAAAAATACTTTTTTTTTGGAAAAATGAATAAATTTGTTTATAAAGGCCTCATAAAACCTTATCTACAATATCAGACAATGTGACAGATAATGTATTTTATAGGGCCCATTAAAATTGTTACAGGGACATCTTCAACAGCGCTTTGATTTAGTGCAGGGAGTTATAAACAACAGGAAACATCAGCAGGATAACACAGCAAAGGTCAAACTGACGATAAACAAAATAGATTGAGATTTAAACACATGTCTTCTTTGTTCCTTTTGAAATGTGGGAATGAGGTGAAAGTGCCATGACAGACTCAAAAGCCACTGTGCCTCCGGTTCAGTCATGATTACTCATTCATAATTGTTTCTGGAGCGGAAGAACGGGCTTTCCTACCAGAGAAGGAAGTGTGAGAGCAGCACCATGACACAAGTGATGATGTCAAAAGCACCAGGGGACTTTAGGCAGTTAATATCCAGTCACTCTTCACAACATTTACCCAATGAAATGACTTGTGTGAATACAAATGTACGTTTTCACACAACACACAAACCCTTTGTCTCAAAGGTGCACATCTGTCTATAAATGTCAAATAGCTGAAGTCACCATTTGCTTCATTCTTGTATGCATATACTGTGGTTTATCTGGGGTACAAACTGAACTTTTCAGAGATGTATACAATGTTTTTTTTCTAATAACATTAGTTGCTGACAGAGAGGAATCATGAAAACCAAGATAAATTTTTGTAATGGGTCAGGAAGACTTGTGAAACAAAACAGGCACATAGTGCTACTAATAGTGATTAATAAGAGCACGATAGGGATTACAATACCGATCAATTTTAGTTTGTCTATTCATTTATTCCCAAAAATCCATATCTATAATAAAATCTGAACATTTTTTCAGAAAGTATCATTACGTGAAATTAAATATCAAATGCTGCCATTACCTATAATAATGATAATGATTTTGCTCCACAAAATTACAGTTATGGTTCGCATCGGGATTGAAAGAGTGCTGTTAAACCGCAGGCAGAAAGATTGTCCTGGCCTGTGTGCTGGCTTGAACTTGGCATGAGGATGATGCCTCAGTTGCACGCAGATTACCACCCACGCCTCCCTCCCTAATCCCCGCTCCTGTGGCCAAGCGCACTCATGCTCCTGCTCCGCAGTTCTCACTCCTCCCCTAGACATTTCCGATGTTTGCCTCCATCAGTTTATCTGCTTGTTTTTTGTTTTTTTTTTTTGTTTTGTTTTGTTTTTTTTCTTGGCAATGGCACCTTGCCCGTTTAGATGGACTGTTATGCTTTAGTGTGTTGGCCAGACACTGGCATGGGACAAGATTCTTGTTTTTATGAAAATCAGCGTAAGTAACTGAAATTTTTACATTTACTTATATTTTTCCTTTTGTTTTTTTGGGTTTTTTGTTTCAGAGTCAAACATGACTCTGGTTTAAATATTGTATGTATTCTGTGCATTTTCTACTATTATCTCATTTGTTAAAGTATTTGAAATTGAGTTTAACTGAATTACTGAATTGCCCTGCAGTACACATTTTGTTACAGTTCAACTTGTCCACTCTTACGATTACAACTAATCAAGACAACTGCCATGCAGCATTATACTTTACTTGCATTACTAAGCTTGAGAGTCTCTGTATAATTTCAGGCAACATGATGACATGTGTAGTAATTAATTACATGGCAGTTGTGTCAGGTGTACTACTAGTCTAAATCTAGTAGCCTTCTCAGTGGAACTACTTAAATGTCAGCATTAGGCTACATGAATAAATCTGGAAATCCATAATACTACAGCTCACTCACTGCTGTTACTCACCACTGTTGTTACATCCAGCAGCCACGAACATCTACACAGAATTATGATTTTTTTTTCTATTTGTTATATATATTATTATATATTATTATATATATTATTATATTTTTAAATGTAGATCCTAACAAAAGCATGAAGCATGAAAACACAAAAATAAAAATGGAAACAGTGCTGCAGAAAGTGGTCTAAAAAACATGCAGGAAGGAGGAGTTGAGATATAAAACTGAAAGATAGTGGGCTGCTTTTATGTAAATGTGCTGATTTGCAGGCAGATGTTCGCAGTTTACTGCAGTTCTGTTTCTCACGATGACCTGCTTGCCAGAGAGGCAAACAGACACACCACATGGTTGGGAAATGTGAGAGCAGTAGTGTATTTTAACATGCATGATGCAAGGGCATCTGTTCTTTGGTTAAATTAATAAACACATAAATAAATAAGTATAAATAAAAATTCAAAAAAATTTTGTTTCCTCTCTTGCTGCATTTTGAGCAGAGATGCAAGGTAAAAGTGCTCATCAGTCAGGTAATTACCGACCTGACTGATGAGCCTTGGTCAGAGAGATGAAAATCTAATGCAGGTTTCTCAAGCTTGATGCCTGCAGTGCACTACACACTGTAAATCTGTTTTAACCCACAGCAAGTTGCAGGGGTATCAAATGGCTAAAACACCCCTGGTAAACCTCATATGTGAAGGAAGTGCATGTTGGACCTCAAGAAAATCCCTCATTTGCACAGACATATCACATACTGGTCGTTTTTTCAAGATGTTTTATGCAGGTAAAGGGAATTACGGGCCAAATGACAGTTACTTACTATTTGTTTCACTGTTAGCAGGCCTCGGAAAATGCTGCTTGAGAATCAAAAAAATAAATCACGGCTTAAAAAAACATCAAGAGCAATTTTCTGTATTACAATGCAACCGCTCATCTGCCATTTCATTTATTTTTTTCCTCTCAGTGAAATATCCCCTCAGCAGTCCTAGCAAATTCCAGGACCCTTTCCTGGAGAATTTGCAGAGGCCAAGTGAAACGTCAAAAAAGGATAGAGGGCATCGGAGAGCAGACCCATCGCAACACAAAGGTAGAGCATCCTGCCAGTAACCTAGGTATCGGGGAACAATTGATATTAAGGAGGAAAAAACAAAGATACTGTCCCTGGGCAAGCCAGTTAAGATAACTGCTTTATGTCAGAACCTGTTTGAAACAGTACTTCCACACATGATCTCTGTTCACTTTGTTTAGAGATGGCACATGCAAGACCTTCTTCTCCTCCAGAATATGGGCTGAGGCCTCCTTTGGACCAAAAATTAAAAAGCCACCAACGCACTGAAAGGTCATCAAACCATTCAAGCAGAGGATCTCAGGAGCCACATGGACAGTCCTTGGGTACACAGGGTGGTGGGCATAGCCGGAAAAACAACACCTCCCCAAGTCACTATGATCAGGATAGCTGCCAGGAGCAGTGTGAAAAAGGTGGAAGTGGGGGAAACCGCAATAAACCCAAGTCCACTTGGAGGCCCATTCGGGAGGTGTTAAATGTGGACACGGTACTGAACGAACTGGAGCAGCGACGTCAGCAGCAACATGACAGCCCCCGGCGCAGTAAGCCCTCATCCCAGGAAAGGGTGCATGCCGAACCGAGTCGGGACCGTGACAGGGAATATGTACAGACCAGAGAGGATCGCAAGCAGAAGTGTTTAATGACAATTTACGAGGACGAGCAGAGGCATGAGACTGAGAGCCACAGCTCCGTGGAGTCAGAGAGCAGGGCCAACCAACAGAGGGGCAGCAGGCTAAAGGGTGGCCCCAAGACACTGCTGCGTAGTGATACCTGGACCATACAGAGGACAGAGTCTGGCTATGAGAGCAGCGATAGACTCAGCAGTGGCTCCACAAACCCCGACTCACCTGGGGTCGATGGATTTGCCATTAAAGACCAGAGATCAACCCCAGAGGCACAGTTGCAAAGGTAAGAGACAACTGTGCAACTGCTCGGGTACATCTGCACAAAGACAAATGGAGGTTCCTCATTCACTCAGGAGGACCACTACAGGGTAAACAAATCCCCAAGTTACTACAGCTGTAATTGAGTAAGTACTGGATTACTTGAGAAGTGGAAAATGTGAAAGCAGCCTGACTATAACAGCCTATTTCAGTGCAAATTAGGTAGAAATCCTTTAATTCATGGAAAAATTGTTTTTGTTGTGTTGGTTTATATCCACAAAAGTCCATGTTTAAATGCTGTCCTATGAAAAAAACCTTTCTTATTCAGTGAATAATCATGAACCTACCATATGGAAACACTGAAACAGTTTCATAACTATAACAATAATGAATGCTGACAAACCAAAGACTTTTCTTCTGTTACTCAATATATTTTCTCAGATATTCAGTACATGCTTGCAGGGTTTCACCAGTTTGCTATTCTGAGATTCTCATCTCATCATCACTCAGAAAGACTTCTGATTTCCTTGGAAACGAGGCTTAAAATGGGACTGGAAAAGGACACAGTGCCTGTTCCATGACATAACCTTTCAAATAACTTACTATATATATGATATCAGTGTACTGGGAAAATGGCTGAATTTATACTTTTGAAGCAAACCTGATTTCTATATAACTATATAATATAACTGTCTATTTACATTCTATATTTATATAGTATTGAAAAGTAAATTTCAACATTTTGTTACAAATTAATCTCTTTGATGTAATGAACATCCAAAGATTGACTGAAATTGAAATGGCCAATGATATGCTACAATAATAGTCAGCTGATGTTGAACACCAGAGGTGTTTTTATAATAATTAATAAGGTATTTCTAAGTACTTTGCTGAAGCTCTCATTATTTAGTAATTTACTCATCTGCATTTATCTGGTGAAAATGAACTTTAGGTGATTGTAAAAGGGAAAGCTACCATAGGATAAGATATGTTATATCTATATATTATATGGAATAATAATTTTAACCCTAACCCTAATTTTAATTTATATTTGCATTATATATATTATATTTCTATACATTGCCTTTGATACATCAATATAGCAAAAGACAAATACCCATACAAAGTCCAAATGTTCAGTAATCTACTGTTTGTTATTTAGGTCTTATTTTGAACATAAGAAATCACAGTTGGGGGATGATAGAATCCTGTCAACCTGAGCAGACGGTGAATTTGAAAATGTCTCTGTTTCAGTCATTCTGCCAGTGTTTTTAATGGGTTTCTCTGTATTATTTTACCCTTTGTTGTCTGTGGCTGTGCTGACTGGTTTCACAATATACTCCTTTACTAATCAGCTTGAAAACATGCTGAGAATAATTTTAGTCTTTTATTTTCAGCCAGCTGCATCAAAAGGGAGGCGATGCAAAATCAAGTTCAATGTCCTCACCTTCACACAATGGTAAGTTCCAACATTTTAAGAGCTTCGTTAGGTTTTCCTACCACAGTAAAAATCTTAGCTGGTATTAAATTCTGTGTGTGGACTAACCACCAACAACAAATGTGAGATGAAAAGAAGATGAAAATCCGAATAGAATTAAGAGCACAAAAGAACATGTCACCATTTACGGTCAGTTACATCTAATCTGCACCACCTCCAGGAAAAGATTTACAAAGAAAAGAATTTAGTCCTCTTAGGTCCAGTACGTAATTACAGCATACACACACTGGCTTAGACAAAAGCGGCCAAGTAATTATGCTTGACTCTCATGTCCTACATAAGAAAGTGTAATAAAGGTTATTAGTTTTTGCATTATGCAAGTGGGTGTCTGCCACAAGAGGGCTATTTTCAAAAGAGGAGTTCCTACATTCTTATCTGTTTCATCTGTCTGTATATTTCTTTTATTATCTGTACTTTGTTAGTCTTTCTGAATAAACAAAATGAAGTGGCTCTTCTGCTGATAATGTGAGAGTAATTGAAGATTGATTCATGTCTGAGTTGAATTCTGAGCTTGGACTGATTTATTTAACCTCCTCACCCAGTCAGCCCTGCACAGGCATTAATCTGATAATAATCCCACAAAGCTCATTCAGATAGCACAGCTGGACATGGCTGCTGGCATTGTCATAAATATCTTTCTGTTTTCATGCAGTACTTTGAGTCTGCTGCACTTGATACTTTATCAAGGCTACGTGCATCCAGAGCCAGGGTTTCCAACCAACAGCCAAAGCTTTGATCCTTGTGTGGACCTCTCCAGGGCAACAGCAAAGAAAAAAATAACACATCTATTTTTAAAGGGAAGGAATTCAGCGCAATGCTGCCTCTCCCTGCGCTGGTGCATGCAGTGAACACACTGACTGGCTCGTCCAGCTGTGGAAAAGTCTAGGGAGATTAACTCTCTGCTGCTGCCACCTTGTGTCCTGTGAGGGCAAGAACCTCGTCTATGCTTAGTTTCTGTGTTTAATTCATTTGTGTGTGTGTGTGTGTGTGTGTGTTGTGTGTGTGTGTGTGTGTGTGTGCGCACATCTTTGTTTGTGCCTGTGAATTTGTAGTTTTCTAGTGAACAAGTGAAAAAGCACTTTAGCTCAAATATTAATCCCTGAATTAAGAGAAAAATAAATATGAATTATGAGATTAAAGTCTAAAATCTGCCACAGCACGAGGGCTACTGTAGTGTAAAAAAAATGACAGAGCTAGAGGAGGGGGGTAATATTCCAAGAAAAAACAAGAGTTTCCGTGATTAAAGTTGAAAATTTTCCAGATAAAAATGTTGATATTCTCTGAGATTAAAATTACAAATTAACAAGAAAAAATATTAGTGATATTAGTGTTTTTTTGGTTATTGTGTTTGTTGTCCAGAAACCACATTGCTTCATTTTGCAAAGCTTTAGGTATTAATCCAAGGGACTGATCAAAAACCTAAAGCTGTAAAGCTTTTGACCGGTTGCATATACATATTCTGCATAACTTTATTCTAAAGAGTTCGGAGGGTTAGAAGACGGATATGGCTGCAAGCGGAAATTTGCAGGTTCTAATTTTTTTGCGCTCAACAAAGCAAAGCGGCTCAATCGACCAAAATTTAACCTGCAAGCAGCAATGAGCTGATTTCAGGCTTTACAAAGCCAAGAAAAGTCCCTTCAACTAGCTTAATTATCTTTAAAAAAAGGAGTGAGACCAATCACACAGTTGTTTCATCATCACAGTGTATGCAGAGAAAAACTAAGCCCTACTAAGCTCCACCCTTGGCAACGTTGTTTGATGGTGGCCATGTTTTTGCACCAGTCTTGCCCATTCATAATAGAGTTGTGGAGCTCAGCAGGGCTGTATACCTATATTGGTGCTGATACAGCCAAAATCCAAAAAGTAGTCACTTAACTATTTAGCAACTGACACAAACTCAAATAGGTTCTACCCCCTGGGGTTAGAACCCTAAAAATACATGACCTTTTCCAGTAATTACAGTATGTAAATAGTTACTTTCCACGATAGAGCAGATGTTTCCAAAAGGAGGACTGCCATACAGATTTGTCTTTTTTTATATTCACATTGTTTATATCGTCTCTTCAACTTTCACTGTGTGTTAATCACCTTTTTTTTATGTTTTATAGGAAAATATCAACCCAAACCTCAGGGAAAGAACCATGACCAAGTTACACATTCACATCTAAAGTGCAGTCCAAGTTCAAGGTAGTGTCCTTTACTCTGAATTATATGAAAATGGTTCCGTATGTTTAAATGAGAATATATCATGTAACTGTTTCCACAGTTCTGGATAGTCACTTCCATCCTATACCATCATATATCTCTAGCCTAAACACTTTTTTTTTTCTCCAGACGGAAATCAAAATATACTTCTAGCACCCCCAGGAAAGCAGTGTCTTCAGAGAGGGACTCCACTGGTTCTGATAACAGGCAGAGTGATCAGCTGGAGGTGACAAACTGTAGAGATAGTACAGCCCTGAGGCACATAGCGAAAACCAGCAGCTCAGAATGGAACAGCTCCGACGATCTCGCTCTCTCAGAGCCCGAGGACAGAGAAAGTACCTACCGCTCCGGCAACAGCGAGGCCATCATCATCTCTGATTCCCAGTGTCCTCATATAACCCTTCCGTACCATCCTCTCAGCAATGCCACTGCAGAACCTCTTCACCTGAACAATCAGCGTCAGCTCAGCACGACGGGGTCGCCTCACCTTCGGCCCGCCCCGCGGATCTCCCCTCACCAGGATGAAACAAGCCACGCTGTGTTTCGTCCGAGGATGCTCCAAGAGCCCTTTCCGCAGAGTCCCCGTCTTTCATCCACATCCTACATTAGTCCTCACAGGAAGCCCGACATGTCGGGCCTCCGAACCTTCTCGGATGCGAGCTCTAAGTCGGGCTCCGACCCAGAGAGGAGCACCCCGTCCTCATGTGAGAGCGAGGAAAGGCTAACTGGATGCAGAGTGGAACAGGCTCAAGAGGTTTCTCTGACAACCTACTTTAATGTGGATAACTGTATGACAGAGACATACCGTCTCAAGTACCACAACCAGAGGCCTCTTGTCCTCTCTGCCACGGTGCCACGGACAGTGGTTGCAACTGAGCGGAGAGATACCAGCCACACGCTCCCTACTGACTCACACTCGCAAGATGTGCCAAAAGCCAGACCTGAAACAAGTAAGCCTCCCTCATCCCACTTGAAAATCTGATTTTACTGTAGAGCTGGCCAGTGTGATAATATACTACATATACTCTGAGATAATATATATTATACCATCAGAGATATTGCCAGACCCTTTATACTGTTGCAGCTATTCCTTTAATATCTCTGGTCGCTTTAGGCCATTGCGGACATCTTTGCACATCAATTAACAGCACTACCAGAAATTTTGATTTTTTTTTTTTTTTAATTTTTGAGATTTTTGTCAAGTATTTAATTTGTTGTGTTAACTGTTTTGAAACCATCAACATTTTCAAAGTAATTTTAAAGACTTTACTCTCTCACCATATGCATCAATATCCTAATATAATACTGAATCTTACCTGGAAGGGGGGGCTTATTTATTCACTTCTACCTAAAAGTTATTGGAAAAGACAATAAGACAGTATTGAGTTGCCTTCCCTGCTTTGATGTAAATGTACACAAAGGGAAGCTTCGTACAGCATAATTTTAACAAGGTTTTGTTTTTGTTTTTTTTTTCTTTTTCTTACTACAGGCCATAATAGCAATAAACCCACTGCAAAATGGAACCCAGTGACAGCCAAAGGACTGGATGAACGGGGTTTTTTATGAGTTTTACTTGGTGAGTTTTGTTTACAAGGATGGACAGTAGTCAGTAGAGTACCAACTGGATGCCAAAGAGTTTAAAGAATGGAAAGATGTTCTGAAGCCCAACATCTCTAAACTGAGTGGAATTTATTTATGCAATCTTGTGACATAAGTAAAAACCTATTTCCAAATGCTGTTATGTATTGTTTGAGGGATTATCAGCTAATACATACACTGTCTTCCATTGTCCTGCAGTAATGCTGCAAGACGATTTTGTTTTAGCCAAAATCTGGACTATTTTTTGTTTGCACAAAGGATTTTAGAGTCTTTTGATCACCTTATATCAAGTTTAAAATATTTATTTTTTTAATTGTACAGTAGTACTGCACACATGCTGCAGGATTGAAGATTTACTGATATGTGTAAAGCCAGGCAATAGAGATTATGGCAAGCAAGCATTAAATTGATTAAATTGTGTTTGTGCAGCAATTATTCAAGATGAAAGAATGAAGTATGATAAAAATCACAGAATGATGACATGGAAAAATAAATCAAAGATACCTTATCAGAAATTGATGTCATTCCAAAATAAAACCTGTAGGGCCAACAGTTTGCATCATCTACAGCAGGTATAAGTTAGTTTGTTTAATCACACCAAAGGAGAGTGTATTAAAAAGACTGGAAATGTTTTTCATCACTGAATGGGCATCTTACCAGCTTTATGCATATTGCACAGGGAACAGATGTTGCAACATTCAATTACTTTCAGTTACTGATTTGTTTCAACTGTTATCATTTATCAGTTGTTTTACAACATTTATGTGTTAAAGACTGACAGAGGGCTGCCCCGTAATGGTCAGAAAGGTCATAAAGATTCTTGTGAATACATTGTTACAAAAGACTTGTTAATTTTCCTGGAAAATTACAGGGATATTTCATGGCATCATTCGTAAATATGTAGAGATCTTAGATAGATACAGTTCCTCAGCTGCAGTCTTATGCCCGCATTCAGTTTCTGTCAGTTACAAAGCCCGTAATTTGTTGACTATGATGTTCCGTAGCTGGGGCAGCCCTAAGGTTATTCAGCAGGTCACTTTATACGGTTATGTAACCCTGTGTATTCTACCTTCGATTGTGATGGTTCTTGTAATCCTTTTTTGTAATTCACAGTGATGTCAAAATGTATTTTTTCAGTCTTCCTCTTAAAGTAGAAAGATTTAAACAGGTCTGTATTTGCAGGTATTTTCATAAAGATGCCAACATAATTAATATGCCTATCTGATATTATTATTGACCATTCAGTACAACACACAAGTATTCTTGTTAATAAGATAAATGTTCTGAAACCTGCATGTGGCCTTTACCAAGTCTTACTAGCTGCGTGTGCAGCATAAGCATGAGCATGAAAATACCAACAACACACAAATTCTATTGGATTTTTACTTCATTGTAACAAAATGAATTCATTAAATAACATTTTGTAATTATAGTGGATTTGAAACTTTTTGATGCTTAAATTATGTTGTGTTCTCTTGCTCATTGAAGAGCAAATACTTCTGTTTATGCATCCATTGTAATTATAAACTTATAATGCAAACAATATGCTGGAAAACAGCGACTGTCCAAGACACTATGCATTCACCAAACGTTACTTTAAGATTAACTTAAAAAGCAGGGTTCTTTTTGCATTTTCAAAGCTTTTTAGTCTGTACATCAGACATTCATGAGAACACATAAAAATCAGTGTTGCTCTATTTTCAGAAATTAATATAAATTTTCTTTTTGTGCTCAGTAAATTGCCAAGACTTTTCCTAAATCTCCTGCCATTTGTATGCATATTTATACAATTACTGCTCAATTACTTTCACTGCATAAATCATAACACTACATTTGTGTGTTGTGTTTGAGCTTTCTGACATTGTGTGTGTGTATGTGTGTGTGTGTGTGTGTGTGTGTGTAATCCACCTAAACTTGTAATGTTAGCATATACATGCTTTTTCATGGTTTATATACTGAAGTGGTTTAAAGTCAAGTAAAAGAAGGCATACAATGCAACTGAACTATTAGGATTTTTTAAAATTAATTCTAATCTTTCATTATACGCAGTGACACATGCCTTTAAACAAATTGATTGTGCTGTAGTAATTATAATTCTATTTTTTTTTACCATTAGTTTAGGGTATCTAATATATTAACTAAATTAATAACCTAAAATGAATAAATTATTGGATTAGATGAAGCTGAGTTGATCATATTAACCAGGTTATTTTAATGTTGTCTCACCTGCTAAGTGTTTTTGTGGTTATGTGACTCAATGTTATATCATTTATCTGGAGTATTTGTTATTTGTTATTTAATTTTGTCCTGTATTTGTTTTTAAAAAGCATTTTGCTGTTTTTACACAAGTTTTATTTTACATTCTGAACTCTGTGTCTTCAGTTGTATCAAGAGTGCCTTGACAATTTTCAATGCGACATTTTTCTTTTTCTTTGTGAGTGAAACCACACTTATAAAATGAAGGATATGGATGAAAGGGATGGCAGATGTGATGCAAATCTTTGTAATATGCAATGCTAACAGTGAAACATCTGATGACACTCCTCTGTGTGCACCATTGTACTGTATTTATGTGCTTGAGAGTGGTTGTGGGATGAAATTGTGCCAGGTCTAATATTCCTAAAAGCCCTTTCAGACTTGGAAGCTGCAACCTCAGTGGCAAGCAGCAAACTCAGCAGTTCACTCCTCATCCAGCTGCATTTGGCAAGTTCTACATGTTCAAATGTCATCAGCACAAAGTGGGACAATCAGTTGTTGCAAGTGGCAAGTTCATCTCACCGCTTGGGTGGCAAAGCTTGGTGCTTCTAAGTTTGAAGGAGCCTTAATGTATAAAAAAATTTTTTTTCCAGTGCTTAACTTGGGCAGTTATATGTAACTGGTTGTCTGTGTGCTTGGAAAAGGAAGCTGTTACTTGGTTTTCCTCTCTCACCCAGGATCTGTAGTTAAAGGATCAGTTAAAGGCTTTCCATACCCCTATGGCCCACCTGGCAAAAGGTCTTTTTGCCCTGTGTCATATAACATCACATTTGGCATTGCATCAATCCTTATCTAGCTTGTGCTAAATTATATATTGCATCAACACTATACAACATAAGAGAACTTCCGGTATTAAGTGACTGATTTTATCTGATAAGTCACTGGCTGATGTGGCCTGATGTGAAGGATCTGTATGCCTCACTGAATCCTATCATCATACCTCTATATGTGGTTAGGATTCAGCCTGACATTACTGCTGAACTGAGTTGTCGGTGCTTCAGTGAATGACTTTTTGACCTGCATAAGTATAGACCAATTCAAAGAAACATGTAAAATCTGTCTACACTTTATATTTTTGTAGATAATATATATTTATTTTTATTCATTGTTGAATAAAGTTTAAATTACTGTATCACTCTAAAATGAGTCATGTTACTGTGTCTTCTTTAAATCCACATAAACCTCCAATGATGGATTGAAACCGCCACTAAAAAGTGATCATTTTGATAAATGGAAAACACAAAAATGGGCAGGTACAGAAGTGCTTTATTAGTATGAGTATCAAAATCCGGTGCAATTTAAAACTTTCATATACTGTAAAGGCAGTACAAGTAGTGCCCTTGATCACAGGTTACGTCGGTACAAATGGTGGATGAGTACTGTATGTAATCCTGAAGTCAACCATCTCTGGTCTAACACCTTTTGAAGATCCTCTTTGCGTCCACACCTTCGTAGTTGTAGCTCTGTTGGAGAAAGATGATGTCAGAAACAGTTATTATATCATTTCATAGTTCTGCATTTGGCTGAATAATTTACTACATTTAAATCAATACAAGATGTAGACATCGGTTTTTGGCTGATGTATGTGTCCTAAAAGCATATTACTTTATGACAGAATGACCTTTATCCCATTTAGACCTAATCTCAGCACCTTCTGTAACGGCTTCCCAAGTGTTCGAGATAAAATGGGGATTCTTGGGGCCCTAATTGTCACAGATATAAATTCATCCTACCTGTATGAGTTCATCTCCTTGGATGAATCTGGTTGTGGTCAGTAGCTTTCCATTGTCCTTTCTGGTGAAAACGCCCTTCATCATGTCTCCCTCTATCTTCCATGTGCCCTGACAGGGTGAAACATTAAACTTAGTTGTGACAGGACTACTAGTTTGAAAGGTGGAAAAATCTCTGCAGAATTGCAAGGGCAGGCCATGCCGGTTGAAAGTTTTTTTGGCTGTTTGACTGTTGGCAGCAGTGGATCGAAATCAACTGGGCACAGGGGTTACCAAAATAAAAGTCAAACTTTGATCAATTAAATTGTTTTCTGGGCTAACAAATGAATTCTCTCCTGCAGTTCAAAGGTTCAAAGTCTAAATTGAGGGAAGTATCCAGCTCATGATGATGCATGACTATGAGGTAAAAGAATGATCACCCAAAATAACAGCAGTCTGATAATTGGTGACAAAAACTAAATCTTTTAAAGGTTAGTTTCTGATTAGTTAACAGTGTAATAATGAATAAAGATGCACCAATAGATGCTAGTTTTGCTTACTGATAGTTCCGTTCCATCTGCAAGGCTGTACTCAAAGGTGACCCCCAGGGTAAAGTCTATCTCCAGGGTACGGAAGTTGCTGCTTTCCTTGACATGAAACTTGTCTCCATTCTGTTCAATGATTATCTTGAGGTTGTCATGAGCAGCCAGCTTCCTCTTCACCATGTTAATTCCTATCAAAATACAACCATCAGAGGAAGTTTGTCAAGATTTAATTGATTGTTGTGCACATGCTTTACAAAACTTAGCTCCTTGGCTTGTGTATGTGTTGAGGTAAGCAGATGCAGAAGCCAAATCACAAACATGAAGTAGTTATCGTGCCACCAAGTGTTTTCAATCAAGACCATAGCTTCAGTATTTGGTTCAGTCTTCTTGGGAAATTAATTAATTGTGAGTGCAAAAATTTAAAAATGCTTATAAATTTGATCAAAATTAAAAATTGCATTGTTATCAATTTGCTGCATAAATGACACTCTAACACAGAAACAGCTATCTTTGTAAAAGGCAACTTGTCGCACTTTATCAGTGCTTTATCAAATGCCTTATCAGGTCTTGGTGTCATTATGATCTGAGTAAACATATGAGTAAACATAGCAATGACAAACACTAATATTCCTAGCAATGCATCCAATACCAACTATTTGAGTAAAAAGCCTTTAACAGTCTAGAATAGATTATCAGCAGTTTGGCATCACTCACCCATTTGTTCCATGAATTTCTCATAGTTTTCATTGCGATCAATTTTCCAGGTGCCGTTGAAGGTCATGGTGGCAGTGAGGGTGAACTGGACTACTCTGCAGCAAGAACTGTCTCACTCAAAGTCTGCCGCGCCTTTTAAACCACACACCCTCTTATCTCGTCGCCTATCTGAATGCTGATGTGGCCGTTTAAAGCTCAGATTTTTCTCGAGGCAGTATCCACAGCTGCAGCTGATTGGGCAATGCCAGGGTTCTTTGTGAATAGAAAGAACCGGGCCATGCCCAATAAACCCTGCCACATGACACTGTGTACTTTTTGAATAAGAGAATGGTCGAGATCCTGTGATACCTGTGTTTCTGTTTACAAAGGGTGCTGGTACTTGCCCAGTCCACATTAACAGCATTCATTGCAGACATACAGCAATTAAGCAAACAACATTTTATAATAGTGAGAAGTATAACTAAAATGTATTTTTAAAAAATTTAACATGAAACACAATAATATTTCTCAAGTTAAATGTCCAATTCTTTCCCCTCTACCTCATAGAGACCAAAAAAAATGAAATAGATGAGTTAAAGCATGTGTTAATACAATGTTCACACTACTTGTCTTTAATGTCAATTTACTAAAACCTTTGTCACTCAGCCTAGACATTACCATACTTGATGTAACGGCATTGTAGAATTACAGCAGAGATCAGATAAGTTGATACGTGTTTCCACTGAAACCTTTGACCTTAATCTGGCCATTGTTGGAGCTGTAGGTGTAGCTAATATTAAACCAACAATAGTGTGTCCAGTCATTATCTACCACTCATTGTGTATCATTTAGATCAATTTAGCTGAATA
The DNA here is from genome assembly GCA_016859345.1 of Istiophorus platypterus. Lineage (NCBI taxonomy): Eukaryota > Metazoa > Chordata > Actinopteri > Istiophoriformes > Istiophoridae > Istiophorus > Istiophorus platypterus. The sequence goes on along the minus strand of CM029114.1, from coordinate 11,835,375 downwards.
TGACAACCCCTATTGTCCCTCTGGATAAACACATAGCGCATAGCTTATAGCTTATGTAAACGTTTGTCTTTTTTGTAGGGTGTTAAAAAATGTCAATGAAGTATTTCTCCTATGCGCAAGCAAAGCAAAAAACGACAACCCCCAATAAAAAAGTACTAATCAGACATCCCTGCCAAGTCTGGGGGATAAATAAAACATTCGCAACATGTCAATTTCCTCTTATCTAAGTGTTGTGCTCATCTTACACATCTTACTAGACCTTTGCCTGACCTTCACTTCGCTCTCAATGAAACTGCCTCTTATCACAGAGAAGACCTTTCTACAATGACTGCAGGAACGACATTGACAGGTGAGCCCGAGGCTAATCTCGCACACTGTTACAGTATATCACACGAGGTTTGATCTCGGTTGTAGTATCGGCTGCAACACAACATGAGAAGCAGGGACATGGTGCATATGCGGGGCGGCATTTCGCTGCAGCGACTCTGACTCCGTTTTGGATCATGTGCATTTCTGCCAGGCTTCAGGTTGTATCTCAGAAACGTAGCTACAACCATAAAAGCTCCCCCCAAGGTTCCTTTTGACTAATTTTGGCAAGAAACAAATAGTTGTAAATAATAAGACTGATAACGGCTCCTGAATAAATCACCAGCATGTCAGTGGGGCGGCACGGATTTCTTGTATTGCCCCTGAGACACAGCTCGATGTTGGGCGTGCTCATCGCTGCCTTCTTCTCCAGAAGCCGTTGGGGGCCTTTGCTGTCAACCACCTGGAACCAGAGCTACCCGCCGGCAGACACCGGCCCCCATTTTGCCCGGCATTTCCGACCACCTGGTTTGAAAGCGAGCCGGCCTCTGGTTGTCTTTGGGGAATCCTGCATGACGGCAGCGAGTGTTTCGGGGCCCCATGACACGACGCGTGAGGAGACGTGCGAGGTACGAAGCCCCGGGGGCCCCCGAAAACTTGGGGCTGTTTCCGCCTTAGCCCCCCCCCCCTGTGTTCCAGGGGCCACCAGGCTGCAGGGGAGGGAAGGGAGGAAGATGCCCTGTAGGGGGCTGGGGGCAGGTGCATGCAAGCTCTCTGGAGGCAACAGGAAGTTGTCATCATCCTCGTCATTGTCCACGGTTGCATCAGCGGCGGGGGGGGGGGCAAGGCTGCTGCATGGCGTTTTCACCCCCCACATGCAGTCGTCACATGCGCCCGGATGTGACGCGCACGACCGACTCGCGTTGGAGCCCCCGACGCGATCGTCCCCCGGAAATCACGTGACAACTCTCGCGTTTTTGGAGTTTCCTTCGGCGTCTGACGTGACTCGCCCGTGCACGCGACGGTACGCGCGAGAACCGGAAGTGCCACGCGTGAGTTCGGCGCGAGTCATGTTCCGAAAAAACGGGAAATAAAACAGGTCGAGTTGTGTCCAAGCAGCATTGTTACTATTAATGATGTGACATTATCATAAAAACGACTTTTAATCACAATATGTCGTGGAGGAGACGAGAGAGGTCACAGGGAGGGTTTCAGACGTTTTGTCTGCGGGACGTCTGAGTGTTGCAGTCCTATGGTCCTACGGCTGCTGCACCAGACGGGTAAGTTTAAGAAGGATGCATTTAATAAGCAAACGCTGGAAGAAGCAAAACCTCCCGGAGCAAAAGGTCCATGTACGGTGCTCTGAAAGAGTTTTGGGCACGTGATGGATGGTTTTTATTCATCAGGTAACTTCATACGAAGAGCAGTGAAGCTGAATCAAATCACTATTTGTCGTGACCGCATTTTGCCCCTTTACAACAGCACCAGTTCTCCTCAGTTCACGTGTACAGAGTTTTTCAAGGTGCTTGGCAGGTCGCTCGTTCAAGCATCTTGGAGAACTTGTCACTGTTCCTCTGTGGATTTAGTCTCTCTCCTTGTCTTCTGACTCCTTAATATGGAGGCCAAGGCTCTGCGGGGGCCAGACCAGGGCCAGGTCAGGGGTCGTGGGCATGCTGCAGAATGAATTTGGGGCCAATCAGATGCTTCCCTGATCATATTAGGATGGATAAGAATCTAAACATGTAAAATGCCCAAAGCTTTTGCACAGTACAGTGTGTATATATATATATATATATATATATATATATATATATATACACACACATATATATGACTCCAGGCAGTCATTCACCTGCATAAAAGCAGTGTAAAATCTGCTATTACACTTCTTTATGAGAGTTCATTGCAAGAGAAAAAGCTTCAGCCTTGTTTTTTTTAATACAGTAATGCTAAAGGGAGTTAACCCCGATTAAATAATGGGGACCACAGACATGTAGATGATAATGTGTGTCATTCAGGAGTTACCTGCCCCCAACTAAACCGAATGCCCTCAACTCACAAACTGAAGAAGCGACAGAAAATAAGAAATGGAAAACAATTGGACGAAACATTGAAAAATAGAGCAAGTTTTTATCAGTGCAGAAATCTTCCATATGCTATAACACTCGTGCAATTGTTTCATTTGTACTGTAATATTTGACACACGGGGTTTTCAATCAATGCAGGCCCACCAAGCGGTAATTATGTTGTTCGATAAAACTGATGCAAGTTACCAGTTAACTTTTCACAACCCCACTCTACTTTTTATTTAAGTAAGTGAGAAATACAACTTTAGGGGCCTCAACAACTGCAGGTATGTCAGAATGATGTGCACCATTACATGGTGGAGAGATGTTGTTTTGCCCCACCATTGTAATCCTCTGACTGGCCACTAGAGAGAGCACTTTACAAAAGAATCTACATCCTGTCCCAGACCTACGCTGTAATACAACTCTGCTTTGACCATGCATTCCTTCCTTCTCTTAAGCTGTTAAGCTTAATCTTTATTAGAGCCAGATGATGGCAAAGTATTTGCAGTACATGGGAAAATATCAAGCAACCAACACTTCTCAAGACTATTTTTATTAGTTAACATCCAAGTTAACCTCCAAAATAGAAGCATCATTAAAATGATAATAATAATGCGCTCATACAGTACGAGAGGCATCTGTTGTTTTGCACAAGGAGCTGGATTTGCTGGAGGGCATTCCTTGAAAAGGACACTATGTGAGGTATAATAATGAATCTGGAAAAAAAACTGTGAAAACATACAGTACATATACACATTACTCAAAGAAATAAAGCACAAAGTTTTACTTTAATTATAAATATGATGAAGTTGCATACAGTAGTTTCACCCATACTAAAATGTACTATATTTTCTCTTTTCTAAAGGTGATCATTACATTTATACTAAATAGTTTTTACAGAATAAAAGAATAAATACAAAGTGACATGATGTTAACAATAAATAAGTAGATCTTTAAGAATATCTGGACAACTTACAGTTGAACTGAAAATAGGACTCAATAATATTTCATAGAGGCAGACAATAAGTGAATGTATGGTAAGTAGAGAGGTGCAATAAATATATTAAATAAAGTAGTTTATAACGTGCATTTTTGTTTATGATTCAGTGATAGATACATGAGGAAACAGTTTTACTATCAGTTCAATACTATCAATTGTGACTTTTAAAAAATAGCATGAAATACATCTTTGAATTTCAACATATGAATCAAGTTAGAACAGTAGCTTCTGTGCCCAATAACCAATGAACTTTGTGATATAAATCTATGTAATACAAAAGTTATAATATCTAATTTCTTATTTCTTTTAATGGTCTTGATGCCAGTGTAACATATTCAGTGTAAAACCTTATATATCTCACATCTAATGGGTCCTAATGGGTCAAATTAGGTCCTTCTAATAATAAGAGTAATATAATGGCACTAAAATGATACGAGGTGAAAGTGTCTTTTTGTTTTTTATTATAAGGCAGACAAGAGTGCATCCGTGTTACACTCGCAAGTTAGGTCTTTCACTTTAAAAGACTTCATCATTGTCATTCTAAAGGTCATGATGACAGTTGTTAAAAATACTGTATTTTATTAATCTAAAGGGAAATTATTTATTTTGGCTTACAGAGAAAAGACCACAGATTCTCTTTATTTTGGGTGGCTTTAGATCAAATACAGCATATTACAAATTAAGCAACTAAAAACATTTAAGAAAGATTGAAAATGGTTTTCTTATCAAGACCTTTATATGACAACAATTTGAGTGTATCTTGTTGGAAAATGTATCAAACTTGATTGTACCATATACGGTATCACTAAGCTTCACTAATCATGAAACACTGCCAAAATTGTGTGTGTGCTAAAAAAAGTATAGTGAGGGTTAAAGACCGATCATAGTCAAGCAACAAAACAAACAGGGGAAGCAATGATACAGGTTCCTATTCACTTTGAAAAAACTATGGTTTTCATATTAAAAATATCTTCATGTCTGTGGATAAATATATCTTATCCCTGCCTCAGAGTTTCCCTTGACAGTACCAAAGCGAAGCTTTCAATCACTGACACTCATGATGTTTTAGTGTGGAATAGTTAAGCTTTAACTGTTGTGGTCTGTGTCAGTGGTCTTCCTGGACAGAAACCACACCTTCATCGGCTCCTTCTTTCCTTTCATGGTGACAGGGCCCCGATACTCCAAATGAAACTGAGGGTCGGCGTTCTCAGCAGACTGCAAACACCTGGAACAAAATGTCAACACCACCTCAAATCACTCACTCCTGGGTCATTTCTTATCTCACTCTTTTGGGATCTATGGAACTTTCTGACCATCTATAGACCTAGCAGGGTTTATTTTTAAATGAATTCCAACTTGTTCATATCTCACAGTGAAATTTTCTACACACATTATAAATATGTTTTAATACTGTAACTAAGTCTTAAAGCTCCTTCAAAAGCACCCAATTTTTCTACGTTAATAAAATCCAAACAAAACAAATAAAATATGCCACTGGTATGAAACAAGGAGGTTCCTTGACTTACCGATAAGTATATTCTGACACATTTATTTTTCCCTTTTCACCAGTAGTTTCTGTACGACTTGTGAGATTGACTGTATTTCCAAAAAGGCAATATCTGGGCATCCTTTGGCCAATCACCCCAGTCACCACTTCTCCTGTGTGGATCCCAATAGTGATCTGGAAAGAAAAGAGTTTGAAAAAGGGAGACTCTTCATACAAGCCACTGTTATTCCTCTAAATGTTGATTCTAATTTAACTAAAGCAAATAAGTGTCCCAAAGATATCCCCAACTCTTTTCAAATACTCACAATACATTCAAAATATTTAATGTTAGTTATCTGCAGTAAATTTGTTATTTAAAAGCAGCACTACACCTGATATATCTACTTCAGAAATACACCAACAAAAAAATGCACAGTTTGAGTTTGAGAAAAACTATCATAGCATTCAAGTAAACCTCTGCAAATGTTAAATCACGGACTTTGTAAATGATTTGTGCTCTGCAGTGCAAGATAAATAAAAAAAAAAATCAAGCAACTATCAGCTGAATGCTACTCTTTATCTGTTGGCAAAAAATCTTAAAGCTCTCAGCTTGAAAAGGTGCAACATTTGGTGGGTGGATATGAGGTTAACTTTGCCACAAATCACTCCATGCACAAAATTAGGTTTTTTTTTTTTTTTTTTTTTTGGTTTGCAATAAACTAGAAATTAAAAAAGCAGCCCCTGGCAATCTTCAGACTAATATTTACACTTGTACTTGTAGGCGCTTCAGTGCTTATTGTCTTCAGCGCATGAACATGCTGTGAGTGTCTGGGACAAATGAGTATCTATTTTTAGCCACAGGTTCGTGAGATGATTTGAGTCTGTTTCTGCTACTAAACCGAACTCCTCTTCAGCCAGTGCCATGTCCCAAAATAAACAGCCTTTTGTTAAGCAGACATGATTTTCCAGAGTTAGGTCTCAACAGTCATTGATACAATAACAATCTCCAACAGCCAGTTAAACAAAAGTCTGCTGGTTTTTCTCCGGCTTTTCACTGCTTATTACTTCACTGGGGAAATATGTCCAGATGCACAGATACAGTTATTCTAAAATCAATCAACAAAAAAGACCCAAAGCTAAAGAGTTTGTCATTTTAAGTTGAAGCAATATGTTTTTCAGCTCCAGAAGACACTCAGCACGTTATTATCTCTTGCATCATTAGACATTAACAGAGCTCCAAGAAGCCAAACATTATCTTTGCCAAAATGAAATATGCTTTGTTTAAAAAAATAAAAATTTAATATGTGATAGAAATCAGTCTGAAAATCATGAAAACAAGTGCTAAACACAGCTAAACAACAATAAAGAGAAACTATCCAACAGGGAAATAAAGAAAAATTACATGGTGGTCAGAAAAATCAAGAATTACTGCCAATTACCCTTCACATACATTGCACAAGGAAACTCTGCCAATATAAAAATCTAATTGTAGGGTTTTTTGGGCAAAATTATTTCAATATATGCTACGTGAAGAGTTAATAAAATGAAAAAGAGTGTTGATGCTTCAACTTGCTATTATGATTAAAAAAAAACATTTATACTAGATGATGTTGCATTTAAAATATACTGACACTTTTCTGTCAGCACCCATTTCCTTATTTAGATTTATCCTATGTATTTTTTGGAAATTTTCCCATCTTCATCCAATCTTTTTTAATTTCTTCCAACAGGCCAAATTCCCCATGCACTGCATTCCTCATTACTGCCGAGTCTCCTGTGGGCCAGAGAGCTCTGAGCTACCTTCATCATGAGCTACACCTGATAATGCAAAGGACACTCTCCCACTTTCCCTGCAACTTCCACCCAGTCAAACCAAAAGTACCACATAAATGTAAGCATCTTCTTTAAAACCGAAACATAAACATGCTTTGATTCCCCGAATTGATTTAATAAGGGGGAAAATTCTGTTCACCACTTCTCATTATGATAACTGTGTTTTCCTTTCAGCTACACTCATTCTTATAAGTCTGAAGTGTAAGAATGGCTCACCCTTACACTGAGTGAGGAGTGTGAAGTATCTGACAGCTGGAATGAACAACTTCAACTCAGGCACTTCTCCCTGATTTAACTTCTGATTTAACTTCAAAATTTGAAGTCTGTAGCCCAAGAATAGAAAAGAAAATGTTTCTGAAATTTGAGATTCAGATTCACACCTGTACTGGTTCATCATCCACTTTGACTTGTCCCGCAATCTCCATCATATCAAGAGCGAGGTGGCAGATTGACTTAGCGTGGTGTGTGCACGGCTCTGGCAGGCCGCTCACGGTCATGTACTTATCACCCACTGTTTCCACCTGTATGGAGAAAAACATTTTTTGTCATTCGTCACATGAATGATGTTTTATTTCCCTTTATTTTCATGTCATGTATAATCATCTGTACCCACTGTGCAACGGAGGGAGTCGTCTTGAATTCCCTGTACTGCTAGAAATAAACTGAAACACCCTTAGGTAAACACTTAAACACTTACATCAGCTCTAAGACATCCAGGGCCTCTTTGAGCCCCGCTAAAACTCAAGGACCACCAAGCCATTCAGCTTGTAGAGTAAATATTACTTCTTTTGGTGACCCAGTGCCTCAAGCCAATCCCTTGGAAGTGCCAAGGTCTGTTTGACTTCTTAAAGTGCATTCTTGTCTGAAAGCCTGGAGTGTAAATCTTCTTCACAAGCCCTATAAAATGGTGCAGTCCCTCTGTAAAACCACAGTGTTTAGAAGCTGGTACTACTCTTCTTATTGTGAAAAACTCAGGCCAACTGATATAAATACTCTCTTACTGACTTGTATGTGGATGATTTCATAGCATTATTCACCAGAGAGTCAGGGGGCTTCAATGGTATATTAAAGCTGGTGAACCAGCTGAGAACACTGCAGTCAAAAGGACTTGAATTCTTAATTTCTGACAACAGAATTGTAGTCTTTTGTACACTTTGATCATTATCAGTTACCAGAACAAGTCCCAGTCCTTTTTACCCCTATGCTGAGAGAAATTTACAAATATATATGTGATATACTGTCATGGTACAGTGCTTGCTTCCAACCTTGTATACATAAGGGTTCTTGCGAGAGTCTGTCAATATATCAAAACGCGTGTAAACATCATTGAGCAGGTTGACTATCTTGATGGCTCCCTCGGCTGACGCGTGCTTGCTGCAGAAGGCATTGAATCCCACAATGCCGCTAAAGAGGATGGTCACATTGTCGTAGCGTTTTGCCGGGACAGGCCGTTTGTGTCGCAGCTCGTTGGCAACAGATGGAGGCAGAACGGAATAGAGTAATCTGAAAGGAAGGAGAGAAATGAACATTTTGAGCGGAAGTGTATTTTACACTGTGCTCAAGCAGAAGAGTAATGGGCTGGGGCTGCCACGCTCTGAAGTCCATCCTTTGGATCAGCATTTTATTTGCTCACCCACTACCTTTTGGTCATTTTGCTATGCAAGCTGCTCTCAGATGGGAGGGTGGTGTTTCTATGGTAACCGGTTAGATCATGGCTGCCTGTTAAAAGCAAAATACCTTCCATGATGCATCATAATTTCCAGGACACATAATACACGCACGTAATGGTCACCACACAAAAATCTGCACATGCATATAGAGTATACGAGTTTACAGTATTTACCCAGGAGACAAGACCATGCATCTTAATGATGTTTAATGATTCGCATTTGACAGCGTTTTCTCTTATAAGGTAAACAGCAGCAAGAACAGCATAAATGAATGTTTTCATGATCACAAAATAAAGTGTTGAAAAGCTCTGAAAATGCAAATGACAGAGCCGCAACAGTTCTCTTAAATATTTAGAGAGGAGCCATGAATTCTAATCAGTGTTCAGAGCCCAAGGCACCACAGAATGGTGAGAATATTATTACAGGGATTCAAGAGGAGAGTGGAAGTCTTTTCCAATGAGAAGATAGGGCTGCTATAGCAGTCTTAATAAAGACCATGCTCCACCTCCGAGCTCCTCTCCAGCTGTCACCCACTGCTGTGCCAAATTACTATGACAGGCCCTTCTCTGAGAGCCAGAGTCCAAACTAACTGAGTGTCTTCCCAATAACAGGGAATGAAGAGTAGCTTAGGCAAATATCGACTTACAACAATAGATTCTAACCCTAGGTGGTCCTACTGTCACGTAGTGTCAACATCACTGTATGGGACTGAGACTGTATCTTGCTGTATCTTGAGTTTTTCTTGTCTAAAATCTGTCCATAGCAGGTCATATTAGGAATTGTCTCCATAAATGAGGGACTCATGAAAAATCTTTGCCGTTCATTTTTTACAGATAGAACAGGGATAACACCAGTTTTATTACACATATATCATGATGAGTTTGATGTTGACTCATAACTTACAGATAATTACAGGTTTGTGGTATATAATTACACATAATTGTGACTGCGATACACGCTTTTGCTCTGTAACTTAGTAGAAGGAAAAGTTTGTAAACACTGCTAAGTTTGGGTGTGAATAAAAAAGATAGGTTATTGATTAGCCGTGGTTCCCAATCTGGAGGTCGGGACCCCTCCAAGGGGGCACAAGAGAAATCTGAGGGGTTACAAGATGGTTAATGAGTTTATAAAAAAGAAAAAATATATGTATTTCTGGTACATATACGTACAGCATTTCTCTTATCTACATCTTTAACTTGTGAAATATAAGGCATTTTTATAAGGTTATTTTTTTTGTTTGAACAAGTCTTGCAATATATAAACTTTTATTGGGGTTCACAAGTTGACTTGTTTAAAAGGATCACAAGCCAAACATGGTGGGAACAGCTGGCTCCAAAGGCTCGCTTCAGACATTGCCTGCATATTAGCCACTGTGTGAATGCAATAGTTTGAGAGGGTTAAAAGTTTCCTTAAATTTTGTCATTGCAATTCTTATATTGTGGAGCTTGGGTCATATTAATATCTGGCAGGTCTGAGCAACATTTCTTGAGCTATTTATATGATATAGTGATGTGTGTTTATAATAACTTTGCTGTCATTTAGTAAAAGCCGGAGCTCCAGTGTTTCTGTAGGCTAATTTAAAAGCTAAAAAGAAAGAAGATCTATTAAAAAAAAAAAAAAAACAACAACCCTAACCTGTCTGTCTTTTTCTTCTCATCCTCCAGGGCCCGGAGTGTGTGTTGCAGACGATCCGTCAGGATTTCCAGCTCTTGGGTCAGCTTGTACTCCTCGCGGAACTGCTCGCCCAGCAGCACCAGGTCACGCGTGGCGTCGTGTAGCGGGATGTCGCTCAGGTACAGCCCCCTTCGTGTAAGATCATCCAGGTTCATGACACTAACCACAAAAATTGAGAACAGGTGAACAAAGAAAGGAGAAAACAGTGCAAAATATATGCATTATTGCTGGTGTTACTGTTATTTTCACAAAGGAATTGCTGACAGTGTCTGATTTGTGTCTATGCTGGCAGGAAAACTACAGACTTGCTTTTTGTTCTAGCTCATATCAATGATGAGCATAAATTAAACAGAGCTTCAAGTATGAAGCGCTAGCAGTGAGATCACCATCTCTTTCAGGGCTGAGCTGTCTGTCTCCAGATAAATGTTCCTCTTGTGGGGTGAGGTCAGACACTGTGCTGGTCGAGATATCTATGGTCAGGTGAATGAGCATGCTTCTCTGTTTCAGAGGCTGTTTTCAGAGGCAACCTTTTGTGAAAACACTGATCTTGTCCTCTGCAAAGAGTCTTCGATCTGTGAGGATAAGATCTCTTGAACCCTGCTCTCCTGCATCCAATATTTCACTAGACATGTCTGATTGGTTCTGTTAGGGCCACAGAGGCTAATGGAGGTCACAACAGAGGAACCAATGTAATTACCAGCTCACAGGTTTCTTTGTGTCTTTGTGGGGTTGTTTTCTCTTGCCATTTACGTACACATATATTTGTTTATGAAAGCACAAAGGCAAAATACATTAGAGCTTAATTGCTTAATTGACTGAAGTATATAACCTCATTGCTCTTACTGTGATTATGAACACATTTGAATTATAAGCAAAGTAGAAAAGGTTTTCTACTGATATTTTTCCTATAGTTCATCAATCATTTTCTTTCAGTGGCATCATTAACAGTACATGAGCAGAATATTGTGAATACCTTATTTTAAAAGACATTTCCATGCAGAGCAGAAAAACTGCCGTTAGAAGATAAAGTAATATATTCTATATTTCCCTTAAGAGACCAAAGCCATCAATGTATTTTTGCTCTCCAAAAACTACAAATTCTACGCATTAAGTCTTCCTCCCAATCTTTAGTTGGATGATATGCTCCTTCACTACAATGAACATGAGCACTGAGCATGAGCATTGAGCATGAGTATTTTGAGACAATCCCAAGTAAACCAGTCTGCTACCATAAACACCTGCTAGATCATATTAATCTGCATCTGAATTTACTCCCATTCAGGTAACATTTGACTCAAAATTAAAATACATTACACAACTGCTCTCCAGTATATAATTATTGAATTTTTTTTTCCTAAATTAAAGTATATATTTGTGACCCCCCCCCTTTTTTTAAGATTTAGGTCTTCAGTAGGAACAAATGGCCTTTAGGCTGAACATCACAGAGTAGGGAACAAACTGTACTGAGATAAAAGCAAACCCATTGGAGGTAACCTTCTAGCATATTGTCAATATACTGGTAATGGGGGAGTAGTGAACAAAAACAAAACTGTTGAGGAATTGGGCAATGACAGCTTCTCAATTTTACTTAAAATTGTGGGTTATGTATATAGTCGCCTTTACGTATATTATTGTCAAATTTTTTATTTCCATATAAATAGAAGTGCAATGGCATTCGTCAAAGAAAATTCTCAATTTGAATGTCAGTACTTTCATCTTTGCCAGATGTTTTAAGTGTTCCCATTCAGTAAATAAAAAAGAATGTGTGTTTTGGTGTGTGTGTTCAGTCTGTGCTTCTGTCAGGACCGACTGCACTGTGGGTTTACCTGGGTGAGCAAAGAAAAAGGATGTTCTCTGCCTCTGGCAAGTAGATCATCTGTCCTTTCAATCTCAGACAGCTGATCTCCACCCCCGTCAGCTCGTCCTCGTTCTCTACTGTCTCCACATTCAGCAGGCCCTCCTGTCAGGATTACATCACACTTATGAATATTTCATTATATGTTCTCCTCTAAATCTGCCTCAAAACTGGGCACCAGTTCAGCTCGCTCTTTATTTTTAAAACTGTATGTTTTTTTGCTTTAATTGTTATATGCATTACCACTGGAGAGTTTCAGTTCAGATTTTATGTGTAACTCTTTTTTCTTGTAACATGGCTTATGTAGCATCCCAAGAGTGCTAGCATTTTGAGATGGGTCTCCTCTCAGTGGGTACAATCTAGATTTTAAAGAGTTTGTGGACATCACTTTAAGACCTATACATTTACTATCCCATGAGCCGACGAAACTACATATGTTTTTGTGTTTTTCTATTCTTACTATATTTTTCCTATGTATCCTATGTTTCCATCTAATTTCTAATTGAAATCTGTGCTACTTATGAAGTTTGCTTTGCCTTTCCATTTCGACATTTAGACCTTTGTATTCTCTATGCCTTGCATAAATGTCAATATGAAACTCTACATATTCTTTTCTTTGATTATTTGTTCAAATGCTCAATAATCTCTGCATGCAAAGAATTCCATCCTCATTAACAGGGTTGATGAAACACAAAAAGTCAAAATGTTATGCAGCTTCTAAAAATATCAGTGAGCTCATCAATATTAATATATAAAACTATGAAAACCTTCTGTCATGTACAATCAAACCAATTTTTTGATCGTCATATTTTAGTGTTTTGTTCCTCCTGGAAAATTATTCTTATATAGAAAATGTAGTGATTTGTTAAGTCAACAACACTGTGATCAACACTGTTACATATCATATATACCTTGCTTCGCAGAACGAAGACAGTGTTGATGTGGGAAAGGATGCCGTGAAAACTGAAGTCAATGTGAGGACGGACCAAAGAAAAAACTGAAGGGAGGATACAGGTACCAGGCTGGAGCTGGGGAAGAAAAATTCAAATAGGTTTATTTCAGTCACATGAAATTACAAATAATTCCAATATTTGTTATCTGTGTAGTTAATTACTGTAACATTCTGGGCAGCCAAAAAAGTGCAGTCCACTACTCATTCTGAGACAAATACAAGTCCTGTAACGACAGAATCAAAAGCAGACTTTATGAACTAATGTTTACTGCTCTTTTAGTATAAGTGAATGTGCACCTGTGGCAGAACTCGATAAATGGCGTTCCCACACTGTGTGAGCATCAGGTCCTTGTCGAACATGAGGTGGAACGGGAAGGCCTTGCAAAATGTGTACGGACTGATCCGAGTCTCCTGCGTGCCGTTCTCCTCAAAGCCATCCAGGTCCTCATAGAACGCCTCCTCCTCTGAGTCCTTCTCCTCAATGAGGAACTTGATGTGGTCGCACTCCTCACTTTTCGGCTGGATCATCTGTAAAAGATGAAGTTAAAAAATTGATTAAATCGTGTATTATTGTTACAGTACAGGAATGATGAAGTTCAATTTAAACTTGTCTATATAGTGGCACATGGTCACCGCGATAAGACGTTTTCAATTAAATATTTCGCCTTTGCCATATCAGTGTGATTAATATCATCCCATTGATATTATTATTATTCTAAAATTACGAGGGTATAGAATGACATTATTCTGTGGGTTTATGGGCATAAGGCATGCTGACGTCAAGCTGCTGTCTCTGCACCCTGTTGCCACAGCAACAGTGGCTAATATTTCCAGAAATTGGGTGTCACATTTAGAGCGTCTGCCATTTTCTGTTCTTTCATTACACACACAGTTGCTGAAAAATATTATCCTGTCTGTACAATATGATTAGGTTTGGGAGAAAATGTCACTCGCTTATGAAATGAAGAGAAAAATCCAACCATAGTACAACTGATGACTGAGGAGAACAACATACCACAGTTATCGATATAGATTACAGACTGTGATTAGTGGGCTGAGCATCAATGTTAAATAATTACAGTTTATGATATCTTGCTGTTACTTTTTTTCTCTACCAGTTTAGACAAAATCAGAGTAGTGTGGTTGCGTAAATTAGCCAAGGTGAAAAAAACAAATAAAAAACAAAAATAGTAATGATTTATTAAATATCGAATAAACATGAAGTTGACAGCCACAGCGGTTAGACATAGTTAAAATGAAAACATGGAGGAAAAAACTCCCCGAAATACTCCTGACGTCTCCAAGCTAGAGACTCTATAACTTAGATCTAAAAATATCCTCTGACTCACAGACGTTAGCCAAAAACTCACCGCTGAACTGCAGATGTCACGGTGCAGCTCTGTTTTCGTTGTGGATATTTTTTAATTTTCTATTGTTTAATCGCCACATTATAACCTCTTCAATCGTACTCTGAGACACAAACTTACACACTCTGACACAAAGCATTACAGGGACTAAAAAGCTTCATTGAATGCTATACCATAAATTACACAGGAACTGGGGAAAGCAAAAACGTCATCCCCATTCATCACTAGCAGCAGAGAGAGCCATTAGAGCTGTGAGTTCACTGTGCACAAAAGGGAACAAAAACAGTAAAGCAGACCTTCATCTCTATCTCTGTTCCATGGATTTGTTGAGCGACAGTTTTAATGATGCCAATCACAATGTCTTGCAGGCCTTCTCTCTCTGAGTAGTAGTGAAGAATCAGATTATTTCCCTTCTCAGCATCGGTGCAGCGAAATGAGGGAGCCCTCATCCCAGGGTAAATCGTACCCAGGTGGTCATGTAGAGCATCCAAATTCTGAAAATTTAGATTGAAGGTGAAACATGCAACATTTAATCACAGCACATTTCATTAAAACCTTGCTGAGGTACATTATAAGACAATGCCTTACAAAATACATTAAACAGTAAAGGGGGACTCCCATTATTTAGTTTTGCACTTCGATAACAATGGTGTACTTCTAAGAAACAGATTGACTTCTGCTCAAAATGCATAAAAAGCAGTAGATTTTGAGTTATCTGGACTCTCATATCCTGGTGTCAGAACTGTGACGCTGGATCCTACAATTCCCATAATCCAACACAATATTATCTTTAAGTTGACCCTCACACCCAGTTAATTCTCATGTTTTTAAAACATCACCGCCCCCAGTCTGTGACACGGGCTTTCTGTGAAAAATTCAAGGAGTGGAGTGTGTAATTGGACAGAAGGGAACTTACTAGATCTCTGTAGCCCAATCCTTATCTCTGCTTGACGGTAATACCTCATTGCTGCATTGGCACAACATACCCAGATCTCCAACAGAACTGCCATGAGTTCACTTGCAGTTTTGGGTAATGTAGGTGCCAGGTTTTGACAAGGGGGAATAATGGATATAATAAAATGATGATATGGTTCTTCTACATCGATTTTTGATCCGTTTTTTCCCCTAAACTGTCCACTGTGAATCTAACATTTCTCATAGGAACGCGATGATAAATCAGTATATTCCTTGCAAAACTGTAATTATACAAATGATTACAGTTAGTATTAACATCAAACTCTCCTACAGGCAAAGAGGAGAGAGCCTACCTGCAGGAATTCACGGACATTCGATCCTAACACTCGCAAGATGGTGTCGTATCCTGACTCTTGGCAAAATTCAAAAAACATCTTCCCAAACATCTGCAAGATGTCTCCTGCATCGATCTCTGTAAAACACAACAGAGCTTATTAATATCTCAGCTTATGACACAGGTGACCATTGTGTCATGAAGCTACATTTGTAACATATATCGTATGTATAATTTTTTATCTACAATAATTAAAAAAAAAAAATGCTGTCACTTACTGAGAACTTTACTTGCAGCTGCAACTAGATCATATGTTTTAGCATCATCGTATATGATCCTAACAAGGAACTGACCCTCAATGTCAAGTTGAGCCTCTCTCCTGAAAACAAAGTGAAGCTGTTACTCATGAGTCACCGCAAATGTTAGAGCAGAAGTAAACAGTCATTGTAGGCAACTTGTTCAGGCAACCAGCGGCTCTTCCTTTTTGGAATTGCTTTTCTACAGTTGCTTAATCCACAAGGGTACTTCTGTTTGCAGGAACGAGTCAGTAACAGCTGTTGAGTCTTATTTGTGGCCAGTCAATGTGAGTCCTCATTTATATTACAGTAACATAAAAAAAAAAGTTATCCATATTGCTTTTGCCGGGTTGTGTGGTTTCAGAACTTCCCTGTGAAACAAGTATATAAAATCATGTTTTAGAGTTAGGTTAGGTTTTTTCTACTGCAGATCCTTTTGTAAGCGCTCCAAGCGCAGAGTGCACTTTGCTATTTATATGTATAATTTTTTATCTACAATAATTTAAAAAAAAAAATGCTGTCACTTACTGAGAACTTTACTTGCAGCTGCAACTAGATCATATGTTTTAGCATCATCGTATATGATCCTAACAAGGAACTGACCCTCAATGTCAAGTTGAGCCTCTCTCCTGAAAACAAAGTGAAGCTGTTACTCATGAGTCACCGCAAATGTTAGAGCAGAAGTAAACAGTCATTGTAGGCAACTTGTTCAGGCAACCAGCGGCTCTGCCTTTTTGGAATTGCTTTTCTACAGTTGCTTAATCCACAAGGGTACTTCTGTTTGCAGGAACGAGTCAGTAACAGCTGTTGAGTCTTATTTGTGGCCAGTCAATGTGAGTCCTCATTTATATTACAGTAACATAAAAAAAAAAGTTATCCATATTGCTTTTGCCGGGTTGTGTGGTTTCAGAACTTCCCTGTGAAACAAGTATATAAAATCATGTTTTAGAGTTAGGTTAGGTTTTTTCTACTGCAGATCCTTTTGTAAGCGCTCCAAGCGCAGAGTGCACTTTGCTATTTATTCAATCGACAATCCAATTTTTAAAAAATTGTCAGAAATCGTAATGAGGGTCTGATTACTACTGTTTAACTGAGAAAACAGAAATGATTTACAGGCCTGACCGGCAAGCGCCATTTTATCAGAACCTGCAACAGCTGGAAAAACATACCAAGCCTTGGAAGGTTTTGGAAAGAAAATAAGAATTCATTTTAAATCACTCAGCCCATCAAGTCTGAAAACAGAACAAAATATGATAAATTGTGTATTAAATAAGAATAAGCTACATCTGTAGATGCTGCGCATCAGTATAGTTTTTTTGTGGCGGATGGAGAATGACCACTTTAAAAAACATTTACACAAGGCAGCTGCTGCTGTTTTTTTCCTTTTCTTTTTTAGGCAGGGTCAGGTCAAGGGCAGTTAAGACTACAGATGAAAAATAAACAAAGATGGAGCCAAATATTTTAACATGCTGAAAACATGACATGTTAACATTACACTTGAGATTGGAATTGCATTCATCACGTTCAGTTGTAACTGAACAAATTCTTTTGAATTAGAATGAATATCATACATTTTAAGTGGGATCTGCTCCATTACGTTTTTTTTTTTTTTTTACAACTTGTTGGACTGTGGTTGATACATGACATGAATTTCCTGTGAAAACCACAATATCTCCAAATATTTAACTTTTCATGAGCTAATAGAAAAAAAATCCTGTTTTCAGCTTTGTGAGACTCCAATTTTAGATAATGATGCAAATAATAAAGGTTTTTAATTCGATGACTAAACTTTAAAAGAAACAGAATAAATTTGTCAACCCATTAGGGAAAATGTTATTTTTCCACTTACTGGTAAGATTCAGAATCATCAAACAAGAACAGACATAGTTTTCACTGAACAGCACCAATGGTCTTCATTGACTTGCAACTAACATACAACCCTAACAACGGTGGAATGTAACTTATACCATTCACCCAAGCACTCCTAAAACTTTGAGGTACTGTAGTTGAGCACTATTATTTTATGCTATTTTGTATTTCCACTCCGCTACATTTCAGAAGGAAATATTGGGGTTTTTTTCACTCTACTACATTTATCTGACATTGATCAATCAAAACTAGTTGACACTAGTTACTTTGCATTTTTTTTATTTATTTATTTATATTTTTTTACATACATTATATGTGGAACTACCCAACAATATATGAAGCCATAGAAATAAGTTCCACTTTGACTGGCAACAACATCCAAACGTTAGTTATACATGAATGCATTGGTAACAATATTCAAAAAGTATTATATATTACTCACGGGGCCATGAGCATATTTACTTAGAATAATCTTTCCTGATCATAGTTATACAGGAGCATTTTTTTTACACCGCAGAAACACTGCTTTTAGTTTATCAGAGATCTAGATACTTCTCTCACCTGTGCATCCTCCTAACCTGCACTAAATAACTATTCCCCTGCCTACAGCAGTCACTGCAGTGATTGGTTACAAAACAAGTTTCCGTGGGACAGAATCATAAATGTGATATTTTATTTATTTTTTTTTTTTTTTTTACATTTCACAGACTTTGGGGGTGAGTTTCGGCGTGAGGCTGAAAAGAACGAGGGGTTAATCATTACGGTGAAAGCAAACGTCCATCCCATGCCGGCAGCCCACTGAAGGCGAGCTGGGCCTGCCTCGTCTCCCTGTCGGGGTCTGGTTGGCTGCAGCGCGACCTGTGATACCGACCAACGGGGCCGAAATAGTAAACACACGATCAGATGATCGGACACTCACTTGATGTCTTCCCACACTTCCGGGCCGTAATTCCTCAAAACGAGCAGCTCCAAGGCGTGATTCACAAAACCGTACTGCAAATGTGTGGAGAGACAAACACGAGAGGCGTGAATATTATCCCATGCACACACGCGTTTCTTCTCTAAATGCGTGAAATTCGCGCCCGGAGCACGTTAAATGCGAGAGGTGAATCCGCATTCAGATTTCGGTCACCTGTTTATAGACGGTGCACTATATAGAAATGTACCGTAGAAATGTACCGTGTAAACGCTGCACGAACGGGATATTTCTTTTAAATGAATCGCGTCGCGTTACGTTAAAGTAGAGTTTTGAATCATCAAAACGTGACAAAACTCCGTGTTTACGTACCATCGTGGACGCCGATCTTCTTTTCCCCCCTTTTATTTATTTTTTTTTCAAGCAAAACCCGTTGAATCTGACACAACCTTCATCGTTTGATACAGATGCTGAGTGTCCCTGGTTCCGATCCCGCCCCCTTTTCTCCCCCCGGTGGCTATTGCTAGTGACTGACAGCGAGTCTGGCCAATGGCAGAGCCGAGACGGTCTTACGTCAGCCCTCCTTGACGAATGAGAACCGAGCCACCGCTGTCAAGCTGATGTTGGTGAAGGTTGAAAAAACAATCTCTGACAAGATAGTTTCTGGTTTTTAACGTTATTGTATTCTGTCAAATGTTCAGCTCCTATGATCCGTGACACAAAATCATTCATATATATGTATATATATATATATATATATATATATATATATATATATATATATATATATATATATATATATATATATCTTCACACAGCAAATACGCTGTTCTTTCACAAATATATACTAGATTCTATGATAGATTCTACTATACCTTTGTCATCATTTGGATGACTGGCCCTTTAGTTACTTTTAGTTATTTGTTTCATAAGTATCATCAGCGAAATGAACTTAAAAGTATTAAAAGTACAAGTACTGACTACGCATAATATTACCAGTGCATATTAAAATCTATAGGCCTTTTTTTTTTTTTTTTTTTTTTTTTTACTGCTTTATTATTGTTATTGATGTTTTAACACCTGAATAGCAACTTCATGCAGCAGCGGGGTCAAAAGGGAGCAAATTCTAACGACCTTATGTACTTTATGGGTTTCTTTTTTAAAAATCTCTAACAGTGCATCGTAGCCCATTTTTAAGACTACCTCATGTTTTTTAAAATGTAAAACCTTAATCCCCAAAGTGACCAGTAACTGTTGTCACGTTATCATCTGTAGTAGATTAAACACTACATTTTCTCTCTTAATATAATGAAAATATACTTATTTTACACCATTGCATATCTTATCATAATTCTTTGTGCCCATAGCCTAATTCAACATTACAAATCTTTTTTTTTTATTATTGTATAATACTCTACACACTGTAGAGCCACATAGTTCTGTTAATGTCAATATTTATTGCGCTTTTATTACATTACAATATAGAGTAAAGCACAGCATTATGGGTGTTAGTAGAACATTCATCGTATTCTTGTTGTGTCGTATTCGCTCTGTATGGGGAAGGAGTGCTATGAAACTAATAAATATGGTATAAACATGTGTACAATGAAAAAAAAACATTACTTATATTAGGAATATTGGATCATGGAATGCTTTATGTTTACTAAAGTTTAAGTTACATATTATTACAAATATATGCTGAGTTAGAACCATATATCTCTGGAAGAAATTATTGACATTTAAATTCATATTGAACCAAATCCCCCAAAAAAAGGTGAAAATTAAATTTAAAAAAAGCAAAAAACTTTTTGACACTCCCTGTATAGTTGCCATAAGGCACCTAAATCTGCTCTGCATCACTTCATTTGATCCTGAATCTTTGAATAATGTTAGTATTCGCTTAAGCTTTTATTACATGTCATCAAATTCCTTCAACTGAAACACACATACCCAGTTCAGTTTTAATCTTGATTTCTTCTGCTGTCCTGAAAGGCCAAGATGCTTTAGCAGATGTAAATGGACCAGTCAGATACTTACAAACAACAATCATGACTAAAGGAGCCACTCTGTTTTACAACATCACATTGAGAATCAACATCCAGGATGTATTTCAGTATCATCATTGCGAAATGTGATTTAAATGTCTTTACAGCACTGCAAATCAAAGACAACTAACTAATTTTAAATACTCAATTTAGTGTTAGTTTCATATATCTTATATGATTTTTTTTTTTTTTAAATTGTCTCAAAATCTTACATTGACAGTCTGCAGTGGGAACTTGGAAAACATTTGGAGAAATAATAATGATGGAGGTGGGTGTTTCTATCCACTACAACTGATAAATAGATAATTGTACAGAGACGAGACTCGTGTTTGACAGCAAACTGACATATCTGTAATTAAGCAGCTGCAAGAGTTTGACTGATAGACAATTTCATCAATATCTAAACAACCCAAACCAAAATATACAAGATGTTGGCACTGTATTCACGAAATACACTTATATTTCTCTATATCTAACAATTCTGAGCTGTGCAGCAGCTTGACTTCATTTCAGAGTCAGTTTTGAAGTTTTGAAGGACGCCTCCAAAAAGTAACAAACACCAGGGATGTCTTCTGGGAAGTTGGCCGGAAGCTCCTGTCTGCTCCTGGGAACGAAGACAAACTCTGGGCGATCCTTGAGCAATCTGGGACAAAGAGCACACAAATAAAACATGAATCTAAATGCAATGTGTCAAATTATTTGACACAAAAAGACACAAATTGTTCTTGTAAAATGTGAGTTTCCTGACTAGAGCACTTTTATTTTCTCTGTTTCTCTGTGGCCCCTTTAAAATCAGCCAAATGTTTATTTTAGGTGGTTAACATCTACTGCAACAACTACTTCCAAATTGTATTAGGAGAGATACTACACCTGTGAGTTGTAGGGCTGATATTGATTTTTCTAGGTTGGCTGCAGGATTCAAACTTGTTGGCTAATGTGACATTGTTCCCAAAAAGGCAGTAACGTGGCATCTTCACCCCAACTACACCAGCAAGAACTGAACCACTGTGAAGCCCGATACGCATCTGGAAAAAAAGAAGAAAAAAAAACAATCAACACAAATCATGCTTCTCTTTGCATTTTCTTA
Organism: Istiophorus platypterus; assembly: GCA_016859345.1. Taxonomy (NCBI): domain Eukaryota; kingdom Metazoa; phylum Chordata; class Actinopteri; order Istiophoriformes; family Istiophoridae; genus Istiophorus; species Istiophorus platypterus. Next base: position 11,813,701 of record CM029114.1, on the reverse strand, counting down.
ATCAAAAGCACTGAATCAATCTCTCATAGTATACGGGCATAGGGTTGGTATTGTCATCAGCTCAGCTCCTGAGTAACCCTAATGTTCATCTGCATATCAATTTTTGTATTTCACATAATAAAAGCAATACTTTTAAAGGATATAACATGGTTATATTCCATATTTTTCTTATTGTCAACAAATCTCACGAAAACAGGTCCCCATCTGTTTGTGTGCATATATACGTGTGAATGAGGACACACTTAAACATGCACAAGGTTTTGGGTGGTGAAATACATATTGCACAGAGTACCTTTGAGTAGCATTAAAGAGGTGTTTCATGAAATGACTAATCTTCTATTAATAATGAAAGTTAAGTAGAAGTAGTTTTATGGATTTTTTTTTTTTACAGTAACAAAAACAGAGAATATCAGCAGTGTTATCCTTTAGCATCTTAGCAATCAGTGTCCAAAGGCTGATTTTCCCTGATTTAAATGCAGCTAAACAAAGGTGAGTGCAGCCATCTTTCACTATACTGTTCTAAAATCTTCCTTTGATTTTCATAGCGTATTGATTTTAAGTAAGACAAAACAGTTTTTACACTTTTTAAAAAATGCCTCGTGTACATATATTTTCTATCACACATATATGTCATGATATGCAGCCAGATTTCTCATGAAATGGAAAATTCTTCTGTTTAATTTTGTGTACGTTTCCTTCTAATTTGACTTTTTTAAATATTTTATCATGTATAGTCAGATCAGTTCTGATGAGATGATGTGGATGCAGCTCTAAATTTGCTGTGGGCAAGAAAAATCTCTGATTTCTAAATAGTTCTTTAGTATCTGACAAACTGAAATGATTTGTATAGTTATAATGTTGAGGCATCATGTAGATTTTTTGTTTCTTGATTAACTCGCTCTTTTAGTTTCTAAGGTAGATGAAGATAATTTTAAAAAGTATTTTAAAATAAGTCATACCATTGATCAAAAACTTAACTACATTAGAGGCAAAGGTCCAATGATATCTTATAACTTAATGAAATAATAAAAATGAATAGACAATGAAGTTTCATTCCCTTCTATTTGTTCTTTTCCTTTCAAATGGGACACATTTCTTTTTAAATTAAAAGCCTTCATATCAAAACACTCTTGAGTTGGGTTGTTACATAATCACGCTGAATAAGTAGTATTAAAGTATTCAGTACTTGACCCTCACCTGTATTGGGTCTCCAGTTGGTGTCATGACTTCATCTGAGAGCTCCATCATCTTTAAGGCCATGAGTGCAATTTGGACGGCATGAGTCTCACTCTCCTTGTGTAAGCCACCAGCTACACAATACGCATCTCCGATGGTCTCTACCTGAACACAGTGGAGGATCATTAAATGATTTCCAACCTGGAAACTGAGACGATGAAGAAATTATATGTGCCCCCTTCCACCCAAACTCAAGGGCTGCCTTGTGTGAATCTAAGCTCATATTGCGCTTAATTTATTTAACCCTACATTTAAAACTTTATTGAATATGTGCTGTGCCTGGAAGAAAATGAACCTTGAACAGCATGAAAAATATGAAGTGGATCTTCATGAAAATCTCTCAGACTAAGAATATGACTTGCTTCTCATCCTCTAGCAAAAGACAGGGAGCAAGAAACGTGTAATAAAAAACTCAAACAGTGATAGCGCTGGATCCTTGGCCACATTAAAAAATTCCAGAAGTGTTTTGTCTGCTTCTTCTTGATCTTTCTACATATAAATCTGGACCACAGAGCACTCAGCAGCTAGGTGGAGGAGACAGAGCGAAATCTATTTTTAGACTCATACACGGTGAGTGGAAACAGGGTCCCGAAGGAACTCTGACTTCCGAGCATTTTACGAGACATTTGTCAAACATGATTCTCAGTCTGTTATGCTTCAGTGACACTTTGATTACATTATCCAACCTCCCTGTTGATGAGCAGAAAATGAGGTAGTTGGTTGAGTTACCATCAGACCTTTTGGTCCCTTTGCACTTACAAAGAAAAATCTGATGCTGGTAACTGACGTCCTGAATTATTTATATTTCGTCAAAGGAAAGAAAAGTTTTTTTAAGCCGAGTTTGCAATAAAAAGGACAGAAATCTAACTTCAATGTGTTTAAATACCAAAAAATATTGTCACTTCCTCTTAAATTGTTTTCTGGGTGTTTTTTTTTTTGATTTTGTATGCTGGGATGTTAAATCTGACTTGGTATTGTACCACATCAGTCACACCTTGGCATAAAAAAATATAATAGTGTGGCGTGATGCCAATAGGTTGTTCAATTGCTGACGATGCCTGTATAGTGATGCTGGTTTGTTTACATTTTATCACTTTGAGACAACATGAGCCTAACTGACCAGTGCCAAATTTCTCATGAATTCTCAGCTCAACAGTTGTTACAGGTATGACTGAGAAATTCAAGCATGTGCTTATGTGTTAACTTCAGCTTCACTGACTTCAGGGTAGCTCGCCCTCACAGTACGTTCCAATAACCAACCTTATAGACATCAAGCTCTCCGCAGTGGTGGTCAAACCTGGTGTACAACTCATTGAGCATGGTGATCACTTGCATCGGGGTACAGCGGGAGCAAACAGCCGTGAAGCCCACAATGTCAGAGAAGAGCATTGTAACCCTGTCAAACTTCTTGGCCTGGACCGTTTGTCCCTGCCACAGCTGCTGTGCCACGGTGCCGGGGAAGATGGAGAAGAGGAGGTCCACCGTCTTCCTCTTCTCCTCCTCCAGTGCTTGGTGAGCATGCTCCAAGGCTGCCTTGGCTTTCCCCAGACGCTTCTTCAAACCGTCCTGGGCTTTGGCCTGTTCGCCAACCAGTACCACGTCACGCAGTGCATTATGGATAGGGATGTCTGACAGGTAGAGGCCGCGGCCAGTTAGCTCCTCAAGCTTGTCCACGCACGGTGAACCCAGGAACAAGATGGCGTTGGACTCTGAAACATAGATCATCTGACCTTTCAGGTCCATGAGCTGAAAGAAAAAAATCATATGATGAGAAAAGTTTAATTACTGGAATTTGGTGAAGCTAGTTTGAATTAGGCTCTATAGTAACTGTCTGCAGTTCAATAAATTTTTTATTTTATTTATTCAGTTTTCTTTTTAAAGAAGACTGATTTGGATTGCCCTGTAAACTACATCTGTCAGCAAAAGACTATTATTTTCTTCAAGTACAATTTTTTCTCAACCAATTTTTTTTTTTTAGTTTGGCATCCATGCATTTCAAAATAAGCAATGATTACATAAATAAATCCCCCCCAAGACATATAGAACTTTAAACATTAGAGAAAAGAAAAGCAAACAATTTGCATGGTATTTATAAAATACCAGCTGTGTGCAGCTGTCTCAGCCACAACAGGGAACAGAATCAAAAGGTTTATTCATGTTTCAGTGGAAACCAAATTTTAAAAGCGTCCCATCCAATTTAAAGACTTTTTTTATTAGTGAAAGTAGCAGCGTGGCTCTAGGGATGGCGGTGTCAGTCATTTGGTCGGTTGGTTCAGTCCGGTCAGTCCAGACTGAAATAGATCAACAACTACTGAAAGACATTCGGTGCAGGCATTCATTTCCCCCAGAATCCTGTTGTCTTCTTACTTTTCATCCTCCACCACCATGAAGTTAACATTTGTGGATCAGATTAAAAAATCTTGGCTGTTGCTGGACGGACTGCCGTTAAGTTTCCTATAGACATTGATGTTTTATTGTTGGTGATCTCTTGACGTTTAATCGAGGGCCATCTTCAGGTCAAATATTTAATCCTGCCAATACTTTTGTTAATGACCAAATACCCTCAAAACTAATGTCCTTCTCATCAACCACAGCTGTACTTTGTGTTTGAGGCTAATGTGGAAATGTTAGCATACTTGTACCTTAAACTAGGATGCTTAGCGTGGTAAACGTTACATTTGCTGAACATCATCATCAGTATTTAGTGCTTCTTTGCATGTTAGCAAATGCTAACACACTAAAATAAATTACTGACTTTAGTAATACATAAGGAATAAAAAATCATATCAATTTCTCATGTACTTACTTGAGGTGACTCAGACTACTCTGACTGACACCATCCTCTGGCCAGTTATTACAATTATTAATTGATCATGTCCGATAAAGAGCAAAAACAAATATTAGAAATCAACTTTAGTCAGTCTGTTTGTTTTTCCTAATTTGGCCTCAAAGAGCTGAGGCTATGGCTGTTGACCCTTAGTCTTGTGAACTGTTATAAGAACAACAGCTGTAGAGAAAAATACAGTAACATTTTATATGCTGAATATGCCACCTATGCACCTCATGTTTGTGCATAGTGGACGTGTCAGTTTAGCAATAAGTCATCAACCCCAGATGAAAGAGACTGAGATACTTGCTTTCTGCTCAATCAGTGACTGAACACATTTTAACTGGACTCTGCTGACAATAAAGAGAAAGCTAAAGCTACCACTGGAGGACTAATATTATATTAAGTGGAAGCATCTTTGGCTGAATGTCATTAGTCATTACACCTCTGTCATGTTTACCTGCTGATACATTTTTTTTCTTCTCAGGGCGACCAATTGCTGTGCACCCTCACATAAATAGCACAAGCATGGCTGTGCCTTTGATGGATAAAATGGGCTGACATTTGCCTCTGATCTCTGCTGGGGATATAATGTTGATCTCCACCTCCAGCCAAGTACACCACTAATAAGCCCAACTGCTTATAAAAAGCCTGGTGGTTTTTTTCTTTCCTTGATCTTGCTTAATTTAATATTTAGATAATGACCAAAGACCTTTTCTGCCTTGTTAGTCATGGACATCGCCTCTCAAGTTATATGTCACAGACATGCTGACATACCTTCCCTGTGTTTTCTGTGGCGGAGACTCCATGCTTGATCCGAATGATAAACTGTGTGTTTAGCATGGTCAGAATACCTTGAAAGGTACATTTGATCTGAGGAGAGACAATAGAGAAGTGTTCTTGGAAGGTAGCAGACCGCCTCAGCCCATCCTTTCTGGTCAGTCTCTTCCTGAGCCCATGTCCTATTTGAACCAGAACCAAGTCCTGGTCCAGGATCAGATGGAAAGGGAAAATGGTGGAGAACAGGGTGGTAGGAAGGGTCCCAGCAGAGGTGGCCCGCAGCGGGCTGGGGCTCAGATTCTTAGCATCCTTAACAAGAACTGTGTACAGAAGACTTGGCTGCGGGCTGGACTGTAAGATGCTGTCTTTAGCACTGGGGGGGTCCATCAACACATCCACAGTGGTGTGATACAGCAGGTGGGCAGCAGCTTTGATGACTCCGGGGAAAAATAGCTGAGTGGTCGGGCGGGGGTTGAAGAAATAGACAGTAAGCAGACCCGGATCCTTGTCTAAGCACAGCACCGAAGGTTGGTTTACACAATCCTCTCTGTCCAGGTTGGGCAGTGTGCTGCTCTGTTTCAACAAGACATTGAAGCTGTTGAGGAAGTCTTGGAGAGCTCCCCCCACCACCCTCAAAATGTGTCCGTCCTCCTCGTAACACATGTTGAAGAGCTCCTCGCCAAGAGAAACTTGCAAAGCTTCCATCGGGATTGCTGTCAGATACATGAAGGGGAAACAGGTGAAGATGGGAAGCCCACAATGCCCAGAAATTGAAAATGCAATTGACATGTATTGTAAAATGAGTTTCACATTTGACATTACCTGTTTTGGTTGAGTAAATGTTTATCATCTCCACTAAACGCTCTGGTTCATCACCGCAACTCTGATTGTATGTGCAGCAAACTGTTGGACTGGGAAGGCAATTGATATCGAATTCAGACACATAAACCAGGGCTCGGTGGACCATAGATTTACTGTTCAGTTGCTGGAAAATATCAGATTAGAGCTGCGCCTAGCCTTTATTTTCATGATCTTTGAATCTGCCAAGTATTTCTTAGACAATCAATCAAAAAAGGATGAAAAATGCCTCGTTATAATTTCCCAGGCCCAGGCTGACATTTTCAGATGATCTTGTTCTGTCTGCCAACAGTCCAGAACCCACAGATATGCAGTTTACTGTCATATGTGACAAAGAAAAAACGGCAAATCACATATGAGGATGAATAATTGACACCTTTGCTTAAAAGAGATAAATAAATCTTAAAAATAGTTGTTGATTCCATTTTTAAGTGACTAATTGGTTTAGCGCTACACTCCACTATGACTACGCTATTAAAAGTGGTCCATTGTCTACTTGCTATACTCTATAGTAATGTGTTTTCAGCAGATTTACAGGGGATTTCTCTCCCTCTGTCTCCAGGTATCCATAGCAGCCTGAGTCTGCATCAAGCCTTATTGTTGTTATCATCATTAGTATCAGGCCAGTGGGGAGACTGGCCAGAGGCATTTGTAAGGAATCTTGAGGTAGAGCTCTAACAGGGTCAAATGAGGCTGTGACATCTTAGCATCCTTATCGTTATTATAGGTAATACATGTTGTGGTACCAGAGGTAGTGCAGGCCTATAATTTACAGTAGCAGCAGTAGTAATTGCGGTAGTCTGGGTGGTTGTTATTGATGTATCAGTGGCAGCTGTTTTTTTTAATTAAAGATAAAATAATAATAATAATAATAAAAAAAAACCACGCGTTACCTTTCAGGGTCCCTGGCTCGGTCTGGCAGCCTCATCAGTCGATGGAGGGCAGCGTGCAGTCTGGGAAACTGTGGGGCAAAGTGGTCGCCAAGTTAAAGGTCATCGGCGGATAAGGCTCAAGAGCCGCTCCGATAAAACAAAGAAAGCAGCATCACCATAGCTCTTGTCACAAGTGAAGAAACAGGCGTTGTGTCCAGGCGTCGGGGCAGACGTGCGACAGACCCCGATTCTATACTCAAATTGATGTCTTTTTTTTTTTCATTATCTATGAAATGCATGACAGTTGCATGTAAGTCAATTATCACTAGATGTTTTGGTTTTTTTTCTTTTTCTCCACTCACCTCAGGACATGCCAATTTTCGGATGCTCCCCCCAAGTGTGTGCAGGTTAACTTTGGCTCTGCTTGTCTTCTGTCGAGGCAGCTCCTCACCAGTTTTTCCATGCACGTCCCTGGAAATGGGCAATAAATCCGCGGCGTCAGTTGAGCGCTCCTCAAAGTCTCCCAGCTCATTATTTTTGGCGCTGCTGGAGAACGGGCACTCTCCGGATAATTTCAGTTCTTTCAGCTTCGCGCAGAACATCTTCTCTCCCCCTCGTTGCAGTCTCCCCTCGGCTCTTCTGTCTTATCTAATTTCGGAGGGCGACAGTCCTGGTCGAGCAGCTGCGGTCTCCGGGAGAAATTCCATCATCTGGCGTGCTCATGCAGGATATCCAGGATCCGCTGATTCAAATGATCAGCACCAAAAGCCACAGACCACATACAATATTCATTGAAAACTGCATGGGCAAATGATGGCAGGGCACTATCATTACCAAAAGCCAATGGGAAACTGGAGGAAAAAGAGCACCAGGCCAATCCATGCGCAAGTGGGGCTGGTGTAGCTGAGCAACCTATCAGCAATGAGAAATTATTTCCAGGCGACTCCTCGCATGCAACGGACTTTTTTTTTCTATTTAGAGCAGCATTTGGACTGGGTCCCATCACATGAAACTGGTCCCCCATAAATGAATTATCGTATATATATTATATTCATGTAGGGATTTCAAAGTGCACGTTCCTGTGGTGCACAATGGTGTGTTTGTAGTCTTTGTGGTTTTAGCAATTTTCCAATATATTCACATAGAATACTAATAGTTCATGTTTTCTTTCAACATTAATTAATTCTGTTATTTAATATTAGAGATATACTCTCTATATCCTCTGTCACTCTTTCTCTCTCTCTCACTCTCTCTGGTACACACACGCACACAAACACTCTTACACACAAATACCTCCATTTCAACTTCCCTCCTGTATTCCCCTTATGATATACTTGTAAAACGGGCGCCCAACTAGTATGAAAGATAAGAAATGGCAAGGTTCCCTCACCACCCAGTGCTTTTTAAAGCAGAAAAGCTCAAACAACAGGCCAACAAGGTCTCATCTGAGGGAAGGGGTTGGAAAATCATCTGCAGAACCAGCTCCTTCAGCCAATCTTGCGTTTATGTTCAAGGGCTCCTCAAACATGATACACCCTAACCTGGCCTCTGAAAAGTCAAACATATGCACACTCCTAATCCACGAAAACATACTGGCTCATTATCATCATTGGTTATACTATCATTGTTTTGTAGGGATGCAACTAATGATTTATTTCACTGACGATTTATTTTGTGGAATTTTTTTGTTGAGGAATCAATAGTTAAATCAATAAAATGTCAGGAAACTGTGGGGAAAAAAATGATCCCTGTAAGCTTCCAGAGCTCGAGGCGAAGTCTTCAGATTACCTGTTTTGGCAAAACAACAGTTCTAAAACCAAAGATACTTAGTTCATTATTGTATAAGACAAAGGAAAGCAGTACATTTTCACATTTCGAAAGAAAGAACTGGAAAGGTTTTTTAATATCTTTTTTTAAAGTGACTTAAGGGGGAATTCCACAGAATTTACACATCAAGGTCTATTTGCACATCTTGAGGAGTGTTGTATGAAGCCTCCAGAGAGAGCTGTGCCAAATCTGATGAAGTGCCTCAGGTGATGTGACTTGAGTCACTGTCGGTCAGGGCTTAAGACTACAAGTTAGAAAATAGAAAAATATCTGGCAATGTTGACCTACGAGAAATCTGTAGCCTGCTCCTCATATTTGCTGGTGGCCAGACCCTCAACGCTGCATTAGCTGCTACTCACATAACACACCTGATTAAAGCAATCAGCAATTATTTTGCAGACTTGCTGCAAACTTGTCCCAGGTCCTTTGCCTGCTGTTGTCAGAGGTTCTCCTTTGCATGGATTGAGTATGTATGGGCATATTTACTAATATTTTATTAGCAGTACAATATTATGAAATACAGTGTGGCATATGTTTAGTGTGTCATACTACCATTTTTATTACTTCTGTCAGTATTTTATTCAGAACAATGTTATGGTTCTTAAAAGTGTATATTCTATATTCTATTACCTCATGCTGATCTGCATGGCTTATGTGTGTAAAATGTGGTTGTTAACATTATTGCCCCCTTGTGATTTGTTACATAAAATTGTTTTGTGTGACTGCAAACACTGAATATTGGATGATTTATTATATTATTGAATCCATGTTTTACCGCGTCCTGTTGCTCTTCAAAGCTCGTGCACAATCGCACAATCTTAAGAATGTTAATTGTGCTGTTGTGTTACCCCTTTGGCAATTTACTCTATGTGTGTATTTCTTCATGTGTCACTTCACATCTTGCAAAAAAAAACTTGAGTTGAAACATATCAGGCCAGCCAACCCAGGAACATTTACAGAAACACTGATTACTGTGCTTTATCCCTAATAACAATTATTAAAGTGAGTCCAGTTAAATTGACTCCAATATAAACATGTTTTTTCACACTAACATGTGTCAGAGCCAGAGATAAAACACCATACTCACCATCACCACCATCATACTCTCAATATTTAGTTTCAAACTGTGAGTTTAAGTGCAACGTGAAGTGAATCAGATTTTGATTTTGGACTGTTCATAAAATGGTTCAGTGGTGATTAGATATCTTGGGCCATCATGTATTTGTTAAAAATAGCTTTTATTGGCCATGATGAGGCTACAGCTCTTCTTGTTGGCCTTGTTTGGTCTGAAAGGAGCAATTTAACTGTCTAACATAAGAAATCCATTTCAGAGTTTAAATAATGAACAGCTTTGTCACTTGGGAGTTGGAGTCTTTTGTCGTGGGATAACTCTGGACGAGCACGCTGCTTACGTTGGCTCTCTTTCAACAACAAGGCTCAGGTTGCTGCTAGCACATAAAAAAAAATGCGTAGGTTATGTGTATGTTATTTTATCTGTGACACTTGTATAGTGCATCGTGTTGGATCTTTTCTGTCTCCAAAGTCTGAATTAGAAATGGTTAGGTTGCTAGGTTTATTCAAAATTTCATCACAGCAAGGAGTAAGGATCCAAACTGGGTATCACCACAAGATTGTATGGTAATTTAACCTGTTTGTCCCAGCAGGAAATGAGACAGCCAGCTTTACTGTATCCAAATGTAAAGTTCTGTCAAACAAGTCTAAACAAAGACTGAGCTAATATTTTTGAGGGCAAATTAAAGGGGTTAGATTCTTTTTACAAGCACATTTGCTTAAAAGCATAAGCTTTGTAAACCTAATAAATTAGATGAGTTAGTCACTCAATTTTAAGACAGTTTTATTGATATTGCCAAACACCATAAATCAAAAAATTATACTGGGGGAAAAAATGAGAGAAACGTCAGGAAGAACAACAGAGGATAGAACCATATTCCAGGAGGGACAGATAGATCATATGTACAGAACAGACCAAAGTAATAAAATTGAAATATAGAAAAGCAGAAACTTTCACCTTTTTTTTGTTGTTTTTTGTTTTTTTTGTGGTTTTGTGTCTCTAGATGATATTTTGTGTCCCTGTAGCCATTTTGAGCCTCTTTGTAGTCACTTTTAATCTCTTTCTGGTCTTTTTGGTCATTTTGTGTCACTTTGTGGTCATTTTCTGCCCATTTTTACTCATTTTGAGTTGCTTTGTGGTCCTCCTTGTCACTTAGTGGTCATTTTCAGTCTCTAGGTGTTCAACTTGTGTATCTTTGATAAACATTTTGTGTCCTCTTGTAGTCGTTTTGTGTTTGTTTGCACTCATTTTAAATGTGTGTATATATATATATATATATATATATATATATATATATATATATATATATATATTATCTCTGTAGTCATTTTTGTGTCTTTTAACTGAGCTCTATGAATTTCAAAAAGGAAATTGCTTTGTAAGAGAGGTTCTGATCCAGGGGGGCCTGACCTCTCAGCCCCCCCTGGATCTGTCCATACCAATGATCTGAGTCCAGAGAGAGAATAGGGGCTGGCATTGAGGACACAACATCACCATCATCTGACTGATCACAGAATCCAGTTGAAGTTTAATAAGTGGACCTGTCCTTGAACTGTTACCGTCAGAGTTTGCTTTTTATTCTGTGCTTGAAGTTTGAATGTTCAGATTTGGGGGAGAGGGGGGAGCTCTCATCCAGAGCCACAAGGAATCAAGAAGACATTCTGGATGAAAGAAAAAAAAATAGAGGAAATGTTTACAAGAAGAATGAAATGGAGCAAGAGAGTCCAGCTGCTCCTCTGTTCTGTGGAATCAGATAGTTGTGGAAGAAGTATCCCAATATTTTACTTTGTTAAAGGTCATGCATTCAAAATGCATGACTTTTACTAAAGCAGAAGAACACAAGTATTATCAGCAAAATGTAATTGTATCGGAAGTAAAAGCACCCATTAAAAAAAAGAATTTCACCTTCCAGTGTATTATATCTCAGAAAATTGGATTAGTGTGTAAGTGGCATTTATACATTGGGAAGATTCATTGTAACAATGCATCATATTGTATAAACAGATCATTGAGTATGTAAACTCAGAATCTTTAATATTTCTAGTAAGTATAGCTCTATCAGGCACAATGTGGAACTGTTTTGTTTTTTTCTGCATCCTTCATCTATTTGTCTCCAGAAGTTGTCCTGGGGTGAACCCATTAGCAACGGGGAACAACTGAGGACCAGGATCCAGAGCTCATGCCTCAGTAGCAGACCAATGATGTGAAGCTAAGGTCATTTGATATCTAGAGGCAAAAGATGTGGCTGTTACATGAAGATATTTCCATGGGCTGCCCAGTTCCACTTTTTACAGTTAATTACCCTGTGAGTTCTCTGCTGTTTGTGAAGATGACATCTTTCTTAAGCTAGACAATGGGCTCAGTAGAGCGCAGTCCCCCGCCAAGCCTAATGTCAAACAAAATACACCAGCCTTCAGTGAAAAAAAAAAAAAAAAAAAATCAAATTTATAGTAAATGACCCAGATCTACCCAAAAATTTAATGGGTTCTTCCCTGGCCCATACTCTCTCCCTCCAGCAGGTTCATTGCAAATCGAGTTGCAAAATCCTGCTGACAAACAAACTAACAGACCAATGAAGAAAACAGGGGTGAAAACAAAATACACATAAAAAAACATAGATACATTTGTATTTATGTCTTTTTTTATTACCCCTGCCCTCCCCTAAAAATAAAAAAATACTAAATTTAAACATCAAGACTAAATATGCTGTAGGAGCTACAAGTAGCATTGTCATTATTTTTAATGCCCACTTCACTTTTTTTCATTCTTTTTTCTTTTTCTCTCACTGCATAAATAGTATACCCTTTTATTAACAGTACATTAGAGCGTCTGATGGTAAAATAACTTTAACCGATGGAGGAACAGACAAGGTCTTCATTCGATGGCATTGTGATTCTTATGCTTACATTGCCCCTAAATTTGCATGTACTAGATTCCTACTTTGTGTGTGAAAGAACCCAACAGCATCTCATTGTATCAGTGTAGCCTCTCAGTACAACATCATCCTAGGTGTTAACACTCAGTGTAAAGGACTTAGAATGAGACTAAAACAATAAAAAAAAAATGTGTGGTTTAAGATTACTTAGAAGCACGCTTCACTACTGTTTCAAGTCTGTTTTAAAACAATAGTCAGGTCCACATAGGAATATCGAAACAGGCTTTTCTTGATCAAATCATTCCTCCTGGTCACACTGGCCTTTAAATAATCCCTTTCTAATGTGATTCCAATACAAGAATTGGGCAAAATCTACAGTTCTTTTTTGTGCAAAAATGTATTCAGAAGTGTAACTGAAGCTAATCTAAGGCCTTGGCAATCAGAAAAACTAACTACTTTCCCTTTTATTAGCCTGGACACTGTGTCCTTTTTGAGCTGCAGTGGAGAGATAGTAACAAAGCAAGACAAATTTGTACTAAAAGGCTGTGACTTTTGAAGATTTCCTTATTATTAGTCTAACTCGGATAACTGAATCCTCAAAGTATCTTCAGATAAACTTTGCAATAAAATTTTTCATAGAGGGAGGACACCCCCTCACTTGCATTTAAAGTGCATTAAGGAGGAATTGTTTAATGTGCTGTTTGAACAAGAGGAATGATTAAACCAAGAAAAATCTGTTTCAGCGTTCATCTGGGCATCTGGCTATTGTTTTAAGACGGACTCGAAAATTGTAAATCAATCCCCAAAAAAGACCTTGTTTTAATATGATATTACTCATCTCAGTTTCTATATCCCAGACTCGCTACATAGTCTGTATCACCTTTAAATCTTGAAGTATATATTCATGACTGACATATTATTCTGTATCATTCTGGCATAAACAAAAAAACATTTCTTCAAGATGCTTTTACTGACTGTCAGTGACCATCAAATTGTGAAGCCAAATAGGTGAGCACTGCCACAAAAGTAGTATACATTAAATTAAAAAACAAACAAAAAACCCTCCTGAAGGTAAACTCTGCCTATATCCATATGATGAATGTGCATTTCTAATGCAAGTTTCCATACTGTCTGCCATTTATTCACTCCCTGCACACACTCTCCCAGAGATCCTAATGCTGTGTTTATGATACGCGGGGAGATAGCTAATCTCATCACAAATCAAGCCAGGCACACTAAGTCCGCGGGAACTTAACAGCCATGACCTCGGACAGTTCTAATGTATACACACTTTGTTTCACAAGAGAAAATTTTTTATTAGGCAGACTGCAACATTCCGGCACATAAAACCCATCAATAGATACTAACATTAAAACCTCTAAATAACAAAACCGGTCCACAAAACTAATTTGGCACATCATACAAACTCATGTTTCTCAAAATAACTGTAATTTCCATTAATGTTTTTAAAATGAAGATTCACCAGGTGAAGGTGTAGCCATTTTCATCTGAAAGCCCTAACACAACCGACCATCAATTTACATTAGACCTGTTAAGTGGGTTTGTTTATTGTTTTTCTAAAAATCTTTTACCTTTGGACGATTGATTTTGAATGCTTGAATGAGACGAACCTACTTGGCTCCTTTCCCCACTTATCCTAACAAATCCTTAATGATTTTTTTTTCCAGGATCAATGTTGGAACAAAACATCACTGACCTAAAACCGATCTCACTGTCCGCTTTGTTTCCTAATATTTGCTTCATTTGACATTGCTATAATGACTGAAAAATTGTTAATGCGTTTTAACACATTAGGCTGTAAAAGGCCTGTAATGTGAATCTTTTTAGCAGGTCCTTTCGGGCAATGATTTAGTTCTAGAAATGATAATAGTTGAAAAGCATTTCATCTGTTCCCTCCTCAGGCCTCTATAGACCCTTCAGCTGCATCAGAAAAATGTGACAACTTAATTCTTTATTAACTTTACACTCTGTATTACGACCAGCCAGTAAATCTGAGAGTTTAGCAGGATCTAATCCAGTGTAACACTGTGGATTAATGTTTTCTTTTTCTTTTTTGGTATAAAATTAGATTGTGCCTATAAGATTTTAAAGTTTACTATGCTACTTTTATGTTGCAAAAAACAAGGCCGGCCCCTGTTGGTTCTCCTTCCCCTTAAATCTGCAAATAAAATGTGATCGCAGTCCAGTCTTATTCTGCTGTCAGTGATACAGTAAAACTTTCTCAGCATCTCTATTACGAGGACCTAAAGTCTGTGATGTTCTATAATGTTATGAAACTTAGTGGTGAAGGCCTCACTGTAGTAATAACAGTATGTTGAGAGGAGATTGTACAGACTTTCTAAACTGTGCTACAAACACTTCCACTGAGGCTGCTTATGTAGATCTCTGTCCTCCAAAGCGTAAAAGGTTAAAAAAATAAATAAATAAATAAAATTCCCCATCCAACAAAAAAAAAAAAAAACTCCAAAATAACGAGTTACCATGAATGTAACATCAGCAGGTTGGGTCAGTATGGACCAATAGGATGAAGCGACACAGACACGTCGATATCTCCTGCGGTAGACATGGCTGCCCCCAGCTCGTAGAAACTGGCTTTATAAGACTAGCTCGAACTCCAAGATGGTAAGTTTACCGATAAATTAGCTTATTTAGATCATAACGCCCAATGTCACCCTTAGCTTGCCGTTAGATGTAGCACACTAGATAACTGCGCGCCTCCCGAGTCCGACTTTACCACTTAGTAAGCCCGAAAATTATTGTACGCGAGTGTCAGCTGTCAGCTGGTTCTCTCTCAGGCTGCTAACGTGTCTTGTGTTAATTCAGGTTTTTGTCAACTCACAACCCTCCTGCACCGGGACCATCCTTCGTGTCAGGGGCCCGCTGGAGCTGAAATGTCTGCTGGACAGCACAGACGGTACAGTGATATAGTTTATTGATTAAACGTGGGTTTGTTTTTTAGTTAAGGGTTCACAGTCTTCATCTCGGGTGCCGTAAAATAACATTAAAAAAGATCATTTGCTACATGGGAGGACCAGTGCCAGTGGTGGAAGAAGTATTCGAATGCATTACTAAAGTAAAAGTACACTCCTGTATGACAAAAAAAAAAAAAATCTACTCGAGTATAAGTAAACAAGTCTTACCAGCAAAGTATCAAAGTATTCGTTTAGTCCATGTGACAGAAAGCCGACTGTGTCTCATTACACTGTTAATCCAGATGTGTCAGTGCATAAGCAGCATTTTATTGTTGGAGCTCATTTGAAATCCTCAATATAGAGTTAGGTGGTTTAGTCCAGGGGTTCAGGGGTCGATAGATCTCAGAGGTCATGAGATGATTAATGGGAGAGGAAATTGGAAAAAGTTCGGCCTTATTTTGGATTCATCTTTCAGACCTTTCTCTAATCTTTGATTTTTGTGAGATAATGGATAATTTTACCTTCACACAGTTATTTAAATGAAACCATGAAAAAATGTTTAGAGGGGTAATCACTATTTAGGGGAACTGCAAACATCTCTTAGACATCTGAAATTTAAGTCCTGATTAGACTGCTTTTTTTGTGAAGGGTCACAAGCCACAGAGGTTAGAGGGCAGGTCACTGGTTTAATCCCTAACAATATGTTGCATATTATAACCTAATCACATTTTCCTTATGTTAAATTTTAATCTGAAAAGTAAGTAATAACCATACCACTCAGATAATTATAGTGGAGTAAAAAGTACAATATTTCCCTCCGAATTGTAATGAAGTAGAACTACAGAATAGAGTGTTCTTAAGAACAGTACTTGAGTAAAGGTACTCAGTTAATTTCCACTACTAAACATTGTCCTATAGTCTTTGAATGTAACAATATTTTGAAATTGTTCTCTTAGCAGCTGTGATTTTTCAAACATCTCATTTCTAAACCATGACCGTTAATATTCTGCTATATCGGCCTCTGCTCTTCTGGGCTGTAGGGATTTGCTCTCATTAACTCATTTCATATGTTGATGTCGGGAGATTAAGCCTGGCTTCTAGGTTGCGCTAAAATTTGATGATGGATAATGTTGAGGTTGGGACTCTATGCAGGTCACTCAGCTTCTTGAAGACCCCACTCAGAAAACCATTTTTTGTACATGGCACATTGTATTGTCTAAATATCATTGTATGTTGCAGCATTAAGATTGCCCTCAAGTTAACTGAGGGGCCTAGCCCAAACCATGAAAATCAGCCTCAAACCACAAGCACAAAAAAAGCGTCTGGACTGTAACTTTAAGCCTTATCATATCATCCTGTATTTAAACAGTGAAATGACCAATATTGTCTGTGTCTCTCTCAGTGTTGCTGATGCACAAGACGATCTCAGGAACGTTTGAGTCCCTCCGCTCCCAAGTGAAATCTGAGTCGTGTGTTCTTACAGTCTGTGATAGCCCTGTTATTATTTGGCCGAACAAAAGTGTTAATGCAACCCCTGAAGAAATAACGCCAAACACACTGTGTGAAGATATACATCAGTGGATACAGTAAGTCAGTTAAATCTTTTGTTGACCTTGTGGACTAGTCTGTGGGTTTTTCTTTTTTGGTTAGCTGAATAGAAATTAATATTTTCATTTATTTCAGGGCAGATGAACAGGAGAGCTATGGCAAGAAATCTGGAAAAAAGAAAAGCAAAAAAAGTTCTGCAGTGGTAAGTTCCTAATATGGAAATAGATGTGGGAGTTCCAAGACAGAAATAGTAATTTTTGCAATGCAGGTCCCAATAGGGGATCAGAAATGCTGCTGGAACACTGCATAGTACTTAATTTTTTGTTTTTCATTATGTGTTCCAAAAGATATCCGATATCCACAGAAATCTTGCAGTTTCTCACTGCAGATACAGTATCATGTATGATTGTCATCTTTATGTTGTTTCTTTATGCTGCTATACCTGTCCCTGTCATTTAGAGTGTCATAAACATTCACCTGATGATGGAAGAGACAAAGCCAGGCCCTCTCTCAGCTCCCACCCTCAGCAGAACCGTCCAAAAGTCCCTCTTCCTCTCAGCAACTCTTCCCATGGACTGTGTTGTACATACCGGCTGCAACGAAAGGATCAAAGAGTATTTCTTATCTTATTTGATCAATATGAATTTAAACTACGATCAAAGTCTGTAAACTCAGTCTATCACTGTTTATAGACTTGTCATGGACTCACCACCAGACATTACACACCTTGATAAAGCTCTCCTCTAACTTCGAAAGATTTGTGCTCTGGCGTTGCAGTGCCTGTGAGCGCCTGGTGGAGGCGCTAACTCATCAGCTGTGTGAGATGGAGAAAGTGACCTTGCAGCACATGAAAGGGACCACATTGCTGGTCCCTGAATCGCTCCACTTTCTTCTTCCAGAGCCAAAAGGACTAGTGACCGTGGTTTACCCCGCAGGAATTCCCGACAGCCAACTGGAGACACAGCGTAAGGTAGCAACCACAGGTTTAGCTTCTTTAAAATCCCTAACAGACTGGAAAGCAACATGTAAATCTCCTGATCTTAGAGTAAAACTTTCGACAGCATGGCTATTGGTCAAACAACATGCAGAAAATAAACGAATGCTGAGCTATAGAAATCCCAACAGTATATCCTACAGTTTTATCCAGCAGGCAGCGGATCCAGCCTCTTATACATATATAATGCACTACCTTGCTTGACACTGGATGTAGATTATTTCTTACAGTTTTTTAAATTATTTTTAAATTAAATTTTTACTAAATTCAGTGAACAAAATCTCTTTCTGTAGGAATTGCATCAACAGTTTGAGCTACCAGATGACAGGCCTTATTTTAGAAGAGCCAACGCGTACCACTTCCCCAATGAGCCCTACAGAGATGGTTATCTCCGAAATCCCCATCTGGTCCTCACACATCCCACCCTGGACGATGGAAAGGTATGGTTAATTATCATATCAAAGCTTGTCTCATTCTTTCTCCCTTTTTGAAGATGGATATTGAGATGTACTCAAGGAATGTGCAAGGAATAGTAACCATGATTTATCTGTCTTGTGTTTGAAGGTTTACTCGGTCCAGGGGATCTACAGCTATCACCACTACATGCAGGACCGGATGGATGACAACGGCTGGGGCTGCGCTTATCGCTCCCTGCAGACTATCTGCTCCTGGTTTCAGCAGCAGGGCTATGTAGAGCGGCCTGTACCCACTCACAAAGAGATCCAGCAGGTAATCCTTCTGTAATTATGATCACAACACGATAGAAAATGTCCCTGTTTTGTTGTTTTTGTATTGGATTTCTTTTTTTTAAATTTAATTGGCAATGTCCAGGATGACAATTCTATTTCGGTCACTTTTTTCCAGGCTTTAGTGGATGTTGGAGACAAGCAGGCTTCCTTTGTGGGATCACGACAGTGGATCGGATCCATTGAGGTTCAGGCTGTTCTGAACCAGTTGCTCGGCGTCACATCCAAGATCATGTTTGTAAGGTGTGATAAGCATGCCTAAAAGCACCTTGGCTATGATAATGCTTACGTGAGTGAATTTGGATTTAGCTTATCTGTGTTACTTTTCAGTCAGGGATCTGAGTTGGCATCGAAAGGCAGAGAACTGGCCAACCACTTCCTCACTGAAGGGACGCCTGTCATGATCGGTGAGCTGAATGTCCGACTATTATTATATGCATCGTGGGTTTTAATCAAGCTTCATAAATGTGCACAAACTTAAAATCTAACATATATTTAACCATAACAACACTGATAATTAGGCCGAATTATCATATGAGATATAGTAATGCTTATTTTTTAAATTTCATATTTTTTAATTTCATAATTCCTTAGATTCAAATAATATATTGCTGACTTAGTGAAAGAGGGGTTCAGCATTTCCAAAAACCCTTGTTAGTTATGGCTAACAAAGATTTACAAATCTTAATTCCTAGTCAGAGTTACAAGTTCATTAAAACTTGGTCCTTTGTTGCAGGAGGGGGAGTACTAGCTCACACTATTCTGGGTGTTGCATGGAGTGAGACCAGCGGCCAGATCCGCTATCTCATCCTAGATCCACACTACACAGGAGCGGAGGACCTACCGTATATCACAGACAAGGTAACTGTTACAGGCTTTGTAAAGTACAACTTTTGTTATATGAAGTGTTGACCTTGTCGTTCATTTTGCCTTTCCCAGGGCTGGTGTGGCTGGAAAGGACCAGATTTTTGGGATCAAACCGCATACTATAATCTCTGTCTGCCTCAGAGGCCAAAGATCATCTGAGCTCTCACAGCCTTTCAGATGGACATTGTCCGGCATTGGTAAATCATATGAAAAAACTTAGGAGTGACACCGTAACCTGTTTGTTTCATAATTTAACCTGACACTTTTGGTTAAACCCTACATAAATTATTGTCTTGGCAAAAGAGGCACAACAATGTATAGCTATAATTTTTATATTAAGAGAGAAATTAATCATATGATATATTCTGATGTTATGATATGAATATGTGATATGAATAAGGCCGATAAAATATCTGTCCTAAATATCATTTTATTTTGAAGAGAAATACATTGCATTAAATTTTGTCATTCCATTACTGTATGTTACCAGTGGACAAACAAACCCACGGTGACTGATGAAAAATATGGTCTTAACCCCCTTCATGATAAGTGATTAAACTGTACAGGATATTTGATCCTGTCTTCAATTTTTCTTTGTTCTTCTTACAAAAGTTTCAAAGTTATAGACTAAAGCTGGAATGATTAGGTGATTTTTAGATTAGTCGTTTCGATAGTCAGTGATTCCACAGTTGTTTGACTGATTAATCTTTTTCAAGCAAAATTGCAAAATGTTCACGGATTTCTGCCTCTCAAAGTATGAAGATCTTTTCTTAGCCATTTATGCTGGTAAATAGAATCCCGAGACTTTGGGTTATTGACTGTTGGTCGGCAAAAACAAGAAATCTGAAGACATCAGCCTGTGCTCTGACAAGTTATAATGGCCATTTTTCACAATTTTTTGACATTTTATAGACAATAATGTAACTTTTAGTTGTAGCCCTGTTGCAGACAAACAAATAACACAGTACCTAAACACCACCTGGACAATTTTCTGGGTTTGTTTGGTTTATTTTTAATATCTGCATTAAGGGATTATTCATTTGTAAACCTGTAAGCTGTATGAGTAGAGATAAAAGTAGATAGACATCTATACTTACTCTTATGCATCCTATAATTTAAACATTTTCTAGTGAATACATTACAGTTAAATTTCAGAAATTCTTATTTTGCTGTGGACCCCCTGAAAACATGTAATGGACCCTGGGCAACCTTGCTACCACTCTTGAGATTTACTAGTATAATGAAAAATCTGATTCTCAATGCTTCCTGATCCCTTTGATACACTGGAAAACAATCACTCCCTTTTCTTCACAACCAGTCAGTCGTCAGAGTCAGATGGATGCTTTTCTCTTCTCACCGTTAGACGTGAAGAAATTAGAATTTTATGGGAAAAAAAAAAATCTTTAAATGTTGTACTTTTGACACTCTTTGAGATTTCTCATCCATGGGTGGATTGTGTAAGTATGGGACTGTCACAGAAATGCTGCCATTCAATTCCCATTTCTACCCATCCTGCATTGGCATGTAAATTCGATGACAGTGACCAGACACAGGTTTATACGATAGATTCCCCCAAGTACCATTGTCCTCGGACATCGGCATTTCATTAGTGTGTGTCACTTCTAGGTCTAACTATGTTATTAAGAGAAAACCCGTGACCAATTGTAATTTCAGGGGACGCGCCTTCAGATAATCCCCTTTCTTATTAATGGAGATGCACCAGGGGGAGCAGTTACTTTGGAATAATGGATCCCAAAGGAAAAACTAAATGACCTCCCCTATATTAGCGACAGCCTCTGTCCCTTCATATGTTTAAATACTTTTTATTTGTGCTGTTGACTGCAGTGGCAAATCAATCCTGACCGAAGCCTCATTCTTTTTCTTTATAAAATAGCTGCTAAATACCCAATTTTTTTGAATATGAAGATGCTTATGTCTTGAGAAGTACTCAAATACAAAAATGCATTTACAAATAAAAGACAATGATAGAAGAAAAAATATGGAAACAAAAACTTGCATACACATTATAATTGTCCGGCAGACTCACCGAACTAACTCATTATTGCAATGTATGTTGGCCCTTTGTGCGTTTTGTCAGTCTGATATTAGATTTAAATACGAAACCCTTTGGGGAAATGTGAGATTAACATTGCACAATTTATAATGGAGGACTGACTTATTTGTATGTTCAAAATGAGCTCAAATACTCTAAACCCTATTGCAGCAGCAAACTATCTTCACTTAATATAATCCCCATTTGTTGAAAACTTGTAAATAATGCATACGTTTTTTTTTTTTCTGGTTGATAACAAAATACAGAAGTAAATCCTTTTTGAGATTGAAATCTTAGAGAAATAGGTGAAATTTCAGAACTTGAGAATATATTTTTCAAAAGTTTGCACGAGTTGTTTTTAACACATTTCTATCTGGGTTCCGTAATGCGACTGAATCGTCAGATATTGTGATCAAACCGGGGACTAGTATTTTATCTACTTTTTACATTCTCTCTATTCGTTTTCGACCAGTTTTCGTTTAACTATGTTGAGATTTTTTTCGGTCTTTATGAAACATCCATCGTTTTTAGCCAACGCGACGCTTCTGCGGAGCAACCGTTGCCAGGAAGTGACGTCGCGCCGTTACCGGGCACCGTATCCCGGTCACCTGCGGCCAGCGCCGCTGCGGCTTGCTAACGGGAATATTGTTTATTTACGCCGTTTGTTTGTTTGTTTGTTTGTTTACCGGCGACTGTAATGTGAAACGCCGTTTTATCGTGCTAGGCCTTGTGAGGTAAGTTCCGATTACCGCACAGCTAAAGTTAGCTATCCTGAACGTATAGTTGGAGCAAGTTAGTTAGCCTATCATGCTATCAAGCCCGGCGTACACAGAATGGGTTTTCGGTTTTAAACACGCTTTGCCCTCATGACGTTTTTAAAGGATTAATTGTCATGTTATACGCGGAGTAAAGTTTCTTTATTGACTGTAATGTATCATTATCATGGCTAATCTGGCCAAGTCCCATGCTAAATCTGTTTGTGATGCCAGAGACACACGCAGTTAGTTGATACATAATTAACACTGTTTCATTTATGTATTATTTCTAGACATATCTCAATGGGCCGTGACAGTATGATTGCAGGTTTTAGGTCCTTAGCTACGAATCAATGACAGCATACAGCAAAGTTGCGATTAGTCAGTTTTGCTCATCACTTTCAAATGCATCTTTTAAGAGTTTTATATTTTTAAGATGTATCTTTCCTACAGCCAAAGGTTTCCGTTTATCTCTTTATAGTTTGTAAGTCAGTTAGTGATAGGGCTGCAGCTATGATTAGTTTCATTATTAATTATTCATATTTTCTATAAAATGTTTGAAAATCTTGAAAAATGGTGTCATCACATGCCTTGTTTTGTTCGATCAACAGTCCAAACCCCAAAGATGTTTGATTTACAGTCATGTAAAACAGAAAATGAGCTAATCATGATATTTGAGGAGCTGGAAGTAATTAAAGAATCAACAGTTCTTAGATTATCAAAATACTTGCTGATTAATATTTTTTTCTTTTTAAGATTTCCCACTTAATTTGGTATACATCATGTAAACTTCAAGCATCCACATAATGAAGACCAGGAAACCCTTACAACAAGGAAAAAAAAATGCAGCAACTTGAATTTACTTCACCTAATGCAAGCTCCTCCGCCATATCTTCATATTTGGTCAATTTAAAGGAAGTATATGGATTATAAATGAATATACCATACAACACACATAAATCTTCAAAAATATTTATCACTATTGAGTACACTTATATTTTCTTCTTTGACAACTGAAACTTTATTAAATATTATGCATATGTAAAAGAGAACAAAGATTAATTTTCTATTGATTGAGTAATCAGTTAATCAACTTATGCATGTAATCCATCACAAAGAACATCTGCATCCAGTTTAAATCAATTTTTGCCAATTTTACATTATAAGTGTGTGGTAATGCAGGTTACAAGTATATAATAATATTATAATAATATTGCAGTAAATAGGCTAAAATATGAAAATACTAATGTTCTTTAACCTTTAAATTCTCTCAACCATACACTGTCCCACAGGTTCAGTGTGTTAGGGCTGACTGTCATGTTCAACTCCGGTGAACTAGAAGGTGAAGTGGATCATTCGTTTTTCGATAGTGATGATGGCAGCATCAGCAGGGATGGAGAGAGAAAAATGGAGAACCAACCAGCGCACGAGAGGCTTTATACAAAACAGACTAACAAAACAAAAGATGATTTGTCCGCAAGGACTGAAGGGACAAAAAAAAACCTGATGCAAGTGAACAATAACAGAAGCAGTGAGGAAAGGAAAGAAGGGTATCAATCAAAGGAAAAAGAGAAGAGCATGACATCCAATGTATCATCTGTTGCCTCTACTTCAGATAAAGTTATCAGTAATAGCAGTGATAGTGAGGAAGATTACAATTTGCACTCCAAAAGGCCCAAAGGGACATTTATGGCTTTGTTGGCCGGGGCCAGAGATATACATGAGGATGTGTACAGCCAGAGTCCTAATGAGACTGAAGAAGAAACATTGCCATCCAGTGCCAAACACTTAGGTGCAAAAAAGAGAACTAAACAATCTCCTAAAAAATTGATAAGAAATTGGCGCACCCAAAGTCCATCCCCCACTTCAACTGAGGCCAGCGTAGACGCAGACTCAGAAAGCTCTTCTAGTACTAATGGTGGGAGAAGCAGTTTAGGGTCCCCCACCCTTCCCAATCCCAAGAAGTCTTCTTTAGTCTCTGGAGAGGGAAGGGCCAGAGTGTGCTCAGCAGGATCTCGGGCTTTTCCTGCCAGCCGTACAGAGGAGTCAGATGATAGCGTGACAGATGTGAGCCCCCTCTCCTCTCCTGACATCAGCCCTCTGCAGTCATTGGACTTGAACCACACGCAGGTTGAAGAGGGAAGCCTTAAACAGCAACAGCAACAACAGCGGCAGGAGAGTGTGCCCTCCAGTGGCCTCAGCAATATACATCAAGATGAGGACTCAGATCAGGATGTGGATGACTGTGAGTAAATCTGTGCCATTTGTTGCCTGTCAGTTACATACAAGGATAGAATGTTATTTTTGCTATGCTTTTTGCTCTATTACTGTGTTCCCGGGCTGTTTGGCTGGTGAAAGAGTTAAGGTACTAAGTATTTAAAAAAAAAAAAAAAACAAAGATTAGAGAAAAGAAAATACTTCTTACATGTAACACAATCACACTGCAAATAAAAAACTTTATTTTCTGTACCAAACTGAATAAATGAAACCCACCACAAATAAAATGTTCCCTTCCTAAAACACAGCTCAAGTTTTTGTAGTAATCCAGAATCCAGAACTCAGATGAGCATTTTATTTAAAGTATTGCCTTCAAAGCATAATTCAATCATCAAATATCGAGCAATAAAATATGCAAATGGCCTCCTCTTAAAAGGAGATCACTGGATCTGCCTTTTTCTATAGCTAATGGCGATGTGCCTCAATACCACTTGTGGGCTCAAGGGTTGCTGTCTTCACTCATGTTTGTCAAATTTAGGTTGAGAAACTTCCACAGAACTCCAATGTGAAAAAGGATAAAACAAAAAACCGACTACACTTATTTATGGAACTAAAATATATATTAATGTATTTTTGCTCCCATGCTACTGTGCACATAGAAATCTTTCTTTTTAGTAAAATTCTGCTTCACATGAAGTTCCACACTGTAGTTGTTTTTCGTGAGATGATATGTTTGTAATTAAGGTCATTACCAGAAATCAACAGACCATCTTGGTCACCCTTATACTTTAGATCAGGAGCAGTATGCACTGAGAATATTGAGTATTACACTATAACATGTTTTGAAAAAACAAAAAATACACTTGAGTCACCCTTTAGTCAGAGGAACATTTTAAAATTCCATAAAACATGGTAACTCTTTGAAAGGTAGATGAAGATATGTAACCCTCGTCCTTTTCACCAATCAGGCTCTCTCAGTTCAGAGAGTAAACTTGGAGGTAAACTGGTCTTCCACTGTCCTGGAGGGAGAAACAGGAAGAACTACTCATTCACTGATGATGAGGTCCGGCGCATAGATCGTGAGAACCAGCGACTTCTGCGGGAGCTGTCACGCCTTTCTCCAAGGCCCAGACTAGGAAATGCAGTGGGGAAGAAAACCAATGTGGCCGGTAACTCACCTCTCACTCGCCCCTCTCACAGCGCACTCAACCGGCAGCGGGAACAGCAACGCATCGAGAGAGAAAACCTGGTAAAAACCTTTTGCTGTTTGGGTCAATACTTGATTCTTATTCACTTATTTTTCAGAAGTAATCAATCTTCATGACAATTTTAACACTCATGACAACATTTGCTTAGGAAAAAATGTTTCAGTTTGTTTCTTTTTCTTTTTAAACACTTTATGATGCTCTTTGAGTTGCTGATATGCAATCTGCTGAGCTACATCATCTATTCAGGCATTATTTATAATTATTTCCTATTTATTTATTTCCTATATTAGAATTAGGTTTCCTGGGATCAGCAGCAGTCATCAGTTGTGCAGTGTACGATATAGAGAATGTGATAGTGAGGTCATGGATTGGATCTTTTTTGCTGTCTAGCACTGATAGCAAAATTTTGGGCCAGTGTGAGACAAAAAGTGTGATTATGAAAATTTAGGTGGCTTTTGTGCCCAAGCAGTAAACAATCTAATCATGGATTTCATGTCAAGCTTTCAGTTTGGACCTTTTTTATTTCTGTCTCCTTCTAAATCAATCCCCTCTGCACTCATCACCGTGTACTAAATGAAAATGTAGGCTGTCCTTCCTAGCAACAAGAAGAGAACTAAATTCTATTGCTTTTATTCATAGTGGTCTTCTGCAAAGGGAGGGGAAGGCTGCTTTCCACTACAC
Source organism: Istiophorus platypterus (assembly GCA_016859345.1). NCBI lineage: Eukaryota > Metazoa > Chordata > Actinopteri > Istiophoriformes > Istiophoridae > Istiophorus > Istiophorus platypterus. The sequence continues at coordinate 11,787,352 of CM029114.1, read as the reverse complement.
TGAACCTATAAATGGAATGAATTTAATTTCCTGAATAATTACAGCTTTGCCCAATTTTAAACCTTTGACTCCAAGTCTGCAGGCTTGAGTAATTCTTGTGAATGTGTCTGATGCCATATTATTTTTGTTGTGCATTGTTATGTATGTTGCATGTATTTGTCCTTTGGCTCGATCTGGCTGTTTGGTTCTCTGCTGTACTCAGGTCTCCCTTGCAAAAGAGATCTATATTTCAATGAAATTATCTCATTAACAAAAAGTTATGATAATTATATAATTGAACAAAGTCTTTAAAAATCTTAGAGTATGCAGTATGGTGGTGAGTGTTAATAATGCTAAAATGTAATAAGATAACAGATAATTATTTAAAGTTAGTATCTGGTCGTGGGTGATATTGATATTGCTGTGTCTCTAGAGATTTCACCTTTCTCATTTGTGTAACTACATCTATCTAAACTGACAGTGAAAGGGTTGGCTTTTTCAGTATATTCAAGTCTTGGTTAACTTTTGTCAGTGAAAACATACTGTGTGCCAATTACCTTTTTAAGTGTCAATTAATCTTCAATCTCTATTATAACATCCTTAAGTATTATATTGTTTACATAAACCACTACAGCAATCTCAGTAATCACCTTAACACTTTTTTTTATTTCTCACATTTTCAGAAATAAATGTTAATGATGCATTTAGTTGACTTGAACCACTGGACTATGTTACTGCATCAGTAATTTTGTTTAAAACGTGTATCACCTACTGGTGTAGTTTAAATGAAATGTTCTTGTGTTTTGTTTTAATTAGCCAAGAATCAGCAGTTTAAGTACTTCAAGTAATCACTATCAAAAACCATATAATAAATGCACACATTTTGGAGCTTTAGTCTTTGTGTGCATTACTGCATAAGAGTGTATCTTTATATCACATTTTATTTTAATAAATATACATGTTTGAGGATACATTTTGGATAGTTACTAGTTGGTTGGGTTGAGTTAGTGTCAGTCTGAGGGTGTCACCACTGAAAGCAGACACGGATGGACTTGGACAGATGGCAGCAGGTGGCAGGCTAGTGGCAGCGCCACAGAGTGACATTAAAAGACAGTTCAGCCTCTGCAGCTTTAGTCTCTCCCCTCATGTATTAACTCCTTTTGACCACTTAGCGATTAAAAAAACACAGTGTTTAAAAATTATTCATGAAATTATAATTGGCATAACTGTTTGCATCCAGCAGGGTGTTACTCCTACTAGGTGAAAAAAGAAAACTCCATTCTTTTTGTTTGTCACTTATGTTTCTTCTTATTATTAATTAACAACTTTCATTCATCCTTATTATTATTATTATCAGGGAATGTGTTCGAGTCATTTTCAGGATAGACTTTTCCACGCCTTGTTTCAATCTCTATGTTTTCTGGAGTGCTTTTCGCCTCCTCTATTCTTAGAGTGGAGTAATTGAATCTGCCGTGTGATCAGTTTATCCACCCCACTCATCACACTTGTAAGACACCTCATTTGTCCTGCAAAAGTCGAACTAGTTATACTGCGTGTTTTAAGATTGGTCAGCCACACAAAATACTTAATTTTTTATCCAAGAATTAATATTAATATATAGGGGAGGAGATTCGAAATTATTCACACACTGGAAAAGCAGTAGGTGACCAGTCTGTCTGCAGTTACTGTAGATATCATTAGTGCCTTTGTATGACCTCTGGAGAATTTGTCAACTTCAGTAGAACAATCTCTTGCCTGTTGAGCTTTTCGCTAGTTGCATCGCTTCATATGGAGTTTTTGCTTACTGGCGGATTTCTGTACAACATGCATGTTGGACTGTGAAAGCATGTATGACATTAGGCCACTTGCCTACACTGTTTAGCATCATACAGTTTGATTGTGTGTGCTGTAAAGTACCAGATATTTTTAAGTTTTTACAATGGAATTGGAATTTGTTGACTGGGTACTATTTTTGCTTCATTTCTGAGTCAAATGTGTTTATTTTATGAAGGATATAAACACTTTTAATGTTATTATATGTGTTATATATTGTAGGTCTGTAGATTATACAGCAAATGATAAATTACTCAATAAATCAAATGCATTTCAGCCTTTGCCTTTAAAACAGCACCAGTTCTCCTTGGTACACTTGCAATACTAGATACAGGACTGACACACTGACAGTCAAGTTAAACATGATGTCTTTAACAGTGTGTCACAACTGACAGTTTCAGGACATTTTTTTAGGTGGTTTAACTCCTAATTTACACAATTTATATTGTCTTTCTTTTTTGTAAATCTCTGAGTGGAAAAAAATAAGATTTCATTACAAGGGTACAAGAAAATATGTCTTACAATGGATTCTCAAAATGTGAGAAATGTATGTGTTTCTTACAGGCTTTCCTGAAGAGACTCGAGTCTGTCAAGCCTACGCCTGGCCTGAGGCGCTCAGAGCAACTGGCAGACTACCAGCGCCAAGTCGGATACCTGGGAGGTCCTTCGTACCCCATCCAGGGATCCATTTCAAAAAAAGAGAGGTCCACCAGCAGAGCAAATTCGGGTTGGTGATTTGTTTCTACATCTGCCAACTTTTATTGTGTTAAAAACACTTGCGTTTTTTAAAAAATAAAATACCCTAAACAATATGACAGCATGGTGATTGAATACCCGCTCATACAAAGTTTTCAACCACCCATTATATGAGATTATATTATTATATGATTATATTATATGAGTTTAAATAACAAGAATGTGCCCTCTTGTCCATCTCTCCACCAATTTACAAATTTCATATGTATGACTAAACCACGGGCTCAGGAGATGTGGATTATCATTTATAGACATACCCGCTTGTGAGGTCGCTGCATAGGATAAAGGCACCAATGCACCCAACCCTCACTGAGACATTTGATTCCACAAGAGCGGATTGACATCAACAGCAGTGTGTTTAGTCATTTTTTAGAAGTCTGCTGGTGTTTGAATATGATGATTTAATCAAGGTATCGAGGTAACCAAAGAGGAAGAGCATTTGGCCCTATGCTGTGTAGTACTACTCAAATTGGAAGCGTATATATAACACGTGACCTGCTGCCTCCTGATGACTACAGAGGTTTTATTAAGAGAAGTAGACTTTCAGGCGGTGAAAAGCAACTGTGGATGACAGTTACCAGTAGGAAACACCCACTAGTAGTGTAAGGACTGCTTCACTGATGTTCCTGCTCTTATCACATTAAACCTCTTTAATGCTGATGCTGATTTAAATAACATTTTTTTTTTTTGAGCATTATTCCATTATTGTGTAAATCTGTGTAAACTTGATGTCCTTGTTTAATGTCCTTGATTACTTTGATAAAACACCATTGTGTTCCTGTGTGTTTATCTGCAATGTACCTGTTTTTGGTGGCTTAAATATTTAAATATTTCATTGAGAAATATAAAATAAGAATTAAAAAAAAATAAAATTAAATTTAGTATTTACTTTGAATATGTGATGGCAACTGTAATCAGAAACTATCTCTCTGTTGTTCACACCAGCAGGTCCCAGGTCAGCCAGTTCCACCCACCACAGCTCCAGAGCAGCTTCCGCCACCACCGACTCCAGCAGCACACCTGTACCCAGGTCAAAAAAACTGAGCACAAGTCGACCAGCCTGGTGCTAAGAACACTGCTGTTTTCAGACATGTTATCCACACAGAAGCACATTGCTGGTTCCCTGTACATCTATCTATTGGTATCCATTCATCACAGAAGGTCGCATTGAAGGTACAAAGTTAAATGGATCTTTTTTTTCCAGCATACCTTTAATCAACTTTATCAAGTATTCAGTGATAGTGTTGCGATGCTTATCCACTCCCTGATGCTGAAATAAAGCAAATGATTCTCTGAGCTCAAAGCTATTGTAATGCACTCTAATAGTTCAACTGTGGCTTCTGAATATTGCAGTATGTCCTTACAACAGTTAGCTTGCTGTATTTTTGTAGAAGATATTACCTTTACCTCAACAGCCGTGTTGAAATTTTGTTTGCCTCCTCTCGCAATATATGATGCACTAAAGGCTTATGTTTTCAAACAATGAAAATGTTACTTGAAAGATAAGGTGTTATGTATATTTTGTTCCTTATAAAATAAAGCTGCTAGTTCCACTATTTAGCAGTGTACTATTTACAACTTTAAATAGGGGAATGCTGGACAGTAAATCATTGTCTAAACTATTTTGTGAAAAAAACATCATTGTTACCAGTTTGTACCAACTGAACACATGCCATACGCTAAAGGGAGATATTTAATATTTTTTTGGTTTGGAGAGTAGTTGCAGATTAAAGTAGTAAGTGTATTTTTGTGGTACTCATGACTTTGAATATTTTTGGAAGGGTTCTTTTAAAAAAACAAAAGTTTTGTGGTACAAGCTTTTCTGCTAGTTCTTGCTTGATCTCTTTTGTCAGCAGTACAAGTGTCAGAGCAAAATTTATCAAATATGTATGATCAGATTTTTGCCAAACGATCTACTACAGGTGAAAATCAGGGTGCAGATGACATCTTCCCGTTTAAAGATTGGTTTTTTTTTAAATATTGATTTTTATTAATTCCTATACTATTTTAACTGTAATGAGTTCTGAATAGGCATTTTTCACTGAGCACACTTTGACATGTCACAATAGAAGAACCAGAGTTGCAAATAAACAGTCGAATTAATGACGGTTGAATTCAATTTAGCTGCTTAAGTTTCAGGGTCCTGGTGTTGTGCGTACTGCAACCCTGAACTTGAACGGTGCCAATGTTAAAGTTATTAATGCTTTTCCTACTATGACGAGTCAAACTGTCTGCTGTGAAAAACAACTGCTTAACTGCAGGCGACAGGTTAACGTGTCAGCAGAACTTGCATCAAAAAGACTGGACTATTAGACTAATAAATCTTTATTCTTAATAAAATAATGTATGAGGTGGGATACATGGGTCAGAGTGGTCACAACATAACAACACATGGGCCTCAGCAACTGCTTCACAAACTGATTCTAACATGGCATGACAGCGTATGGCGGGTAGTGACAGCATCCTTTGCATCATCATCATCATCATCATCATCACAGCATCTTCACTGTACCACCTGCTTGACTAAAGGCACGTTGTAGATGGCATATATACAGATTTCTGAGGAGGCATGTTAACCCAGGTCAAGTATACCTTCCTTCTGTGGGCTGTTGCAGAAGAGCATGTGCCCACATTGTAATTCACCACAAGCTGTTATCATTCTATCACAAGAATTAAGACTTAAACAAAGCCAAGGGTTCCCTTTGGGAGTGGGAGATTAGAGAGTTTAGTATGTGAACTTCTTGAACTCGTCGTACAAAACCAACACGAAGGCGCCACCCATGCCTCTGATCACGTTGGACCAGGCACCCTTGAAGAAGGCTCTTGATCCCTCGTCCTTAAGGATCTTCCTCCAGCAGTCGATTGTGCCCTTGTACATGATATCAGCTGTGGAAAGGACACACAAAGGGTGATGCGTAATTCACACGTACAGATGCGTAAAATGCGTCATATTCGTCGCCAAAGTGGCACGTCCGACGCTCACCTCCCTTGCGTCCAGACTGCATCATCATACGACGTCTGACGGTGTCGAAGGGGTACGAGATGAGACCAGCTGCAGCGGTGACGGTCTGGGCGATCATCCAGCTGACGATGATGTGCGTGTTCTTGGGATCGGGCAGCATGCCTGTATGAGAGAGGGGTTAAGTCGCCTGCTCCTCGCCAGAAAATGCACATGTGCAATGTTAGAAACACGAAAAAAAAAGGGTCAGGTCGAACAGATGTGCGCACCTTTAGCTGTGTCGAAGCACCCGAAGTAGGCCGCTCTGTAGATGATGATACCCTGGACTGACACGTTGAATCCGAGGTAAAGACCCCTGAGGCCATCGGTTTTGAAGATTTTGGCGATGCAGTTTCCAAGACCGGTGAACTCCCTCTCAGCCGCGCCCTTGCCGATGTCAGCGGCGAGTCTTGTTCTGGCGAAGTCAAGGGGATAGACGAAGCAGAGCGAGGTGGCGCCGGCGGCGCCGCCGGATGCCAGGTTGCCGGCGAAGTAACGCCAGAACTGTGTTTTTTGATCCACTCCACCGAGGAAAATCTTCTTGTACTTGTCTTTGAAGGCGAAGTTGAGGGCTTGGGTGGGGAAGTAACGGATCACGTTGGCCAGGTTGCCTCTCCAGAAGGAAAGAAAGCCCTGTTCCTTTGGGATCCTAACCACGCAGTCAATGATTCCCTTGTACTGTGTCTCTGCGGTGATCTGTTTGCTGGCATGCTGGACCTACAAAGAAGGACAGTAAAAGTTCATTTAATAAAAGAATAAAGAGGTGCATACTCCGTAGTGGGCTGAATTCTCTGGAAAACTGTGTGTAAAGGAACTTTGACATGACCCCATTTTCTATTATCAACAGATTATTTTTTGAAATTTCACTATTGATAACTTCTTGTATGCACATATTAGTCGGTGTGTCATACTCTCCAGGCATTATGTACTGTAGTTGTACCAGCAGGCTACAGGCAGCCTCCTGTTACTTGAGAATCGGCTGTGTATTAGATTACGTACTCCAAGTTAAATTTAGCAGTTAACTTTCACTAAATATTACTGCGGGTCATCTGTTATAGACGAGTAATAATTAACTTAATAATGGTACAGATAGTATCATAAACGTTAGTAGGGCTGTTTTATTGGAGCCATATTAAAGGACCATTGCCATCATCTCCATCATAGCAGCACCAATGCTATGTCCTATGCGTAAAAGCATCTCCACTTGACGCAGGACCTCTCACGTGTCCCTTGACATTACGCACCAGACCGTATGAACCTGCTCCGTGCACAATAAGACATTTTGCACACTAAAACAAAACCAGATTTTACATTTGATGCTTGTTTTATCAGTCAGCCAACATTTGCGCACATTTTACGCACACGACAGTTATCATGCGGGGTATCATGCCATGCTATGGGCAACAGTTGGTTCAATTATTTTACCTGCAGCAACAACTTGACCCTCTCGATAGGAGCGACAGCTGTTTTGGAGATGGCAGCGGCAATACCACCGGCCATAAAGTCCTTCATGAAACTAATCACCGCGTCCGACATGGCTGGATGTTTCTTGTGCAAGTTTGAGACCCTTGACTGTTCCAAACCTCAACAGCGTCCTCAAGGAAACCCAACGCCCCTCCAAGTGGACGAGGCTCTTCCATCTGTCCTAATATATCAGTGCCAATTATCGCGAGAATCTTGAGTGATGGATTTGCATTTTGTCAAACAGATAAACGAGGTTGAATAAATATCCGAGGTTGAAGGTCAAGACGTACGCCATGTTCATGTCCAAGCCAGGGACATTTAAAGGACACGATCTTTGGAATCTGATTAGCCTACTATGAAAATGAAGATTTATTTGTAATATAATCTAGTTCTCATCAATGCAAAGTTGTTTTTTTACCTTTAATCCAGATGGTGAACAGTCTTCTCATCCACAATCCAAACATGCACTTGTTGCTCAATTGAATTTACAGAATCTTTCTAATGAAATTCAGGATCCTTAAAGAGCATCTAAGAAGGGATCTAACTGAGGTTTTTACATTTTCACAGTCATCCTAGAGAGTATTGACCATTTTTAATATTTCACAGCACAGGTGTGATGTGACTCCGACAAATGTACAGAGAATAATGCAGAGTGTTTTCCTCCATCTCTCCATTTCCTCGAATGAACATGTTTGTGGGCTACTAAAGAAAATGCAAAAGTAAAGCTGGTTTTAATTAAACAGAGGAGGATGTCAGTTCAGGTTAAAATGTGACCTGTTGAGTCTGGGTAAGAGGTCAGGTGGATAGGGAACTTTTTCTGATGAAGTAGAAAGCATTCAGCTAAATCGCCATCCACAACTTGCATATTCTATTTTATTATATTCTCTTTATTTTCAGGATGGCTTTTTCCTCTCAGCACATTGACAGTTGTGCTTCACTTTCATTCTTGGCATCTGACAGGAAACCTGCGCCAAGTCGGCAGGAGATCTGAAAGAGTAAGTACGGAAAAGGCTATTTCTCTTTCAAAGTAATCATGCCACCAGATAGTACGCTAAATTGCTTTAGTCAACTTTGTTGTGAAATGTCGCACCGGAAAACTTGTTGTGGCTGACTTGACATGTGGGATATCACAAGATCTAACATGAAATATGATCTAAACTGGTAAAGTGGCCAACTTGGCTTCATTTTGTTCCACTGAAGAGACGTTGGATATAACGTACTACATCTTCCAGTCTGGATTAGATTCCAAGACCACCTCATTCATATAATTAAAAAACTTCATATCATATCAAGATATTCACAATAACAAGGTTTTTTGTCAGTACCAACAAATATAGACAGTAACGACACATGTCAAAATCACTAGCCTGTAGCAGTTAAACATAAAATTATATAAAAAAGTATTCTAATATCTCATAGACCTAATAAATTAAACTGAAATGAAAATACAATCAAATAAGTTGAGCTGTCACGGTTTTAGGTTTCATCCTCTCAGTCTTCTCCTCAGGACTTATCCAGCTCTTTATGACCACTTGGTGGTGCTATTCTCCTCTGTGTCAATTCAAAGGCAAACTTACACAGTATCAAGATGTTTCCTAACAGGATAACAACAGTATTCTGATAAAATGCAATACTAATACTAATAGTATTACTATTTACTAATATTGAGATTTCTACCAGTGTACAAAAACTAGTACTTGAAGTTACTTCTGATTGGAGATGAAACTAGCCATATTTTTATACAATAATGCTATTAACTTTGTTTTATAGATAATTTTCACACCCTGTAAATACTTACTGAGGGAACTGGAAGTTGGTAGCCCTGCAAACAGGATGAAAACAACTTTGAGACCTCTTCTCATAAATCATCTTCATCTATATGGACTGAACTGTGGTGAATCTAGTAGGCCTGTGTACTGTAGTTCTAGTGTGTAGATCTTCCAGTCTTATTGCTGTTATGTTATGTTGTCTGGACTGGTCAGTGGGTGGCACTAGAGAGCTGGGTTACATTCAATAGCATCACTAACCTCCCCCAAATAGCAAATGTGGTACCCAGTGAAACAGGTGCTTTTTCCTCCTTTACTCCACACTCCACACCCAACTATACAAATATTTCACCACTTTACTTATTCCCCACAGGGAAACACTCTTAAGTAGACCCCACCAGGAAGGTCAAAGGTCAGGCTCAGCTGCAGGGCTGCAACCTCAGAGCTGGTTAGGAATTCAGCATCTTGTTGATCTCGTTGCCTTCCGTAAGCCAGGTGCTTGTGATGCTAGGGCTAACACCTGCTTTTCTGACAAGCACAAGCCATACTTTTTGCATTTTCACATCACATAGACTTACCGAACTCTGGGCTAAGCTGGCTTTTCCAATTCACATCTTTTTCCTCTAAATTGTCCTAATTCTTAGCTGCCTGTTTTTATGCCATTGTTTAATCTTAAGGTTATTCATTTTAAAGCAAAATGTCAGTTATCCTTCAAACAATATTATATCTCTCTCAATCTTGTTCTGGCAATGTGAAAGTAAACTTCTTTTCAAATTCTCTAGATTGTCCTCACAGTTTATATTATTATATTTTGTCAAATAACCACCCATTTAGTTGTTATTGATGATGTAGAGTGAGGCAGTTGTATCTGCAAATCTGGCATTCATATTATTTTGAAGATTTTTTTTGCTCGTATAATGAATATTATACAAAAATATCTAGACCATATGCATTGCCAGAGGAGACTTTACAGGGCAAGATTAAAAAAAAAAAAAAAAATTCATATTTTCTCCAGAAAAAGTTTGTACTCCATGTTTAGTACTGTTGTAACTCTTTGTACTGTTATTTAAATCTGATCTAGATTCGGGAAAGTCGTTGCTCAGTAACCTTGGATCTCAGAGGTTGAGGGAGGGGTCATGGAGGGGGTGTGGGCTTGGATTTGCATTTTGAGTGTGAAGAGCTGCAGGTGTCAGACAGTTAGACCCCCCCCCCCAACACACATAAACATGCACACACACATACACAAAACCGTTGGCTCTTACGCCAATACTGTCACTGATTTTATATGTTAAGAAGGAACTGTGAAAAGCATCTTTTTCTTCCTCTGATCCCCTACTGTCTATCTCAGACCAATAGAGACTCAAAGATAATGGAGATTATGAATGTCAGACAGGGTTAAAACCACAGATATTAGGGTCAAAACTCACCAGCATGGGACCACTGGTTGCTTCTGACTCCGACAGTTTTAGACTGGTCATTTCTGGTTTGGATGTTAAACTAATAAACTAAACTAATTCAAGCCTTGAAAACCTTGCATTTTGTTATGATTATGAAGAATAAGTCACCCCCAGAAATGATAATAGAGTTGAAACAGGGAGATTAGGTTAAGATTTAGATTTGTATCAATGCAACACAATTCTGCATAATGCCGTGCAATACCTAAAAATCACATCACCACCGTACAATTATATATTTAATATACTGTTTTTAGTATTATACAATTGTTGGGCTTTTTTGCTGCATTATAGCAGCTGTTCTTCCGGACAAACATAAATATTTAACACTAAGTGACAATATGAATTAACACCACTAATAACGACTCACAACGACTCAGCTTTGACTACACAAACAATACCTGTTACTGTAGTAGGAGTAATTAGTCGTCAGTTTTTTGTTAATAAGAAAAATATAGAATATCACTGGTCTTATCCTTTGAAAGTTATGTAGAAAATCTACAGGGTACTTTAATACAAACAAATAAAGTATATACTGCATCATGTAATTCTGATATTAATGATAATACAAACAGCATTATCTTGCAGGCTTTACACAGGGAAATTTATCGTTCAGCTCCTTACTATGACAAGATCATGTTGGTTGTTTATTCCTTCACAATGCTCGATCCCATGAGCCTCCTGTTTTAAGTCACTCTAGTACAATCCTCTTGCCTCAAATCCAAAAGGCTGGGATGCACACTGAGTTCTCCTAAGCAGACGGAGAGACTGAGCTCTCCAGGGCTCAGGGGGAAGGAGATTATTTAAGTGTTTTCCCTCTCTTCCCTTTGGTGCCATTATTGGCTGTTGGCCTGTTTTCATTAACGTTAAAGAGCCTGACTGAGGACAATATGAGTCAAAGACACATGTGTGTCTGTGTGGGTTAAAAAAAAAAGAGAAAGAAAGAAAGAAAGACAGTATCATGCAGCTGACGTTTCTCACCCGCAGTCAGGGCAGTGCCCACGGCAGAGCAGCCAAGGTGGACCTGCACGAACACACATAAACACACTGCTGAGGAGAAGGAGGAGAAATCCCCATGACCAATCAGGAAGACCTGGAGACACGCAGTCAGTGGGGGACGAAGGGATGGACATGGCGGGAGTGGGGGTGGAGGGTGAGAGGCAGAGAGAAAGGAGATTCAAGAGATACAGGGGTGGGGTGAAAATTAAAAATGGGAGAGAGGGAATATGAGGGCAGAGGAAAGAGAGAGAAGATGAGGGTTTGAGTAAGAAGTCTGATGTTAGATGGTAGGAGTCAAACGAATCTGAGCTCTTAAATCTCATTGTGTATTGCTGCTTGGCTCTAATAATGTCTGAGCTACAGTTTTCCATGTATGGTTATCATCCAAAAATATCTCAGAGGAGACTTGGCAGAGCCTGTGTGTCTTAATGTCATCTTATATAATGTAGACTATATAACTAAATATACCGTCCAGATACTTGTTTCCCAATACTGAAATAATTTCCTTCATTAGATCCTTCCAGACTTAACTTAACCAGCTATGTCATCACTGAATCAGATGTAAGGCACATTAGACATGTGTATTCAAATAACATATACTATAAAATAATATATGCATATGCATAGACTTTTTATTGTTAAGATTTGGAGAGCGTCCACGGTTCAAAAGTGTCGCAGTGTTTATACTTCAGCTCTGGAGTTGGGACTTAGAGACAGCAGAAAGCTTCACAGATTAAGTTCCCTAAATTGGATAAATTACAAAAAGTAAACTTTGCTCACACTTCATTTTCGGGGTTTAGGGAGGCTGTAGGATGACAATGATTAGGATTAGACCAAATAGAGGAGAGAGACATTTGTGCAAGAAGATGAATGCGGGCATGGTGTTATCTCACTTACACTTTTTCTGGTTTAGTTTTGGGCCTTTCCTGTAAATTATATAACAGCCTGTCGAGGGGATAAGATGGTTTTGAGCCAAGAAATCCTGAGAATCTTTGTTCCATAATACAATTTTGTCAAGGTTTTTTTTTTTTTTCTTCAAGTTTTGCTGGTTTCTTTAGCTTGTCTTCAGAATTCCATGTACACACACAGATTTTTTTTTTTTTAAATACTGGAAAAATCATTGAAAGGAATTGTGTGTCACTTCTTTCAATGTGCATAATTGAGATGAAGTATTATGTTTTATCATTATAAATACCAGGTGCATTGATGTAAACACAGCCAAGGGCTTTTGCAACAACCCCCCAGAACACAACATGAAGCCAGAACAAAAAACTCTCATTTCTTTGCTGTGGTATTTCCATGTCTCTTTACCTTCCACTACATTGTTGTCTTTTCACCAAAGTATAGACATTTTTAAATAGCAGCACTCATCTCTCACTCATAATAAAAGAATTCCACTTGGACTGGCGTTAGCGCAAGAAAACCCTAAAGGCGATGGTTCCTCACACATAAGTGTGTGGACTGCATTCATCCATTCTTCGGTCTTCTCAGGAAGAAAACAATCTCTTCAAACCTCAAGGCCATTTAAGACAGACTCGTAGCCCTCTTAATGGCCCTTAGTTCCAAATTAGTGTCGTCATTTTAGCTGTGAAATAATCTTATCTGGAATTAGAGTGCATAATGAGGAACACTTTGTCAAGCCGTTTGTCGAGAATTTAACCTGCAGTGGCTCTATTGTGCAACAGTTCTGTTATGTATGTAAATGTATTGGTTTTCTCGTGGGCATTATGTTGTAGAGAGGTTCTGCACTTTTATCCTTGTGGAAAGAACATCTTTTATGTTCGTTTTGTATTCAGAGAGAAATCTTTCAAACAAGAAATAAAAGGGGGCGACTTCACCTATATCTAAACAGGAAGATTTTAGAAATACAAAATATCTTGCTGCTGTATCTTCTTAGTTTTATCGCACATATATCAATCAGAAAATATTGGTCATATCTGTGTCTAATGGTACATGATAAATCTTTTAAGCGGATTCAAAATAGACATGGATGCTACAAGTACATGAGGGACAAATAACAAGAACACTTTATAATACCTACGGCTACAATCAAAATTAAGGCTGCAACTAAGCGACAGTGTCTCAGAGACCAAAGTCTAGTCTTCACATTTATTTGATCAACAAACACAATAAAAGAAAACAAACACTTATTAAGATCTCACTTAATTTATTCACTTAAAAAGAAAGAAAAAACAGGAAATCCTCACACTTTGGAAGTTGGAAAAAAGTGACTTAAAGCATCAAAAGCTTCATTAACATCTATTGTGGTGCTATTCTGTATTATAAAGCGTTTTTGTTATTTGTCCAACAACTCTTTATGGACTTGCATATCAATATTTTTTTATTTTTATGCTTGATAGCTCAGTATTTTTTATATCCTGTACATGTTACATTTTTATTTTATGTTGGCTATACTGGTTTTTACATTGTTTATTTTAATTGTGTGTAACTTTGCAACTTTGGAGAAGTCCTTGACAATTTAAGTATTTATTATTACTGTTAACATAAATTCCGTGATATTTATTACGAAATTTAAAAAGTCCATCTGAAAGTAACTTATAAGCACAACTTCCTTTGCACTAAGTAGAGGTAAATCATTAATGGATAGTTTGGATGAACGTTTCCCAAATAAGGCATAGAACAGGTTTGCAATATTTACAGACTCTATAATTTCACTATTACTAAAATAAGCATATTAAATAGAAGTGTGATTTTACTTTCAGATATTTTTTACTACACCTGAGGTGAGTGAAAATTTGGTTATAAACATTTCTGTTCTATTGTATGCATCACATTGACACCTCCCACTAATGTATCATTTCAATGCAAAAACACCCACTAAATGTCACAAAAGCTCAGCAAAATGTAATGTCTTTATACTCTTCTCGTCTTTGTTGAAACATGCTTTAAGGTGATTTGAAAACCTTAAAAGTAGATTAGTTTTTTTTGTTTTTTTTAAAAGCCTTAATACCTTTGATAATTCAATTTGTTTTGATTTGAGTTTCTGTGTCATGGTGTGTGTTTGTGCGTGTGTGTATGCGTGTGTGTGTATGTGTGTGGGCATGGGTGTGTGTTCCTGCTACTGACAATGCATCACTGACCCTTTGATTGAGGGATAAGTCCCTGCTTGTGCGTCCATCTTGATTTGATGGCCGGAGAGAAGGCTGATTGACCCCGTGACCTTTCTGTGTGGGGCTCCGCTCCTTGGTGTCTGGAGCTCCTGTCAGCGGGTTAATGAGCAACGGCTGCTCAGGGCACACTGGACCTTGGCTAAGTGACCGGGCCGGATGACCACCCTCTGCTCTGACCCTTCTGCCTCTCTACGGCCATCAGTTAAACACCCCCTCCGACACCTCCGCCACCACCTCCACCCAGCACCCGTCCTTCTCCTGTCTCCTCCTTCCTCTCCCCTCCCAGAATGAAGTTGGGGCTCTCACTTAAGCTCAGGTTTGTACAGCTGCTGCACAAGCTTTCACTGATCAACAACGGAAATGTTCACTGCCCATTTGTAAAGGCAGTGCGAGATGCAGCAATACTTTTTGCAGTGAAAATTATATATCAACAGCAATTATTCATGCATGTACATCAGTAGACTTGGAAAAACAATAGAGCTAATTCATAATCACTATTACAAGCTGCATTTTTGTAGTAAGAATTAAGTTAGAAGTAAGTAAGAAGGTAAGTATTGAATTTTGTTGTAACACTTAATATCAATCCCCTTGTTAATCAGTTATAAGTGGTATATAAACCCATAATTAATGATTTATAACATATTATAATATAGTTGTAAGCAAACATTTTTATGTATTTATGTATGTAATTATCTGTGTATTATATGATATTGATATTATATTGCCCGTGAAACATTACAGTGTGTTTTAAGACATTTATTACATGTTTATATAGAAGTAACACATTATATAGGAATATATTTATTGGGAACTCATGAAGAAATATAGTAATAGATCACAATTATGTAATATTTTGTTGTTAAGCATTCATTTTCTGTTTATAAATCAGCTATGGGTGCTTTATATAGGGAGTTATAGTGGGCATTTGATACATTAAAAACTTGAAAAATGTCCCTAAACCTTCTTGCAGCTGCATTCTAATGTGTTATATAGGTTAGGGAGTTAAGGTCTTATTAATAGTGTTCTCACTTGTCACTAAATCCTTTACCAATGCTTTATAAATCAATTAAAATAAATTAAAATAACAGTTTTAGGCTATTAGAAACTTACAAACCCTTAATAGAATAGAATAGAAAGTGTCACTAAACAAAATTCAAATAACATTTTGATGCTCTTCTGTTAACAATGGAAGGGATACAAAACAAATATACATGTTTATTTAAACAGGATAGGACCTGGATGAGATGCTAACACATGATGCATAAAACGTCAACAAACAGCTTTTAAAAAAACATCTAAGAAAGGCTATAATAATGAATGAGATCTATGAATACAACAATAAGGGATAACAAAACATAAATGTCAAAAGTTTAATTTAAGACTGATTGAATAACATAAATAAATGAAGCCTAACAAGGAACATAAATGCATACACACAGAAACAAACAAAGAGCTATTATAAACACCAGCTGTACTTTAATAATTCCACTAATGCCATGGCCGCTATGAAGAAAAGAAACAAAAACAGTTCTCTTTTAGTTCCATTGGGGTTCTTGGGTCGTCATGAAGTTCAGTTAATCATTGGCTAAATTTTCTGCACCTCATTCCGATTCAGACTTTGCTTCTATCTTTTTCATATTAGAAAAAGATAGATGATACAGCCCTCTTTCTCGGTGCCATGGCGAGCAAAAGCGCAGCTGAAAGCCGCCCATCCCAGTGTTGACGTTTGTTAAAGTGAACAGGGTAATGAATTTTAAACTGCTATAGGAACAGCTCTTAGACATGTGGTTTTAGTGTGTGTGCATGGGTGAGTGGGTGGGCGTGTGTGTGTGTGTGTGTGTGAGAGAGAGAGAGAGAGAGAGAGAGAGTGTGCGGTTGGGATTTGCAGTTGTGTCTGTGTCTATGTATCTGTATGAATGTAGGGGGATATGTGCATAAATGGGGGTGGGGGCTGGGAGTCAGCCTCTGTGTATGTGTGAGTGTATGTGCTGAGGATAAAGACCTAGCAAACCAGCCTGGCTTAGTTGACAGGTGACAAGGGTTGTTTTGAATGGGGATTTTGTAATACCAACAGTGAGGAAAAAGCCGGGGTACCAAGGGACTTCTGAAAAGAGAGAAAGAGGACTTTTCTTCTGGCAGTGAAGGAAGAGAGAAAAGGCCACGAAGGTTTCGAGGGACTTAGGGATCCCACTAATCAAACTGCTCCACCGTCTAGCGCACTCATTTTTATTCAAAACGTAGAAATGCTAAATCATTCCAATCGGATTGATCCCTGTGTCAGTGCCTGTGTGGTATTTTCATTCTCGCCTTTCCGTCGCGTCCTCAACTTTGACATATCAGTCAAGCAAGGACAGAGCTGTTACAAAGAGGACTGATCCAGAGGCAGCCTACTGGTGAAGAAGTGGCATTTAAAATGTTGTTTGTAAATTTGCATTGATTAAACAAACTGCTTTCGTCTTTGGAACGTTTTCCCCCAAAATTGGATGGAATTAAAGCCTGCAGCTTCAAACACAGATACAGTGAAGTGGTTTGACTTGGCCTTGATACTGTTTGATATTTGTCTTTGTCGTTTGTCAGACAGTAGGCCTACTATTACATTATGCGTGATATTATTAAACACAGCACAGATCGTGTGTGTGGGAATGTTTTATTTGGTGATGAATGAATTTAAATTGCGTGTTGTTACACAAACATAACAAAATCCTGCCAGAATTTCTGGTTAAAATATGACTTATTTTTTTGTTTGTTTTTTTTTTTAGAATGATTATTAAACAAGAGAAATGAAAGAAATTAAGTTACAAAATTGTAGTGTAGTGTATGATTTTGCGAAACAATAGATTCTTAAATTCAAACCCTGAATTTTAAAGTTTGCAAATTATGATTTATTGTGGTATGTTTGTCTGTCTGTCTGTGAGGTTTCCCCGTATTTGTGTGTACGGATGTATGAGGCATATAGTCAGCATATCTGACATATCTGAGGGCAGCACTCACATGTCTCTGTGAATCCTGCTACTTGTTTGCGACCCAGTATTTTCTGTCAGAGACACATTTGCAAAGTTATGATTTCCCTAATGTCAACATCCTCTCTCTTCACCTCAGTCGAAGGTTCAGCCTGTGTGAGAGAATGATGCAGTTTGTGAAGAGGGCACTCTTCCGTGGCTCTGGAGTAACTATGGTAAGTCTAAGAAATCTGAGTCAGGGTCAATAGTTATCTTGTTTTAGGGCTTGAAGCTGACAAATATTCAGAGAATGAAAAAATGTAAAAATCTACCAGGCCGGGAGGGCTGATGAAAACATGCTATTGGTTTAGGAAATGTACAAACATGCATTTCTATTGTATCTTCACTAAAGATCCAAAAATGCATCTTGATTAAAAGTCAGGATATCCCTGCTTCTTTTATATCTTTTTTTTTACACTGTCTCTTGTAAAACCCAGCTTAGGAAGTGTAACATTAGATTGCAGGACTACTCCTTTAGGGAACAGCCGTTCATCGTCTAACCCACTGTAAGGTCCATAAAGGAATTACTCAACATATTGAAGAATATTTTCCATGAAGGGATATATTTACCTTTTAACCCTGCTTAGTACTCACTTTAACACTGAACGAATGCCCCCATAATAACAATTTACCCACCTAATTACTTAATTCATGAAATAGCTCTGTGATGGACAGGTAACCCGAGCTCAGTGTTTACCGTACATCCCTCAGTGCATGCTGAGATATTCTGAGCTTCTCATTTACTGTTAATAGGAGCATTTAGATAAAGACAGTGAATAAATGATGAACAGATGGCTTAATAAATGAATTGCATGGAAAATGTAAAATCTGTACATTAAACACACGCAGTACATGGAATGTGGAGGTACTTAGTGTAGGTAAAGTGTATAATGCATAATTACGCAGTGCATGACAGCAGTATATATAATGGTTCCATTTTACTTTAACCTTTAGGTTTTATTGACATTGACCTCACTCTCTCATTCCTGGGGGTCCCACAGACCCCACTGCTGCGTATGTGAAAATGATAATAACTGAAAAATCAGCCATTCCTTTCCTAATTCCTGGTGGTACACTTCCCATTCACCACAATCTGGGCCTCTTATGTAACTATGTCATATGGGCTATGAATGAACAAATGTATATTGTTTTTTCTTTGCCAAAAAAAGGCATGCCACGGATAAAGGAATACATAGTATGTAATCTTACACTGTGATCTTTCTGTACTTCTAGTTCTAACTCTGTGTTTCACTCGTTAGACAGCAAATTGTAAAAAAAAAAAAAGAAAAAATTCTTCAATAACAGACCAACAAACAGACTTATTTGGGATTTGGTTGGTCCTTGAGACCCCAAACAAAAGGTGCTGTTCTCTGTTGTGGACGTATCGAACACATCATCATTTCAAAATCACATCTATAAACAATTCTCTTAAAATTAGGAAAAGTTGTGAATTATTGAGCTGATGCTTTGAATGTGATGTGTGAATATTAGGCATGTTTTTAGAGCTGTTAAAGTCAACCCAAGGTCTAAAGGACCCCCCAAAAGTTTTGGGTCAAGTAAAAAGGTCCCTTAATTTTTGGATGCTTATTGTATGAGTTGCTGCATCAGCTGTAATCTGTTTATCTAGAACCACGTTAAATGTCGCAATCAGATATCAATCTTATTGAATCCCATGTACTTCTTAATTTTACATATTGGCTATACACTTGTTATTATATTGCACAAGCTCTGGACATTATGCACGGTCGTTACACTCCGAGCTCCCCTGAGTGTGTTAACCCCAGTAACGTCGGAGTGGATTAGCAGTGGAGTGAACACAGAAATTGGTAATTGTATCTAAAAGAGACGAGTTTTTAGGGTTAAACACCCCTGCTGTGACCCAGCCTGTCCAACGGAGACCATTTACCCAGACAAACAGTGGCCTTTCCCCCCACCCCCACCTCCCCCAACACCACCTCAGCCACCACCACACCCACCGGAGTGGCTTGTACCACCCCAGGAATAAAAAAAGAGGAGCACTGACTCGACCCTCATCCTCCGCACCGCCGTCCGAGATTAAATCATGAAATCATTTAGTGTTTGTGTGGTCTTCCCTGACTAGGAGGAGAAAGGATGGACTGGGTAGAGAGACGGAGAGAGAGAGAGGAGCCCGAGTCAGTGTGTGGGAACCACATAGGGAGAAATCCCTGGCTGATCCCGGCCAAGACACTTTGTTTTTCTCCCCTTCGCTCTCACCCCTTCCCTCCCTCTCTTTCTCTCCATCCATTTTTGGGTTTTCATTTTTATTCATAGGGTGATCGGGGTGGAGGGAACGGTGTCAAAAAAGCAGGGGGCAGTTTGTGTGTGCGCGCGCTTGTGTGTGTGTGTGTGTTTGTGTGTGTATGCGCACTTGTGCGCGTGGTAAATATGAGGATTCTCCGGCCTGATGCCAGTGGATGTAAATTCCTGATGGTGGTCGAACATATCGGTATAAATACTAGGTAGCTCGTTGCGGTTGTAATGGTAATGTTGTCAAACGCGTAATGGATGACTAATCGTGAGCTGCTGGGAAGAGTGAATCCGCGATCAGTTTCTCTCTGCCTCACCACACACGGAATGACACTATACATGCAACCACATATAAGGCACATCTCTCTGTCGAACCACAGGGATCAAGGCTCTAAAGGCGGTACCAACATTCGAAATATCCGGTTCTGCCAGAAAAAAACGTCATTGCGCTTTATTCGTTCCTCATTGAAAGCCAAGACCCTGCCTACCTTCTCTCCCTCTCTCCTCCTGGGTTGGCTCTCGTCCTCCCATTAAGCCTGCTGGCGCAGCCTCCTCAAGATGGGACTGAATTAGGAGAGGAACAATAACAGTTTTCAATGTAAAATGTGCATCTTGTTAGTCCTTTTTCTCTCCTCTCCTATCTTATGATGGGGAGAGAAAAGGAGAAGCATAAGCGGCCATTCAGAAAGTTATCTGTGGGTGTCTTCTCGGCACAAATGGTGGCTGGTTCTGTGGCTGTTTTTAATCCTCCCATTTCGCTGTCTCTGCCGCTGGACTTTAGCAGGGAATGCACAGCTGAAAATAAGAAAGGAAAAGGTTTTTGCGCGATTTTTCTCAACTAGTGTTTCAATTGACGTTAACCTTAGTCAACATAAAGTTTCAAATGGCTTTATTTTTATTTATATTTCCCAATCGCTTTTGCATTCACCTAATCTGAGTTTGTGATGATTTTGTGATGATTTTTGATTAAATACTAGAAAAAACAAAAATCAAATAAAAAAAACAATATAAATTTATAATATATTCTCTTTGCAAACCACTCCTTATCATACAAATTTCTTTCAACCTCTTGTCTACCAATAAGAGCAGGAGGTGCTTGTGAAACCAAGCTTGCGTTATAATCTCCTATTACCTTTTAAAATATCTCCAAATAAATGGAAAAAAACACAGCAAGCAGCGGAGTCTGTGGACTCAGATATGGTATAGTGTCTTTACAAAAAGAATGTACAAAAGTTGTGTAGATGTATTCTGAATGGACAATAAAACACAAGGTTGCAGACACACTTCATATAGATTAATGTCTGATACCAAAAAAGGTCAACTTTAATCTTTCTGTTCAGAGAATCAGTTTAGTGGTTGCTTTGAATGGATCCCAGCCGCCTTGGGAAGCCTGAGAGTCACCCCCGATGTTGGCATGTTGGCAGGGAGAGCTGCCAACTCTGAGAGCAGCAGATACCTCTGAATGATGCACTCTCAAGCCCTTGTTTGTTTTCCTAATGGGCATTAATGTTGGGTATAAAAAACACTCCTTTTTGTGTGTGTGTGTGTGTGTGTGTGTGTGTGTGTGTGTGTGAGTGTGTGTGTGTGTGTGTGTGTGCTTGTGTGTGTGTGTGTGTGTGTGTGTGTGTGCATGTGTGTGTGTTGGCCTCATACCGATGGCAAGAGTTCAGCAGAGGCAGCAGGACTTTCATTCTGCTGTGAAGTCAGATCAACTCATACAAGCAACATGGACAAATGTTTGACTAAATAATCTTAATTTGAGGTCAGTTTAGCAGTTTTTTTTTAATCCAGTTTCAACCATATCTCCTGATCTTAACCAGAGTTTAATATTCCATTTGCTAAGTCTGGGAGATGCTGTTCTCTCTATCGCATACTATCATCATAGCGGCAAGGATGCCCCCCCAGAAGGAGAATTGTTTTGGAGCAAACAGAACCTGCTTTTATTTTTTTTTACCTTTAAAAGATGTATTCCCACCTTTAAAACATTTGAAAACCTTTATGGATTTTGTTAAATATTTTCTTCTGGTATTGTAGTTGCAACTATATTCAAAATGTTAATGAAACCATCGCACTCTGTGCTAATATATCAACCAGACCGGTTTCTGGCTGCTCCGTCTGTCTCACTGGATGAATGACACTGTTTATTTCAAACAGATTGCCTTATTCGTTTTTTTTGTCCCAGTAGTCTGCGTTGTGCCTGCCTCATGTTCTTGGTGTCTGACATGGGTGCCCTGCTGTGAAGGTCACGTTGAGGTCAGTGAGGGTACGACCACTTCGCCCACCACCCTGATGGTCACAAACCGTACGATCAATCTGACTGTTGTAAACATTGTAAAACTAACGTAAACATTCATCTAAAATTACAATTTTTTTCTTTCTTGCTTGTGGATGTTGCTTTCATTCTCTCTCGGCATCTCTCCTCTCAGTGTGTGAATGTCTTTCTTTGGTTCTGCTTCATCCCCTTTTATAGTAAAGCTGCCTCACCCCAAAAAGCTCTTTCACTTAAAAATAAAAGCTTTCAGTCACACGATCAACATTCACACGAGAAAATGTTTTTGCTGGATCTCATTCAGTTTGACCGCATGCAGTCACTTGAGATGAAGTCTTCGACACTCACTGGCTGCCAATCCAATTTCTGCTCTATTTCTTTCTCTGGATTGGTTGCTCAGATCATGACCTCAGAGGGTGACCTGTGGAGCCCCGGGGTCCCCTCCCCTTGCCGGCCCTACGCTGGCCCCCGGACGCAGCTAAACACAGAGGAGTGGCCATCATCTCGCCGGACAAAAGGGCGAACATACCATGCTCGCCCCTCATGAGTCCAGCCAAGCGCACAGGGAGCACATTAGGACCTCTGGGTTTTATTTACCCTTTCTTTTTGCCCCCGCAAAGAGTCGACCGGGGCGTCAAGTCTGTCAGGTGCCTCAGCTGTGATGGTCTGACACATGACATGCACACAGCCTTTCAGATCCCCAGAGCGCTTCATGTCGCATTCGACCGATTCACGTTGTCAGTTTTCATGTTCTCCACTCACCACTGAAGCGTTAGCTTTGAGAAAGATTTCTGGCAGGAATGAAACCATCCCCGGTTACAACTTAAAGGCTTTTCTTAAAGAAACCTTCACACGTGAATGAAGGCTCACAAGCAAGAGAGTGACTGAAGCTTGAAAGGACGACTCCCAGCCTTCATTGAATCCCAAGATGGAAATTCCAGTGATGTTGGAGATCTTGAGCTCTATTTGTATAACAGAGGAGAAAGAGAGTTTTCTACAGAACAGAGAATTAAGAAAGTGAGAGCGGGTTAAAACTCAGTAGGTTAACCATATTTGTTTCCATTTTCAAATAAAGAAAATTGCTAAGATGTCCAATAAAGTCTCCCAGAATTTCCTCATTTGCTCATTTATGCTTGACCAGGGAAAGAGAAACAGTTTCTATGAACAATTGTTATAAAATCTAAAGGCCTGGTTTGTCCATATTACAACAACTTATGCAGCCATGTTGAGTTTAGTTTTTCCTTCTCAGGTTTTGAAGAGTTCAAATCACTACTACTTACTTGTTGGTGAAGCTACCAACATCATACTGTAAAAAAAATAATGTTAAAAGTTAAAGTTAAGTATTGTCAGTATAGCATAGGTAGTAAAGGCCACTTTTAGATTTTTATATCATATATTTCAGTTGTGTATTGTAGTTACTTTTTGTTTGTGAAGTTTTATTTGTTTTTTTCACAGCATTGAGAATATATTTTTCAAAAATGACTCTGCAAGAAAACATTGTCACTGTTACTCAGGATAATCCACAGACGTCTCTGTCAACCGTTTTTAACTGAGGGTACTGGTAGAAAGCGGTTCCAGTGAAACTTAATGAGATGAAATGTTTAGAGGGAGACGTTCTGCATTTTTAAGTTGGGCCCCTTAAACCAGAGGGGGTTAAATTATTCTTTTTTTGAGTCTGCTGGATTTTATTTGTTCTCATAAAAATTTTTAAAAAGATAAATATGTTATATAATATAATATAATATGTTAGATCCTTAGTATCTTAATTATTCTAAAGCAGTTCAAAAAAAAAGAAAAATATCTTTATTAGGGGCTTCTTTGATATATTCTATCAAATATGAATAATTTATTGATGTTGTCAAACTTAATGCCATTAGTCTTCAACAAAAAGGCCTTAAAACAGAAATTATGCCTCTCTATTGGAGACGTCTTGTGAAATTACTCACATGGTGTTATATTTGCCTCCTCTTTTACTCATACTCCCTTTATAAGCACACACAGGAACTGGAATGTATGGCGCTCTTTGTCTAACTACCATGCAAAATTACCTGATTTATCTCGAGCACTTTCCGATGTCACACTGTCTGTGCTCGCGACAAAAGTCTCCCTTGTTGTGGCACACCAGATAACCAGACCCACCCTTGTGAAACTCACAGCGCAGATCTAAAACACGCTTTCTCAACCTTTTGTCCCCGAAAAACAAAGACCTGCACTTTCTCTTGGCAAATGATGCCTTAATTGTGCAAGTTAACAAGCTTGCTCTTTTTTTCCCATGAATAACAAAGAGTTTGGGTCTAATTTTGTTTCACTCCGTTTGTTTGTTTTTTTTTGTTTTGTTTTGTTTTGTTTTTTGTTGTTTTTTGTTGTTGTTGTTGTTGTTTTAACTCTGCGCTCTCAACAATAGTTCGCTGTTGCACGCTTGTTGGGCTGTTCCCATGCTGCTCTCTCTGCTCCATATTTCTCAGATTGTCCGTGGTGGCGGCCGTGCTGATGCACACGAGAATAACTTTAAAAAACAACGGGGAGGAGACAAAGAGCAAGAAGAGTGAGGGCACGACTGAGATGAGGGTCCACAGTGGGATATTTTGTACCATATTCATTATGTTTTCATTTATATCGGAGATGTCTTTGACCCCTCTCTGGTCTCCCTCCTTAAAAAAACACTGCCTCTTTTATCACTCTATTCATTTTTGGCTCAAATATCTCAGTTCTAAATGGAGGTAGTATTGAATAGGACATCTCCATGAATTTGCATAATCTGATGGCATTGCTGGTGAGCACATAGATTGTTGTGCCAAGTGCAGAAAGGTGAAGCCCTCATTCCCTGGCAGGGGGCAGAGATGACTATGGAAAAGTCCTCCTACAGTAAATGTTGTCAGGTTTTATCCCAGATATGTTCGGCTTTATGTCTTTTTTTTCCTTTTTTCTTTTTTTTTTTTTTTTAGCCTGGATGAGCAAAATATAAAAAGGTTTTGTTGAAGACTATAATAAATGTTTATTATCTGATTGACTTACTAGAAAAACCTGCCCTTCTGTATGAAAAACACTCGCCATCAGATCAAATATTGTCACTTTTTACGCTCCCTGTCAGCTCAGTGATATGCTCTCACCAGAATCACTCCCAGACAATCAAAAGGCATTGATAAGTTTTGTTTTTTTTTCTCCTCCTAACAGACTCCATTCATGTCTGCTCTCTTCTTACAGTGCCCGTCATTCTTCAGACATTGCTGCTGCCAAGGCAGTAGGATGGCTGCCTCTCTCTGATGGGAAACTGTTGCTCATGTGCTGGGTTGGCTGCCAAGTTTTGGCATTATTGGTGAGGGGAAGAGGGGGAGGAGGAGAGAGGAGCGCGGGGGGGGGGGTAACAGAAAGGGGGCCCTTTAAACCCTGTGAGATAGTGGTATCTGTTGTGGGAATGATCTTCATCCCTTTTCCCCCCTTTTCTTAGCACTCTCACTGTTTCTGTTTCTCCAGCTCTCTTCTTCTTTCCTTCTGTCTCGCACCCCGGTCCTCCTAGACCCCCCCCCCACCCACCCCCACCCCCACCCCCAGCTCTCTGTCGCCGTCTTTTCATGCTGGAGATCAGACGACCCATCCTGAGGTGAGCCGGCGGAGATCCGATGCCACTGGAGCACTTTGATTAGACTGACTGGCTGTTGGATTTCTCACAGCTTGTGTACTTCTTTGGCTTCGCTCCCAAAGCGCGAATGTAACCCTCCTTCACACACACACACACACACACACACAGACAATCACACTAAAACACACACACACACACTGAGGCAACACAAACACACTACACCATGGTAAAGAAAAGATTTGCTGTTGCACTCTCAGAGGCTTAACTAACTGTCTAAGCCTGACTTTAGTGCTCGTACGGGTGCAAAGATCAAATCAGCTCTCATGGGTCCCTCTTTAGGCTACAGCTGCAGTTTCTAACATTTTTTTGGCTTTTGACCCCTCAAAGGAATTGTTACACATTTTAGGAAACATGTTTGATTTCTTGCAGAGTTAGATGAGGAAATTGATACCACTCTCTCATCTATCCATTAAATATGAAGCTAAATGGCAAGCTTAGCTTAGCACAAAGGGTGTAACAACCAGCGATAACAAAATCCACCTACCGGCACCCAACTAATTAATGAACTATAAAATGTGTAATAAAGCAGAAATGTAACAACCATGTGTTGTTTTCTTTGGGGTGCGTGTCAGACTACTTCTTGGCTGGCAAAGATATGGTGGGCTATTCGGCTCCCCCTGTTTCCAGTCTTTGTGCTAAGCTCAGCTAATCGGCCACATGGCTGTAGCTGCATATTTAATGGGCGGATGTGAAACTTATCAATCTTCCCATCTAAGTCTCAGCAAGAAAGCAAATGCTTTATTTCCAAAAATGTCAAATTCATTCTTTTGAAAATTAAGAACTGCCTTATGAAGAGTTATAGCTTCTCTACTGACATGAGTTAGGAACAGTTTTCCTACTCATAATGTTTCATTTGCAGATTATTTCTAGGCCTATTAGAGGCTACACTTAACAGTATTTAACGAGTTAAAGGCAGAATTTGAAAAATATCAGAAAAAAACAGCATAACTATGTTTTTCTTTCATGTCCATTTAATCATCATTGTTAAACATCTCCATCAACTATCAAGTAATTTCTCTCTGAGTCCTAGCAACACTTGCAGTACAAAGTAAAAAATTATAGTGAGACCAGTGCATTTCAGTTCCTGGCCTTTATCAGGATCATCACATAGCACATTACAAGGGACATTAAAATAATATGAGATTTTTCTTTTAGGGGGAGGCACAGCTGTACCAAAATTCCTACTCTGCTTTAACTGAGGCCTAAAAAAGCTTGATTTTCTTAAAACAATTTTTTTTAATGTGAGCTACAATGAAAATATTAATCTGTTGTGATAAAAATCAACTTGTTTCCAGATTTTTCTGGAAGAAAGCAGACTTCCGCCTTGAAAAAAATGAAATGTGATTTTAGAAAATAATTTTTAAAAATTGATTTACATAAGAATAGAAGATTTCTCACTGCTCTTGCAGATTTCAATTTTTTTGAGAACACAAGACTTTAAGGACTCAAGTTATAAGCAAAAATAACTCGATAAAAAGGAGGTTAATGCAGTGATCTTGTTACCCCTGAGATTTATTTCTAGAACCCCTTTGGGTTTTGACCACCATTTTGGGAACCAGCAAGCTACAGTATGTGTATACTTGTACTATAAGAGAAACTCTGAGTTCATTTACATGCTGCATGTACACAAACACAGAGACTGAGCTAAATTTACAAGAGAGAAAACTGTAAACTACAGTACGTGGGGAAATGTTCAGTATTTATTCATGATATTCCTAATAATGTGATGATAAAAACATTTAACAGAATGAAATATTTTACCTTTAGCAGTGGAATTGTTTTGCCAAAATTATTTAGTATTTCTCTTATCATTTGTTAACTGTAACTGTAAAGTTGCATCGCAGAAAGTGAGCTTTGGTTTTCGTCAGTTTTCTTGCCAGAAGTTGAGGAAGTGTTTACATCTTTTACTTCAGTTAATTTAGCTATAACACAAAGTAAAGTACTCCACAACAAGTAAAAGTTCTTCAGTAAAATGTATCTAAAGTATCAAAAGTAAAAGAACTCATTATACGGAATAACTCCGTTCAGTTTTATATAGTTATGTATTATGAAATTTTACTATTGATGCATTAATGTGTAAGGAAAAATCCCCTTCGGAAACTTTAGGATATAATACGATACAATATGATACGATACGACAGGAAAGGATCAACTTTAGTGATCCCACACAGAAAACTTGTTATACTACATTACAAATACAAGAACAGATGCACAGATAAGTAACTAAGATCAAAACTACATATTATAACATTATAAGCATGTACTTTAAACAAATGAAGCATAAAAAGATAAATGGTACCAAATACAATGTACAACAACATAGACTGTGACCATAAAGTGTATGTAGACAAAAATAGTCAAATCGCACTTGAATAAATGAAATTGGGCTGCAGGTAAAATGTGTTGTGTCCAGATAAAAGCAAACCTGTTAGCAGCTTAACATATAGATGTTGCTGTTGTTGCAGCAAAGATAAAGTGTCTAAAAGAGTAAAATAAATAGAACAACTGTTTATTTTACAAAATAGGGAATTTTGTGAAAGACCCGCCTGGGTTGTTGTTTGGTTTACTGACAAAATTACAATTTAGAATTTAAAATGATAAAATTATATCAACTGTTTTTTTCAGGGATGAATTGTTTAATCCTTGAACCGAAAACCATCATTGGGCCTTTTTCTGACAGGATGAGGAAACTTGTTTTCTCTTTATAAACTTGCCAGACTTTATGCTCATCAAAGTAAAAGTGCAAGATCTGAGCGTGAATGTTTTTTTCCTTGATGTTCCGCTGATGAATAATTTTTCAAAAGAGCAGATTGTTAATGTTCAGTACATGATATTAGTGCGAACAATAAAAATTCTCAAACTTAACCTTTACCGCTGCCGCTCAGTTTACATGACAATAAATGGTGTGCAGTCCTTTTTTTTTCATCCCTGCTCAATTTATTATTATTCATGTGATGTGCTGTGGCTAAAGCTTTCTCATCTGGCTGCACATGAGTCTTTTTTCCTGTTTAGAGTCAGGATTTAAACCAATATTGGGGCTGTTGGGATCCAAGTATTCCTTCAAAGCCTTTCTCCTTTTATCGTATTGTCACTTTTCCATCTGCATGGCCAGTGTTTCTCATTTCTTGCATTTGCCCTCTTGTTCCTTGTCTTTTTGGTCAGGGGCTGGTTAATGTGGGTTTATCCAACCATCCAGGCGATTAATGTGGGCTTATCCATGCATCCATCATCTACCCATCCATCCAAAAACGATTCTTAGATCAACCCTATCTGTCCATTCATATAAACACACATTTGAGGACACCTACACCACACCTTACTTTTTGTCTTTCAGTATCATAACCAGGTGCAGAGGCCTAAAATGAGAGGTACATGCAATGATTTCAGCTTTGCATCTAAAGGAGAAATGGGAGAGAAAGTTGTTTCTTGCGCTCCTGTCAGAGAGAAACTTTGATTTCATGGTGTTGATTATTTTTCTTCGCAATCACTCAAGGATGAAGCACAAGGACGCAGAGATTGTTCCCTTTTCAGATGCACCACAATGGGGTTCCTTGGTTTGAAAAAAAAAAAAAAAGAAACAACAAGGAGTTTCCCCCCTTCTCTTTCCCTTTTTTTAGCCCTTCTTTTTTACACTCAACTCCATACAACTTATTTAAAGAAAGACAGACGGGGCCTGGAAGCAGTTTAACACATTTATTGAGACGCCGTGGTCACATATAGCAGACACAAGCTTGCCAAAACAGTTCTCTTTTGATCAGAGTAATTCCTTATTCTGTGGGATGCAAAGAGCCTCGAACTGGTCCCAATATGGCTTTTCTTCCCAAAGTGAGGAAAAAGATTCAAAGGCTTAAGAGCAGGTTAATTTTTTCTCACAGATTCCTAATGGTTTTTGGCTATGCAATGTTGCTCTTGGCCTTCTGTGTTTGTTTGAAGGAAAAATCAAACTTTACGTGTCAATAAGTGCCAACTTTTAATCAGGGTGTTTCTTCCCTGCATAACATCTCCTCTTAATCCTAATGAATAGTTAGCCTCATTTGCCTAAATATATGGAAATAGTAAAACTTGGCTAAAGTTCAGAGGGGACAACTTTTATCCCATCGTGACACTTTCTTCTCTAAGTCTTTGAGATCCTGGAAATTCAACTCTATATTCAAAACATATTACAATTACTTTTAAATCCCACAGTTTAAAACTGCGTCGATTCTGCAGCGCCTGTCTTTATTCACTTATCTAAGTTTATCAGGTACAAAAATGGCATGTTTTTTTGAATGAAATGTCAGATTTGAATTTTAAGGAAGGGGGAGTGTTGGATGAATCAATGGTTTTGTTAAGTTTGGGTTTGTTTAAGTCAGGAGCGGGTAGCCCAGTGGGAATCAAGCTCATGTTTGGCCCCTGGCAGTGTCACCCTTTATCCTGTAGATCAGCCCTTAAAGCAGAACTGTGGACCAGAGTGAAGAAATATATTTTTTGAGCTATATAGCATATTTAGTACAGCTGGTAGTGCACCACAAATACTGAGCCTTTTTGATAATATATGATAATGTGATAATAAAGAAGTTTGAGCCCACTTTTCCTTGTCCAAATAAATTCACTTTCCTATGTTAAATCCAGTCAGGATTTACAAGGCAACATTTGTTTCATTTTATACCATAAAAAGATGTATAAGCTCTTGTGTAGTTCGAAGCAGGCTCTCAGTCTATTTATACTCATCAGGAAAAGATTAGTGATTATTCACTGAAGACTGAAAATTGAGTTGCACTTGAAAATGTTTCCTTTCATCCTTTTTTTAAAGAAAATATTGCCCAAGCATTGTATTCTTACAGGAAGGCATCAGAATTGTAATTTCTTGTAATTTTGGTTGTCATTACGCACCGAGACTGTTACTTAATCACCTAAAACAATTGCGTAGATGATGACAAAACAAGCTGAATTTTCGTCAGAAATATTTATTCACAGCATGTACAGGATCTATTTCCATCATTCACAATCATATAAATAAAAGTAACAGCAAAACATAGAAAAGGTATTTACATGGCGTGTTGCGCGCTGTGCAAACTAAATGTGTTTGCATGCGTGTGACCGATGAAGTTGAAATAGTGGTGATCGAGTCCCTGCACCGGTGACAAGTATCCACCGTGCTGTTGCGTGTGCGCGGAGAGCGGCACTGTTGGGTAGGAGATGCCCGGGCTTCGGGTCGAGCTGTGCCAGGAGAAGTGTCCCGGTGGACTCTGCTGGTACACGGAGTCGGACGGACTGTGGCTTTGGTGCTCCGGAGAGGAGTGTAGCTGGCCCAGGTAGTCGGACGGCTCCGGCAACGAGCCGACAGAGCCGAAAACGGGCTCCGTGACCACACGGGACTTGGACTGTAAAAAGGCGAGGATCCGCGCGTACTTGATGTCTTTGGTTTCGGCTCTGTCCTCTGTGGTCAGGTAGTGCACCAGATTCTTCATACACTCGTGGTATCCGTAGTGGAAGTAGTTCGCAAACTCGGCGAGAAGTTCGCCTGGAGGGAATCAAAGTGAACAGCGATTACAGTCCTGCCTACACGAAGTGATGAACAGAGTCCGGCGCAAAGCGTCTTAGCGGTCGGATCCAGTTGCGTAAAAGTGGATTAAAGGTTAAGTAACCAAAACTACTTAAACGGGAGATAAATTGGATTTATAAAGTTAAAAAATACACTAATAACCCCGATTTATCCGCAAACAGCATGTAAAAAATTCATTTGATTTTACTCACAGAACATTGGCGGTGGGATGCGTATAGTAGAAGAGCTGCGTGAAACATTTACTGACCTTTTTCTCTCCCCCGGGGGAAATCCGCTGAGTGCAGGGCTCGCAGATACTGAACTGTCATTTCTAAGATTTCAGCCTTCTCCAGTTTTCCAGAGTTCTGCCAAAACATTTTTTAAAAATCCAACATTATAAAATGTTTATGGCAAAAATATTAACCATGACTAGGATCGCTTGTAAACATACACCGATATCCTTATTTTTTGCAAACGTATCAATACTGTATAAAAGATTTTTAAAAACAAGTTTACAAATATTAAACATTTAACAATACCTGTTTTGCCAGTGCCATCGGCACCGTTTTCCCTAGTTCGTTTAGGCAGCGGTTAATGCGGTCCCGTCTTCGTTTCTCAATGACTTTGTGAGAGATGGGAGTTCTCTGTAAAAACAGGGAGAGATACAACATGAGCACACGGAATCGCTGTAGTACGTCTCACCTCTCTTTCAGTTGTTCTGGCAGCCAAAAATGCGCGGGAGCTAACTGAAAATACGTGTTACAGAGCACCGATTTCATTTGGGCACTTTTTGATTACATCGACACACTAACTCCCGGAGACGTGTGCGCACGGCGCGCTGTGATGCTCCAGAGCGCGCAGCGGACATCTGCGCTGCGGAGTGTTTGCTTAACTCCGAGGCCCCACTGGGCATAGTTAACATATCTATGAGCAAATTTAACAAACTATAAGTGTCTGTAACTCAGTCAACTACGTTGCTGTCACCGAATATTGCGCAAATTTCGGATGGGGTCTTTTACATCAATAGTGCGCCTAGTCCTCCTGTAAAACGCGCCACAAGCTGGTGCACGGTACATTTCTGTTCCACTAAAGTAAAAAAATCTTCCCAAATAGTAGTTCAACAATATTTCTTGAAGACATTGGAGTGGGTACAAAAATCCAGAATGCAACACAAACGTGTTAAAAGTGTCATGTTCCCCAAATATTTCAGTCCTCGAAATGCGGAGCGCACAGGGAGCGCATACCTTCCTGTCTTTCATCTTAGATGCCATCGACGGATTTCTCATAAAAATAAGTTCAGCTGGAAGTTGGAGAGGTGTGTTGCTCTGGCAGGAGGTGAAGAAGACTGAGGTTTGAGGGGAAAGCTGGCCCTTATAAAGGGACCGTCCAAGGGACTCTGGCATTCATGGTGTAAATTATTCCATGGGATTAGAGCCATGCTTTGGGCAAATGTGTGCATTTAGGATCAGTTAAAGAAATAGTAAAAAATCTAAAGCCATGGGCTAGCAGGGGGGCAAACCTGCTTTGTTAATCCACGTGGCTGTTCAAAAGACACGTGATTACTTTCGGAATATTATTTGCATAGTAACAACCCAGGCGGGAAATAAGAACTGAGCGTTGGGATCGCCTGATCCGGCGGGGCGCACTGTGCGCACTGAAAACAAAGCCGGCGAAAAAAGAAACCCTCTTTCTTCCAACTCGCGTTTCTCACACGATCGCCTGTTTACAAATCCCAGCAAGCGATCTTAACTCTCATCCAAGCCCGGTCCGAGTTTTAAGGCCTGTCCAGTGTCATTAGAGTAATTAAGTAAGCCTTTAATAGGCTGTTCCGCCAAGTTCAGGGGAGATCTTTTGGAGACGGAGTCCCCCCGTTTGTTCTCGGCGTTTCTCACACGACTTGGTGACACGTCCATCTTTTATGAGAGATGGCAAGCTTTTTGTTTACATTCTTTATTTTGTTGGAGTCCTCGGCAGGTGTGTGATTAGCCCTGGCACACGAGCGTCGTCTGCGTCAAGGCCAGCGTCTCCAGCAGCCTCTGGCACACGAGGGTTACCCACCACTGGAGACTCTTTGGAGAGGCTCAATTTGTATCCTATTATCCTATAAGAAAATGTCTATTCAGTCGAATGAATAGTTTCATTGGCCTAAATTTTAATAATGCTGTGAAAGAAAGGGAGAAATAAAGAAGAATGCAGCTGGTGTGAACGCGCATTATTCCCCGTCACCTGCAAGATGGGTAGCCTGGAGACCCCTATTCATTTGCCTAATTTCGGTCAACTTAACAAACTTTGGGAGAAATTATACTGCCATTGTTATGAAGGGTGAAGCTTTCTGATCGAATTAACAGCATGTTTTGATCCGGTAAATGTCATTAGAAAGAAAGAAACAATCGCGTTTAAAGGGGCCTGGGTAATGCGCCAAGTGGAGACGCCAAAGCGCAAACTGCACAAAGGGTCCTGGTAAATGCCACAGGGGACTTTTGTACCCTCACATTGCTGAAGTTTTTCCCCCCAAACAAAGGGCATTATTTTATACTTGAATACATTTCATACAACAATTGGCTGTTTTCTTCAAACATATTTTCACAGCAAGGTTAACAACAGGTTTATTGTGTGCGCTCCTTCTCACAGATTCAAACTGCTCTCATGCGCCAAAACAGTTTGCTCCGATCCTTTCTTTTCTTTTTTTTTGTCACTGAGAACGTTTTAATCTTGAAACTTTCACCGTGCTTGGATATATTTGATCCTGTGAGCGATGTCGAAGAATAAAAAAAGCAGCGGAGATTGAGAAAGAAAAGCTCACAAGACATCTGAGGCGTTTGGAGAGTTTTTAGAGCACCATGGAGAGAAAA
The DNA here is from genome assembly GCA_016859345.1 of Istiophorus platypterus. Classification (NCBI taxonomy): domain Eukaryota; kingdom Metazoa; phylum Chordata; class Actinopteri; order Istiophoriformes; family Istiophoridae; genus Istiophorus; species Istiophorus platypterus. The sequence continues at coordinate 11,753,420 of CM029114.1, read as the reverse complement.
GCGCGAGCGAGCGGGACGGGGGCATAAAATCCAATTACTTGACTGTGCAGTTTTTAACACTTTTTATGTGTTTGTCCTTTGAAATATGGACGGGCCTTGTGTGCTGTTGCTTTCTTAATATAACTGAATTAAATACTGGAAGTTTTTGCTGTCCACTTTTGTAACGCCGAGTCTTGCGTCAGAACCAAACCGAGTGATGCGTCAGGATATTTCTTTATAACAGTTAACGCGCCACTTTGGAGTGAAATTTGTAGTTCCGTGTTTTTAAATGGTCTAACAACTGTTAGATTTTGCTGAATATAGCTTTAATGTTTCTATTAATGGGCTCTTATGTGTAAAATATTTGCCAAATCACGGAATTTACACCTCTTCACACTATATTTCATATATTTTGGCGATTTCTGTGACTTGGTGCCACCATCGCTATGATTTAAAAACTTCTCGTTTGGTAGCTGCTTTAGGAGCAAAATGATACCTAAATATTTTTTTTTATGAAGAACAAAGTCTAAATTAATTCTGAATTTTTAATTCTGGACAAGAGAGAGAGACTCCACCTCTGCGCAAGCACAAGACTAGTGAGCACAGGTATTCTTAGACGATTTTGAATGTATGACAATGTTTGATTGTCTAATTTAATTTTCATCACATTGGCTCTCCCAGACATAAATGTGCAGTAGAAGTGGGTGAGATCTGTTGTCATGACGAGTCTCTGATGTGCACGTAGCCTGTTGAGAAAAAACTGGAGGGAAAGAAGAAACGAATTTATTTGGATGCAACTCAGCAATAACGTTATAACAACAAATAAATCCCTGTAGGTAATAATGAAGTGATCCACTGATATTCGAGTCCATATGAATACTGTAGGAATAAGCTGCTTTTTTCCCCCTTGCAGGTACATTCGCTGTCCACAGCAACTGACCGTCAGTTCTGTCATTCTAACGCACCATTTACTCCCTGTTACAAACTTCTACACGTTCAGCTAAATCATCCCCGTATCGCTGATGTATGATATCACGTTGGGGCTCGGTTGGTTAAAAAAAAACAAAAAGGAAAAGTTCGTCTTCAACGAAGCTCCAGCGTCAAACTTAACGCAAAATCCACGTTTAGTTTATTTTTGCACACGGTTCTAGAATAAGCAAATGGACGCGTGGAGATGTCCGGTGATCAGCCTATCGCAAAACATCCACATCTGTACATCTGCACAGTTACAGAAAAAACAAAAAGAAACAAGCGTCCAGTCATAATAGCGCCAGCGGCGGCTGCGGCTGCTGCGGCCGCGGCGGCGGCGGCGTCAGTCTGTGTGGACCGTGTTGTCAGGCGCTGCGCTCTGACCCGTGGCGACCCCTGACGGTCCCCGGCACAATCCTTTGGCTCGGTGCGCCACCCTCAGCCTGAACCGCAGCGGTTCACACGGCCCCCATTCATCTGAGCTGGGTTCGGGCTCCATGGTTCAGCGGCTACAGGCCCCTCGTAGAAAAACAAACAGCAGCCAGTTCGGCGAAGGTTTCACCGATTAAAAGCTCGTACGCATGCGAATGCGAATTATATTCGCCTCACGAAGAATTTGCGGTTATATTACAGATTCACAGAGAGTGACGAGGTGGTAAAAGAAAAGAAATAACCGTAAACTCCTCTAATTTTTGCAGGATTATCACTGTCATATTGTATCTTGGGAGATGAACCATAAATAAAGTTTTACAAAGTCACTATTTATCACAACAGACGTTGGAACGACGATTTACCATTTTACTCGCCTAAAAGATTTGTTCAAAGCCACACTTTTACCACGGACCCACGATTAACTTATGCTTACAGGTAATATTTCCAATAATGTCGGTTTTTGAAAAGAATTTAGGTTCTTAAAAAGTTAATTTGTAAATAAAGTCCTCGACCGACAGCGCTCGTCTTCTATTTAAGTGCAAAACCACTCCCTCTCGTGGTACGTTTTGGAAATTGCAGTGGCCCGCACGCTCACTAAAAGAGACGAGGCAAAAGAGAGAAAATATATATAAACAGACTCCAGCAAACTGATAAATACGTCTTAATACACTATAGGATAAAAAAAAACTATTACTTATATTACAGTTATATTTATGCATATATTATGTGGCATGGTTCTGAAGTGAGTGCAAGCCAAACTTGCTTATGTTAGGGAAAATAAATTTAGTACAGGTCCTGGTTCGACTCACTGACACATATTTTAGGACAGTATATGATTTAAATATGATTTTTGGCTTTAAGACCTTACTTAATTTTGTAGGCCACATTTAATATTTGTCTAAATTCAGGTTAGTTTCCACTTGATGTAGTGATGTAGACCTGTGGATTGCTGAGGTTTGGTATTTTGCAGATAAACTCCCTACTTTTTGACTTTAAATCTGAAATGCAGTGTTATCTTATTTATATATATATATATATATATATATATATATATATGTGTGTGTGTGTGTGTGTGTGTGAAGTATAAATGAAGTTGTGTAAACATGATCTGTTACAAGTCTGGATTAAAGTACATAAGTAGTAGCAGCAACATGTACTAAAACTATCAAGGAAAGCGTTCTTATATTTCAGTTTAGGCCCTTTGCAAATATTATGTCATTGAATATATAATATTATTCAATAAGACTGTAGAGATTAAATTAGAATAATTTCAGCAGCACTTTAATGTAGCATCTTGAAAACAGAGTAGTCTCCAACTAAAAGAACTGCCTCAGTACTTATCTGTTTCCCAAATAACTGATGTAGATCACATGGTTCCTTCCTAGAAATGTTTCAGGAAGCATTAGAGAATTATGGAGCCATGAAATTAGCCTTACCAACATGAAAATAAAAAATGTAAAAATGAAAAAATAAAAGATTCTTACCATACTGTCTAGAATAAAATTAAAAATAAAAAAGAACAATACGGCCCTGCTGGGTAGTTTATACAATCTTAAAAAAGGCTCCTTAATTCTATTCGTACTTTGTTAATTGTTTTCTATATAAAATCTTAAACTTCATGTATTTAGCTGTCAAATAAATGTAGCATGATAAAAAGTATAGTACTTTCCACTGAAATGTAGAAACTTTCAGTCAAATGTGATGAATAAAATGTAAATGTAACATATAAAGTGGCATAAATGTAAATATTCAGGTAAAGTACCTCTAAATTGATTTTATATTATCTATAATACTGTACTTGATGACTTCATACTAATGTTTATGTTGTAAATGAAGACATAAAGCAACTTTGACTGTCATTATACTCAGCAAATCTTTGCCCGTAGATATATAATCAGTACATCTCTGTATATCACTGCTAATTATTTTAAATTAATTAAGAAAAATAGTTGCATGTGGCTTATGTTACATTGGCTTTAGGCTGTTTACAGTAACTGTTAGCCTAGTTTAAAATTGTGTTTCAAGTTACCTTTAGTTTGCCTGTTGAACTAGAAGAAGCCCACTGATCCATGAGTAAATTTACCAATGCAACAATGTAAAAATACTTATTCACAAGTCTAGTGTAATATTTGAATTTAATTCAAAGTCCTACTGAAGCAGAATTACAAAGTGGTTATGAGCAAAATGTACTAAAAGTGTGAAAAATCAAAAGTGCTCATGTAGAAAAAAGGCCCCTGTTACTTGTGTGTTACTCTTTCAGTAAATGATTTTTAATAAAGTTCATTAGAAGCATTTTACTGGTGGTGTTGGTTGAGGTGGAGCTTCTGTTAAATACTTTAGATAAAGTTAGGCATTATTGTCCAGTGGTTCCCAACCTAGGGGTCAGGCCCCTCAAAATGGTCACTGAATAAACCTGAGTTTCTGTCACAAGTAAAAGTATCCAAAGTAAAATCACTGTAGAATGGTCCATACAGATGTAAATTGTGCTACTGGATAATTGGCATTAATGTGTAAATGTGCAAGTAGCATTTTACTGCTGGTCGAGGTGCAGCTACTTTTAAATACATTGTCTCTAACAGTCAAAATGCCCCATTTTCATAAAGACAATTCTGGCTATAACTGAGTCCTAAACAGTGACGGAAATAACCAAGTACATTTACTCATGTACTGTGATTAAATACGATTTTGAGGCACTTTGTCCACGTATTCCCATTTAATGATACTGCAGAGGGAAACATTTTACTTTTAACAGCTATAGTTACTGTTACTTCACAGACTAAGATTTTACTTACAAAGAATACAACGCTTTCAACAGTTCACAAATTTAATAGCAACGTCAAAAAAGAAAACAATTTGAACACTGATTTATCTTCTTTCCTCTTCTATTAAACGTCTCATAACCTCTCTGACTAATATTGTGACCCTTCTGAGGAGACCCAACCCTTAGGTTGAGAACCACTGGATGCAGTCCCGGAAACGTGCAGTATGCAAGGTAGTCAACACTAGCTCAAGCTCAAGCAGCTTCAACACTAAGATGCTGCTTATGCACTGGTGCGTCAGGATTATAAATGCTGGATGTAATGTATGACAATATGTTGTCTAATTTCCTGTGGGATGAGCACTTTAACGTATAATCCATTTTACTGACAATACTCCTGACCTTTTACTTAAGTGGAACTTTTAATTATAATGGAGTATTTCTTAGATTGTCGTATCACCAAAGTAAAAAAAATAAATAAATAAATCTGAATACTTCTTCCTCAACTGGTCCTTGTAACTTTATTTAACAAGTGAAAAACATCCACTCTTAGCCAGTTCAGCCAGTTTTAATTCAAATAAACCTATATAAAGAACTGGCTGTATATTGACACGAGAGCTGTTGAGGTGTTCTGCTGCTTTTCTGTTCATTTATTAAAGTAACAACTAACTTTAACTCTTAAATAACGGTGATGGAGGCGCACACGTCTATTGTGCACAGGATGTGGCAGGTCCTCCCTGTTACACAGGAACCGGCCTGCAAACATACTAACACACACACACACACACACACACACACACACACACACACACATATTATGTGATGAACGCACAACCCCCGTCTTTTAATTTGCACCAATGGGAGCACGTCTCTCAACCTTCACGGGAAAGCAACCCCTTCTCGGATTGGCCGAGACCTGCGGCAGCTGAACTGAACGTGGACCGCGGCCGCCGCCGAAGCTTCCCCTTCAAGAACCGGGTCAGAGTCTCCGGATCCGCCGCCGCGCACAGGTCAGTGGAAACGCTTTGTCGCCTCGAAACGCACAGTTTCGGCTGTAGATCAGTGTTTAAGGGTGTTTGTTAGGGGGACAGGCTGAGGGTCCAGGGGGGGACACGCTGTCCCTCGCTTTTTAAATCGTTGCCTTAAAATAGACTTGAGCCAGACCACGTTTTGTCCCCTTTCTCCCACAGCCTCTTTATGTATTATTGTTATTATTATTATTATTATTATTATTATTATTATTATTATTATTATTATTATTATTATCGCAGTGTTCACGTCGACGCGGTCACTGTCACGACTTCGTCACGCTGATGCGTTCATCTCTCCTTTATTCGTCTCTATCGCCGTAAAAAAAACCCGCGTCTGCGTGAACGTGACCCCCCGAAAAAAGTGAAGTGGACGCGGACACGTAGCGTCCGGGGGCCGATCGGACCCCGTGTGCGAACTTAAAAAACTTTGTTTTCAAACTTCTTGTCTAATCCCCGCCTTATCTGTTCCGTCCCAGAAAAAAAAAAACAAAAAACAAACAAAAAAAACAAATAAACAACAACAACAAAAAAAAGCCTGCCCCGCACAGTGACGCCATTGTTGGTTAATAAAACGAGATTATAACGAGTGGAAAACGGGAACAATGTCACCATTATCAGGAGCATGTGGCGGCTTCCGCGCCACATCAATTATAGCTCTGCATGTGTGTCTGACCTGGTAACACCAACCTCCCCCTCCACCTCCACCACCTCCTCCTCCTCCTCCACCTCCACCACCTCCTCCTCCTCATCCACCTCCACCTCCACCACCAACCCCCGTCCCCGTCCTCCTCAGCCACACACCCTCAAAGAGGACGAGAGACGTGCACCGGTGCCTTCTCCGAGTCTAAACCCGTTCGTTACCGTGCCAGGTCAAGATCTACCCACACACTCTTCGACAGTTGTCTGGGTGTGAGGGTTTGAACCCGATGACTTACACGTCATCCTACCGGGGTGTGGTGCTGTAGACTTTTAAGATTAATCTCAGTCGTCTGACCAGTACTGGATTTTATTTTTTTTTTAAGGTGATAACCAAAAATCTGATAACAGTGTTGGAAAAATAATTATTTCATTTTGTTTTATTTATTTATTTATTTATTAATTTTTACATGGATGCATATCCAGCGGCTTAGACAAAAAATGAAGATGCAGTTTAAGTTTCACCCCTTCATGAGACATCTCTCATTCATGTGCAAATAACAACTAAACACATGCACCATTAGTGCTTGTTAGGCTGAATCGGGTCAGTAATATTTTTTTTTTCTTCTATAACCATGTATAATCAGAAAAAAAATTGGCAATACTTTTACTCTGAGGTTTTCTTGGAGAGAGAGCAGTACAGAACATTGTTTACTAACGTGCTTGTTTGGTTCCTTATGGCAACTAAGGCGCAAGACCAAGACGAGAGAAAAGGGGATCTTTTCTGGCCTCTACGCTGAGGAGGGATTACTGTACTACATGATAAACGACAAATTGGATAAGAGGTCGCCGCAGTCATGTTTTACAGCGCCAGCAGTTCTCGGAGCAGGGACAAAAAAAAAAAAAAAACAAAACCAGAAGCTCAGAGACTGAAAGTGACATGGTGGTCAGATACTTCTTCTATGGGGAACAAGTTTTAGGGGCCCCATCCTGCTCGATAATGAAGTAAAGGACGTCAAAGCAGCCGCGCATCTAGAAGCTGTCACGTTGTCTCCTTTTATTGTTGGCTGCATGCTCGGTTTTTCGGTTTTTGTATTTTGTTGGTGACAGGTACAGTATTGGGGGATGGGGGTTGCAGTACAGGGATGCGTCTAGTGCTGAAGGAATTTTATGGCAAAATTCCTCTAACAGGAATCTCTGGAATGTTGGGTGCGTCATTTTTTCCCCCTCTTAAAGGCATTTTTGTTAAAAAACTAGGTATTGCTCCTTTAGCCTTGTAGTGCAGTCACATGAGCAGTTACACAACAGACATGGGATGATATCAAAGTGACCATGCAGACTCCATCATGTGTTTCTGCCTTTGACAACAGGAGTAGCTTTCATCAGAGCAAACAGAGAGACGCTATGTGGTCTTGTGACACGGGAGCAGACTGCCACCATGTAGTCACTCTGCTTTGATTAGTTGAGAATATCGCACCACCAACCTGTCAGTCCGTTGTTGGTTTGATAGCATGCCACCAAGTGAGTTAGGTAATGTTTACACAACAGTCAAAGCAGCTCTGACATGGGCGCTTAAAAGCAGGAATTTCAGCTCAGGGCAGGACCCAGAAAAGCCATCCCAGTCAACATGGTGTCCCCGTATAACTTGAATTTAAATTACCCATGTGAGAGTAGCAAAAATGAGGAGCTGGCTCAACAGAACCAGTCTAAGATTACCTTGCTTTTTCATGGAGTGTTGCAAGAAGACTGAGCTTCTGCAGGTGCTATTTCTAGCACCTGAAGGATTTTCCAAAGGGAATTCTTGAAGAATATCATTCTCTTAAAAAAGGTTATTAACCCCAGAGTATGATGATGGAAAGCTGGCCTCATATCTCAAACGTTTTTTGGGGGGTTTGAGCTTCATAAAAGTAGCTTCATCGTACTTTAATTCAGGTGTTTACAGTCTCCTGGGGTAATGTAATGCCGGTACTTAAGGCACCACATTTTAATCTGGCATTGCTGCTTAAAACTTGTGTATCAGCAAACCTGAATGTTTTGAAATGTGTGACAGGTCTGTTGTACGTATAGCCTAAGCAATTAGGCAGTTAATAAAAGAGAATATAAAAAAATAAGTTTTTTTTTTTTAAGTAACATGACAAATGCAGATTTACTTTGCCTAATGTGATACAGTAAACTGAATGTTTAAGATGTCACATTAGGTTTAAGGTTGCAGATGGTCTTTTTTGTTGTTGTTGTTGTTGTTGTTTCAATTTTCTGATCATGTACAGACTAAAAGTTTAAATTATTAATCAAGAAAATAACTTTTAGATTAATTGATAATGAAAGGGATCATTTCAGCCTTGTTGTGCAGACACAGAAGTGGTACCATTTGAGTTGCTGAGTCAGCTAAGTTGAGTTCAGGTTGATATAATCCCCAGCTTTTAGAGTTTCAAAATGACAATGTGTTTTTTTTTTGACCTGCAGAATAGAGGTCATGTGCCCTGATGCTGCGTATGCAGTGGTTGACGAGTGTGTGACCTTTGTTCCACTTAACACCCCCCCCCCGTACATTTCTCCACTGTGTGGCCATGTGCCCCAGAGTGTGTGATTTCATCTGCAGTGGGATTGGCGGGCGGGGGGCGGGGTCAGGACCTGTAGTCCTGAGCGTGGTTGTCTTGTGCAAGGTCAGCCTTTGTATCTTAAAACCAGGGCTGAATTTGATTGGAGAAGGATGGACAAGAGTCAGGCAGAGGGTTGAAGCAGTTGAGGCCAGAGCCACGTGAGCCCCAAGACCCCCTCCCCCAATTTCCTAATGAATTGTTGCTGCATGTCAGCCCATGTCTCTTCCTGCTCACCTTTTCACAACTTGCCCTTAATACAGTTGCTCATCCACCATCCTTTTGAAGAAATGTTACCTTGGAGTATCCTTACACTCTACCCCCTTAAACCTATATGGAAAATGGTTTAACACAGGATTGTATTGACTCATCTTCCTATTTTGATACCGTCCCCCAGGTCATGCTGTACTATTTTTGCAACTGTTGAATTATCAATGAGGAATCAGCAGCCGGGTCCAATAACTCAATAACCCTTCGATTTCACATGTCAACATTTTGAATTTTTTAGAACTGGATCGATAGCAAACCGCTGTATGTGCTTCTGCTCGTCTACAAATCAGGAGGTTGTAAACAAGTTAGAAGAATCAAAAAGCCTCATGTTAACAGGAAATTTCCCTCCTCTGCATTGTGCAAGATGACGCAGAAAAGAAGACACTCATTGATACTCAAGAAGGAAATGGAGGAGCCATTAATTTACAGGCCTTGGAAGAAACATTTGATCACTGTTGTATTTATCGAGCTGGTTAGACAGACGAGTCATGGTTTGCATCCTACTTTGAAGCAGTTAGATACATCCATTAATCCATTCTTTACATTTTTGTGCCCATATTTTTCATGATTGGAAAAACCGGAAGATAACGCCGCCCTTTGAATCTCTTTAAATGTCAAGTATTGCTCTTAATATGGCCCCAATTAAACATCTGCAGGAACCCCCAAACTTGAAACGGCCTGCTGTGCCGAGTCAGGATTGCTGGAGTTTGATTTGAGAAAGAGTTAATTAAGAAGCTGGGTCCACACATTGTATGGCATTTTTGCTTGATAAATCCCTTGACAGTTACTAGGTTATCAAAGTAGTTGAAGATATGTTTCCAGGCCAATCAAAATATCAAATAACCTGCAATATTTTTCAGCTCTGCATGATAAATTCCACATTATGCAAATTCATATAGCAGCAAGGAGCAAGTTACATCTTGTCAAGATGGGATTACAATTTGTGTGTTTGAAGGCTCCATGTAGCTAATCCTCTGGTGTTGAGGCTGTAATAATGATCTTAAACCATCTGACCTGATGCTCAACACCCTAACCGATTATCAGCTCAGTGTCACACTGCTTTTGGTTTTCAGAGGAAGAGGAACGTGAGCATTTTTCAGAGAGATTCTAGTGTGACGACCAACCTTCTTGGCCGTGACTCATGATCAAAACTACCGTCTGTAGTCCGCTTTCGAGCTGCGGGCTGCTGCAAGCTAATCTAGCTGGTCTGTTATGTGTCAAATGAACCAGCTGCCCTCTCCCAGTCTTTTTTCAGTGTCTTATGTGTGCTGGGTGGTGGGGTGACTGGAGAGCTGGCTCTGCCATTGGCTTGTCATCCTCCCAGGCCAAGTATGGAGAGCAGAAGTGGTGGTGGCGGTAGTGGTGGTGGAGGGGTTGTCAGTGTACCTTTTGCCTCAAACAACTCTTAGCTGAGCATGACACCATTGGCATGTGCCTGCTGTTAGGCATCTGACAGAAAGACATGCACATAGTAAAGCTGCAACTAACATAAATTTTCATTATCAATTGATCTGTTAATTATTCTTCCCATTGAATGTTTGGTCTGTAAAATGTAAATGTTTTTCGAGACCTAAGATGCCACAAGTTGTATGACAAACAGTGGAAGGGAGGGTTAATTCATAAATATATAAAACTGACAAAAGCAATTACACCCTAAAGCTTCAGGTAACCAGTTTGCAATTTGATAAGTAACTTAAATGAGTAAGTGAAAAGTTTAATTGGTCACATTTGTTGATTGAGTAATGATTGACAACATTTACCACAAGATGATATAAATTTGTTGACCATCAGAGATGGTAGTTAATATCATGGTTAATATCATATCCATTCCTTTATTATTTTTCCTTTTGTTGACGAGTCTACAAATCAATGAGCAGAATTACTGTAAGGTCATTTCGGGTTTTTTCATCAGTGTGATAAATAATTTGCTTTGTCAGGTATTTAATTTGCTGAATTATTACTGTGTGGTTATTGTATTCATAAATACCGCATATTATCAAAAAAATTAACTATACATTGACTTCATGACATAAGATTCCATAAACCGCGATAAGATTTAGAATAGATTTATAATGGATTTTATAAGTACCACTAACCCCTATCTTTCATCATTGTAACATATTTATGTTAGACTCTACGAAGATCCATGTGTATTTTTCCTGCTACATTCACAGCTGGTTACACTTTCACTCTGGGGACTGCTACTTTCACTTTTACTCTGTCTTTGTTGTAGCCGACCACATTAACAGTAAATGAATGAATCCACACACACATTAATGTGTCCACATATTTACCACGGTTTTCCACTGTCTCAAAAGTTGAATATGTGGGAAAATAGGGTGCAGATTATCTCACCTTTTAGTTAATTAGCTGGAAATTATAACCCATTATCCGAGACTCCAGGATATCTGCACATATACTCAACTTTGTGTGTATCAAAGCTATGTCAATGTTAGTTCTCATATACTCTTGGATATCAGTGTAAAATAGAGGAATTTGTCAACATATCTATCATGTAGAATACAAAGACTTTGTTGTGATTAATGTGTAATTCTTTGGTAGACTGGTTCACTAAGTTCGAGCGCTCAGCAACACAAGAATTGTACACACTGTGTCTAGATAATGCACGATAAGATACTGGTCATTCATACTTAATAAACATTAATGAAAAATTCTTGAATCACTCAGGTCAGCACTCTTATCCTTCTGCAGTTGCATTTCCAGCCATCATTATTGTTAAACTACACACAGACACATAAATTTGTTATATTCTAAAATTCTGGTGTTTTCTGGTGCAGATATGTTCAGGGAAAAAAAATGACATCAACCTGCTTTTTGTATACGCTCTCTGAGTGGCTGGCGTGTCTCATGCGTCTGTGTTTCTGTTTGAAAGGGGCGTGTTCCTGCTATTCATAGTTGTGAGAATCTCCGAGGTCTATTAGAGGTCATTGTGAGTCCTTCTAATAGCAACAGTTGGAGCACAGGGCCTTTCAGACAAACTACACCTCTGCACCTTTGGACACAGTCTCTACCTTTTCTCATATAAACACTGCCTGCCTGTGAGTATAGAGATTTGTTTTTTTTTTCTTAGTGCAGCATTGATTTTTGACACATTTTCAGAAAATCTGTTTTGCTGCCCTGGAGAGGACGTAGAAGTGGTCTAATCATTGCTCGGCTTTCATAGCGGCTAATGGGCTAAAACCTGCAATATTTAGAGGGGCTCTTGTGAGGTTTAATATGGATTTAAAAAGAAATCTCTATATATAGATATATATCTATTTTCAGATAAATATACATTTTTTTTTCATAGAGGACAAATACAACTTTCATTTATCCTGCAGTTACTTTTTCTCTCAGTGTCTGAATATAAAAACTAAAGTAATTTACATAGATCCCATTTAAGTGCAATTAATGCATTGAAGTTGCACATAGTAAGCAATGAATTATAAGGAGCATGTCAGGCAGCTTCTATACAACACTTTGTCCCAGTTGGCAGCCGTCCCATATGTCACAGGCTTGGTGTTGATAATAGAAGTAGGTGAGAAGTCAATTGTTACCTCCATGGTGGTTGTTCATATGCTGATGTACCCACAGGTTTCTTACTTTCCGATCTAGAGGTCAAGTGAGCTGAACACGAAGCTCCCAGTCCGATAACAGCTGATAATTGAAAAGAGAAAAAGAAACATTGAATGTTGAAAGAGTGAGATATTAATGAATGTATTTCTATATTTGGATGTAAAGATTGAAAAATAATTGCTGCTTATATATAGTGGTCTGTGAGTTTTATTCCCTGCCACAGATTAATATAATTTTCATTTTACATAATGTGTAATTAAAGTCACAGACAGTTGGTTTAATTTCGGCCATTGTTTGACTGTTGTATTGAAAGTTTAGCAGTACAGAGACTTACTGTATAAGTGCTTTAAGGACTGAGCCTCCAGCCCAGTGAGCTCATTTCTTAAATATCCCGACCAGGAAGCTCGAGTGTTGTAGAGTTCAGTGTACTGTGTCTCGTGTCTGCGGTCATGTCCTCATCTCTCCTTGGAGGCGATGTGAGGATTGGTGTTGAGTCACATTTCCTTCCTGTGTCTTGTTTCCAAGTGCACAGCTGTTGAATAGGATAGCACTTCTACAAACAATGGAAAACATACACATTGTACTTTCAGCATTGTATTTCTCAACCTTTTGAATTTATATTAGAAGTGTGTTCAAGGAAAGCCAAGTCAAAAAAGGAGGCAGTCATTAAAATGTTCTTTTCTCATTCAAGGACCTAAATTTCACTACAAAGATGTAATTTACTATTCCCTTAAAGACTGTCTTCATATATATATATATATATATATATATATCAAAATTAAGATTTAAAAATGTGCAAGAACAAAATGAATTAAAATTTTCTATAGTTTTTAAGTATGGGAAAACTGCGCATTTTCACATTTGAGAACCTTAATTTTTTTTTGGATTGACTCATTGATTGTCTAATAATTGCAGTTGTATTGCATGCCACACCCCCATGTAAACCTTTAATGGTGAAGTTTATATTAGATATAAAAAAAACAAAAGGAAAAACTCCAATTGCATAGGGTTTATGCAGTATTGCATATAATGTACATGTAAATATGTGGACACAGACAACAGTAAATTGCCTGTAACTCTGAATGGGACCACTTCATCTCCAGTTTGAGCTGGATCTCATGTTGATGTGTAATGATTTAAAACAAGACACCCACTGTTAAAATGATAAATTACTACATCCTGCTATATCACCACATCCTTTAGGACTCTGTAGGAAAAGCATTAACCAGGGAAACCCCCTCACATGGATAATTTCCTTTAAAATTACATGATACATTTAGAAGGCACGAACAGCATTTGTGTTTAGATTACATTGAATTAAACAAGTGTGGATTATTTCAATAAAACAAATCAGAACAGAGACAAACATGCAGAAGAAGTGCAGAAGTAAGACTAAAATTTTCAAGATTTAATGTTCCCCTGTCTGATTCTGTGCAGGGTCAGTGCAGAACAGCCATGCAGGCTCAGGAAGTCCTGAGACAGCTGCGCATTCCCGAGCTGGATGATTTTCGTCAGTATGTGCGCAGCTTGCCTACCAACGCTCTCATGGGTATGGGCGCTTTCGCTGCCATCACCACCTACTGGTTCGCCAGCCGGCCGAAGGCCCTCAAACCGCCCTGTGACCTCAAACTGCAGTCAATAGAAATACCGGTAGGTGATCCCTCTTCCATTGTAATATCAGTGTCCTAAAAACAACACAAGGGAAAAGTCACTCTTTCCATCCACTGCCTTGTAATGCTGTGTGTTCATGGAATAAAGGAAGCTTGATCCAACTACTGGACTAGACAACGGATCTCATTCAGCGGGAATGTTAATGGGACCCTCCTCAGGCGCTGAATCACGTCTAATGTTGGTGCCGTTCTTCAGATTACAAGCTTTGACATAATCATTCCATCAGATTGAGAGTATTTGCTATGATTTATAAACAACTAACTGTATTAATACCAAAACGAAATCTGCGAAGATTCTCAGTCATCAAGTTCATCCAGTTCATGTTTATCCAAGAAGAAGTGAACCACGGGCAACTGGACTTGGCTGTATATACTTGTATATACTTAAGTTTCGCCATTCATCCAAGAGGTTTTTTTTAGATCTCAGGCTGTTCTTGGATACCAAATGGAAAAGACAAAGCATTATGGGGGTTTTTCACAATCTGGCAACTCAGTAGTCATTCTTATGAATGGCTAATATTGATCTATGAAGACTAATAAATGATGTATTAACCATTAATAAAGTAACTTATAAACTCTATATACATGGTACCTTATTAGGAATTGGTACCTTATTCCCATCATAATGTCTAATGTAAAGACACAATGGCACAACACTCAATGAAAAGTCTGATTGAGTGAAGAGTCAAGCAGCAATTTAAGACCCAGCAGAGCTTTCTTAGTCCAGGGGCTGTAAAGTGGCAACTACAGCTGTAACTATGATTATTTTCATGAATGGATCCAATTTTTATAATCTGCCAATTTTTTTTTTCCTCAGTTAATCCTTTGTTCTATAAAGTGTCAAAAAATGCCAATCACAACTCTGCAGGATCCAAGTTGACATTTTCAGATGTCTTAGTTTGGTTGACCAAAAGTCCGAAACCCAAAGATGTTGAGTTTTTTTCTTATGTGTCAAACAGAAACATCAAATCATGTTGTCAAAGAATGTGGAACGAAAAATGGCAACGAAACGAATAATCATTATTTTTCTGTTGATCGACTAATTGACCAAATATTTTAGCCCTAGTCGCAATTGTCACTATCATTTCATTTGTGAATGAAAGGTGCAAATTTTTTGAATATCTCAGTCAGCAACATTATCATTAAATCTGTAGACATAAAACTTTTCATCCTGCAAAGAAAAATGTTGCAACAGTAAAGCATAAAAACAAATATAAACTGGTTCCAGCAGAGGAAGGAGAAAATAAACAGCCTTTAATTTCAGTTTTGTGCTAAACAGTTTCTTTCTCGCTGTCATAAGACTGATGACCCAGAACTTACAGTACATGTTTTGAGTACTAACAAAATGATTAACATAGGTCTCTCTGTTGAGTACACATGGCTTGGACCAACTGTTGCTTCCATTTTCTCATTATATACTAAGCAAAAACACCAACTTTTGCATCATGTACAGCACAGGATCCAATTTTGTGTTCTCAAAAAAATCGAGGAAACAGATTCTCTGGAGTGCAGGTGTACCACAAAATGAACCTCTGTTCTCCACCCTAAACATGTCATAATGTGTCACAGAGGTGTGTGGAAAATTCCGTACTACCACCAACACGGTCACAAATCTTTGGATTTTTTTTTTTCTTGCAGGGTGGAGAACGTGCCAGAAGATCGGTACTGAACGACAGCAGTGAACACATGACGCACTACTACAACGATGCACGCACGATATACGAGGTGTTCCTGCGAGGCCTCAGAGTATCAAGTGAGTGCCGGGCTTGCACTGGTTAAATACGGGGGCCCCCGAAGATGTAAGAGCACCGTTGTTCCTGTAAATGTGGATAAACGTCAACTTTGATCACTCTCGCAGATAATGGACCTTGTCTGGGATCAAGAAAACCAAACCAGCCGTATGAGTGGCAGTCGTACAGAGAGGTGAGATGTGGACCATTGACGTGTAAATCTAGCATTGTACTCTTTCACAACGCACAACACTACACCTTTTGTCTTGTTTTTTTTTTTTTTTTGCGAAGGTGGCAGACAGAGCTGAGCATGTCGGCTCTGCTCTACTTCACAGAGGACACTCTCACACAGGAGACAAGTACATTGGTATTTTTTCCCAGAACCGGCCAGAGGTAAAAACATCATTTTGTAGGGAAGTTAAGATTGTTTTGGAAATGTTCTTAACAAATCTGTAATATAGTATTGAAATTTAAATGTATTACTTAGAATTTTACCGCTGGAGCATTTAGTAGTATTTTTTGTCTGTCTTTTGTCTCACAGTGGACCATATCAGAGCTCGCCTGTTACACATACTCCCTGGTGGCAGTCCCACTGTACGACACGCTCGGCACGGAGGCCATCACCTACATTATCGAAAGAGGTACACAAAAGGACACTTTCACGCGTTAACCAACATACAACCCGCAGTGCTATGGCAGTGCTCCGGATAAAGGTCCCCGATACAAACTTAAGCGGGTCAATTTGGTGGTGTCTGTGTTTCAGCTACCATCTCAACGGTGATCTGCGATGTACCCGAAAAGGCTCAGATGGTTTTGGACTGTGGAAATGCGAAAGGGCGAACGGTGAAGATGATCGTGGTCATGGAGCCATTTGACAGCGACCTGCAGACCCGTGGGCAGGAGTGTGGCATCGAGATCCTGAGTTTCAAGGACTTTGAGGTGAGAATAACTACTTAATCTTCACCCCTTTTTTTTTTAATGCTTTGGAAAACCAGCTTCCTTAACAGACGCACTATAACTCACTGTACCTTTGGTATATTTTTCAGACCTTGGGTAAAGCCAACCACCAGAAACCAGTGGTGAGTAGGAACATTACACTTTATCTGACCCATCGATGTCACCAAAAAAAGGCTAATTTTTCTTATTAAAGTGAGAATCAGCTTTCTAACTTGATGCATTCACAGCATTTGTTACCGCCAGGACAGTGCCTGGGAGGGGAATTAGGTTTTGTACTTGAATAATACACAGTTGTCGTGCAGCAGCAGTTTAGGCACCATGTGCTTGAGTGTACACCTGTGCTCTGATTACAGCCTCCCAAGCCAGAGGACCTCGCCCTTATCTGCTTTACTTCCGGAACCACAGGTATTGACACAACCTGTTGCAACATTAACGTTTAGAAATGTTTCTGTTTTTTTTACACATTATGTATAATCATGAACTTTAATTGATTTTCAGGAAACCCAAAAGGTGCAATGCTCACTCATGGAAATGTAATCGCCAACACGGCAGCTTTCCTTAGAGTAACAGAGGTAAAAAAACCAACAAACAAAAAAACCCCCAAAAGATCACACAAGTTCCAATTTCCGTACTGACCCTCAAGATACAGTAAATTACATTTTCGTTTCATGTGTATCTGATTCCAGTCCTCTTTTCTCAAGGTGGATGCTTCTCTTTCTTTTCCTTAAGAAGTATTCCTTTTCATATTTTATTCATTAATGCAAGGGTGTGGTTTCCATAGGCCACAACCACCCCCTCAAGAGTGGTTGATTTTTAATTTTTAATTTTTAATTTTTAATTTTTTTTACCCCCCCCCCCCCAACTTTGCCTCTCAGACAATATGTAGGCACCCCAGTCTTAGTGGAGGCTGCTGGGGCCATATGTAGCCCACAGGCAATACTCAGGGCTGAAAAAAGTACCTGCACCTCTTCTGCATATTTTTTGAGTTAAAAAAAAAAATCAGTGGACAGTGTTTATAATACTAAAAATTCAGATATAGTATCATCTATCATAAATGATCTAAAATAAATGTAATTTTAAGTATCTATTTACAAATTAGCACATTTAAATGTTTTATTATACTACCATTATTACAGAAAGCACAAAAAAAATATTATTATTATTATTATTATTATTATTATAAATGCATCCAACCCTTTTTTTAACCTTTGAATGTTGCCTCCACAACTTCTTAATCCAGACCTACACCTTTGCATTGATGAGATCTGAATCGCATAAAACATGAATATTGCTTTCATAGGCTTTGTGTCAAATCTAAAATCCTGCCTAACTCAGATTGACCTTCCCTGACTTCTTTATATTTTCCTTTCCTCTATCCTGCTCTTCATCCTCCTGTGTATGTTGTTGTCCAGGGCTCAATGAGGCCCAGCTCTAAAGATGTGCTAATCTCCTTCCTACCTCTGGCCCACATGTTTGAGAGGGTGGTGGAGGTACAGTATGCCGTGCTTGACCTGCATCCATGCATGTGTTTTGTTTTGTGTGTCCTCCACAGGTACACTGTTCGCTGAACCTCCATGACATTCATGTATCCTATCTCCCCCTAGCTCACATGTTTGAGAGGGTTGTACAGGTATGTCCTGGACTTGTCTTTTGAGTCTATGGTTCTTTAAATTGTTTTCAGAGCATTTTGAAATTAAACGGTAACTAGATTATTTATGTAAATTAGAAAAAAATATATTTCAGAGGTTTGGAAGTATTGATTACACCAATGTGCTGCCTTTTGCTTTAAATTAAAATTAGCTTGTTTTTGTGATTTCCTTCTAACTTAACTCCTGCAGCTTTTATTGAGTCTCAGTACTTTTTGAGTACCAATTGAAATTTGAGTCTCAAAACCTTCCAAAAAAAAAAAGGTACCAAAAGGCTCGGCTAAATTCTTAGTCTCATATTTTAATAATAATTCTAATCATTTTTGGCTGTTTTTATTATATATGTAAGGTTCTTGTGAAGCTGTTTTGTGTTTAGACAAAATTAAAAACTTGTTACTTTTAAACTTTACACATATAATGAAAGGCTTTGTAGAAAAAACATGTTTATTCTCCTCAAAGTAAGACTTGGCTCTTCTAGCAGCAGCATTGAAACTCAGGTACAATGACATCCCCAGTGTCAGAACGACACAAGGCTTTACAGCTTTTAAAGACATTTCAAGCTGTGTCCAATGTCATGACAGGATAAATGCAACACACATGCCGTTGAACTTCATGCCCCCCTTGGCTGTTTTGATGAATTTGTTTTTCATAAATGCCCAAGGAGCCTTGACTTTCAAGGTAACATATTTGGTTGGAGCTTCTGAATGTCAAAAAGTCAGCAGTTTGTTTAAATAGTAAACAATGGAAGTGCAGTGTCTGTGTGAAACAACAGCGCAGCCTTGTGGCTACAAGCATCAAGCCAATTTGCACACAGAGGATTAAGCAGCTCTCTTCATCAGGGTGTCATCCTCATCAGCGGGGCTCGAATCGGCTACTTCCAAGGGGACATTCGACTTTTGATGGATGATTTGAAAACACTGCAACCAACTGTCTTCCCTGTGGTTCCACGTCTCCTCAACCGCATGTTTGACAAGGTCTGACACAGTATCGCCACTTCAGTTTTTCAATGTTAGGCGTTAAAGTCTACAAAAGTTAAGATATGATTCACAATTTCCTTATCGCATTTTGTTTTTTAAAAAACATTCTTCTCTGTGAATATAATTTATTTTTTACTCTCACCTTTCTAGTTCCATTTCTCTGGTGTGCTGCCTTGTTTAACATTTTAATGTGAAAAGTGTTGATTCTCTGATGCAGGGGCATTGAAAAAAACGAAACAAAACAACTTTTCTCACTTCTCTGCAGGTATTTGGTCAGGCCAATACACCGCTGAAGAGATGGCTGCTGGATTTTGCCTTCAGGAGGAAGGAGGCCGAGTTGAAAAAGGGCGTGGTCAGAAAGGACAGCATGTGGGACAAATTGATCTTCAAAAAAGTTCAGGTAAATGGGACATATTCTCTGAAAGTATCTGGTGTTTTTGTTCATGTGTGACTTTAAAGGGATTTAAAAAAAAAACAAAAAACGTATCTACCTTCTCTAGTATATTTAGTTTTTAATGAGGTTGACTCCCATTATATATATTATAGATTTTATGCTTGTAATTCATTTCTGTGTTGCAATTCTAGGCTAGATAAACAGATTTTTAACCCTATATGGTGCATAATAAATGATGGCTGGTGTTTCAGTTTGACGTTTAAGTTGTATTTTTATTTATTCCCATGGGAAGGCGAGTCTGGGCGGTCGTGTGAGACTCATGATCACAGGAGCAGCGCCGGTGTCGCCAACCATCCTGACATTCCTGCGAGCTGCTTTAGGCTGTCAGGTGAGCCATATAAACACGTCCATCACACTTATTGTTTTGCATTTTTTGTTTCCATGAATGTCACCAATACAATTCCCCCCCGCTACAGTTTTATGAAGGCTACGGTCAAACTGAATGTACAGCTGGTTGCTCAATGTCAATGCCTGGAGACTGGTCAGCAGGTACAACATCCACTAACTGTTGCTATTTTCTGTTCTGATCTATTATAGCCTGTATGCAAAATTTAAACAATTGTTTTCCTAATTTCTTTCAACCATTAAACTGAACTGTAATGATTCTGTCGTAAGGTCACGTCGGGCCTCCTCTGCCCTGCAATTACATCAAACTAGTGGATGTGGCAGAAATGAATTACTTGGCAGTCAATGGAGAAGGAGAGGTGAGGAGTGCTGCTTCATTTTCAATTAAATACATACAGCATATAGGGGAAAAAAGTATTTATTTGCTTTGACTTTTTACACAAAAGCAATTTTGTAGTGTTTCACCAATAGGATAATGTAGGTGTTATTTCAGCATGTTTACATTAAAATAAACGAGTCTATACCACAGAGCTTTGTTAGTTCCAAAAACATGTATATTTATATAAATTTATATTTATATAAAATTTATATAAAAGTGTTTCTATTTGAGTGACATATCCCTTTTATTACACTGAACATCACCAGCATATTCTATTCTGAAAAAATTCTGTCTCCATTTTCTGTCTCTAAAGAGGAGCTGGTTAAGGGCCTCAGTAACTATTAAACAAAGCACTTCTCACATTGTCTAACAGCACCTGAAAACTGCTGCTTTTTACAATTTTTCAAACTTTCCAAAACTGACATAAGTACAAAAACGACAGAGAGGTCGAACTCTTCTCATAAACTGCTTTCTTTATTCATCACTTCTCATTCATACAACACTAGGAAGTCCTTTATGGACAGACTGTTGAAAAATGTGAAGTGTTATCTCCACATGAAACCACCATAAGTGACAGAACTGTGACAGGTGCATGCTATTATGCAGTAAATGCCTTATACCAACTCAGTGAGGGTAGGGAAAACAAAAAAGGGCAGGGTAAATCTTGATTAAAAAAAGTAAGACCGGAGAGAGTTCATATCCAAAAATTTAAAAAGTAAGAATAAAAATAATAAAATGTGAAGATTTCTGTGCACTGAAAGGTTAAAACCAATCCAAATGTTTAATTTTACTTCTTATCTCTATCTCTCTAGGTGTGTGTCAAAGGACCAAATGTATTTCAGGGATACCTGAAAGACCCAGAAAGAACACTTGAGGCCATTGACAAGGATGGATGGCTCCACACAGGAGACATTGGGAAATGGCTTCCTGTAAGCAGAACAGGCTGAATGGCAATATTCATCTAAAATTATCATCATGGTTAAGTCAAGTGGCATAGCATCATTTACCGCTTTCATTTCAAGTCAAGTTTCTCCTCTGGTTTGTTGCAGAATGGCACTCTGAAGGTCATTGACAGAAAGAAGCATATTTTTAAGCTGGCACAAGGAGAATACATTGCCCCCGAGAAAATAGAAACCATTTACAACCGCAGCGATCCAGTGGCCCAGATATTTGTTCATGGTGATAGCTTACAGGTCAGTATATAAATAATCTTACACGAACCTGTGTTTAAGAAACTAAACCAGAGCTTTATTTTTTGTATCTTAACTAATACTTCTTTGATAGTTTGCAGCATTTGATCTCCATGTTTTCTGTGTTGTATTTTTAAGGCATGTCTGGTGGGGATAGTGGTGACAGATCCAGACTTTTTACCTATTTGGGCCAAGAATAAAGGGATTGAAGGATCCTACTCTGAATTGTGCAATACCAAGGTCAGATTTATCACCATCAGCAGTCCGAACATGCAGCCCCCTCTCTAAGCAGGCCTAACATTTTTCTGATTGTTTTCAGGAGGTGAAGAATGCCATTCTGGAGGACATCCTGAGGCTGGGCAAAGAAGCCGGGCTCAAATCTTTTGAACAGGTGATTGCTGCCACATTTGACTTGATCAAAATACCATCTGGTTCTGTTTTTTTTTTTTTTCTTCCCTTCCATTGTGCAGCATTTGGTCTGGGGAGAGAAACTTATTTGAAAACATATTTGATGCAATAATTCTTATTTAATCAGTGTCACTGACTGACCTAGTAAAATGCCAACTGATTAAGGCTTTTTTTCAAGCAAAATTACCGTAGTGATATCTTGTTAATGATAGAATTTGATAGTAAATTGAAAATCTTTTTGGTTGGATAAACAAGCAATTTGAAGACATCGATTTGATCTTTGGAATATTGTGATATTTTTTTCCCTCACTTGTTTTGGATATTTTGGAAACCAAATGATTAATAAATGATAAAAATAATCATTAGTGGCAGCACTATTTGAATAATTACTTTCACTTTTTGTCTTTCATTCATCTTTTGGTCTTTTTTCCCCCTTCTGTAGGTGAGAGACATTGCATTACACTCTGAGATGTTTACTGTCCAGAATGGTCTCCTGACACCAACCCTGAAGGCCAAGAGGGCTGAGCTTCGGAATCACTTCAGAGAGCAGATTGATGAACTTTATGCCAAAATTAAGATGTAAACTGGGATCAGTGAGTAATGTAGGGTGCTGACAATCATTTAGAGCACACAGCCAGAACCAAATAGCCTAGTGATTTTTTTTTCCTGCCAGATACAATTCTCTCAATTTTATGGGGACTGTTTTTAAACAAACTGGATGGTGAATCTCAGTTAGAGGTATGTATTGTCCACACTCCACTCAATTAGTGATTGTAGAGCTAAATTTTCCATGCTAACACTGGCTAATGAGCTCAGAATATCCAAGAACATGTCAATGTGTTATTGGTATAATTTAAATGTGACATGCTCATGCCTTTGCTGCCTATAAGTCTGACTACTTCATGGTCAGAAAAGTCTAACCTCTACAAAACATTTCTATCACTTTTAATTCTTGGAAATCAGGAAAAGAAAATCCTATAAACAACAGTGACAAATATTGACTGTCTTGTACTAGACTATTTAAAGTTTGGTTATCTATTTAAGCTGATATTTAATGTAATCATAAACCTGTAAATACTGTATCTGCTGAAAATATATATGCAGAGTATTGTGCCTGTTACTCTGTATTGTTGATTCCCTGCATTCCCGTGTTTCTCAGTGCTGTGGGCTGATGGACTGATAAAGCTGTTCAACTGCACGATTCGGTTAATAGCGTACTGGGGATCATTTTGCCAGACAGTTGTTTTGCATTTTTTGTTTGTTTTTGTTTTCTTTTAACACTGCATGGAAAATAGTCAATGTTAAAATGCTGTATGTGCAGTTCCCTCTTTCAAATTTCAGTGCCACAAGCTGCAGGATAGAAGGTGTATTCTATCATTTGTATGATACACAAATATTCAAGTGGAATATTTGGTAACACTGGTATCACATTTCATTTAAAGAAGCAAGTTTTACAAATTAATTTTATGTCCTTGGCAGCATTTTACATTAACTTTCGCTGATGGTTTCACGGACCATCAGTCTTGTGAGAAAAGGAACGTTTCACCTGTTTCACATGGTTTGTTGTGAATTCAGGTGTTCTTTTGCTGAATTGTGATCATTATGCGCATAATCGTGTCAAGGATTCCTTGACAGTTCAAGCCATATTGTTATAGATTTTGTTAAAGACTCTTAAGATATGAAAAGGGCAACAGTGCTGTTTTGTGCTAGATTTACAAGTACAGTATCTATATTTGTCAACTTTATCAAATAAATAATTTCTTCCAAAACTTTGCTGTTCGGTTTATGTCTTTTATAATGTGAAATATATGAATTGATGCCTAAAAGGGCAATGTTTTGTTAGCTACAAGTCTGTTTGATTTTATTGTAACTGTCAATAAAGTGCATTGATTTGTATGTTGCTATTTGCTTTACTTTAAGTCCCCCTAGTTATCATTATAATATTATAGTATATAAACATTCACTAAATGTTTTAACACACTATAATGTAGTTATAAGCAGCTATAAGGACATTTAAGTATTTATCAATGTACAGTATTAGTCAACAATTGTAAAGTCTGAAACATTTAATATTTTTCATCTTTTTTTAAACTATATTGTTATTCATTATCTTAATACAGCAGCCTCCACTTATGAGTGCCTAAAGCAGGAGTTAAAGTTTCTGAAAAATAAATAAAAATAATAAACATTTATATCTGCTTACAAATACCGGGTGTTAAAAACCATTTAATACATGTTTGTCTATATTGTATCAGTGCTTAAAAGGAGGACTTAAAGTGTTAACAGTATATTTGTTACTGTACAGGACAGGATAACATTACCTTCTACTGGGAATCAAAATCTGCCATGCAGCTGAGCAGAAGCTGATCAGAGATCTCCTGACTGGCTTGTTCGAAGTCATCAAGGCTGTCTAAATAGTCCTGATCATCCTGTCTGTCTCCCCAGACGTCAACTGATGCTTCCTCTGGACACGCGGTGTTCTGCGAGGCCTGGTTTGTTTCCTGCTTGGGGTCAATGTTGCCATCATCATCCATTAAGTAAGCGTGGTCCTCCTCATCCTGTCAGTGAACATGAGACATGATCATAAGCTGCTGTGTGGAATGAAGGACATTGTGTCTTTAAAACATTAGCAGAAGACAGGCAGGATTTCCTGGCAGTTTGACTTTAGCCAGTCAGGATGCTAGTTAAAATAATGCAAACAAACCAGTCTCATGATGTAGCTGACACAGATTTCCTGCGGCAGGGAGTAACCTGTAACAAGAGAATTGTTCACTTCAGACAGGTGGTATTATCACAGTTCTGCAATTTATTACCTAAAGACAGATTATGTGCACTTGAGTTATTTTAAGTATAAAAAGTCAATATAGCAGCTCTTTCACTTGATAACATACTTGAGGATCTAAAGTTCCTGCAGTCAGGATCATGACACTTCTGGTACCACACATCCTCTTTCAGATCCACAACAATCCTGCAGAGGGGGATGAGACCACATGAGATGGATGCAGCACACTCAAAAAGAATCCACTGGACATGAAACATACTGCACATACATGATGTTGTTGCTTTTATGAAACTTTCCCACATTTTCACACCAGCGGTATTTGGCAATGTCATAGACAAGCAGCTGTTCTGCAACAAAGTAGTTCCATCGCCTGATGCCTGTTTAGACAAACATAGGAGACACAAGCTCTTAATTTTGTTTAACTTTAGACCAGCTTTTAAAACAAATAAAACAGGGGCACTTGTATATTACTTAAACAATTAGTCAATTAGTTGATCCAAAAAATCATCCATTATTTTTTATCCTGTCCAGGAAAAACATGAATTGCTCTAATTTATCAGATATGAGGGTTTTGCTGCTGTTTTCTTTTTTAAAATCACTGTAACGAAATATCTTTGGCCTTTGAAATGTTGGTTGGACAAAACAAGATATCTGAAGTCATTGCCTCGAGCATAAGGAAATTGTATTTTTTTTACTGTTATCTGATGTTTTATTAGCCAAATGATTCTTTACTTAAATGGAAAAATTATCAGCACATTAATCAGTAACTAAAATGATCACTAGTTGCAGCCCTTGGTACCAGACTAGCCATGCACATCTTCTGCGATATCATATCCTGTATCATCTCAGACACTTACTTCCTTCTATCCCATCCTTTCTAACCACAGTTAGTATGAAGTTGTCTACTTCTTCATAAGGGGATGTCAGGCAGCTAGAAAGTGTGCCTGCAGGTGATGGATGGGGAAAAAAGTTACATACAATAAAACTATTTATGTTTAAAAATATCAAGAAAAATATTGATGTGCTGACTGATATACGATACAATACGTTTCATATGCTCAATATAGAGAGTAAAGCCTTTGCTGTCAGCTCAGTGTCACCTGGATTTGTGGCTGAGCCCTGATGGCAATGAGGTCTCCAGGTCTTGGATTCCTTTGTTTCTGGGATGTCCCATGTTAGAATTCTCTGACCTGTGAAACTGACAGTACACAGAAATGAGCTCTAATGCTGCGGTTTGATGGAAGTAATATTTACATCAGACAGAAAAATCTGTGAGAGCGCCCAATGTACCTCACATTACAGACCATGGACGCCAAGAACGTGCTTTCCTCGGAAGAGATCCCTTTTTCAGGTTTGGCAATAAACTGGTTTTCATCTGCCACAGTAAACGCAGTATTCTTTCCCACTTTTGATGACTTGTAAAGGCGGAAATTTCTGTTCTTGGTGTAGACACCTACATTGCAATTAAATTCAATACGTGCATACAGGCAGGGTTTACAAAGAATGATTCGTAAAAGGATTTCTGAATATATCAATGCAAGTATTTAACCCAAGTAAAGGCTGGTGTCTGATACAAGGCTGAAAAAAAGATTAAACTGTAGTTTGCGGTTTCTCTTACCAAGATCAACAAAAAGGCAGTCTTGGCTGTCCTTGTTTTTCACCTTGAGGAACCCGAGGTATGTCTCTTCCTGCTTACACCTCTTGGTCTGTGGACTTTCAACCCCCTCACCTGTTTTTCCTGCCTTCGCCTCCAAAACAGCACATGTTCTGCTGTCATTATATCACAGAGTGAAAAGTTAAACATAGTAATGATGGCACAGAAATTAAAATGTGTTTTCACAAAAAAAACGAACCGTGTTTCACTGTTTTCGGCCACTGAATTCATCCCCACATCCAGATAGCTTCCACTTTTGGCTTTGCTCAGGACAGGTTGAAGGACTGCATGGATAAACTTACCTAAAAAGAAAAAGAAAATTAAAAAAACTGACAGCATATATTAAATTACATAAAAAAACAAAACAAAACAGTTTTTGGAACACTCAGCGTACCAACATGTATGTTGTCTTTAAAAGCTGCATTTGGGAGATTGAAGATGAGATGTTGACTGAACTTGTCTTCTGTGCTGGAGTCAAGCCTGAGGACATTTTTTGCTGAGCACTCAATCCCATAAATTTCCATTAGCTTGTCACAGATATACTGTCAACAAACAAAACACATTAAAGTAATCTTTAGCTGCAGCCAAACATATTCTTGGCTTTATAACTGATCAACTGAGCATGAAACTGTTCATATGATTAAACAGAAATGAGAAAAAAATTGTTAACAAATACACAAATTATGTACCTGGATAAGAGAGGACACCATAGTTTTCCCATCAGCTCCCTCATTTGAGGGCTTGTGGAACTCCAGGTCAAAATAAAGCTTACAAACAGCACCCTCTGGAATCACCTCATAGCAGTGCATCAAGGACTTGGTATAAGTCCTGAAAAAATGTGGAGGGACAAATCACTGTCAAAGCTCATTACAGCATCTTACAAAACACTGAAGATAATGCACCTCATTATGCATTGTACAGCTAATATTTACCTGTAGTAATGCCACAGCTCACTGTAACTGGTAACCAGGTAGATCCTTTGTCCAAGAGTTGCATTTTCTTTTTCAAGTGCAAAAACATGTACAGCCTAGAGGAAGCAAAGAACAAATGTAAGCATTTTTGCCCATATGACAGGAAATGACCTCTTTTACAGGATGAAAAATCCAAGGTGAAAACTGATAAGATTGTCCAGCAAAGTCTCATGTTACCTCTTTGCAGCTCTGAGCGAAGCCTATAGCCAGACTCTGACGTGGGAAGAGCTTCCAGACAGAGGAGGGCTGGCAAGGCCACAGGCGAGGTTTGTAACGTGTGGCCAGAGGATTGAGCTGGAACGACTGAGCAAGCTGTTCAACCTTCTTCAGCCTGTTTCCCCACTTACTCATCCTCAAGTGCTTGTTAATCACTTACATGCAACCCTTTACTGCACCTGCAGGGCATCATTTGTCCACCTCCAAAGTGAGATCAGAGGTCAGTCAGTTTGCAGCGCCCCGGACCTGGCAGAACTTCAGAGAGCTGCTCAATGACACTTCAGCAGAATGGCGGTTTAAACTTCGGTCCTCCTCTCAATTTTTTCCACCTGAAAAAAAGTATTATATAGGGAGGTGCTTCTGTTCTTTAGTCAACCCTCACTGATATAAATCAGGTGGAGAAAATAAAAGAAACCTCTGTTGGTGTTAATAGACTACAATTTAACAGCAACACAAGCTATACCCTCCAAAATGAGCACACAGTTGAGTCAACATCTCCATAAAACAGTTTCATAAACATGTTTGTTGAGAGTCAGAGAATTGATAAGCTCTGGGTTTGTCATCAGATGACGGTTTATAACGACAGCTGTCAACCTTCCTTAAAAATCCTGATGGGGTCAATTAAGGCCTAAAGACATTGAGGGTTTTAGTAGTAGCAGGGTGCCAAACTTTTCACACGCCCACAATCCCCTAATTTAATTTCTTTTCCCCATTTTTTAAGTTCATGAAATAAATATCCCCACTGCATTAGTATTTAAGAAAGTTTCGGTATTATGTTCGTTTGTTGCAGGAGGTTGTATTTACTTATTTTTACTTCAAGAATTATCAAAATTTTTTTCCCCAAAAGGGTGACGATGGATGTAAAAGTCAGGCTTCATGCTTCATACTGAATGTTTCATACTTTTGGTACATTTACCTAATTACATTCTTTTACTGGGGTGACATTTTCAAGATATTACTTTTAACTGTGGTAGGGTACTTTTACAGCGTGGTACTTTTACAGCGTGGTACCTTTAGTACTTTTACTTTAGTAAAGAGGCTGCATATTTCTTCCACTCTGCAGACTAACACAGTCTCTAAGAAAAAAAACAGCCCTGAGACTAGTCACGGTTCGTTTAGCAGCAGTTAGCATCACTTTAACGTGGTGTCATCGGCAGCACGTCAACAACTCACCATCAGAGAGATGATTTTGAGACTCGGTGAGAAAACAGTTCGGCGTTTTCGTTGTTTTTGTCCAAAAAACACACACAATGGACTCAGGACACGGACGTTGAAACGCGGACGTACAAACTTCCTGCTTTTCTTTTTTGGCGCGTACGGAACCAGGAGGCACCGGCGCTTCCGGTGACAAAACGCAGCCGTAACTCACAACAACGCCGGACAAGAGTTGGACCGTCTCGGGGTTTTTTTTTTTTCTTTTGTTCACGCCTGTAACATTAACCAGGGATTAAAACCTGAGATTAAAACAAAAAAAATAAGGAAAAACAAACAAAAAAAAGCAGGCAGCGATCTGTGTCACTGTCGATCGCAGGAGATTTACCAGTTCTGCTACTTTTTTCAAAATAAAAGTTGTCCCGCTATGATGGATGTGGGGGGGAAAAAAGGCAAGTGAAAACTAAACTTAATGTTAAAATCATTAAAAACTCATATATGACGTGCAGATTTTCTAATAACGTGCTATGACAAAGCATGTAGGTCAGCATGGAAGTGGTGGTTGTATGTTTGGTACGTTATAGCTACGCCTTTGCTGCGTTATGACGGCAGCCACAACAGACAGCTCATCGCAGTAAAGGTTTCCTCGAGGTTATTGGTGCAAGGGACACCGCTATCGATTCATATAATCTACGTCTGAGAGTCAAATGTTTTCATAACAGCTGGCAGCGATTTAACAAAAGTAACTAAAAAAGACGATCAATAATAGCAGTAGCCTTTTCCTGTCAATTCATAATCCCAAAACTGAGATTGGAGAGCTGATTGTTTTTAATTTTTTTTTTTTTTTAGCACTGACATTGTGTCTCCTCGTCCTGAAAACTAAATCAATTACTTTGAATTTAGCATTAAAAGATCTGCGATGGACATCAAAATCCCCTCACTCCCAAGGTCTAAACCTCAAACTGGTATTCAGAAAACGATCTAAAGAAAATGTGTTGACCCTCTACCGCAGCCTGACACCATTTCTATTTTTATTTTTATGTTGTTTATTTTTTGGTGCAGGGATGATGGAGTATCGTAAGCCCAGCACCACTCCTCCTCTTCCTTACATTCAGACTGAACCGGTATGAATGTTAAAAATAACAAAAAGAAAAGAAAAGGTGCGACCGAGTCCCTCCTGCGGAAAATCTGAGCTGCACCAGGCTGTTGATGTTAACTGTTCACAATCCCCATTGCCTTCCAGGGAAAAACTAAAGGAAACACATTTCATATTACTCATCGGACGTGTGGAATTTAAATGAGAGAGACAAGCTTGTGGCAATTGTTCTGGACAGGATGAAACCCAGGAGTAAATTTGGCTACCGATTAAAAAAAAAAAATTTAAATTAAAAAAAAAAAAAAAATCCTCCTAAACAATTGACACTGAAGGATCCAAATCGGGAGATGCTGTCTGCAACAAATCCCATGATCCCACAACACGTCATTAGTGCCATGACTAAGAGATCCCAGGAAATTACATACATATGTGTTTAAGCAAAAATATTTCTGCATTCCTTCCATACAAAATGAAATATATGTATGGTTTGTAGAGTAAAGAATAAGAGTAAAGCAACTAGGGTAATGTCGAGCCCTTTAGTCAGACAAAACGGAATTAAAAGTTTTGATATGGGTTTTAGATTTTTTTTCACAGTCAAAGCAAAAATATTCACAGCTTGACGTGTCACTTAAAAGTTTCTGCTCAGTTTTGCCTATGTGTAACTGATTTCTAATCATTTCAATTTCTTTTTTTTTAAAATCTTACTCAAATAGAGAAGGAAAGAAATTATTCAAATTTAATATGGAAATAATTAAATACAATTTATCACTGAGCTACTCTGAATAGGGTTATCTTGGATATAAGAAACCTCTGCAACAATTCAGCAAGAGCTTACTACACAAATTAAGTAGCTCTAGAAGAACAAATACTTAGTCATCAGGGGTCACAGTGGTTTGAAATTTCCTTCCACAGGAAAAGGAGTGACCTGGCAAGATAAGAGTTTTTTGCGGAGCAAAGAGACCACAGTAGAGAATCGTCAAAACCCTGCAGGTTAATTTGCCAGATTTTTTGAGTTGCTCCAAGAAATTAATTCTCCTTGCTCAAGGTATATACCTTTCAACATTTTCAGCATCTGCATTTCATTTTATTTTTGAAACTTTAGGTACAGTAATGTAATCTAGTGTGGTAGGGTGGATAAAAGATAAAAGAAGACTGAGGGCTTGTCTAAACAGAATATTTGAGCAATGAACCAGACCATCTCACTCCTGGATTGTGGATAGCGCCACAGCCCTCACTGCTCAACTTTGGTCTTGGTCTTGCAGTGCTATATATTCTCTTATTTCTGTTACAGACATAAACAAGAAGAAGCCTGTGAAAATGTGGGACAGAAGAGAACTGCTTCTTGCTGCAGTCATTTTCACAGCTCTCTACTGCAGGGTAAGCTTTATTTCTCGTAAAAATAGCCATTCAAAATTTTATGTGATGTCATGATAGGAAAAAAAGATCTCTTGACACTATTTAAATTCCCATATTCAATTAAAGGTGGCTGCACAGGACGAACAACTACTGGACATGGCCGAGAATGCTGTAGATGACCAGTACAAAGGGTGCCGTGAGGCCGCACTGAAGAGAGTTATCAGTTCAGGCCTGTTACAACAAGAGCTACAACACGATAAGATATTCCAGAAAGCATGGAGAGAAAATACCAGGTGTTCAAATCTGATCCCAAGAGGAGTTAAAGAACATAGTGTTGCACTCTCAGCATACATTAACGGGGATAGAGATTTTACAGAAACCTTTGACAGCGAAGTGCGAACTAAGGGTGTAAATCTCAGCATATATCAGAACCACTTCCATTTCAAGTCTTTCCACTTCCTTCTCATGGATTACATGAATCTGCAGAGCAAAAGGGAATGCGAGACTGTCTATGTTGTCAAAGAATACAAAGCAAAGCAACAAAACGGCTCAGAAGTGAGACTCGGATCATTCACCATAGGTGACTTAAGCTATAATTCCGTAAAGGATATGGAAGATGTAGATGGGCTAACGATTCTCAATATTACCTCTTGCTTCTTTGTCAAACTGAAGGGCAACAGTTGCATAAAGGATAAAAATGACTTAGTCTTATTATCTCCAGCTGAAGTTTTCATTGTGGAGTACATTAACGAAAAAACTTTTGAGGATTCGACATACACTGAGATTGTTCTGAAAAAAAAAGCTCTGAGGAGCAGGAATAACTGCTATATTACGTCACGGTAAGACACATTTTCCTAATAAAACTGAAATATGTTGCTCAGTTCCATGATTATTAACAAAACACAGGCTTTTAATCAGTAGGTTGTTCTGTATGTGATTTTTTAAAAATCAAAACTGCATGTATGATCTTTGAAAGTCACACAGCTACAAATAATAACTGAATAATTGTTTTGCATCAAATATTTATTATAGAAACAAAGATCATCTATAATTTTTTTTGATAAATACTGTTTTAATTTTCTAATAAAAGGAAATAACAAAAAAATAAAATTACAAAGAATTCCACGATTTCAGTTGTCAGTAATGAACTTTTGAACTCAATAAATAACATTTAATCGCTATCTTTACTACAAAAAGCTCTGTCTTTGACAGCTTTATCTTTGATTGATGATCAGTGCTTTCTGGGAGGGTTATCTATAAATAAACCTAATATACTAAACTTTTGCTTCTCCCATCTGGATTTCGGTCATTGGACAGTCAGAGGACAGTTTGTGTTTGGATGTGGTTTGATCAGATGTGACTGACAATGCTGGCAAAATTACCCAACAGCCCCACCCCGGGCATCACATTTTTATTCACGTGTTGCTAAATCCTGGTTGGTGTTCTGACTAAAGAGATCATTTTTTTTCCACCTGAACTCCACCCACTTTTAATCAATGAGAACACTGTGAAAAATCATGTAGGAATTTAGTGGAATTAACTAATCTTTTTCTCTATGACTTTTTTATTTCAATTAATTAACTGTTAATTCAAATTTTAGTTTTTATTTTCAAACCATTTAAGCTGGAATTTTTCTGAATTGAAGTGTGTGGACTTGATTTGATGAGCTTAATGTATGTTCTGCAGTTCACTTGATTCAGCAGAGAAACATCTGAAGCATATTAGCAGACCTCCCAGCAAGCATATTTCTTCAGAATGAAAACTCCCCAGAGACCATTATGTTTTCCAGTTTGAATGTATTTTCAGGATGTTGTTGATGTTTTGATTTGGCAATGTATTCATCTCTCTCTTTGTTTGTCTCTCTAGGTCTCCAGCTGATATTCCCACCCAGTGGCTTATGATGGTGCTTGTGGCTTTATCTCTTTTTGTCATTGACTGTTGAGCAAAATAAATTGACTCATCCAACTGTGCGGGCAGCTGAGAGTCATTAAATGCAAAAAACTGCTTTGTTTTGTCAGCTCAAATTTAAATTGTTTTGCTCTAATGTCTGTGCTGCACACTATTGGAGTTGGCTGCAAAATATATAGTCATGTTTTTTTTTTTATTAGTTCTACCATGTTTTAAACTGAAACCATTTTCCCCTTTTTCTTTTTGCATATCAGCAAATATATATTTACACATATCAATATTTCTAAGACAAACCAATTTATTTTTTGATATAATTTTCTTCATTTAGGGCTTTTAGATGTATGAGTTGAGTTTAAGAAAAATAAACACAATTAAACTGTCTGAACTTCCTATGTCATGCCTCCTCCTTTTTACACAAGTTTATAAGTTCCAGACTGATCTTCGAGCATCTTTTCATGTGTCAACTTGGACAGAGTCTGAGAAGATGGCAAACAGTGTTTCCCAGTAAGCTGCTCCTTTCATTTAACATTTGGAAGGTCCAACAAAACTTCCAAATAAAATGATAAATTGTGTTGTTGGTCCACGGCTTAGAGAATGACACATATATAACCATTTTCTGATTTGACAACATTATCGTCACAAATAACCTACACAAAAGTGTAACAAAATAGTTGTTCATGGAGACTTTATATTAATTTCACATCATATTGCAACAATAAAACATCAATGCAGTATAAAGGCTATATTTTTTGAGCATATTATACATACACTTATAATGTACAAAATCACAGATACATACAGTAAAGCATATATATATATATGTATATATATATATATATATATATATATATATATATATATATATATATATATATATGTGTGTATATATATATATATATATATATATATATATATATATATATATATATATATATATATATGACAGGGCAATACAATTTTTTTGTCAAAACTGAGAAAGTGAAAAAAAAGACACCATCACTGCTAAAATTCAGCTGCAGAGATGAAAAAGAGCTAAACTAGATTACGTCCAAGGCCCAGTTGTTGGTGCAAAGGGGGGGTTATCAAAATAAATTTGAGACAATTGTGCCCCAAAATCGCTCTCCCACACTCCCCTGGGGAGGTGCACCTCACAGTCTGAAAACCGCTGGTGTAGAGTAAATATTGTCAATATTCCCAGATCACACCCATCCAAGTTGATTAATATTTATTAGGTTTATAAATTCTATTACAGCTCTATAGCAAAAAGTCTTCTGTCACCATTTGTCAACTAAAAATAACGCGTCAAAAAACCCAGCGAGCAACTAACTGTCATTATTACTGAGCTCAAAGTCGAGTCTTGAGCTGTTTCCAAGAGAACAAGTGTTGTCATTTGCGAGGATCCGGGTGTCTACCTGAGTAAGGGTGCACATGCTGCTCTGATGACCCGGTTGAAGTCTCTTATTTAGGAGCTGTAGCTCATCATAGCTCGAGACCCGGACAAAGGGACACCAGCGGAAAACCAGCTTAAAACCAGCCCGGAACCTGCACCCAAATCAAACCTGAAAGTGTTATTATACTGTTGTGTACATATACAGTACTTATGTGTGTTTTTGAGTTTGTGGCATATTTGTGCTTACCTGCTATTGAGGCAGCAGTAGATGATGGGGTTGTACATGGTGGAGCTCATTGCCAGCCACATCACTGACAGGTAAACCTGTTGGATATACTTCTGCTTGCTCAGACTCTTGTTGAGTGCAATCACAAAGAAGTAGCCATGATAGGGCAGCCAGCAGAGGGCAAAGGTCACCACTACGATGATCATCATCTTCACTACCTTCAAGAGAAAAGAGAGTAATGCTCTCATCTTATCTTATATTCAAAACACCTACAAATAATATGAATAATGAAAATAACTGGGTCTTTAGCTGCTAAATGCTTCACTATGTTTACCAGCTAGCTGAAAACTTTCTCTGGTGGCTGTTACACAGCCGTGGCCTGTGACTGTGGTACACACAGTAGTTACTGCCACTGGACAGCCTGTTACATCTGCGGTCAGTGTCCTGCTGCTCTGTGATCACTTAGACTGGACTCACTTTATAGTTGTACTCATATACATATTTTTCTGTCTCTTTCAGAAAAAAGAGTGAATAATAAATCACAATATAATTGCATCTCATGAATACCTTATTGTTAACCAGCAATCATTGCCAAGATTTATTTTATAATCTTTATTTTATAATCACGGCATCGTCTGACCAAATCAGAATAAACCCAGGTTGAAGCTCTCCAAGCTGTAAGTCGTCCACACTGTTTGTAACGTTAACATCATATTGGCCTTGTTACTGGGTTCCTCTGCTGGGAGATATAATGCAATCATAAGAGAATACTCTAAAGTGTTTTTTTTATGTGAGATGTTAGATTTGTTAAGTATTTGTTTATATTCTTGAAATCATTTATTTCTTGTCTTTATTTTCCACAGAAAGGGAGCCGTCTTGAAAATGTTTCTGGGTAAACCTCTGTAACATCCAACCTACTGTAGTTGGTATTTTCTGTAGCAGTTCTTCTTCACTTGTAGAAAATCTAATTAATACAGAAAGTGTAAATACATTAAATAAATGCAGTCTTTACCTTCTGTTTGGCTCTTAGCTGCCCGTGATAGTTATCAGATGAGTCTCCTGGGATATTCCCTCCCCACAGAGTCATTCCCACGATGGTGTAAGCAATGCCCATCACAAGTATGGGCGGCACGTAGACCAGAACTGCAACAATGATATGATACCTGTGCAAGTGAGGAAATAAATCACCAGTGTATTTTAATATAATGACAAGCAGAATGAAAAGAGGTTGAACACTGACATATCTTGAGTTTGGGATAGACAAAACGGATGATGAACAAAGAAATATAAATATAAGAAACAGGATTATAGCCCAGCTTTGCCATGATAAAGTTGCTGAAGCCTGACATGGGTGAGAGCAAAGGGGGTTGTCAGTGTGTCTTTATTCTCACATGATGGGGTCGTTGGCCATGTCAGGCCAGGCCACGTAGCAGAGGGTCCTGGGGGGCAGAAGGCGAATGGTGGAGAAGTAGCAGAGAGGGAAAGCCAGGACCACAGCCAAACTCCAGATACAGATGATAACTCCTGTGGTGACTTTGGCTGAGAGACGAGGCTTCAGAGGGTGGATGATGGCCATGTACCTACAGGGCAGATGTTGCAACACTGTCACGAGCTGTGAATCAAATGCAGGTAAATGCAGACATGACAAAAACAGCAATTTCTGCTTGTTGTGCCTGATTGAGTCCTGTAATATAAGCATGGGGGTTTATAGAGATGACCATTAACAAAGCTGACATTGGGCAGAACAGGTCACTGTGACTCACTTGCTATGTCTATAAAATCAATATTTGTTGAAAGTTCAACAAAGTTGTTCACTAACATGGATCAGTGTCTTAAGAAAACGTTATACTGTCTTTTGAAATCAGAGCAATGAGTATCAAGTATCAAGATTAAGTATCACTGTCATTGTCGATTCCTACTGAGCTCGCTTTAATTAAAATATGCTCAGGCATTTCAGGATGCTTGTAAATACACTAGTTGTCACTTTTCATTAAATTTGTAGTTGATAAAGCGATATCATCATTTCCACAGTTTTATGTATTTGGTTCACTTTTTCATATTTGAAGTACAAAGAAAAATAACAGAGGATGGGAAAGGAAACTTTTTCAGTATGCAATAGTTGAGATTATTACATGTATTGTA
This sequence comes from Istiophorus platypterus, assembly GCA_016859345.1. Classification (NCBI taxonomy): domain Eukaryota; kingdom Metazoa; phylum Chordata; class Actinopteri; order Istiophoriformes; family Istiophoridae; genus Istiophorus; species Istiophorus platypterus. The sequence continues at coordinate 11,716,523 of CM029114.1, read as the reverse complement.
TATGATACATAGATAAAATGGACGTAGATAATTTATTCATCCCGAGGGAAATGCGGGATGTGAGGATATGTGAATCCTATTCTCTATGAACACAGATTTCACAAATTCTTTCATTTTCATCTAATTTTTACAAATGAAACATGGCCTAAATCATCAAATATTCAACACAGGCTAACGATAAATATACGGAGCCCAGTTTAACCATCAGCCAAATCATTGAGAAATGTAAGTTGCATATGAATTCGTATGATCTGGAGCCGCACAGGTAATTTTTAATGGAAAAGGGGGGAAAAAACTGGAATTATGGTGACTGTTGTTATTATTATCATTATTATTATTATCATCATTATTATTATTATTATTATTATTATAGTGATTTTTTCCCTTTCGGGCCTTCTGTATGACATCAACCCCCTCGCTCACTCGTACCTGTCCACGGCTATCGCGGTCATGGAGTAGATGCTGGCGAACACAGCAGTGACCGGGAAGAAGTTGTGAAACCTGCAGTACACTTCTCCAAAGTACCACTCTCCATGAGCCGCGTAGGTGAAGTTGATGAGTGTGTTGAAAGCAGCGATGGAGGCATCGGCGAAGGCCAAGTTCAGCAGGAAATAGTTGGTCACGGTCCTCATCCGCTTGTGCGCCAGGATGATCCATATCACGATGAGGTTCCCAAAGACCGCCACCGCCAGCACGGAGCTGTAGGCGACGGACCAGAGCGCGACGCGCCAGGGCGGCTGCACGAACTGGTTGGTCCGATTTCCAGTGCAATTGGACGCGTCTCTTGCGGAGCCCGTTGCCTCGAGTGTCTCCATTCGGATCTGTTTGAGTCCACCTCTGGAGGACGACACAAAAGCCCCTTCGGCGCGTCCGATGGGCAAAAACATGCGCGCAAGAGTGTTAACATGTGACCGGTGAAGCGGAGCTGATGGTGCTGATGCGGCCACTCCCCTGCCATCACCCACGGAGATGTGGTGGAGAATCCTGGCATCGTCACAGATCAGATAAGACTCACAAAACGGCTGCCGCCAGGCTGGTGGGAGCTGTTGTAAAACAAAATGAACACTTCACCAGAAGTTAATTATAATCACACAATATGATTTGAAATCATGTTTCATCAGGTGAAAGACACTTTTGTTCAAAGCAGCTTGCAACAGGTGCAACTATCCTCCCCCCTCAATCAGAGGCCCAAACCCGATCAACAGGTGTGTGTCCTGGTTATCTGTTCTTGCCAAGCCCAGCCTAGGGGACTGTTACATACTGTTCCTCTTCTAGTATCAAGCTTGACTCTGGTAAATGTGCAACCTTCACAGTCAAAAAAGATGAACCTGCCACGACCCGCATAAGTGTTGTCTGAAGCCTTGGAAAAGTCTGAGTGCGATACATTTAATCCATAATAGCTGTATCATGTAAGCATAAGCTCAGTAAAAGTGAGGCCATTAAGTGTTGGATATAAGGAAAAGTCTTTTGCTTATTATTTCTAAATGCTTTTATTGTAAAGTTTAGGACAAAATCACGAATTTAGCGAGGGATCTTCATGTCCCACATTCAACACTGTCCACAGTTTTCTAGAAAATATCCAGATTCTGTTTTCTCTCTGAGGCCGGGAATTGACTCATGACAATATGATAAAGTTGTGCTAATGTTTACTCATCTAATAAATAGAAAGCCAAAGAATGTGAGCTACAAAAAGATAAAACCTTTCAGCACAAGGAATGCTACATGCCTTAATCACTACATCACTGCAACTCTTGGTTAATAGAATGTTTTATTTTAGTCAAACCACAATGGTGGAAATTAAACTTTCATTGAAAATCAACGTTGCATTTTCTTAAAAATTACCTAAACAACAGAGCAGTTTGGGAAACAATTGGGAATTATATTTTGCAATGTGGAAAAGCCTTAAAATTTATTGCAAGTGTGACTGGAAAGTTAATTGACTCAATAAATATGAATATATAAATATTTGGGAATGCACAGTTACACATACAGTGCAAGGCCTGATTAAATTCATCTCTTTGCTTTACTCCGCTCATCTCAGCTTATGTTTATTACTGGAAATTGTTCTATTTGTTGTTAAACATTTGGAGTCCCTCTATTTATTGGTGGATTCTTTGAACATGCTTTATTTATGGTAAATCAACTTTATCTATGTATCTTTTAGAGTCACGGTGACAAAATTATTTGAAAGATGCTGAGCAAAGACAAAAAGAAAAGCATCAAAAAGGAACCAATATCAGTCAGAATTCCAGCTGCTTAAAATGTTTTCGTCACTGAAAAACCATCACACCAAATCAGATACCAGTGGTGTCATAAACCAGAGCGAAGTCAGTGAAGGCATCTGCCTCGTAGAGAAAACACCCAGTTAGTATTTTTTACACCTGCCGCCAGTTTTCTTACACTGTCACATACTGCGTCACTTGTTGTTATGAGCTAACTTGTACAATGTGTACAATGCATTTATTGTCAGTTCTGGTCTAGTTTAGCATCCCCAGCAATAAAAACACAATCTTTGGACATGGACCAGTAGACTAGTACATTCTGAGTCTTTCTCTTTAGAGCATGCAAACATTTACAAGCTGTGCACACTGGGACTGAGACCAAGAGATCAGCAAGACCTCATTACCCAGAGGTCACGTCTTTTGGGCCACTCCCTATCTCAAATGTTCAGACCCTCTTCTAAACACAACCCGTCCTCTGTGGATAAAATGTCACAAGCCATTAAGTAACAGTTGATAATATCACTAGCTTCATCCAAAGTTATTTTTTCTATTTAATTCAAGTATCATTTAATCACAAAGGGGATCACAGCAGGGACAATGAGCGTGTGTCTGATCTGTGTGAAATACAGTGAAGTTTGATCTGTGTAAAGCAAATAACAGTGGAATTGACTGACAAGACGGGTTTGATACAGTTGCGTAGGGGAGTCAATACAATCCACAGGCAAGAAGTGAACTTGTAAAAGTGCTTTGAATCATATTATTCCTTTAATAAGAACATTAGCTTTGTTTAACACGGCAAGATTACACAGAAAGCACATTTTTTTCCATCTGCATTATGGTTCACTGGAAATGTAGTTATCTCTAAACTGGAAGCGGAGCTCTCCTGGGCTCCCAGGGCTGCTCGATTGGATGGTTTTTCTTGTCCTCTGTCAACACAATTATCCATAAAGGTTGCACACTCACACAGTTTTATCGTCGCATGTGAAAAGCTTTTTTTTTCCCAGTGAGATGCAACACAGATCACCATTCAGATCCTTCATGGCTAACTTTAAAGTTGACGGCAAGTCTCAAAAATGTCCACAAGCTGATCGCAGTGTCTCAATGTCTCATCTTGCCCTGTCATGTCATTTTGTCCTACAGTCCATTTGCCACATAATTACAACAACAATAAACTACTTTAAATTTATTTTTAATCAGTTTGAAACAAATGTATCTATCTATTTCTGAGCCATGTGTTTTTTTGTGAAACATCAGTGCAAAGGCAGAAAGACACTTCATAACACAAGATCTCTTTCACATCATCACTGGTGGAAAGAAACTAAGTACATTTACTGAAGTACTGTACTTAATTTGCAATACTTCACCCATGCTTCACTTCACTTTTCATACTTCAAGTATGTTTGACTTTAAATGCAGGGCATTTACTAGTATTTTAAGATTAATTTTATTATTTTTATTATTATTTTATTGGTTCTATTATTTAATTAGAGTACTGTATATTTAGCCAATTCAGCCGAACAACATTGAACTAAAGGGAATTTTTTAAAATCATAAAACTGTTTGTAACACACCTCAGACTACTGCACACCTAGTTCTCTAAAAGTAAGCTATCAGAATAATTTGAAAGATGATTTCATCACATAGAATCCTACATATAGTAGCTCTAAGTCCTTCACTCTCCCAGATATTGACATGTAAATGTGATCTATCTGTGCTCAGTCTATTAAAAAATCCTGGAGTCAGCACTGATACTATTTTTATCATGTAAGCTATAAATACATTGTGATCAACTGATTTCCATTATACAGTTTCAGACATTGGGGGTCAGACATTGTATCAGGAACTCAACTGAGATTACAAAACACATGATATTTCAGTTACAATACTCAAGTCACTTTAGCTCACAAATAGGTTTTTGTCCTGTGTAATATGTTATCCTTGGACCTTAAATATGTTCAGGCCTGTGACAGTTTGTTTGAGTGGCTGTGAATGAGCAGTTTCACAAATCTCCCTTGTCATAACAGGAATACAATCTGTTAACATGCAAAAATAAAAATAAGTCAAACATTATTTATTTACCTTTTTAACCTAAAGGCTTGGATGGAATTTGTAGATAAAAACAAGGAACAAAAATGGTAAGATTTGGTTTGGTCTGTGTTTGGTGCTATAACTGTCATTGTAACTGAATAAAAAAATGACTTATGATACTCAGTTAGACGTCAAATATCAACAGGCCAAAGGTCAACAGAGGTTGAGAGGCTATGAGCTGAACAAAGTGAAAGTAAAATCAATTAAAACTAACAGAACTGGACCTAGGGGAGGAAGAAGCTGAGAGACTGAGAAACAGAGTGAACGAGTGAGAGGAAGCAGCTTATGATCAAGTGACTAATCCGATTGGATTACGTGTCTAAATAGAGTTTAGGAGTCCTCTTGAGAGAGAGAGAAACAGAGAAAAATGGAAGTGACCGGAAAGCTTATGTGGAATGGAAAGAAATGAAAGATGTGCGGTAATTAACATTTTAACATTTACTAGATTAGTGAATCCCAAGCTAGGGTTCAGGACCCCTCCAGTGGGTCACATCATACATGCAGGGGGAGGAGCAGGACAGGAAAGGAGACAGAACTAAATTCTGCTACATGACTTTAGTCTTGTTGTTATGGACTAGTTTTTAAGACTTGTTTTTTTTATGTGACTATTTGATGGTTTTTAATCTTGAAGCCTTGAAACTCGATTAAAATGACACAATCTGGTAAATAGAGAGGTGAAATGATATAACTCACAGACGTCCAACACCTGTGATGAGGGGGCTTTACTTTAAAAGGTCACAGTTGAAAAGGGTAATGAGATATGAATAACAGCACATTTTGATGTAATGAGATGAGGTGAAAATACACTGATGTTCGGCAACATAAAAACAGGGCTTTTATGTTGCTGTTTTGTCCAGGTCTTCTTTGCAATTGGATTTACTTGGTGCAATAATGGTTATGTGTGTGTGTAAACAATGTATTTGAACGAATCTGATATGAATATTAATTTAATATTAAACTAGCAAAATCAAATTGAATGTAAAAAGCTGCTGGGTTTACTACTTAAATTTCAACACTCAAACTGCTCTTAGACTGACCTGTGTTGTAAACACATTCCCACCTGTTGTACTGGTGTAAAAAGGGCTGCAGGTGTCTTCAACTTATCAATGTGTCTCACTCCTCTCGCTACAAACATCTTTGCCTGCTGCACTTTTCAGATCTTTGACCAGATTTAAAGTCAGCATCTTATTTTTTCCTCACCAAAGCCTTAATCCAAACCTGCCTAAAAGCTCCTATAATCATCAGACTACAACAACTGCTCCCTATTTTCGATCACTGTATGATAAATATGTTCCTTCTATTTCATTGAAGTTCTTGGGAATTGTTTTAGTATTCCCGTACAGTTGCTATGAATCAGTCATCTCTATTGGTCGAGGCTCTCACATGGTCTTCTAGTTTGGCTGTTGTTGTCGTTTATGCCCCTCAAAGTTGCACCACAGCCCACAGAGCACTGAGAGCGACGCCAACCAGTTCGGTAGAAAATAACAGAGAGTGAGTTCCTGTTGCGTCACAAAATATCCAAGAGCTTGAAATTTGATCTGAAGAAAAAGAAAAGAGGAGGGCCACAGGAAAGGGAAGAAAACACAAAGGAGAAGAAGGAGGGCCAGATGTAAATTCAAACAGCCCACATCTCTATGTTGTCTGGTTTGTGCTTGACTTTGCTTTCCTGTGCACATGAAAGGTTTATGACCGTCGAGCGCCTCGACTGCTTTTGCTCACAGGTTATGAAATACTGTCCGCGTAGGACTTCCCCTCCAAGTTCAAAGGTTGCTAAAGTTCAGTGGCTGCCGAACAGGGTCTGGCTTTGACGGAAAGGTAAGACATGCAGCCTTCAGGAACATTTTGTTGGTGGAATTGATAGACCTGTTAATGTTTTTGCTCACTGTGCTGATCACGTAAATTTAGCGGTGCAGCACGGCGCTTTGCTCCTGTGCAAGACATCAACAGAGATTCTGTAAACAGCATATTTTCATAATCATTTTTCAATATGTACTTCTTTGAGTTTACAGTCAACTGCAGTATTAAGACGTCCTGCTGTACAGGGTGAACAGTCTTTGAATCTGTGCCCAGGCCACACTTTCTAACAAACAGGCCCACTAATGTGTTTTTCCTCTGCAAAATGTAGCAGTTTGATACAACTTATTGATGAGGGCACACTAAGGCTTTATTATTTTGTATTTCTTGTTCACTGCTGATGTTTCTATTGAGCGTTGTCTAATGCACACCTAGACAGGTGTGAACAAAAATGCAATTACACAAAAGAATAACAAATTTCCATACATCGTGAGCACAAGGTTTACTGAAAACACAACATTTCTGCCACAATACACTTTAAAAGAAACTTAAGTCTGACCATGCACAGCAGGTTATTACCCTCTGCTGCTGAATAGTGTTTGGGAAGAGGATCCAAAGAGGCAGACTGCTTCTAAATCTATGGGATAGGACGATTTAATTCTAGCTTGTCTTTAGAAGTTTCCCGTCAAACACAGAGTTCATTTTAAAGATATATTTCTTATATCACTTTCAAAATCCTGAACACACTTTATCTTTTCTGAATTTTATTGACACTGCATTGCAATAATCTTGGTGAGAGAAAAAACAAATCCACCAACAACCATTTAAAGGTCACAAGCTGACAAAAAAGCACATTAACTTGGTTTACCTTTTGAACTTTGAAGTGAACCACAAAAACAGAAGTTATAATAAACACCTACTGGCCGAATCCATTATAAAAGGTATTATATATAAATAATGGTACAGAATACTAAAGTATCCAGTTCTGTCTCATTGCTGTCATGTTTAGTTGTACTTTATCATTATCTTCATTATTCATCTGCTTTTTTTTTCTTTGGGGGTTTCTTTTTTTTTCAATGCCATGAGCTCAATTAAAAATTAGGCTGCAGTGATTGTACGGAAACAAATTATACGTCCCTGTCAGTGATTATTTTAGGAATAATATGAATAAGAAACACAAACAACAAAAGTCAGCATAATTTTTGTCTGTATCTTTCTGTGAGTTGCACCACCTAAAACTATTTTTTCTCAAAGTCAACATCTTGTGCCTTTTTTACTGAGCTCTCTTTCAGTAAATAGATGACTATGATTGTGTCTGGGATTTCATCTGTACAATCATTAAAAGGAAGAAAATGTTCCAATGACCCAAACTGGAAAATAGATATACATCTGCATACAATGTTTGTTTAAAGATTAACAAATTTGCTGCAAACTCCTTCAATGTATCTAAGACTAAGTCAGTCACTTATTAAAATAAATGACTCACTGACTGTCAATCAGCAGGACTTTTGCACTTTTCACCCCAGTTTATGACCAGGTGCTGAACATGATCTCAACATCAGGTTACAGGTTACTATCATCTGTCTGGTTTATGTTGAACATGTTTACCTTTAAGCAAGCGGGATTAAGCAGGTTTTGGCAGAAACATTTAAACCTGCTGGCTCCCTTAAAGGTTAAATGCAAGGTATTTAAGTGATGCATAACAGAAATAAAATTCAAGAATAATCCCCTTTTTCCTGCCAACAGATGGAGTGCGCCTCTTTCCCGCTGCTGTCCCGTTTAGCCATTTGTGGTGGCACCCATGGAAATGAGATGTCAGGAGTGTATATAGTGAGAGAAATGCAGAAGCAGAAGGTAGAAAAGGCTGGATCTGTGTCTATAACCACTGTCCTATCAAACCCACGTGCTGTGGATGCCTGCAAAAGATACACAGAAACTGATCTCAACCGCTGTTTCACACAAGCCTTGCTAAGGTAAGGTGAAAAGGTGGCACAAAAACATTGTGAGAGAACTGAACAATGCAACTACCTCCAAAGTCACACTGAATACTGACAGACAAGAATATGCATGTATGAGAAGACTCTTTATTGAATCTTCTGGCTTCCAGTGCCCCCATAACTGATTTGACACCCTATGAGCTAAGGCGAGCCCAGGAACTGAACGCTCAGCTTGGGCCCAAAGGAAGCGACAAGGCCGTGGATCTGCTCTGCGATGTCCACAACACCACTGCCAACATGGGCCTGTGCCTCATCTTTTACTCCTTAGACTGGGTCACCCTGCATATCTACAAGTACATACAGGTACGAGCTTCACAGAATCAAGACAGGGATTTTAGGGATACAATGGACCTTCATGACATGCAGCTTTCTGATTTTGGCCATGATGTGATAATGAAACTTTTCTTTTATAACCACCATGAGAAGATATGACAGTTTGGATAGGAATCAGGGTAATCAATGTATTGACAAGAGTCTTTAAGACAAGTATCAAGTTTTTCTTTTTTTTTTTTTTTCGCCTGACCGATACTGTGTTTTTGAGTCAGATTATTGATTATTGATATTTGAGCATTTCAACAATGCAATGAGACAGTAATTTTTAGCATAAACAAATGAACACTTTTGATAAGGATCCCTCAAACTATAATAAAGAACCGGGACCAAGATATGTACTTAGCAGGACTATAAACAGCTAAACATGCCTAAGTTTACCGCCATGCCCACAGCTCATTGAATCTAAACAGTGTGCTTTGAGCTAAAGGCTAATGTCAGCATGTTAAGATCGTTACAGTTAAAATACTGACAAATTGATGCAAAGCAGGTATAATGTTTAACGTCTTCACCATCTTAATTTGGCATTTCAGCGTGGTTGGCATGCTCACATTTGCTAATTAGTACAAAAACAAAGACCCGCTGTAGATGGTTTTGTTTATCTAGCCATAAACTGAAGGACTAGAAAAGTTGGGTTGTTGACCTAAGTAGTGGACTGACCAAACTATTATTTTCTTCTGTTCTTTGTGACACTTAATTTCTCCGTAGTAATTTGTGATTGTCACACATTTTATGTTGTTTTTACTCCAATCATGTAAATCTGGTCAAAGGTAAATGAAAATCTGGTTCTGCGGTCCAAGTTAACCTGCACTTGACTCATTTCCACCATAAAGCTGTATAAGTGTTCAATGTTAAAGCTCACAGGGCTGTACTGAAGCATGTTGTGCTGAAAATCTCTAACTATTCTATCTATCTATCTATCTATCTATCTATCATCTATCACTATCATCTATCTATTTGGTTTTCAGAGCAAGATAACATCTGGGCCCGTGAGAGCAATCCAGCTGGATTTGTCGACCTCTGAGGCTTACTCCTTAGAGTCCGTGGGCAAACATGGCTTCTGTAAGTATGTTTGTATTTGAGAATGTATCTGCATAAAGATAAGAAGTTTTTTTTCCTGAGTAACTGAATTGATTAAAGAGTTCAGTTTTGGAGTTGTCTATTTTGTTCCCTGCAGCAATTGAGGTCGGTCCTCAGCCCGCCGGTGTGCTCAGAGCTGATATCTTTAACATGGTGAAAGAGACGGTGGATCTCACAATAGAGTGGCTTCAGATGTTCAATTCTGGTAATAAACAACTGCTGATATTTAACTGATCCCACCAATCATTTACACACACACATACATACACACTAACAAACAGATTTTCCATCTTACGTTCAACACTCATAAATTTTCTGTCATGACTCCTAGAAATATTTATTCAGAGATTTATCCTCTTTTTTTTTTTTTTTAACTGAACCACTCTGTTTGATTTTGAAAAGTGCCAAACTGATAAAGTTTTAACTGCTGACTCACTCACCTCTTGTGGCATCTAGCCATGGAGATTATTATGGTTTTATTCAGCCAGGTGATGAGATATCTGTCCCTGAGATTTGTGCCTCCATGCCACAATAGACATTCCAGGACAAATCTAAGAAGCAAATATCACCAAACCTGGCCAAATTAAAAAACAACTATACACACGGCAAGATACCACAAGTTGCACCTTTTAAATAGCCTCAGTAACTCTGCTGTAGCACTCTTGAGTCCACTCAAGTAGCACTCTGCTGGAATAAACCAGCAGTACTAATTGTCACTCAAACTCTCCTTTAATAACAGGAAGCACTTTTGAAGGGGGTGAAGTGGAAGCATACACTTTGACAAAGAGTGTAGACTACCCAAGGGATCCTATTGCCAATGAGATTACTGCTGCCATACACCCCCAGCTACAGGTATAGGACATCTGGGAAAGATGCATGCACATATAAGCCTTAACTTAAAGAAATAGTTTGACATTCTGGGTAATAGTCCATTAGTCAGCTTTAGTGGTGGTGGTTGCTGGATTTAGTTGCATTTTGTACAGACTCAGGCTAGCTGTTTCACCCCGTTTTTAGTTTTTTTTTTATGCTAAGGAGCTGCTGGTGGTAGATGAATATTTACTGAAAGGCCATGACAGTTGTATTAAACGTCTTGTTTAAATCTTGGGAAGGAATCTCATTTGGGAAAAATTAAATGCCATAATTGCATTCAAAAGCTGCCCTGGTGCATAATGACTCACCTGTTAGTGTTCTTGTCTTCTCCTAGGATAACGACTTCAAGCTGCTCCAACCAGGAGACCCCATATTCCTGTCATTTTCTGGCGAGACGTTGAAGTACGAGGGGGAAGAACTCTACCCTTTCTTCGTCAATGAAAGTGCCTACTATGAGAAGAAGATTGCTTTCCATTTAGCTCGAAAGATCACTCTGACCTTCCCGTCCGTAAGGCTGAGGAAAGACTGAAAGTAGAGAGAAAGCATGAGGCCGATATATACTGTGTAGACATTAAATTATGAGCTAAATACAGTATAATATTCATGCTACATGTATAATAATGTTTTTAATCACTTGAATGATTCATGAACTAATACACAAAAGTTTTGTTGCAATAATCTGCAGGTGCTGGACACTAAATAAAGCAGAAACAGCACTACCTCTGTGAGGCTTAAAAAGGAGCACATGTGTAATACCGGAACTGTTGCTGTTGATGTACTCAACTGATTACGAAGAGGCTGGAATCACAATCCTCCACCTCTTGTTTACTGACTAGTATGAATGGACGTTGATCTTTTTTGCATTGTGGCCATAATGCAAAACACCATGTTTGAATAAATGGAAACATGGATCACTTTAAACAACTAGTGTGTTTTCAAATGAAAATATGGACATATAAAGGTAAAACTAGTGCAATTGCGTAAAAATATTATTATAATCAACATAATGCCACAGTATGATGCTGTCACATAAATTGGTAAATTTAAGGCTTTTGCCTTAAATTCTAGATTTTCTTTCAATAAAATATGATTGTATTAGTCTTCTGGTGTATCTAGTTTTTCAGGTTTTGATCATAAAGCAGTAATCACCACCAACTATAAATGTAGGTAAAGTTACTATAATTCATTCATATTCCATTCACTAGTTGTTGAGGCATTTCAATCAAAACCAAAAATATGAGCCTCATGCTACTGTTTAGTAGACGTTCAGATATTTCACTGGATAAGTGAAATCTTCAATGTACTTGTGGTGCTACAGTATTATATAAGTCATTAAGATTTATCTTTTGGGCAGCATAAATGTCTGTACAATTAGAAATATTTCAGTCTCGACCAAGCAATGTATCAGTGAACCGACAGTGCTATGCTGCCAGCATGGCTCAAAACTGTGACAGCAAAAAATCTCTGTAATTTTTATAGAACTGCACTGTGAGGACTTACTTCTATAAAAGGATAATAAATGATTACAGAACTACAGAAATCAGCAATTTTTGAATCTGTTATTACAGAAACAGGTACTTTGTGTTTCAGAATACATAAAAACATGTACAAAACCCATAGAGGATACACATCAGACATGTAATAATACAATTTGTATTCTGGTGCTGGGATGAGGCAAATGTTAAATATGAAGATTATGTAAATTCAAATTCAAAGTTTTTTTGACTCTGGGGTATTACTTTAACCGCAAAAGCTATATTTGGCTGTCAAACCAGCAGCTGCTGAAATTGAGCTCTAAAAGGAACCAAGAACTAACAGTGAAACTCCATCATTACAAATGTTAAATGGCAGTAGTATAGTCTGGTGCTGAAACATTAGAATTTAAATGTTACAAAGTGGTCGAGTGGCATCAAAACAATTCAGTCTTTTTAACATTCAAATAAACTGTCCTAATAAATACTAGCTTTATAAACACAATGGAAAATGAGTGGTTACACTTTTAGTGAGTGACATTTAGGGACATTTGGTAAACACATACCACAGAAAGAAATCAAGTTACCACAGATGATGAAACTGTCAGTTTAAAAGGCATGCACAGCAAATGCTTGATATTTAGGATTATCGAAAACAGAACCAAAAAAACAAGACAAAAAACATCAAAAATATAATCTCATGTAATATTTCTCATGCAGTATTAGAGAAAGATATCCCAACTTCAATAACTGCAGGTGTGTTATTTGTGACCGTGAACACTTAAAGCTGATTTAAGGACAATGTGGTGAGCAGCTTTAGAAGCAATGGCAACCAAAAAAGAAGGCAATTAAGTACTATACAGAGACATAGCTAACACCGGAAATAAAAAAAATGATACCAAACATTTGGGTATTAAAGTACAATAACAACACTTTTTGGATTCGATACAGGCTAGAGATGTTAAAAAAGGTAAGGTAACTCAACTCAACGATGTTCAAACCCTTATATGAGCACTTATGATGATTAGCTGTAATCTGGTATAGTTTATTCCTGCATCAGGTCTGTGATATACTTTGTCTTTCTATTTCAAAAGACCATAACAGTGGAGGAGTCACAGTCACTTCATTCAATTCCCATCCTTTTATAAGACAAAAGATTTGTAATGAAGTCCTTTGACCAGTAGGCTGTTTTAAGGTACTGTGCACTGTTGTTAAGATAGTCTCTCTCTTTTATGCAACCCTGTAAGCTGTCATGCGAGTGTAGTTCTTGCGGTGACTCCTGGCTGCCCAGAGGAACAAAGCAGCTGCCATCATCTGCAGAGGAAAGGAGATGAGGGCCAGATAGAGGGACCAGCCAAACGAGCCCTCCACCCCTTCTGGTGGTGTGATGCGCTGGTGGAGCAAATCCACCCCCGCCAAGAAACAGCAGACGGTGCCAAGAGAGCACAGGCCTGATGAGCAGACGTAGAAACTGCATGAGTTTATACTGTATGCTTTGCACACACACACACACCATAGTTTAAGAAAGGCTTAACTGCAGCTGCATGCTGGCTCCAAGAAAACTCGAAAAAGTATCTTTAAAATACAAGCTAATCTAATATTCACTACAAGCAAGGCTTCGTTCACATGCAGCATCATAGCAGAGACACCCCAGGTCTACAATTCTACAATTTATTTGGCAGATGCTTTTATCCAAAGCGGCATACATCATGACGCCCAAGTTTCTTGGGACTTGGGACGACAAGGAGCTCAATCTTTGTGAGGTTAAGTTGATGGTGGCGTTTTTTCATCCATGTTGAGATATCAGTCTATACCTATGGCTTTCAGTAGCGGCAATTTCATGAGTTTCTTTACTAATAAAAAAAAAAAAAAAAAATAAAAGAGACAAAATTCAACTCTTCCTGGCCTCAACTGGCACGGATTTGTCCTCAAACATAGGAACCTTAGAAATTGCTGTAAAACCCTATATACACATAGACAGTCTCGCTCCTATCAAACTTCGCCAATTCAACAATTTCTTCATCAAATCATCAACCTGTCTCTTAGATGTTTTAGCCTTAGCCTTATTTATCTAACCTTCCCTTTCTCTCTAAGATCCTTGAAAAAGCTGTCGCCAACCAGTTGTGTGACTTTTACATAATAATAGTTTATTTGATGATTTCCAGTTAGGATTTAGAGTGCATCAATGTACAAAGACAGCACTGGTAAAGGTTACAAATGATGTATTAACCGCATCAGATAAAGGACTTGTCTATGTACTTGTTCTGTTAGATCTTAGTGCCGCATCTGACACTATTGACAATCACCTCTTATTACAGAGACTGGAGCATTTCATTGGCTTTATAGGACTCGCTCTTAGCTGATTTAACTCCCATCTATCAGATAGATTTTAATTTGTGCAAGTTAAGGATAAATCCTCCATATACTAAAAAGTCACTAAATTTCTCAAGGTTCTGTGCTTGGACCAGTTCTATTCACCATATACCCGCTTCCCTTAGGCATTATTATCAGGATGATATCCAATTGTACCCATCAATGAAGCCCGATGAAACCAATCAGTAAGCTAAACAAGCACGTCTTAAAGATATAAAGATCCAGAAGACCAGCAACTTCCTACTACTGAATTCAGATAAAACTATAGTTATTGTGCTCAGAAAAGCATTATCTAGTGAAAGCTTACCCTAGATGGCATTGCCCTGTCCTCAAGTACCACCGTTAGGACTCTTTGAGTTGTCTTCGATCAGGACATGTCCTTTAACTCCAACTTAACACAAACTTCAAGGACTGGATATCATATCGCAATGTATGTAAAATTAAGAAAACCCTCCGAGTTTTTACAAGATATGGAAAGTAGAGTAAAATGGATTAATCAGTCACAGTTTGGTGGGGATGTCTGAGTTGAAGTTTGATATATTTGATATTTTGTAGAAGTTTGATAATCACCAGCTGGACACATGTTAAGGCAGAGGCTGCCTCAAAATTAAATGTTACAGAACGTGTCATCTGAATGCATCGGAAAGCACAAGTGTTCTTAACTGCTGCAGCAAACACACTTGAAAGACCAGTGCCCGTTGTCTGTTGTAAACCCACTCACCATTGGTGTCTTGAACTGTATTATCACGGTTAGTGTGTGAGGATATGCACATGTCATCATTCCACATAAAGATGAGATTTTATCACATTCGCTACCCCAGTTGGCATACCCTACGTATCACACCTTGCACAACGCATCTGATGAATGCTACAGGTGTCAAACTGCCATACAACATGGTCATGCATGCTGGTGCATTTAACCTGGTAGTGTGTTTGTCATTTAAAGTTAATTCAAAGATAACAACCAGCTGGACATGTTTTATTGTCATCAGACCTTGGCCAATCGCATTTATATTGGAGAACCACAAAGCAACATCGTTGCCCATCTCTTTGCTTCTCAACCATATCCCTTGGCTGATTCCACCATCGAAAATAGTGCTGTGTTTGCAAAGAAAACTGCTTGACTGACAGTTCACCGTGAGGTGTCATGTGAGTTGACACTTCTGTGGTTTGAATAATTGTTGGTAATACGCAATTTATAATACGTAGTTGCTAATCCATAATTTCCCTCACCTGCAAGAAGATGGAGCACCCCCACACCCAAAGTGGGGGTGAAGCTCTGGCACAAGCAGGCGCAGACCCCAATTAGGCCACTGAGGAAGACTAATGCCAGAGACACCAAGGGAAGGAGAAACTGGCATCTCCAGAGATCTGCAAAAACAGACAATAATAACAGGATCAACTCTTAAAACACACTTATGAAAACATTATGTACGGTTCAAAGATGGCAGGTGCATGTAAAGACAGTAAATGGAAGGAAACAGAGCAAGGTGGTCACGGTTTGAGGTAAACAGGCATTTGCTGGAGAGTAAATCTAATAACTTATTCCTTAAAAATACGATACTGTAATAGCCTTCAAGACTTTTGCAAGTGGGTGAAAACTAAGACATGATAAACTAAAACAAAATCTTAAGAGGGTAGACTTACATGTTCTCAGCAGATCTTCTTCACCAGTGTTTTTGTACTTTGGAATAAACTGCTGAGGAAGAGTGAAGCTCAAACACTGGGTCTCGGCCTTGGGATCTAAAGACAGAGAACACAAATCCAATTGAGCCACCTCAATCATTTACTAAAATACAGGGTATGATGTTGGTCGGAGCAATCTGATGAGATACTCTATATCATGAGATGAAAGAAATAAACTATTTTAATGTATCATTTGTACTGAGGCAGCTGTCTCTTTTAATTGCTGTTGCAGGTAATGCTGCAAATCAAAGAGCAGGAGGGATTTATAACAATACTGGAAATACTATTAGGGATGCACAGATTCAACTGTTCCCATTCCTAGATTTTTGGTTTATGTGAATACCGATTAACAATCAGGGATGTTGCAGCAAAGAAAATCAAGTCAGCTGCCAATAATGGCACTGACAAAGGAAATGCATTAAAAGTGCATCAATGGGCCAACACCCCAGTCACTTATCATTGTCAGCATCTTTGGCTATGCAGTGCATCTCTACATTAAAGCTGTTAAGAGCCTTGATATTTACGGGATTTCAATTTCTGCATGAGCCAGAAACAGATATTCAAATCTGGTTACTCTATCTAGATTCAGCTGGTCAACTGACTCGCGGCACTAAATCACAACATGCACCATCAGTACTGAAACTTAAAGTTACATATAGTCTCAATGAAAATTTTATCCATATGGAGGACACTTCATTTGAAAGGGGAATTCCATCCAACCCAACTTGAGCTTAAAATGACAGAACTGCTGAAAGGGTCCTTGTATTCGATGTCGAAGTAGCTATTTATTCTCCATCTATTTTGAACATTAGGTCGCACCTGGCTCTTTAAACCAGTACGAGCCCCTAGACACCAGGATGCACCTCCACCACAGTCCCAGGGTGCCGTTCAGCTGGAACATGATGCCGCTGTAGTTCTTCTCGTCAAACTCTCCGTCGATGAACTCGTTTCTGAGCTCAGAGGCGTTGCTGGCCTCGTGTTTAGCCGGAGGACTGTTGTACTGGTACCACTGCTGAGTCCCCACGGCCACAGAGAGGTACACTGTGGCCAGCAGGCTGAGCACCGACCCGATGACCAGAGCTGTGGCATATCGATTATCCACCATTGTCTATTGGAAAAACAGCTCGTTTTGAGCCTGTATCTACAAGAGGAAACTAATTACTGAGAGAAAAAAATACAAATGCAGTTTGGCCTTAACTCTTGCCGTGTGAAGAAATCTGGATTGTATGGCTAATTGTTAAATTTCCTGCTTGTTGCTGTGGCACTACGGCATGTCTCTGTCAGCTGTTGTCCATCAGTATGACAGTAGTCTAGCATTATACTTTATCTGATCCGTTCGAGGTTTGTGTTGCATTTTGAGCCGAGTCCCAGTCGAGGAGGTGTCCGCAACCTGCCAAGAGGGATCACAGATACACACGAGTTGATGTTTAGCACATTTATAAACAAATGCTCTAAGTACATCCAGTTCGGCTGCCTGCTCAACTCCACTGCTGAGTTACAAATGACAACGTTAAGTTGATTTTTAGCTATTTGGGAATGTTGTAACTGTTTCATGTCGCTAGAAATAACAAAGACAGCCTCATCGGCTGTGTGGCGGAGTTCCCATCTTAATAACTAGCTTAGGCCAATCGTAGCTAGCTGGAGGTGGCCAGATAATTAGCTGGACCTTTAGCGGGGAACTAAATGTTTGTTATCCAGTTCAAGGTATTTATTTTTACCTCATCACTGGAGAAAAATCGCCCAAACGTTTCTGTGATTCGCTCCGTTCGTTATATTTCCATCAGGCCTCCGCTTCCTCACTCCCTCTGTTCCCTTCTTCGTGGGTTTGATCGACTGTCGGTGACCCGCTTCATTAGGCCCGTTACCGCCACCTCCCGGGCAGAGCGTGTAGACCACCAGTTGTCTTGTTCTGAAAATAAAAGTCCAAAAATAAACAACTAAACAACTAAATAACTAACTAATTAAATAAATAAATGGAAGATATTACATCCGTATCTAAACTCTCAAAAGTCTATATTTGTTTCAGTGTCAAAAATACAGTCTGGCTTTACTTCCTATTATCTCTGTCTCAGTTAGATTGATGTATTCTGTTCGAGATTAACTGTCTTGACCAATCCAATCTTTCTAAATAACGAAGTTTCAGATGTATGTAAATATTCCCCTTTTTATGTATTGCCATGAATTTGTTTCCAGTAGACTGAAAGTTTAGGGCATCGCTGCCATCAGCTGTCGATGAAAAAAGTGTGGTAAAAAAGAAAGAAAGAAGGTGATGAAGAGGAAGAGGAAGAGGAAGGAAGATGAAGCCCCTATAAGTCTAGAAGAAAATCTATCTGAGGTTTCTCTTATCTTTCCCCTTAGGATAATAAAGTGTTTGTCTGCCAGTAAAGGTACAGATGAAGCAAACATATGGTCCTTACAGTGCACACACCAATATATTTAGGAAAAAACTTGTTTAAAGTTTGTAAGAGTCACTACGATTAAGCTTACTAACCATTCACTTTATTTCGTGCATAGCATCTGATTTCACAAAGAAAGGGGATCATTTAAGTATTATTAAAAACTTTGAATTTTATTTTTTGCAACTAAAAGGATATGCTAGACAAGCATTAAATCTTACAGGTTGTATGAAAAATCATTTAAAAATGTACATAAGCACATATCAGTAGTCCAACAATGCACCTCCATTTGTATGATAACAAACAGTGTCTTCCCTGTGTTTTTCACATAAAAATAAATTCTCTGAAACACAGGTCGTATGTGTTGTCAGTGCTTTAATTGGCAATAATCCCTTTGTGAGAAGAAAAAGAATCAGTGAGGTAGAGACCCTCATCGCTGGTGTGACTATAAAATATATTATTTGGCATTTTTTTTTTAAAAAGTGCCAACATTTCTTTCACTTTTCACAGAGACACAATAAATCATCGATGCCAAATCCTTCTAAATAATACAGCTTTAAAAAACAAAAAAACAAAAAAAAACCTTCACATCAAAAGTGCTGATTTGGTACAGTACATCAGCGAGTTGTGCACATTGATTGATTCTGTGTAGCGAGCAGCGAGTTCCCTTATCATCATCATCACAACAAATCCTCTTTGGCAAAAAGACCCCTTTGCCGTCCGTAGCCAGTGAGGGCTGTTGCATTCAGGATGGGGTTGTTCGTGAACTCCACGGTGCATGGCCCGGAGCCGCAGGGAGCCTTTTCCAGCTCCAGGATAGTCACATTGTTAGGTGCGATTGTGCTGAGGATGTGGGCAGGAACGAAAAGCGTCAACTGAGGGCCTCGAGCTGGCCAATAACGTCCCAGATTGACACCGTTGATCCAGACCTGGCCCTGAAAAACATAAATTTAGAGACAGAGTCATTAGTTGACTATAAATGAAGCACTCAAACAAGATGTATTTTATTTACACTTTAACTGAGTAATCTGTGAGGAACGTTTTACAACTAATATTGTAATAGTTTAATTGTGAAAGTTGTTGAATTCACTGCTTGAACCTTATCTATCACCTATATGCACACACATATACATACATAAATACATACATACACATATACACACACACACACACACACACACACACACACACACACACACACACACACACAAATATATCCGTGTATATTAGGCCCTTGGATTTGGTTTTATTGGAAATAGATTGTGTGAGCTGATTCAAAATGCCTTTATTTAGTCTGTTTTCATTTCAGCAATTGTTTGTCATTTTTGATTGATAAATAACTTAAATGATTTATCATTTGAGTTATGTTATGGTTTAAACTATAACTAATTAGCCTGTGTGGGTTACATGCCTTCCTCCATTTGGGCAACTGGATGTAGGTGTCCTGCGGGAGGTCTGGGATGCCATCAGGGATAATGAAGCTCCCCCTGTAGAAAGCCGGAGGGGAGAGAGGAGTAGGCTGAGGAGAGTCTGTTGGTGTGAGTTCTCTTTTCTCGAGGATACCTTGGCTGACTGCTTCATCAATACTGAGACTATAAATGGTCCAGCCAGTCAGTGTCTTTGTCCCCAGAGTCATGTTGGACACCAAACCCTGCGATAAGAAGTCAGCGGAGAGCAGGGTAGGGAGCACAAACCAAGTAAGGAGTAAGTTAATAAATACCACAACTACTTCTCATACTTTTTTTTATTCATACCTACATCCCAGCTTGTCAGTAAGTGAAAAGGCGTTTTATGTCACAGAGTGATAGAATTAAGTACAAAAATATCTTTAGGTTGTATTTGAATCTATTCTTATGGTTTTTAGAAATCTGTAAAAATAAAGCTTTCTGAAAGTTAACATAAACATATATTTCAATGCACAAACAGTAACTTTGAATTAGGTGGAAAAAAAAACCCAAACAAACCTTGAAGTCGTTGATGTTTTTTCCATAGTTGATTCGGCCCATGTTCTCCACTAGTATGTCAACCTGACTGCCGGCCCTACCGGTCACATTCACGGTTATGGCTTTGTTCCTTTCAAGAATCCCTACAGCCACCTTGAGACAAAATCAGCATGGTTACATGGACACACGTCAAATGCATATCAATATTATAACACGTTTCTCTACAGCCCTTTGTGTTCAATGTCCAGTGTGGACTAAACACAATCAACTATAAGAGCTTTGTCTCAGTAAAATAGTCTAAGATTAGTAAAATGATGATGGTGCTAATAAGACATAGTCTTTGGTGCAAATAATGTGTAAAGGTTTAACAGTCAGCCCTATTGAACTGACTTAGCAATGTCAAAAAAATCTACTGCACTAAATCAAGAGGGCCTGTGTGTGTACTTGTGTATAATATGTGATGAAGAAAATGATCCCATGTACAAAGGCAGACTGACCCCATCCACGGTCACATATGCTCTATCATGGACTCCGTTCAGTGGCGATGACAGTGGAGTTGGTTTGTTGCAGGTAACAGGTAGAGTAGTCCTGTAGAGCACATAACCAAAAGCCTAACGGACAGAGGGGGACAAATGTACACAAATCAACAGCTAAATAAACAAAGATTGATGGTTATTAGTGGTAAAATTGATAAAGAAAAAGCAACAGTAAGTTGTTTGTTTGTTTTTTTTGCCAAATAATGACGCAAAAACAATAAAGGCTACCTGGTTCAATTCAGTGAAAGTCTGAGGATACATGCTTTTGACCGGTCCAGAGAGCGACAGGTCTTCTAAGGCATCTGATATCGTCTGGAGCTGCGATGGGAGAGGGTCGATTTTTAACATTTATTCTTGATGCTTTAAATCACGAGACAAAAAAGTCTCATTGGTGGGTTGCAATAAATAATATGTAATCCTTTGAGCAAGTTTTAAAAAGGCTTTGATGGCTTAAAATACGGGTCAGAGCTCATAAAAACAAAGTGTCAGCTCAGCACCTACCTTTTCCACCTCGACAGCCGCATACGCATACTTTGGAGTCGTTGGCGGTATCATTCCCTCTGGTATCTTACGGTACTGTTGTGGGAAGACACAGTTCTTGTAGAAAACATGTACTGTATGTAAACTCAAAAACACTGTTCAATGAGGTTAAATGCTTTATAGTCTTTGGTTTTGCACATTAATAATATCCCTTGATGTTTCTCTTACTGGCAAAAAGTAGAGAGTGGAGGTCTATAATGGTGTACATACCATTTTGATCACTTCTCGGATGAGAAAGTACTTCTCTGTGAGGTCCCCTGCTTCTGTGAGCGGGGCATCGTAGTCGTAGCTTGTTGGCTGTGGGCCGTACGGTGCATTGGCACCTGAGGGTGTTACGAGGCAATAGGAGGGTGAGTGACTTTTTTTGCCATGACAAGGGAAAAATTAAAGGTTTTGCTGTGAGTCCCTAACAATCAAACCAGTCTGTGCAACTGTGCTCACCATTCCAGTATCCAAAGTTTGTTCCTCCTATGAACATGTACCTGGGAGGAGAGAGAGTTTAATAACCTAGAAGATAAGGCCCCCTTACTTCTTTTTCATTCTCTGTGACTAGGGACTTTTTTAAAACTTCTTATTTTCTTTCTTTCTTTCTTTCTTTTTAATACAGCTTTGCATTTTGACAAGATTACAAATGATAAAACTGAACAGAAAAACATTACAAAACCATGACAGAGCACTGGTAAAACCACCAAAGCAACACATACAGAACCTACACTACGACTACAGTATGGTACCACGTCATTAACATTATATTTAGTTGATCTTGGGTCACCCTGAACTGAAAGATTATACTACTAGGGTGAGGGCGTCACATTGTTGCTCATGTCTCCTTTAATTGCAAAATGGTAATGTTGAAAGGCATTTCCTCACGCGATTCTAAAATATTCCAGGATAACTATTATTATCACCTATTATATCTGCTACTTTTTCCATATCAAGATGTCTTAAACCATTTACTATCTATTAAAAGAAACAACTTGCAGCTAGCCGGCAAATAGGCTGGAGCTGCTATTTTTCGTTTTTTGGAACTTAGCTGTCTAGCTTTAGACCCCAGCAAGCAAACAAAGGACAAGGTGAGAGATTTATATTCATAACTACTAATATTGAATTCAATACTTGATGGACTTCTGGGCTGGGCTGCAATAAAAATACCAAGCTGCCTGCAACTGTGCCTGCAAAGATCAGGAGAGCCTGGGATCATTTTGTTAGTATGAATAGGGTAACGTCTTTAAGTTCTTGTGTAATGGTAAAGTATCTAACTAGTAAGCTATTTTGTTGACTGGAAGGCTGATACTTAACGGTAGAGTTTAAATATCTAAAACTTTCATAAGAGTAGCTGACATTTTTGGAATTAGCTGATAAACTTACAGTGAAACCCACAGCCCTCCGGTGAATCAGCATAGCTATTTTGTAATGATATGTCTTAACGTTTCTAAGATAAGATTGACTGAGTTTGTCAAAAGCTCTCCCAGAAATCTGCAGACTCACAGGTTGACGTTTGCCCCAGTGACCAGGATCTCATTCAGGGACTTGGCCACTAAGGCAGATGACACAGTGGAATGAGGCGATCCCCAGTGGTCCAGCCAGCCGGTGTAAAATTCAGAGTTCACCTGAGATAAAAGAAGCGACCCCATAAGCATCTGACAGAGAACACTGTGTGGTGTTAAAGTAAAAAAATTACGAAATGTATCAAGGTAAACACTTGCCAAAGGTCCTCGAGGCTCAGCGTGTCTCTGGGCAGCAAAGGCAGCAGTTACATTTGAACCTGGAAGAATCAAATAACAGATATAAACACACATGTATCTTTTTGCAGTGATGATTTCTGACTGATATGAAATGTGAAAATGAGTCACTGTAAAGAAAAAAAAAATAGGCTGACCATTTGGAATCACTAAAAACATGCAACCATTATGTGTCTCCTTTCATGTTGTGTCTACAGGTCAACCTCTGGTGATGATATCCAAAATACAAAAGGTACTATTATCTTACTAACATAGATATTACTAAAACTTGTAACCTTAAATGTGAGTTAAACCATTTTTTTTTAAGTCAGCCTTAAAGTCACATCATTTGTGTAAATTTATGTTTACTATTTGCCACAAATTGCAGGATACTGACTGTTTATGAAAGGCAACAACAGGATACCCATATCGGGAAGATTAACACATTGCCTAAGGGACATTTCTCGAAGAACGAGGTTTGTTACACCTACCAGGCCCAAAGTCAACAGTGGCATAGAGATTTTCTATTGAGCCACACTTAAGATAGCCAAGCCCAGCTCCATCGGTGGTGAACAGCACCACCTCCTCGCCCAGGTGAGACCGGAATAGCTTGGTCAGGTGACGCAGATAGTTGTAGTCACAAGCAAAGTAACTGCCATATTCATTCTCCACCTACCAAAACAAGGGCACATCAAGAAGGAGATGTTATTTTCTATATTGAATGAAGTACCACAGGGATGCATAATGAACAATAACAAACACAAGCTCACTGACCTGTACGGTGATGATAGGACCACCGTTCTGATACAGATAGGGCTTTATCATAGGCAGCAACTTCCCCATCCACGTGTCTACTGCCGCGATGTAATCTGAAAAAAAAAAAACAACAAAAAAAAATAACCCCAAAAAAACCCCTAGAAACAAAAGAGTGCTGTTTATACCGCAGCATGCCATCCACTCAAAGTTCATCCTGCTTAACTTTGACTCTGACCTGGATCTGAAGACCGCAGCACGATGTTCTTCTTTTTAAGAAGCCAGGCAGGCAGCCCACCCTGTTTGACAGAATTATACAAACAATACGGCACGTTTTTTAGTGTAATTTAAATAGCTTAACGTATTGAAAGAAACCATATTACATAGAGTCTATATGCGAATGAAATTCAATTGATTACTAGACTTGAAATATACAGTATCTCCAAGTATTAAACACACATACTTAAAAAGTGGATTTAAAAAGTCTCTGGAGTTTCAGTAGTATGACTATTAATATGTGGTTTCTCATTTTTCTGCAGAAATGGTACGGAACAACTAGAAAAGGAAGTCCCTGAAGAGGAAATGGTATGAATGGTACGTTTTGACTTAGCTGTAAACTTTAAGGGTTATTATGCCCAAGATTTCCTAGTTGCCATTATCTGACTGCCTTACTCACCATGTCCCATTCTGCACATATGTATGGTCCTGGCCGAAGGATGACCAGTAAACCAATGTCCTGGGCCAGCTTAAGGAAATATTCCACATCCCTCTCTCCACTAAAACTGTACTGACCTTGAGTCTCCTCATGATAGTTCCAAGGGATGTACCTTTAAAGTAAACAAAGTTTCATTATTATCAAATCAAATCCCCAAGTCATTTTGTGTAGGCTTTATCTTGTGGCTGGCTTAATACACAGAAAAATGTATGAATGTAATCATGCTCTGCTTACTGTTTGATGTAATAAACAATACCATATTCTTTCTTCATCATTTTGTATGAAGTGATTTCACCAGAATAATCCACTTGGTGCCAATATTTGTTTGCAGGGCGTGTAGGATTTTAAATATCAAAAACAAATCAATTGGACAGATCAAAGAACAGTAAGAGTCTACAGAGCCAGTCAATCACGTGTATTCAGTCTTGGCCTGTTACTAGATGTTCAGCTCAAAGACCACATGTTGAATCTGGTCCATAATTTACCACAAATGAAGTTAACCAACATACATGCATTTCTTTCTGTCTCCCCTGGTTATAAAGACAATTACAGACTCACATTGCAGCAAATTCAATTCTAGTAGATTTATCATTTAACATACAATGGCTTTTCTGACATTTTTGAAAACCTCTACCTTGATTAGCTTTTATATTGAAGCCAGCCGCAGCATGACACAGTCCCAACAGCAGCCTGAGACTAAAACAACAAACAAAAGTCAGAGCGAAGGCTCCAGGGAGCGAGGCACGAGGTAAACCTACGTCTGGATGGCATTCAGGCCTGCCATGTACATCTTGAGCAGTCTATCTTTCCAGTAGACTCTGGGGATCCTGCTGTAATGGATGCTTCCTGATATGTAACGAAACTCTTCCCCATCTTTCCGAAAGCAGTCGCCCTGGTAATCGAGGCTGAATGAACGAGGTGCACCGAGCTGCAAATAAACCCAACACAATTTGACTCAAAACCTCATTTATAGGTATTGCACTGATCATCATTAGTATAAAGCTGAATCTGTTTATACCGTATTCCATCATGGGATTTATTTCTGTAGGTTTTATGACACAGGGAGGTGACATCTCAGCTGACTGAAGGATGTGTCACTCAAAAACTACAGACTAGATTGTCTACTAAAGGTTTTGAATACTGTGTCAATGTGAGTCACTGTAACTTAAGTACCGTCTAACATATTATAAAAATGTTTGGCGTGTTAAAAGCATTTTTAAAGGCCTGATCAGTTAGCGGAACAGAAAATACAGTTATTCACGGATATACTGAAAAGTTTGACTAATAGATGAAAAATAACCATGGGTTTGTTCAAATGCCAATAACTGAATATATGAGGGGCACATATGATTTAGCCTGATGTTAAACCTTTAGCGCCAACACTTAACATTAATAACTCACAAATAGTTTTTATGTGGCATTAGTCAGCCTGGGATTGGCTATAGTCTCAAGTGCTGTGTTTTGAATGGTGCTGAGTGGCATTTAAAAACATTTCCATTAAATATAAACAATTTTTAATCTTATCTACAGCTGCAGCGGGGCTGCAGCTCCCACAAAGCTGCTATCCGAGCATAAAACCGCAAGAAAGCAGAAGTACTTGCCGACTGTCCGGACAGAGGCAGCAGCAGCAGCAGCAGCTGCAGCGGCGGCGGCAGTTGTGCGCTTCCAGCTCCGAGCTGAGGCATGATGGCTCCCCGCCGCGTCCCCGTCCCCGTCCCGTCCCGTCCCGCTGATTCAGGTGCAAGATTCAAGCGATGCAACTTTTAGCGCAGCTGCATCTACCCGAGCTCGGTCGGCTACGGTGCCCGCTCCCCTGACCACACTGGGGCGTTTGAAACGCGAGTGGCATGATCATGGGTTGCGGAAGTGAAATCATGTGATGCAGCGATACTGTTTGGATGTGACATCGCTCCTTTACCGCTACGTGTCAGTGCTGCGCACTTTAAACAGCTGCCCTGTGCAGAGGGACCACCTCGGGTAGGGTTTGAGATGGAGCCGGTGAACAGAAGAGCCCGAACAAACAAAAATAAAAACACACGGAAGTGGCAGAAAAGGCTAAAATATCCGAGGAAGAGGAATCGTTTTCATGTGCTTCATGATCTTAATAACATCTGTTTGTAATGGGAAACATACCTATTTTGAATGTAGAGCCTAAACCCCTGGTCATATAAGTTTGGGACAAGAGACTGACTGCAAAAATTGTAAAGAAGGACTGGAGGAATATACAGAATTTGTACATGCATACCTGTGTATTACATAACTCTACACACCTGTGTGTATATATACCTAGATTTACTCTATCAATGCAATTCCAGTGAAGCACTTTGCCATACCAGTGTAAAAGATCAGTATATAGTATCTAATGGACAATGTTCAAAATATCGCCAAATAATTTCAATATAATGTACATGTTTACAGTATGGCACACCCATTTAGTATGTTTGTGTTATTTTATTTAGCTCTTTGAGTGTTCTTTTTTTTGTGATTGATGGGAAGTGCAATGCTGTAATTTCCCACGGGGCTCAGTAAAGTACTGCCTATCAGTCTGTCTATTTATCTACCTATCTGTCTAGATAACATGAGAAAATGAACACAGATTTCAATTTCTTGAGAACAGCAGGACTAGGTAATTATAACTGTGTGGGTGTTTTAGGATTCTGAATAAGATATATGCTTGCAAAAAAATTCTGATTACGCTTTTAAATTTTGGACGTTAAATCATGTGTTTTTTGTAAAGAAAAAAAAGCCAAAACATTCTAACTATAGTACTAACTATAACTATGGTAACTATATTTATAATAGCTATAGTATTCTAGCCTTCAAAACCAGAGGGAAAAGGCATTGCATGGAACAAAATCAATAAAAAGTGTCAGCAGCAGTGAGAGAAGTCTACACTTACATTCAATTCAAAATAAAGTGAGTGATGCGAGAAATACATACATAGGAAATAGACAAGAGGAGTTATATTGACTGGAATAGGACTAGTATGAAATATGAACTTAACACTTCACATCATATATGCCAGAGAGAGAGGATTTAGTAAGACTGGAGCTGAAAGGTGCAGGAGTAAACTGGGCTGGAGGGAGGAGAGCTCTCAGCCGTCAGTTCAGAATTGCTGTTCCTCCTCCAGACCTGCTGGGGGCGGTAATGCGCCCCTCCCCGCGCCTTGTTTGCAGTCCATGGGTAAATCGGAAACGAGGCAAAGGACCGCACCGTCCTCCGTGGTCACACGTGGGTACTTCATCAGAGTAATGTCGTGTAGTCAACATAACTAGGAAACATGTCGAGGAGGCAGAGAGCTATGCCAGAAGAAAAGACTTCCGAAGTGGGACACGTGGAAGAGGAGGAGGAGGGCGCCCGGGATCCGCCGCCGGAGACCAGGCGCACCCGCAGCGGGCGCAGAGTGCGCCCTCCTGCCGCACTGCTGGACTCCGAGGCATCGGTGAGGACTCCCAACCGGAGGACTAGGAGGTCTGTGCTCCAGGAGCTGCCGGCGGTGGAGGAGAAAAACACGGCGGAGCCGGGACGGATTCCCGAGAGTCCGGCCGAGGAGAAGTCGAGCGTGTCCGCCGCCGCCGAACCGGAGCCGTGCGCCGTGCCGGAACCGGCGCGCACAGCCGACGTTGCCCTCGGCGGGGACGGTCACCTGTCCAGGCCGGAGCCGGCAGAGACGGCCCCGACGAGCTCGGAGACCGTCCCACAGAAGAGGCCCCGTCTGGCGCCGGGTGGGAAACAAAACTCGGCCGTTCCGCTGGGAAAACCCAAATCTGGGAGAGTGTGGAAGGACCGTAACAAGCAGAGGTGAAGTAAAGACATGGAGCCCGGATCCGTTTCAGTCCACAGGCCCCGGTGCTGTCAGATTTTGGACATGTCTTTTCCCTCATCGGGTTGAATGATCGTGAATTAACTATTCTGCCTTAGATGCCTGGTTATTGGGCCATTTTACACCCTATACCATGTTGTGTTAAACGTTTTTGAGTGTGTTCATGGGCACACCTGGTAAACAACTCGGAAGGCAGCTTCATTGCCAAAAGACAGGATTGGACTACCCCTCTCAAGTCATTTAGCGTGTAAAATTGCTGCTGAAATATAGATTAATGTTGAGTACTGACAGCATTACGTCATTAGCAGCAAGGACCATAAACTCCATGTATTCAAAGTTAGCTGCTGTCAAAATCTCTCAAGTGATCAGTAGATGTCACCTGAGGTTGAATCATACATTGTTTTGGTGTTGGTACAAAAATTCAAGTGTTGTAGTGGTAGCTGCACTGAGCATATCCAGTGAAATCCGTGCCTCTATAGGATGTGTGGATACATGGGAATGTGGAACAGATAGAAAAACTTTTGTGTTATCAATTCACCTGGTAAATGTGTTGGTTTTTTTTCCCTTGTCTCCAGGTTCTCCGCCTTGGTAAGAGATAAGCCATTGTGCTCCTCTTGGGCGAAAAAAATGGAGGCCAAGCGAGAAAAGGACCTGGTGAAACAATACTCTTTGCAGCTTAAAGAGGAGAAAGCCAGACAGAAAGAGGTAAACTGAAGCTGTGTGATGCAGGTCTGTTTGACCACTGTAATATGGATGCTCTTGCACCCGTTGATTTATTCTATTTTTTCCTCCTTAATAGGAAAAGAGGAAGAGGAGAGAAGATAACTTGAAACGGCGTGCGGAGAATGAACGCAGAGCAGAGATTGTGCAAGTGGTAAGTCAACTGTTGTTATTATTCAGATGCAAGTGCTGCTCCGTCAAATGGCAAAACATTATAGGAGGCCTTCACTCATCAATGCGTAACAGATACACATTTCTCAATTTCTACAGAATATAAAGACAGAAGTTATTGTACAGGGTTCATATTGTACCATATTTGCAATACAGTAGCAGGCTCTGGTAACACAGATTGAATGGAATCCACTCATTAATAATGACTTCACTGCACAATTTGAGCATGAAAGTATAAAGATTCATAGGGGTGTTTTGACGCATGACAGGCGCACACAAAAATTTTTCTGTCAGTAATTTGACCTCCCGTTGATTTTCTCTGGTGTCTTTTGTATCGCAGATCCGGAACACAGCGAAGATCAAGAGGTTGAAGAAGAAACAACTCAGAAAAATAGAGAAGAGAGACACGCTGGCTATGTTGCAGAAGTCACAGAAGCAGAACAATAAAGCCAAAGGGCAGAAAAACAACACGGCTGACAAAGATTTAACCTAAAGACAGAGATAATAAAAATGCTTCTACTAAGAGCTTTGTCCTAAATGTCTTATATTTGGATTTCGGAATTACAACAAACATGACCAGACATGTTTCTCTGTGAGGTGTTATTCACACACTAACCCAAAGAAAGGTTTTCTAAATAAAGAAGTTTTAAATTAAAAATGTTAAAAATGAATAAGTAATTAAATGTGAGATGCAGCATAATAGGTGTGATTGCTGTTGGTCAGGTCGGTTTGTTTGTGGTTTTTTTTGCCCTGTTATCCATAAAGAGCCTATGTAAAGCATCACATATGAGCAGCTTTGTATCACTTGTAGGATTTTATATTAAATAAAAATTTGAATTTTCCAGGTCTCAGATCTAAATCAGTGTCTGACTTAAAGGCCCCTTATGGACTGACTAAAAGTTCATTGTTGGTCATTTTAAGTGACTCTCAGCTGGGGTCAGCAAAAAATCCCACAAGCTACAGTTGCTGGTTAATTGCTAAAGTCATTTGTGAAGGGTATAGGGGATATTAATATATATAAACTTCAATGTATGAGGTTGTTTGTTTCAGGAGTCACACGAGGCGAGAATAGCTATGGAATAAAATTGGTGTAACGTCTCTTCGCTATATAGAACAGGTTCACATTCACAAGTCTGTCTTAAAATATTAGGTCCCACATGACTACTGGAACAGGTTTTTTTGGTAAACAAGCCACATTCATAGTGGACAATAAAATATTCCTTTAATGATTAAGAAAAAAATCAAATCCTTGTTCTGTACGAAAATATATTTCAAAGTTTATTTATATAATCTAAACAAGTTTATTAAGATTATTAATTATTATTAATTATTCTCTTTATAGTGGTTAATAGCTGCGGAATCATTTGGTTCTGCAGATAGGTACCTTTCTGTGCCATCCCTGTAACTATGGAAACATACACCAGCTCTCTGATGACATGACCAAGCAGTAGCATGTGGGACCACATAGCTGCTGTCATGTTCTTAAGACACATGATCTCCCAGACTGACATAAAACCTTCCCCTTTGATGTATGTTTTAAACCAGTTTCACACACATTCCAAAAGACCAACCCCCTTTTCCAGGCAATTGACTGGGATGTCATGGTCTGTTGTATTAAACTCTGCACTTAAGTCTAAAAGGATAAGAATTTTAGACCTTATTCTCATCATTGGTCAGTCTTAGGTTGCTGATTATCTTAGTGAGAGCAGTTTCAGTGCCATGGTATTCAATTCAATTCAACTTTATTTACATAGCTCCATATAACAGAGGTTATCTCGAGGCACTTTTCATATAGAGCAGGTCTAGACCAGACTATAGTTATTATTTACTGAGACCCAAAATTTCCCCCACGAACAAGCACTTGGCGACAGTGGCAATGAAAACCTACCTTTTAACAGGTAGAAACGAACAGATTCCGGCTCATGGTGGGCGGCCGTCTGCCTCGACCGGCTGGGATGAGAGAGAAAGAGAGAGGGAGAACAAGAGATGGGGGGGGCATAGCACGATACAGGTACCATGTGAAGATGTATGATAATAATAAGACTAATAACAAAAGTAATAGTTATAATAATAGACCTAATAATAATAATACTAATAAGACTAAATAAAATAGCAATAGTAATAATCATAATAATTAAAGCAGTGGGTGTTGATCAGGATCATGGAGCAGTAGATGGTCTGCAGCCATGGATCCAGACTCAGGAGCATCAGAGACAAAAAAACCCACAGAAAGTGACGAGAGGAGATGAGAGAGACGAGAAAGCACAAAACTATGAGAGAGAGAAGTAAAATTGCACACAGGTAAAGAGGAAGAGGAGGAGAGAGGGGCCCAGTGCATCATGGGAAGTCCCCTGGCAGTCTAGGCCTATAGCAGCATAACTAGGAGATGGTTCAAGCCGAGCCTGAGTCAGCCCTAACCATAAATTTGATCAAAAAAGAAGGTTTCAAGCCTATTCTTACATGTGGAGAGGGTGTCTGCCTCCTGGGCCCAAACCGGAAGATGATTCCACAGTAGAGGAGACTGATAACTTAAGGCTCTGCCTCCCATTCTACTGGTGGAGACTCTACTAGGCCTGCATTCTAGGAGCGTAGTGTTCTACCGGGGTACTGAGGTATGATAAGCTCTTTAAGGTAAGATGTGCTGGACCATTAAGAGTTTTGTAGGTGAGGGGGAGGGTTTAAAAATGTATTCTGGATTTCACAGGGAGACAATGCAGAGAAGCTAAGACAGGAGAGATATGATCTCTTTTCCTAGTACCTGTCAGTACTTAAACTGTAGCATTCTGAATCATCTGGAGAGTATTTAAAGTTTTAAAGTTTTGTCGGGACAGCCTGATAATGAGGAGTTGCAATAATCAAGCCTGGAAGTAAAAAAAGCATGTACTAGCTTTCTGCATCATTTTGAGACAGAATGTGCCTGATTTTTGCAATGTTACATAGGTGAAAAAAGCCAGTCCTTGAAGTTTGTTTTATGTTGGAGTTAAAGGACATGTCCTGATCGAAGACATCTCCAAGATTCCTAACAGTGGTACTTAAGGACAGGGCAATGCCACCTAGAGTAATTATATCATAAGATAATGTGTTTCCTTGGTGTTGTGAGCCAAGCACAATAACTTCAGTTTTGTCTGAGCCTAACAGTAGTAGGTTGCTGGTCATCCAGATCTTTTTGCCCTTAAGACATGCTTGAAGTTTAGCTAACTGATTGGTTTCATTGGAGGTCAAGTACAATTTGGTATCATCCACATAACACTGGAAGTTTACGGATCACTTCTTAATAATATTGCCTAAGGGAAGCATATATAAGGTGAATAGAAATGCCTACGATTGACGATATTTTGGTGTAAAAAAAATGAGTCAATCTTAAGACAATGAATCAGCAACTATTTTTATATTAATAATTTCGGTCATTTTATAAAAATTCAA
Organism: Istiophorus platypterus; assembly: GCA_016859345.1. Lineage (NCBI taxonomy): Eukaryota > Metazoa > Chordata > Actinopteri > Istiophoriformes > Istiophoridae > Istiophorus > Istiophorus platypterus. Next base: position 11,683,870 of record CM029114.1, on the reverse strand, counting down.
ATATCACAAACATTTACTGGCACCAGCCACTCATTTGGCAGGATTTTATACTTTTTTTCAATGCGGGTTTCAGGAAACTATGATCGGCATTTGCCACTGTTTTCTAATATTTTACAGACAAAACAATTAATCAAGAAAATAATCTGCATATTAATCAATAGTGAGAATAATAAGTTTTAAGATCTAAATTTTAGTCTCATTATTATGATTTCATCTGAGATCTACAGTGTGTGGGAGTTTTGGGTGGGACACTGTGTCCAGTTTCAGACATATTGTTGTTTATTGGCTACTGACTTTCTAACTCTCATTTAAAAAAAAAACAACCCACAAATGTATAAATAAACAAATAAATAAAAGAACAAGTAAACACAATTTGAGGGTGTTCATCAACATTAAATGAACCATGCAGAAAATGTGGCCCTTTCTGATATTTATGCGCCGTGTGAAAGGTTGGTCAGTTATTTAGCAAACAAAATGAAGCAGTTTGACTCCGACCGAACCATCACATCAGAGGACAGTTATTTGCCAAGTTAATTTACTTAGATTATCACACGAGCGTACGGATCAAACAGAATAATATATGGTTAATGTTCAGCGATGGTACTGTCTGTGGGAGTTTTATTCTGACCAACAACATACTGGCATAGGTCATGACACATAAGTTTACTATGCAACATCTACATAAATGAATGCACCATGAGATACAGTTTCAGTCATACGTATGTTCACCCAAAAAGCAGAGTAAATCTAGTGAGCAGGTTGCTTACAAAGGCGTCCTGCTTTTTACTCAAATTTATTATCATTCCATGGACTTTACAGGGCACCTGCATTGTTCTAGTACTGACCAAGCAGCCTTTGCACAAATAATTCAAAATTGTCACACACACACTGCAGTCTTTGTGTCTTGCAGCAGGACAACTCCTTCAGTTAATCTCAGACCTGTTTGCTCTGTAAATCCCTTCTGTTGCAGCAGAATAACCTGACATGCTTTAAAATGCATGGATAAACAAAGCAATTTGTTACTATGAGGGAACCGATGCAGGTGGGTCGATTTCACTTCATTTTTCCTGTCTGTCATTCACCATATAAAGGCTGTGACAAGCATTAAGGTTGAATAAAATCTGAGCAACATCGCAGCGCAATCAGCTACAGAATAAATCCAGAGTTTTGTGAGTACGACCTTTTTCTTTCTTAGTGTGTTGACTACTGTGCAGCAAATGTCATATATGATTTCATCGCACTATTCAAATTTGTTTCTTTAGTATTTTCATAATTTTCTTTTTAAGAAAATCTTTACTAGAAATCTCTGCTAGAATGAGAAGAAACTGTTTTCAAAGTCAAGTAAGAAAATGTTTTCATTTCTCTTATAGATGTGATAGAGATTAAAAATGCTTCAGATAATTCTGCTACAACTCCTGCTCATCGGTGAGTAAAACATTTTTTTTTCCTGCTACGGATAGATTTTGATTTTTCCAGAAAGGGACACAGTCCTCTCCGATACTGATGGTTCGTTTGATTGCATTAGAAAGTGTCTTAACAACAACCGCGGCAGCCACGACCGCCGCTCCGGCCACGACGACCGCGGCCCGGACCACGGCGACGTTCCGGACCACGGCGACCGCCGCCGCGACCACGGCCCGGACCACGGCCCGGACCACGGCGACCGCCGCCGCGACCACGGCCCGGACCACGGCGACGGTCCGGACCACGGCGACCGCCGCTGCGACCACGGCCCGGACCACGGCCCGGACCACGGCGACGGCCGCCGCGACCACAGCCCGGACCACAGCCCGGACCACGGCCCGGACCACGGCGACCGCCGCCGCGACCACGGCCCGGACCACAGCCCGGACCACGGCCCGGACCACGGCGACGGCCGCCGCGACGACCGCCGCCGCGACCACGGCGCCGGCCGCCGCCACCGACGCGGCCAGCGCTGCGATAACGACCGCGGCAGCGTCGACCGCGGCAGCGGTAACGACTCGGCCGACGGACGCTACCGGCGCCACCGCCAACGCTGCCGCTGCCGCCGGACGCGCTGGCTTCACGGACACGGGCGCTCTGGTTTTCTTCCAGCTCGGTGTTGCTCTCGTCAAGTTCTTCATCGCGGTGTGATTTGGTTGTGATGTCTTTACCTTTTCTTTCTTTCTTTTCTTTTTTTTTTTTTTACTCCCGTAGTGTATAATTTATGTTTGAATGTACAATCTAATTATAATATTATGAAGCACTCATGTTGATAGGTTTAAAAAACAAACAAACAAACAAACAAACCAACAAACAAACAAACAAACCCAAAAACCTAGATGATACAAAGTATTAAAATGTTCGAATAAAAGTTTGGTGGAACAAACAAAACAAAACAAAACAAAAACATTAGTGTTGCTTCTTTTTTTTTATTGTCACTGCCTCTAAAGTTATTGATGAATTATTAATTAATGACTGTTTTTCAAGGCTCCTGCCACCTACATACTTTAACCAGGCTAAACTTGTACCAGGGTTTACAGTGTTTGGACTGGTTAACGTTTGAACGGTTTCCTGTGAAATAGAACAGTTTTCTTGAAATACCATTGAAAGTGTACTATAATTAATGTGAAGTAACTTATCTGTCTACACTGAGTTGAAGGCCGAGGTAGTTAAAAGTAAGTCATGATCATTTAAAGATATTGTGGTCACAGTTTGATATTTTACAGCAGATGAATAAAATGATAATGACTCTTGAAACAAACATTTGGATATGTAATATAAGGCACATCCTAACTACCAAGTCCTTATCTTATATATACTGTTGTTTTACTTGACTGGAAACATGTTATCATTTGTATGCTCACAGTTTCATCCTTGCTAAGTAATTACAGAATGACATTTTCCACAATTTGTTTCCTTCTAATGTCTGCTTTTTCTTTTCTTTTTTTTTTCTTCAATCAGGCAGTGGGAAAGGGTTCTGATTAATTACCTTACATGTATCCTGGGTGTGTCATCATACATACAAAATAACTTGTTATGACTGAGACTATTTGCCAAAGTGACCTCACTCCCATTAAAACAATGGCTTAAGACCATCACTTTTCATTTTTCTTCAGTCACGGAAAAAAAAAAAAAAAAGATTTTGTCATGCTACAAAACTCCTTCTTGCTTTCAGAAATGTAAAATGAAAACATCAGTCAGTCGTGAATTTCTTCCAAATGGCTCTTTCCTCAAACACGAACACAAAAGGGATGAACCTTGTCTACGCCAATCACCAATGGGAGAAGTGTGTAATGATCAAGAATAAAATTTGTAAAAAAAAAAAAATCGTTAGTTTTAGCTCAGTTATATTCTGACTAGAGTTTCGGGAACCCATCACAATTCTTGTGCTGAAATCCTTTTTGGTCTGATGTGCTGTGTCACTTAGTTTCTGGTAATCACACATAATTAGAATTACGTACTGTGGTAACACATATCACTCGATGGTGTGACGTAGACAGGGCCACAAGACTAGCTTACAGTGCAAGGCCTTCTTTAAAGAACCTTATCATTTTAGGTGAAGTTGCCATTTTGTGGTGTGTATAAATGTGCTTTGGGTCAGTCACACATTGATGTCATTTCAATGGTGGGTGGAATTTCCTACTGATTTTAACTGGTGGTCGAGGTTGTAATAATTGTGCTGAATTTTTTAGAACATATTAAGTAGATGCTTCACTGTTTCTTGTAATTAAAAATATGGCTGAGCAGGTTCACATGTAGTTCCTATTAATTAATGTACATAAGCTTTGACCCTGAAAATATTCCCTGAACCCTCTGGAAAAAACTAATAGCCAAAGTGACTGGCAAGTAACCCCTCAGAGGAGCTGGCTGCATTCACTAACACACAGTCATTTAAACTTGTTTTACAGAGGTGAACCAAAGATGCAGAGTAAGAACACGAGGCACGTAAATACAACACAGACAAAGTGCAAAACAAAAATACGTGTAAGAATAGACTACATGATCTAAAACAGACATGCTGCTGGGTTTAAATGTTTGCAACTGGAAGTCTTCTCACGCCAAGGGTCACTGATGTCACATGGCAGTGACGTGAGACTTGCCAGTCACAGGAATTCAGGTGTGAATGGGTGTGAAACCACCTACAAAGGTACAGTATGTCATACTGTGTCAGTAATCCCTGTTTGACATTGAGTGAACAGCCAAAAAGAAAAATTGAAAAGGTTTTATCTTGAAGAGGAATTCTACAGATATGAAAAGGTTGTATAAGGCCCTTGATGGAACCAGAAGGCAATTGCACAATATCAGATCAAAGCTTTGGTTAGAGCAGAAGTCTTCAAGTTTAGAAATTAACAGAATATGGGGATGTTATGTTGCAAATAACTGATCTTAACCAGGGTTTCTGCAGGCTTCACTAAATCAAAATTAAGTCTTTTGAAGACGTTTTTAATATCAGAGACTGCAATTTAATACCCATTTCACAACCATATCAGACAAAACTATGAATGTATGATTGAAATTATGAATGAATGACATACTTATTATATTACATTTTCAGTACCACTCAGCAGTGTATTGAAACAATTCCTAATAATGATAAAATAATTAAATGAACAAAAATTTGGACCAGGATGTGCTGCATAAAATATTGATAATTAACCAATGAAAAATTATCTATTCAAATTATGAGCTAATAAGCTCCCCTAGTATTGTAACTACCAAACTCCACAAAAAGACAAAAAAAAAAACAATCCCCCCCCTTTACTTTAGTGACATGTTGTAGTTTGAGGACTTACATTACATTTAGCAGGAGGGGATTGAACAAATATTAATACCTTTTAATCCCAAAAGACTCTTCTTACCATCTGGATGAAAAAATATTTTGTTCGCCTGATGATATGAAAAGATTTTAACCTGTTTGGTGTATTTCTGAATTAAAAACAAAGATGTCTGCCATCGAGTTGCATTGTAGTTATTGTAGGTGGCAGATTTTTCCAGTGATGAAAAACAGGAGCTAAAAACAAAAAAGGTGATTTTTCTGCTTCAGCAGCGTCTCATTATAACCTTTTTTTAACACTTGCAGTCTTATAGCAGTGTTTTATAGCATTATACTGCCATCACTGCCTCACAGGATCATACAACACGAGTCCCAACAAAAAATTTAAGATCCCCAATGATTAATTTGCCAATACAGCGATCCGTTGCTGTTGAAGAAAAAATACACTTATAGTATATTGTAACGTATCCACTTCTGCCTTATGTTCGATGAGCTTGATACATCTCCTTATTGTCAAAAGTGTAGCCATAAGGGAAATTTTAATGTTCCTCAGTTGGACATCATATAACAGATAATTTCAACCAACAGCATTTATCCACAAGATGGTGGTATTACACAAATGTTAAGGATCTATCTAGTCACTTTCACAACTGCAAACGCACTGTACATTTTAGTCACAGGACATTTTAAATAAAGTAAAATGTATTCATTAATCTTGTAAGTTTATTTGAGATAAGTCCATAAGTGAATCTGAACAAGTGGCTACATATTGAGGCCCCTTCGATTTTTACAACTTTGGGTTTTGTTGTGAATTTATTTGAAATGGTTTAAATTAATTTTTTGGAAACTAATAGTAAACAAAATAACCTATAAAAACGAAGGAAAGCTATATGTTTTAGAAATTTTTGGAAATTTGTAAAAAAAATGAAAAAAAATTAAAAATGAAATGTCTCATTCAGTATTTTGTATGTGCTAGACTTGGCATCTGATTATTTGCTGAGGTCACTGGGGTTCAGTAGTATAGGAGGGAAATCTTATACTGATTACCTTTTTTCATCCGGTGGTTTGCCCTTGTCACCTTAACACAGTCAAGTATCTTTGAATAATAATGGTGACAGTTCTGACCAAGTATATTCTTAACGTGTGAAAGGAAAAACACTCAAATATTCCCAAAACCTGGAAATTTTATTTACAGTTCAAGTCAGTCACATGCAACATTTTCTTAAAATGAATAAAACATGAAATTAGCAAAAACAAGAAAAGAAAAAGGCATATTATTTTCTCCAAAAAAGCAATTTACAAAAATAGAGCTTACAAATACTGTACAGCAATTGTCTCCAAAAATATTCTGCTGCAGAATTCTTAGTTTTACAAACAATGTCTGTGAGAGTCCACAAACATGATCAATGTTAACAAAAAGGGGGATGTGAGGGCAAAGTGTGTACTTTGGTACACTGGTAAAGGTGGGAGAGTTTGTTTGAACTCAGTGGGAGGAGTTATTTGAAAGTTCGAAGGGTTCTACAAGAGCTACAGAGGAATAAATAACACAAAGTACAAACAAGAACGTTAACTTAGGGAGGCAGTGATAGAGAGTCCTAAATGGTTTGGTCGCTAAAACCAACCATGGAAATATAATGAAACCCCTCATCTATAAAGGGAACGTTTTACTAATTTCTATTTTTGTTTTTTAATAAAACAGTAGAGTTTTGTTGTATTCTGCCGAAACATTGCCTGCCATCAAATGCTTTGCCCTTAAGGGACAGTAATATAAATGACTTTCTGATGACATAATTCAGACACTTTCTACTCTAAGAAACTTTCATTTTTGGATGAGAAGCGTTGCTTCATCTGTTTTTGTCTTCGTCTATTTATAACGGAGTTAATTCAGAAGCAGCGCTGACGTCAATGGTGATTTCACTGGTGGGAAGCCATCTATTACTATATTCATGACGGGCTCATACTCCTTCCTTCCTTCCTTTTTCTTTTTCTTGGCCATCATCTGATAGAGACAATCCCCTCTCTTTCTCTTCTTTCGAAAATGCTGGACCTTCTTTCTCGATGGCTCGGACTTCATTTTGGGTTGGCAATTTGTTTTAACTAGGATTAGGACGGCAAACAAGAGGGAAACGGGGAAGTACAGGTGGAAAGGCTAAAAGTGTTTACAATCAAACACAACACTTAAGATGGCCAAATGGCAGGAAGTGTTCAGCTGCCATTTAGTTTCGTTTTTTTTTTTTTTTTTTTTTTTAAATGAAGGACCATTTCTTGTGCACCTTATGTATAAATACACTACTACTGGCACTACTCTCTACATACATTTAACAATGGTGATATCAGTGGCAATTTGACAATGCAAAATAGCATGCTTTCACATTATATCTCCTCATTTTCTTTTCTTTCTTTCGTAAACCATACATTCAAAAAAGAAAAAAACATTAGAAGGAACAAAGCTTTAAGACTTGTGTTACTAGTACTGAGCTACAAAATTATTCATCTTTCGGGAAAGTGGCAGAATTACTAGTCAACATATAGTTTTATCAGGGAAGCTTTGGGGACCAATTAATGAACAAGACTATTACGTCTCACTTCGCAACAACTGCAGTGAGATATATGTTATATGAAACAGTCACAGCCTCTTCATAGCCAAAGACTTCTAAGAAGCCTGAAGGTACCGAATACTGTACATCACACAACATACTCAAGAAGACCCTTATGTTGCATATTTTGTTCAACATAAAACCACAACCTTTTCAGTGACAGGCCAGGTGATGTACTTTAATCACAAAGTATATCATCAATGCACTAAAATAAAAAATGTTCTGGTATTGTCAATCAAAACAGCTCTGGTACTTTTTTTTGTAATTGAGGCCATTTTTGTGTTAATAGTCTTCTCGTCAGTCGTAGCATAGCGCTGCATAATATATGCGGACTGGAGCTCTCTTAGGGCATGTGCCAACCAACTGATAGGCTACACACAGGAGAGAGAAATCCTGCTTTTGCTCTCATCCAAATGTTGACATTTTAACCTTGCTGCATGCGCCAACCCCACTGAAAAGGTCGTCACTGTGGGCCGTGGGCAGACATTCAACAGAGATGACACATTCAAACAACAGAGATGGGAGTAACAATGCTTTTCTGCCACAAAAGGTCAAACGCATTGTCACTTTTCAAACCGCCCATGTATTGGGAACCTGTGCAACTCGGTCTATGCGGTGTTTGGTGTTAGAGAATAAAATCTAATTGAGAATTAAGTGTTGTTAAAGGCACAATCAGTAATTATTTTTAATGTTTAAATATGAGTCTGTGTATTCTGAAAGATTTTTAAATTACAGATAGAAATTAAATTTCGGTGTCTTATATAAACCTGTTTAGTTGTTTATTTTTCACCAGTAACAACACAAACCTTTAACGGCACCAGATTACACTACAAAATTAGATTTAATATTTGCCTAAGGTATTTCATTGTCTTAATCCTGATAGCAGGTTCCATTTATTTTTTTATTTCTTTATTTATTTTTAAATAAAGTAAAGTAGTGGGATTACTCTTATTTTATTCTTTTATTTTATTTTACTTGGATCACAGATTGTGCCTTTAAAGTTAATGTATGATTGTCATTGGACAATAATCCAGGTAAAAGACAATCTCAAACTTATCTTAGGTCCATCACTGTGCAGCAAAGCTTTTTTTTCCAGCCCCCTTTTACATCAGCACATTTCCCCACCCACAACACATTTACCAAATGCAGCTAAAACGAGAGGAGGACAAAAAAAACATACACAAAGGCCGGGCTCAGAGTTACTGTATGTGTGGCACAACACAAAAAGCACCCTGTACCGTACAGAAAGAGAGAGAGTGTGAGGCGAAAGCACCAGAATACTGCAGCCAAAAAGCTGAACTACCCTGTATGTGTGTGTGTGTATGAATGAAAATGCTGCTTCATTACAACCTGCTGACCACCAAATCTCTGGCAGCCCGAGCCGGGGGGGGGGCGCTTGTGCCCTCCCCTCTGTGCATGTATGTGTGTTTTACCAAGTACTGTGTATCTTAAGCTGAAGATGTGCTAATAATGCGCCGCGTGCAGTATTTGTGATGCAGGTGTCAACCTGTTTACTCATTCACTCAGTGCACCTGTACCAAGAAATGATAATAAATTTTAAAAAATAAATACAAAAAAATCTACTGGGGTAGAAGCAAAGATAAGTGCAGCTGTGTGCGCAGAACATTTTAAATAGGAGTTCATTCTGATCTGACCTAAAAAGAATTGCCAATATTTTCCTTGCAGAATATGTGATGCTGTTTAATATAGATCAAAATAACAGTTTGAAATTTTTTTTTGTTTCGTGAAGTGTCTCAAGCCGTTGTAACATTCACACAGCTCAGCTTCAATAAACTACAATGATGCAGCAGCAGAGCAGGATAAACTGGAACATTTATGTTATTTTACAGATTTTTAATATTGCCTCATTTCTAATATTTGTTTGTAAACAGATTTATAGGCAATGCACCAGGTTATACACAGTAATACTCTTTATATAACCACAGTAGTTGAAGTAGTTACTTTGAAATGTTGACTTTCTGTTGAAGAGGTCCTGAAATATTTAAAAAAAGAAAAGAAAAAAAAAGATCATGAGTACTCCTGGGGTGACAGCATGTAGCCTGCGTTTGTCTAACAGTTCTCGTATGTGGAGGAAGTTACCCGGTAAAGTAATTTAATGAAAATATAATTTGTTCACTTGTATCACCTTTCCGTTTTGACAGAATAATCATAAAGGTTAATAACAACAGTAACATTGTTATGATTGACAAACAGGTGATGAAGGAACAAATTCTACGTGCTTTCCATAAAGTGTGTTAGAGTTTATGTTTGTTTGTAAAAATTCTGGGTTTCAACACATTCAAACCTTTCACATTTAGTCAGACATAATGTCTCGAGGTTGCTTTGAGGTTATTTTTTCGTGTTTGTGTGCAATTTGAACAGAAACCATTGTCCAAATTTCCTGACATCTACCGACATAAGTATTGTTGTCCCTTTGAGATTTTTATATATATATATATATATATATATATATATATTTTTTATTTTTTTTTTTTCCTTAAAAATTTAAGTTTACTAATCAAAAATGAAAACCCCTGTGGTTTTGCACTGTGCACAGAAATAATAGTTAATGATAAAATATAAAACATGACCTTGCTACTACGATCACAAGCAATTAAGGTTTGACTTCTCATAAAGTGCTTGTTGAAAAAAAAATAATTATATTTTAGTGTATTGTAGTTCTTGGCTTTTGTGTGTTTTTTTTTTTGTTTGTTTTTTTTTAATCCTGGTCTTTAGCTGGTGTCCCCAGAAAAGTGCTTTGGTTGTGAAAAAGTTATTGACCACATCATGGCCAACAAGGAAACTTCTTATAGATCAACTCTTCTCCATTGTCCGCAAAAAGAAAAACATGAAAACAGTTGATTATCAGTCAGAACTGATATCAGGAAATCCTTTTGTGAACCAATGCAAAGATGAAAGAGGGGATGATGGCTGCTGATTCACTGTTTTTGTGAGTATCTGCGCAGTAACTCCAGTTTCTCCAGTCTGTCCACAGACTCATACCAAAGTGGACCTGTACAGGTGAGAGGATGAGTGATGGGATGTATGTTTGTGTGTCTGTAGTGTACTGTTTGGGTCTGCTACACCAGGTTCTCGATGCCAGGCAGAGGCTGCTGTATTGGCACGGCGGGATCCGTGCTGCCGGCCTGCTGGGCGAGCTGCAAGACGGGCATGTTGCACAGCGGGCACACTTTCCTCACCTCCAACCACTTAATGAGGCACCTGGGGAAAGGAGGGCACAAGAGGGACGGAGTTAAGGCAAGGAAGATAGAGATAAGCAGAGGGAACAGAAAATGTAAACTTGGTGTAGCTTGAATCTCAAAGTTTATTCAAGGTCACTATTCTTACATATATACGCAGTAAGGACACAGAGTGATGTTTGCAAACAAAAACAAGCATTTTCTCTCGAGCTTGGCAGGATTGTGCACAAGGGTTAAGAGGGAAACACTGTATTTTGCCATAAAACAATGTATAATAGCATAATTTGGAACTTTAATGAATTTAACTTATGAACATATCGTATTGGCACATACAATCATGTGACAGATTAAAGGAAAACCTGGCTTGAGTCTTACAAACGCACTGTCCGTTGGGTTTTACTTTCATTTCATTTGTTGTGTCAATTAATTTTTTTAAATTTAATTAAATTTTTTTTTTAACAGAATCTAAAGAAGGTTCTGGGGATTACAAGGCTCTACTTGTTATTGGTGAGGTTCTGAAGAATGTTTAGGATACTTTATAGGTTCTTAGGAAGGTTCTAGAGGTCCTTTAGATTGTTTTAGGCATTGTTTAGAAGCTTTAATTGGTCAATGAAAAGGTTCTATGGAAGGTTTTACCAGGTTTTAGTAGTCATTAAGAAGGTTCCAAAAGGAGATGTGGAGGTCCTTTATGAGGTTCTAGTGGTCACAAATGAGGCTCTAGGGGTTCTCCAGGGGCTCCTAGGGGTCTTTTGAAGGTTCTAAAGGTAATTGAGTTGGTTCAACATGCAGTTTTTCTAAGTTTTATTGGTAAATGACAAGGTTCTAGAGGTCCATTAAAAGGTTCAGGGGGATTGTTGGAAGGTTGTAGTGGATATTGAGGAGGTTCTACAAGTCATCTAAGAGTTTCTAGGGGTCTTTTGGAGGTTTAAGTTGTCCTTAAAGAGGTCCTAGTCCTTCTTCAGGAGGTTTCTAATGGGCCTTTAGGGGATTTTAGGGTTCCTGTGGGAGATTTTGTCATGAGTAGTAGTGACTTCCAAAAGCAAGTATGACATAAACATTAAATGGTCATGGCGACAGGCTCACATTTTACGTCATTCATGAAAGTACTGTTTTCTATGTTTTGGAGTATGAGAAGATAGCATGCTCTTCTCTGCTGAACTTTTATTTAGTAGGGGTCTGCTTGGAATGTCTCTTTTCTCCATAAAACAACATGGCTTCACACACACAGACACACACACACACACACACACACACACACAAACACACACGCGCGCACACACATACACATACACGCTAAAAGGAGTGTTTATACTGTTGATTCACTGACTGGTGACCACTCTTGCTGCAACTGGGGGAAAAAACTAGGCCAAGGGAGGTGCCGTGCTGATATAAACAACTCAGTTGAAATGGTCAGGGGACGGGGGGAGGGGTGTGGGACAAAGTTACCTCATGCAATCTATCATGTCCTGTGTAGTTCCTCATGTCATACCTACTTGACCATAAATATAGTATATTTTTGTCTTACACACTAAAAACACTCCACCCATGCAATTACCTTAATTTTAGTCATTGAAATTTTAGCTCTTTTTTTTCTTTTTTTAAACATCACTCCGCTGTGGGTTATGATGTCTAAAAGCAGGTAAATATACCTGAAAGTGTACTATTTTGTTAAGGGAATTTGGAAAATCTGTACTGATCCATGTGTACTTGACTCTGTGAGTGTGTGCGTTTGTCTGTGTGTGCATGCACGTAAGGAAACAAAACCTTATACTTACTTCCTATGAAAGGCATGTTTACATGGGCAAATCCCAAGCTCGTCTTTCTGTTTGAACTCCTCCAAGCACACTGCACATATCTGAAAGAGGGGATTGAGTCAGTCATATTTTCTGAGGAAAGCAATGCAACAACTTCATATATATCGGCTGTTCTCCCCTGTTTGATTCTTTCAATCTTAATTTGAGCTTTTTGTTGGTGGATTGGAAACAAACTATCTGAGCAGCAAAGGTCAAGTACATACTGAAGAAGAAAAATGGCCAACATCTGCAAAAAATTTGAAACAAACAATGGAACAGTGACTGGCCACCTCTGTTCTGTTATATAACTCTGACTTAACTCACACTGGGGACTTGTTCAGTTAGCTCCCAGAGGCTACATTTTAGTGGCAATGTTTTTTCTTTCCTTTCAACAGATCACTGTGATGCAGTTAAAGAACAACTTCTTTAAGATTTTGTTTCCAAGTGCTAGAAAGACTGTTAGATTTGAAAGAATTAAGAGCCACAACAGCGATCCACACTACAATGGACATCCAAACCAATTGGAGACAACTGGTATTTGTTAAAGCCTACTCTTTGGAGGCAAAAGAGAACAATAGGTTTTTACTGGCTCTCTTTGTAGCTTTATACCCCATTCTATGATCTCAGGGCTTCAATGTTTTGTGAATTTAGTCCAATTTCCATGTCTGGGGATCTTTACTGGGTCATTGGATGGACGAGTTGTAGTTTTATGCCTTTGATTTGAACACATACTTGCTCAACTATGACACAAACAGGTTATGACCTACCAGCTATGTGAGACTGTGAGACATGGTTTACCATACATGCAAAGCTTATTCATAACATCTTGGCAATAGCAAAACAAGCTTCAATCACTTGTCTAATAAAAAAAAAATTGAATCTGCACTGATGAAAAGCTACTACACCTCTCAGGACCTGCAGCGATGAAGGTAATGTGATTGTGATTGTATTGTCCAATCAGATTAAGGTTTAAAGACACAAAATCTTTTTTGCTAGAGGACAAGTGCAGGTGCTTCTGTCTTCACCTGCCACCTGACAATGTATCAAACACCTCCTCTTTATGTCTGAGCACCAATTTATGAATGATTGAGAAAGACATATAACACCGAGTGCTATAAGAATAGGTACCTCTTTTTACATCCAAGTGAAACCAGTCTCTGGCAAATGAATAGTGGATGACCACACCAAAAAAAAAAAAAAAGAAAGACAAAATTTGCATTTAAACACAATTATTGGCACCCTTCTGGAAATTTAAATTAGTTTTCAAAGTAAATTAAAAAATTAACCAATGAATTCACCAGTGAATGCTGGTTTTATTGCATAAAAAGGGCTTATTATTTCCAGTCAGCTTGTTTTTCACATTGGCAAAGAAATGCTATTATCAAAAGAAATAAAAATTCCAAAGGCTACAGGGCAAACGCCAAAGATCTTGAAAACTGTGTTTCAACAATTTCCAATCATTAAGTTTTATGACTGTGGGATAATTGACTCTGGAGTACATTTTGTATTTGTATTATTACACTATTATGCAAGTTTCAATATATTTTTTTAATTTTCTTTTGTTTGGACATGTTATTAAAATATTTTGATCATGCAAATTGGTTAATTTGCAATGATTTCTGAAGATATTCCAAATTCTCTACTTAAAATGTTCTGGGATGCAAATAATTTCAACAAGATATGGAAATGGGCCTTAAATTTGGTAAGAAAACAGTCCACACATCATTCCCATCACTCAACTTCCTATAGCCAGGGGGTATAACTTTCATGAAAGAGGGTTTTAATTCAGCAAACAGTCTAGCCCTACAACTATTACTCTTTTAAGCAACACAGATTTTCTTTTTCTAATGGGGGTTGGAGGGACAAGTGAGGATGAAAAGAACAGCATGCGGCCTCTTGGCTTTCTATCCTGAGGGTTTTTTTGGATGCAGAACAATCCTCTGTTAAGATGTCTGCTTTGCTCTCTATTGGTGAATAAATCAATGTTTTGTTTTTTCAGTGCCTTGTCTGCAGTGTCACAGACAGTTGAGATCTGGCACCCTTCGCCAACTTTTGACAGAAACTTTTTTCCTGACTAACTCAATTAATCTTGTGAGCTTTAGTTAAAAAACACAATGCAAAAAACAAAGACTTAACTTCTTGGAGAAAAAATGTTAACCTTTGCCTGTAAAGACCGATATGTTTTATGGTTCCAATATCAATATATGGTCTTATGTCAAGCACAAAATATGTGGCACAAATTAGTTGCTAAACTAATGTTGAGCAGAAATAAGTTACCAAATAACTTGATTTAAAAAAAAGGTTTGAAAAAACAATAGAACAAGATTAAAAGTAAGAGTGAAAAGAAGAGAAGAACCAAGGCTCAGAATAATCCTCAAAAGAATATTTGTGGTCCAAATAGGTGATAGTTAACCTAAGTGAGTATGTATTCAGACCAACAAGCCGTCTCTCTCTGGAGCTTTAGTGATGAGGACACATTGCCTGGCACCTTGGCACCACCTTTCTATCAGCCCCACTCACTTGCCTATTACTTTCTGCTGTATAAAGTAATCAATATAGTGTTTCTCAGTTTTTTTATCAAGAGATCTGCAACTGTTTGCTTCCATTGTTGTCTCTCAACACACTTATGTGTCTGCCCAGAGAAAATTTATGAACCTCAGGCCTGCAAGACAGGATTAAAGTCTTGAAATCTTTGGAAAGGCACACACATTAATCCGTACTAACATTACCTTCTGGTCACCAATGTTATTCATAAATAATGCCATAAGTTCTGTGATGGAAATTTAAAATTAAATTTGATTACACATTCTTGTCCTTTTACAATCCACATTTACACTGGGATATACATAGTATGAGTAGTCTTTTATGTGTCATTCTTCATCAGTCCATGTCTTTTTCTTTTCATTGGAAGTTTGTTCATAAATATATATTACATTTTGATTTACAAGCCTTTCTACAAATAAATAAATAAATTTTATCATAGTGGATACTGAATCTTTTTTAAATTTAATTACTTATTCTGTACTGTAATCACAGTCTTATTAAATACTGAGACTAAAACAGTTCATTTAAGAATATTGCTACTGCAGCATCACCACATACAGATTATTATCTGAACTTAATGATCTTAAGCTGGTCCCTCACTAGATGGTGCCTTTTAAGACCTCTTTCAAGCTCAAATTTATAGCAGTTAGTCCAAGCAGCTGATAGCATAATGAGCTGCTGCCTTGGTCAAGCACACGCTAATTATGCTATCACTGTAAGTGCAAACTGATTAAAAGAAGCCCAGCATTTAGCCCTGGTTATTCATATACATTAATCTCACTAACGGAACATCACAATCAGTTGAACATTACTGTCATCCTATTAACAATAGTGTTTCTAGGATATTAGTGGGCCAGGGATAGGCTGTACCTACCATTCACACACATATACATTTGTGTGTAAATGCAACTGTAATTAATAGGCTAAAAATATATATATTTGGTGTTACATTTTGATTTTCCTCACAAGAACAGCATCATACAGCAACTACTGTAAACTTTGATAATATAGTATATGACATGAATTCTGTACAGCAGGTTTCTCTACATGCAACGCCTGGAAGAGTTAAGGAGGTAGGGGTCAAACTCATACTAAGAAAGAGCCCACATCTAGGAGAATGGGTCAGGTTACACATCATACAATCTTGAATTTGACTTAGCAATAAACTGATCCAATATTATTTCTCATTCTACAGTATATTCATGTCTCCAGTGTGATCCTTTGGCATCTTCAAAACTGGGTCATCCACTCAGGATAGTGTGTGTGTGTGTGTGTGTGTGTGTGTGTATGTGTGTGTGTATGTGTGTGTGTGTGTGTGTCTGTCTGTCTGTCTGTCTTTGTGTATGTTATTGTCCTTAAACAAACACAGCTTGGTTATTCTATCATGGACTTTCTGATTTTGTAATACTTTCTCTCAGTTTCAAATAACATAAACAAAAAAAGCCTGAAGCCTGATGGGAGACTGGGAAATTCCAATGCTGATGACAATGAACTGTTTAGTCCCATGCTAAAATGCACATAAAGATGCTATTGTTAACATTTCATTTGCACTGTAGTGTTAAATGAATGGTTCTCTTGGCTGGGGACTACCATTTCTCCACTGCAAAGCCAGTGCTGTTGCTTTACACGCTATTTGCTGCTTGTAATTTTCCAACCAAGCTGAGCTGGCACACAGTATTATGTAATAATGATACAGAGGACACTCTCCACCAATATGACTTAACCACAAGATGCTAGTTCTCACATGACAGATGTTTTCAATGTTAAATGACAGACAATGTGTATTTCATCAAAGAAGGCAAAGTCTGTGAAACACTCCAAAACAGAAACACACAAAAAACCTCAAAGACCAAAAGGTGTACTGTCCAGATAGACCAAGCATTACCAGGTGTCCTCAGATGTTCAGATATGGCACATGTGTTTGCTCCTAATGCATATTACATAACAGTAGTTTGGCTCTTTGGGACCTTTTATTGCCCCTCTTGAATTCAGGGACCTTTATGATCATGACATATAAATTGCCCCTCAGTCTTGGTAATTTTTTTTTTCTAAAATCAACTGAGGACCCAGTGCATTATGGGTTTCCATGTAACTGCACAACCAAGAGGATGAAAATGCAAAAGGATAACCTAAGTATATAGTGCAACATGGCTCCAGCATTGTTAAAATTATGTAGCACATCACTATAAATTGGGTGATATAACAGTACAGGGAGTACTTGTCAGGTTGTATTACAGAATGTTCTACCCTCTTGATACTCCTTGTGTTACAGGAAACTATTTTTGGTATTAAAGGGTCATCAAATGATAATAATTGAACGAAGAGGATGAGTGCTTACCTCATGCAAATTTAGCTCTTTGACTTTTTCCTTCTGAATGACCTAAGATGGATAATAAGACATAAAGACGGATTAGTCACTTGTTGACACTAATACTGTAACAGGGTTACAGAGTGCAGTTCAGAAATACAGTAAAAGAAAAAAACAAAAACAAACTTAACATCTTAAAATGAGTGTGTATTGCTGCTCATTTCCAGCAAAGGCATGAACACAAGTGTGTATGTGTGTGTGTACAAGATATATGAGCTTGATGGTCTTACATAACCCACAAAGGACCTGGACAAGTTAATATTTTTAGCTGGCAGGTAGCAATATATGTAGGGACACAAATACCACACTTAGTGATCACTGTAGCGTCTACTGTACCAGTTTGTGCATTTGTGCATAAGCATGTGTTTAATTTTAACATGTCTGGTTGTTTTTCTATGCTGGTATTACATAACTGAAGTACATGAGCGTCATGTTTTTGCCCCCCATCCCTCTTACTAGCTTTGTAGGCCATAATGTGCTGACACACTCATCCCCACCCAATTTTGAACCTTATTTTTCAAGCTCAGCCACTTGCAGCCCAAGTATGGGCCAGCCAGTTAATCAAATTTTATTTTCAATTATGAAAACAAGATTATTGAGCTAAAATGATTATTTTGCTGAATTCGGTTTTGCGCTAACGCTCTCATTTTTTACATCTCTTTTTCTTTACAGCGGTGCGCTCTCAGCAAGAATCTGACAAGGAACAACAAATACTGTGCAAGATTTGTTATATGATAATGTCTCCACCGCAAGGCAAAATGACCAGTTGGTTTAATCATCTGAAATTCTATCATAAAGTGGTTATTATATGTATATACATTTGTATGTTACATATATTTTATCATTTTTATATTTATTTTTTTTTATTTCTCAGTTAAATTACATTCAAAGTTCAAATAAATCTAATGTTGAAAAGAAAAAAATTTAAAATTCTATAAATGTAATTACGTTACATAATCATAAATGCAATATTGGCCAAAGCAGCATAACCTGCAAAATATCTGCAGCTGCCAGAAGACTCAGCAAGTGCATTCATGCACCAGGTGAATGCACATTTAGGGAGCATAGGGGGTCCTAGTAATTTACTCAAGACAGGTAAATATACACACATTTCAATCCTTCTAGACAATAGGTCATGTACGATTTCAAATTGCAGTGTATGTGTCACTAGAATGCTTACTTGTTTGTATGCATATAACTCTTTGTGCGCCTGGTGCCGTAACCTGGGGAAACGTAAAAACAAAGCATCTTTCTGATTAGTGAGAGACTTCCCCAACTGACTACACAACAGAGACAAACTATCCATACATCCTGGAAAAAGAGAGAAAAATGACAAACATTGGTGTCATTTCCATATTAATACTTGCCTTTTGATACCAGTCTTTTCAAATGTACCATTGTGG
Organism: Istiophorus platypterus; assembly: GCA_016859345.1. Taxonomy (NCBI): domain Eukaryota; kingdom Metazoa; phylum Chordata; class Actinopteri; order Istiophoriformes; family Istiophoridae; genus Istiophorus; species Istiophorus platypterus. Next base: position 11,665,227 of record CM029114.1, on the reverse strand, counting down.
TACCAAATGGGTGTTATAATTTAAAAGCAGTTCTCAGTCCATACAGAAAATCATAATAATTTGGCCTTCATATTGGTACTAGATTTTAAAACTGATACGTCTCAGGTAATCTCACAAAGAGACAGATAAACAAAGACAGTGCAATGCACACTCTTGAGATAATGAGTGCACAAGTTAGAGAAGATGATTCTGCCTCAGGCATACTTCAAGCAAAACAAATATTGAATTAACCAATTACACAAAGGGGTGAAAGTACAAAAATAAAATGACACTTGACTGAAACTCTGTTAAATATTTGTTTTGCTTAGTAATGCAATAGTAGGCCAAGTTAAATATTAACGGGTATCATTTTCAGAAGGGCTTAGGCTGTGTTTTCTTGTCAAGCACTGGAATTTAAGTTAAATGTCAACTTACAATGTCAACCAAAAATGCTGGATCAGGCAATAAAACACATTACTGCAGAATGTTAAGAAACTCTACAAAGGCTTACACAACTCCAAGTTAGAAAGAGAGAACTGACAGATAAAACCAAAGCTTACACTTTACATTAAACTCTTGGTGTAACTCTTCATAAGTATTGCTTGCATAAATGAGCAAAAACAAAACAACTCAGTGAATTAAGAGAGAAGAGGAAGAGAACTTGATCATAAGAGATTCTAAGTACTGAGAATACGAATAAAATATGTAAAAAAGGGAAGAAAACAAGAGCAAGAAAGATAGGAGAAATTCATAGGTTTGTAAGATTTACCTCCATTACAAGTAACCTTAACCTCTCGCAGCAGAGTGAGAGGGATCTGTAAAACAAGCAGCACAGTCTAGGAGAGAAACTGACATTTTGAAAGAGGTCAGCAGGTAAAGGTGCAGAGACTCCCAAGGTGGGTAGGGGACAAGGTCAAGGGTGAGGGGTCGTGGGTGACTGCTGGGGGTTGCTAAAAGGCCCTTTGCCCATTGTGAGCAGAACAGCCAGCTGAAAAATGAAAAAACATGTGTCCAAATTGACCTTCCTCTCAAAACTATCATTACAATGATTTGCCTGCAGTCAACAGGTCACTGAAAAATGTAAAAATAATTTCAGTCACCATTGCAGCCATGAATATCCAAATGGTTTGGTCTAGCTTTTGGTATGTCACTGCATTGATAATTCAGTCAGAAGCTCCCTTTGCCCAAACTTTCTGCATGCTGTATTGCATATTTCACATATGTGTGTGAGTGGACTAAGGACACACTGATAGAGGTGGTTGAGCATTTCTGTGAGTGTCTGCCATGAGTCAAACCATGTGTGCATGTTTGTCTTTGTTAAAATAAGGACCTGGCACATGTCAACTCTAACATGTAAATTCCTTGGTCCCATCATTCACCTATTGGTTAAAAAAGAGCAGTGATGCCCCCTGGATAAAAACTGTAGGACTTCTCCTTTCAGGTGGCCTTTTGAGGTTTGAATGGAAATTAAAATGTAAATGTCAGGCTTACTGCTTTTTTTCTTTCTGATCATATGTAACCTCAGGGATGATGATGACCAGTTCAAAGTCATTTTGGGACAGTTCCTTTGGGAGACTGCAGCTTTAGACGCCTTTTATGGAGCAAAATCGCTCTTTTTGCCTTTGGTAAACTGGCAATCTTGACTTCAAAGTACTGAATCATGGTACTGCATCAAAGTCATAAAGTGTCTCTTTACAGTTAGAAGGAATTGTGGGAACACAGTAGTGGTTAACCTACTTACCATTTGCCCTGCAAGATAGGATATGACAGGGTGACGAGGGGTGAATTTTGTTGGGAACTGCTGCTTCTCACTGTCTTAGATAAAAGACGCTGGACATTATGTCTGTTCAGTTTGTCACTGCCAGGAGAAAACCCCTGCAGCAACAGTAGCCAGGACAATTTAATCAGACCAGTGGGGTTAAAAAGAGGGGCTAGGGAATGACTTGTAACCACCTCTACTTTTCCTTTAGGGAAAATAGTTATTGGATTACACTCAAGGCTTATTGCACAAAAAGGATCTGACATAGTGAATATAAATGGTTACAATTGATAGAGATTTAAACTTCCAAATGCAAAATTGAATGAATATCCAAAAGTAAATGTATTTAATATAGGAACATGATGAATACATTAAGATGGTTAAGGAGGCTCTTAGAAATGAAAGGGGTTATAACTGGTTTCTTTGACGCCAAGTGCCATGATCATAATAATGTAGACAGGGAGCTTTAAATCTCAGTATACTATTTTTTCCCCCTATCAATTCAGATTATCAAGATACCAATTATTGTATAATAGCTACTATCTCCAAACTGTGCTGTTGAAACATTTTGCTCTTTTGTAAGATAACATAATGTACAAAAAACACACATTTCTACAAAAGGAAAAAAGACAGCCTTTTAAACCCAGTGACAAGTGTCATACAGTAAGTTAAATAGAATCTAGATAATTATTAGATATTTCATGAAAATTTTATTTTAAATTTCAAGGACATAACTAATTTACAAAGATGTCATAAGTATTTAGATGTCATTAGTATCAAGCCATTACATTAAGAAACATCAGTAACTGTTCATGTATCCTGTATTATGCATAAATATGGACAGAGCTAGCTAATAAAATCCTAAATGAGGACACTCATAAATGAATAATTCATGGGCCGATGTGATATATAAACTGTTGCATAATGACTGTATGTGAGAATTAACATTCAGTTCTCATTACAATTTTCAAGTATCACATAAGCAGTGGTACTGACCGTTTGCTGGTCAGAGGGGTTAGAGTATGTGCAAAGGTATTATGGTCTTCCATGTTAAGCTGCACAAAATCTTTTCTGAACAAAGCTACTTTAAGTGCAAATGAACAAGTAATCCTAAAATCTATATGAGATGGTGAGTTTACAAGAACGGGGTAAGAACAGTCAGAATTTGCTTTTTAATTTGAATTTTTAAATGAATCTGAAGGACAAGCAAATCTGCAACACACGAGGTCCCTCCATAGAAACTGAAGCCTGTGTTCAATAATATATTTGTGGAGGCAATAATGTGTGCGGCTGATTATTTTAGTTTCTCAGGATTACTTGTTTGATAATGTTACCCTAAGGATTAATTGTTTGACCTGTCACACTTGTACTCCCGACCTAAAATTTTGGTGTTTCTGGGAAAAAGTCACCCAGGGTGTGCAAAACTTGTGCCTGATGCAAAGTACTTCTCTTATAAGAATGCCTAATGATGGAAAAACATCACACCAAACATGATGTTTGTACTGACATAGTGTACGAAGGTTGTTACCCAATTTGAAAAATGTGATTTGTCACAATTATATTGTTTCATTGATTCAGGACTTTTTTCCTCAGTAAAGAGACAATGTTGACTAGCCTAAGAAACTCCTGCATGACACTTTTTGCCACAAACTCGCACAATAAAGCAATTCATAAACAGTTAAGATTCTAAGTTAAGCCAGATCTAAAGTTTAGGGGTGCATGGATGTTACCTTATTAAGTAGCAGCAGAAGAGGAGGCTGAGGATGAAGACAAAAATGGCTGTCCCAAACACCACAATGTAGATATTAAGGGGAAGGTTCTGGAACCCTATATTTGGCATCCTGAAACTGTAGTGCGGGAAATCGGAGCTCATGGATATTCTAGAGGGAGAGAGAAAAATGACATTCTTGACAGAAGTATTTCCAACCACTTCCACATATTCTGTGGACAGATAAAAACTGACCATTAATGAAACATGATCAAGTTACACAAAGGGAAAATGAAACAAGGGTAGTCTAGGTTTTCTTCAAATTAGTTTTACTTTTCATTTTAGAGGAATATATTTCAGGGTTTCAGTTAAATGTTGGATTAGTTTTACTGTAACTGTGAGAAGAGGTCATGACTCTGGGTTGTGTGTGTGCTTGATATAAAACAAAACAATTTTTGAAATGATGGCCCATGTCATTAGGATATCACTGATCACAGACACATTATTTAAATATGAAAAGATAGTCCCTTCGAAAAATGGCGTCCAAATTGATGCATCATAATTGTTCATACATAAATGCTATATACTGTATAAACGGTATATATAATACATTTTTATAATACAGCTGTTTATACCCTAAACTAGTGGTGTGTCTCTAGTCTCTCATTCATGGATTTATTCCAATATTCCATGATCTACGTAGGCCCAGTTGCCAGTAAATTGGGAACACCTAACTACAAGTAATACAGTCGAATACATTATTCCTGCAATAGATTCTACCTTCATGAGGGTTATGATGCTCAGTTTTTGTTAAACCCAACTTTATGATCACTTTGGAGAATTATTTGCATGACTGTTGTATCAGACCATGATAGTTTTAGCGTGGAATACGTAATAAACTACAACCAGAGTGTATCTAGTAGCTTTGAGGTGAGGGTGCCGTGTTTTGACTCCTGTCTGAACAAAGAGAGGAGGTTGGCTCCCACCTCAATTGGAAGCTTGGGCACTTTTTCTGATATATACTTGGTTCAGGACATGTAAAAGACTGCTTTTGGTCTTCATAGACAAAATAAAACATTACAGCAATTCAATAAACCGCCATTATAGGAGAAAAATGCACTTCAGCCCTTTATCCCCTCTAACTAATGAATCAATGGCTGTCCTTGCATAGTTGCTTCATGACTCAAAGCAAACTCTCTTGCTGTAGAGCTTGCTTGATTTAGGCAGACATCCAAACTTCAAAATCTACATTGGAAGAAAACAGCAGGGAGAGAGAGCAATACGTAAAGTCTAATTTTATTTATATAGGCTAATCACAAATTTGCCTCACAGGGCTTTACAGTCTGTACAGCAGGAAACATCCTCTGTCATTTGACCCTTGAATTGGATAAGGTGAAATTCCCCTGATAACCTTCTAATAGTAAGTGATAAAAGGAAACTCAGAAAACATAGTGTGTCATTTATGTCTACCATGGCTAAAAGACAGCTAGAGCTTCTCCTGTAATTTTCTACTGCTCTCTTTACTTTCCATAAACAAGTGGCCATTCAGAAAAAGAGGGTTCTTTTTGTTTTGTTTTTATTTTCTAAAAGACATCGTTTAACTTATTTAAGGTTTTTAGAGGTTACATATTAACATTTCTTTGCCCTTCTGAACAACTGATGCATAAAAGCCAAGTACTCTTACTCAATATATCAAGGGGATATGACTAGACATGTCTACGCCTACTCCAAGAAGAGGGGGAAGGGAGGACAGGAATAACTTGTGCTCCTTTTGGAACCCTGTCTTATGCCCCCCCACCCCAGCCCACCACCGCAAACTCCAAGAGCCTCCTTCCTCTAAACTCATAGCGGACACTTTTACAGTTGTGGCCATGGCCATTCATTATCCTCTCCTGCTTATGATTACACCATTTGTTTATCACAGTGGCCCAAAACCTTGCTCTCCATTATTCAAGTGAGTTGTCTCACTATGGGAAACAAGAAGGATACCCACTTAACATTATCCTCAGAAGCCTCTATGTAACATTACTACAGAAAGTATTGGCGGTGATGATAGGCACCTCAATACGGAGCGGTGCTTGGTAAGCTGGCACATGATATCAGAAACCAAGCATGACAGGATTAGTGACTTGGAATTCTTTTCTCTATGTATGTTTAAGTGTCTTTTCACAACAACTTCAGCATTACCAGGTAAGTTCATTTTTAATATATTTAAGAAATATTTTTTTCTTCTTAAATAAAAAGCACTCTCTCTGTAAAGAACATACATTATGTCAGCTCTGGTATGCAGGAAAGGAAAAAGGATGACTGCAAATGCCCTGAAAATTAGTGTTGTCCCATGCAAACTGAACAAACTGTGGATGCACTTAAAGTATATGTCACTGGCATGTTTTGCTGATGATGCATACCCCAAACTAAACTGTCAAAAGGCAGCGTTATCGCATACATGAAGCTAAAATGGTGACTGGAATGGTGGGATTGCTTTCCACCGGTGGAGACATATTTTAGAAAGTCAGGGAATGATGTTCGATGCTGAACTTTCAAGGTTTCCTCTAGACTGGGAAGTAAACAGTGGTTAATGCTAATGATAGCAAAAACTTAAATAAATTTTTAGAGTGAAAACCATATCTTATTGAAATTTAATGGGCCCCACCAAAAAGATAACACAATGTGGAGGCAGATATACATTATCTTTCCTCTGGCCTGGGAAGCTAGGTTATGATTTGGAATAGTATAGCTAAGGCTGAATGATTTATTGTTTTTGTATCATAATTGCCAAACAGCAAGACCATTTTAGGCTGTTAATTTCACCAGCTAACTATCTAACTGCTGCAGAGAATTTAATCAGCTGTAGATAAATCATGCAGTGATGTAATTCTGATAGTCCTTTGCCTAATTTCAAGGCTCCATGCCAAATTCGAGCCCTGCTTCTCTGTCCGTCTTTCCCCCGGAACACTGCCCGCACAACCTCCCCCTACTTATTTAAATGCACAAACATACCGCAGAGCTACATGCCTTTCACACAAACTAACAAGCACCTCCAGAGATACATAAAACCAACACACTGACATTCCAGTATTCACAGTAGCTCATTAGGTGATCATTCGAACTATGGACTTTTGATGAATATTTCCTTTGAATAGAAATTTATTCTAAGTCATAAGGTGACAAACAGAGCCAACTATTTGTTAGCACACTACTGCATTTACTTTAAAGCTGACTCTAGCTAGTTTAAAACTCGTGGGCTGGTGTCAAGCTCGCAAGAGAACTGCATCATTATATCTTATTTTCTTCATGTAGAAACACACACAACATACACATACCCAAGTGGTGCCTTCATGCCGACGAGCAAAAAAAGTCTGTATAAATCTATCACACAGACTTTGAGGAGATGACATGACCTTAAGAGCCTTATCAGTAGTTTTGCCTCCTGCTGACTTGTTTGGAACATAGCCCTTCTTTGCCGTGTTCATTGAGGCTCCATGCCAAACTCCAGCCCTTCTTAACAATCTGACTCCTTTTGGTTTCTCGCTCTTAACAGAGCCACAGCAACCGTCCCCTCCTTATCTGAAAACATGCTCTGGGGAAAACAAGTTCCCCACACATAAACAGTTCTGGAGACATTTGAGACAATCTTAAATAGAAGATAATTAAGAAAGAACAGAGGCCTCTAAGGAGCTGGTAGAAGGAAATTCTGTAATTTCTATGACTTTGATAATAATTGATAACCCAGTTTCATAACCTTATAGATATACTATTCAATCCATACTTAGTGGATTTGTGCTCCAATAAAATGAAAATGAAAAACTACCTCTCCTTTTGAACTTTTTGCCAATTGATTATTTCCATAATCACAAAAGCTATCAGTTGCAGGTCTTGTGGACATGGTGGTTAGCAATGTCCAATTCCTTGCTGTGTAAAAATGGGTCAATTTTGACAAATGGCCTTTTTTTTTTTTTAAAATGGTGGGTTGTGACTCCTGTGAGGCTGAAATGTATCTCCTAGACATTATTGATAGTTAAGACAACATCAGGGAATGTGAAGAAAGGTTCAGTAATCATCTCCTTTTCGGTAATACAAGACTGAATAAGGAACTTAAACTAGCAAAGCCACTGCTAATTAAATCTCTTTTCTAACAGAAGAAAATACACACATACACTGTGATTCATTGTGCATAAAAATGGTTTAAAATTTCAAATGCTAGACAAGGTTCCAGAGCTCTGAATTGGCATCAAAATGCCGAATTTGTATAGTGTTTTAAGTAAGTCTGCCGCTGTGCCAACTGACAATTGTTTCCCCAAAATCAGAAAAATATTTGAATTATTTTTATTGTAGATTAAGAGTGGGTGTGTCATCCTTCTTAATAAAGGAGACTAGCATGACTCTTATCTACACAGCTGTATAGGTTATTGCAAGCAATCATTGTTATTGTAACAGCTTTTAAATCTGCATTAGCTGTGGCGAAAAATATAAACTTCACTGCTCCTAGCAACCACTGACGTTGCTTCCGTATTGCCTAAAAATGGCATTAGCACGGCGGATATACCACTTGTTACTTAATGGTTAGCGCAAAACTCAACAAAATAAACACCCCTTCCCAGGTAGAAATTTGCTAGCATGGACAAGATGTCAGGCTCTATGAATGAGATGAAATGAGATGACAATTATCAGGCTAAAACAAAGCAACCCTTCACAATCACTACTCTGTATCACAAAATGAATAAAAGTATGGAAACACAATTATTTTGTATACAGTATATAATGAATGCACTTGACGTGATAATCTATAGCACATTCATCAAATATTGTGGTGGTGCTAGGACAATCATGTTGACTCTATGCTGACCTATAGCTCAGTTCCTATGCCCAGGGCAACTACTGCCATACCACCCGCAGAGGAATGAAATCCTCCTAGGAACAGCTATAGGATAGGGTATGGTAGATTATCATCGCAGATATGTCGATCGTGGAAAATATAGTTTAGACTGAATCATAGATTTAATATGTCTTCTTCTCTGTGCTATGAAGCTTTCACCTTCACTCTGTGCAACACCCTACAGTATCAAGATTCGCTGACCTAGAGGATTGTGGGTACATTGAGTGATCTAGAAATCCAACCCCTTTGCAGTTAACAACCCACATACAACAAAAACGCTCTCGAGTTGTCACCTTTTCAAACATTGGTCTGTTATAAAATAAACCGACATGAACTGCTAAACTGTCACTGCAAAAGGATTACAAAAATGTACCTATGAGAACTAAGCCTGTAACCACAGGTTGATTCTGGGTTTTTATCTTAATTCGTCAACCATCTGTTTTTTCGAGTAAGTTTAACAAACAGAAGTCAGATTTTTTTTTATGCAAGTACCAGGCATAAAAATTGTATAGCAGTTAAAAATGAAAGGTGAATGTGATTGTGAGTGAACCTCACATAGGATAATCCAGCTCTCAAAGTGAATGTGATAGCTTGGCAACTAACAGTGTCTTCTGGTTGAAAAGGGCAGATGTGAATTGCATCTGTTCTCCTCATCCCACTGTTTTGCCATCTGCCTCTCTCACTCAGACTAATGTGGCCTCACCCAATTACATAACAAGTAACAAGACCATGCCCAGCAAGTCACATTAATGGGAAATGAGTCAATGACCAAAACGCTCTTCATATTTATTGTCCAGTTTCCTGTGAAATGAAAAACAGAGGGGGGATTCAGAAATTCCATGATAAACCTAAAAAGTTACCATTTTAGCCTTTAAGTGTCAGTTCACCCAAAATTGTAAAAAACAGAAAATAAAAATGCGCCATTGGTAGCGTGCCCAATGATAATAACTACGAGCCAAATTTTTGGATAAGATATAATCAAAGGAAATTCACTGACACTTTTTTGAGTTACTGTATTCCCAAGTCTATGTGTAGGGTTCAAAAATATCTGACTCCATTCCTAGTGACAGTATCAAAACAGACAAACTGACAAACTGAAAATGGAACATCGATTTCCTACAAAAAATTGAAATAGAAAAAAACCTTAACCCAGGGCTTGTAAACAGTTTGATTTTTTTTTAACTCATTAGTTCTCATATTACAGTCCTTCCATACTAAAAACATGTTCTGTTAAGTGAATTTAAGGGGAAGTATCTTGTGCCATTTTCTGGAAGATAAAGTACAATGGCAAATTTCTACTTGTCATCATAACTATAGAATGTCAAGGGTATGCTACTATGGACAAGACAGCTAGCCGCATGAATACACATACACAATACATAAAACAAAAAAAAAAAAACCCTCATCTCTCATAAATAAGTAGAGTAAATAGAGTAAATTCTAGCCCTTTGTATTTTGGGTTCCCTGCCCTTAATATATGCCATTCCCCTAACTGAGATTGAAAAAAACAAAAACAAGAAAACCCAAAACAGCCTAACATACAAACTGAATCTTAAGGCAAGGAAATTTTCTGGAGATAGTATGCTTTTCATTTCCAGTGAAACCTCCACTGAATAAAACCATTTTATGAGCTTCTGTACCCCATATTTTGGTGTTGTTCTCTTGAACTATAACCACAGTCACTTCCTGGAAGACTTTCCAGTGAGTCATCACTTATTTGTGTAACAGAATGGTTTCAATGTGACAGATGACTGATTGAATTGGTATGCATACTTGAAACAATTTCAAAAATACTTTCATAATCACAGTTCAAATGGGTATATGATACCAGCTTGGTGTGAAAATATTAAGATAACTATGGAGCATAGAAGAACAATGTGTTTGTAAGGCCTAATAATTAAAAAAGTATGATAATAAACTAATACTAACCATATCTCAGTAGTTTTAAAGCTGCAACAGTTAGTTGATTTATAAATTGTTGTACAGAAACTTATTTGGTAATTAGTTTGTCAATCATTTAATTGTTAGTCAAATTCCAGGCAAAGAAGCCTGAGATATGATGGCTTTGGGCCTTTGAAATTATAGAATTAGCTGGTATTTGTTGTCTAACATAATAGCAAATTGAATATCTTTTTTTTTCTTTTTTACTGTTGGTTGGACAAATAAGACCTGTCATATCGTCACCTTGGTCACTAATGTCATTGTAAGGAACATTGTCATTTCTTTGACCTGTACAATGGGGAAAGATAACAACCACTTAAAGCAAAAAGAGAGCCAATTCCTCAAGTAAGGACTTAGCAGTCCACCTACATCTGCAGGACAAGGGTCACTCATTTGAGAACAGCAATGTACACATTTTGGCCAGAGGAGGAAGAGTCACGGAATCTACGTCAAACCAGAACAATCATTACTATACAGAGGTGACAGTCTACGACACCATTTATCATCCACTTACAATACATTCTTGAGAGACCAACAGGCAGCTTAACACCCTCATAGGACCCTGACGACTCACATGATGGCGGGGTGGGTCAACGACTCATATGTGACCTCAATAACTCTCACGGTATAAACAACCCCAACAGAGGTTAAGGGTCTGGGACTCCACCACCGGTCAGTTAGAAGTAAAGAAAAGAGGTGAAAGGTGAAATGCCTAAAGAACCTCAAGCAAGTTCATTTGTTTTCATTTAACATTAAAATTTTCCTCAGGGAAACAGTGATGAGCACTTTTCAGTTTTTTCTGCTGATTTATGATTGATAAATGATTGATAGAAAAAATAACCTGCAAATTAATCAGTAATGAAAACAATCATTAGTTGCCTATGGTAGTATTATATATGACTGCCCTTTACAAACAGAACCTCTAAGCTGTGACATGGGCCAAACCCGAGTTTTCTTTCTCTTTTCCATTACTTGCTAGCTAGTAACAGTTTAGCCAGAATAAATCATTACACAATCACTCTACTGCTGAGCTATAATATCATAAGCAGCTGCAGCAAGCTTGATGTTGTCAAAAGACAACTTAAACATCTGAGCGAGGAACCTCCCTTTCTCTTAGTTCAGCCATTACGTAACTAATTCATCATACAGAGTGATGACTGGGAAGCTTAATCAAAAATAACGAACATGCAGCCCTTCCACCCATCATCCTCCCCAGAACTCTTCTACACTGTATTCAGAATCAATAATGGCTGAACCACTGTTAGAAACATTACATGTACAAATGATGACCTCTGAATGATTTAGTCATGTGAAAAAATTAGGTTTCAGGAAGCTGCTGAGGAATGCTGGCATTGTGTTTTTATCTAAGGAAGAAGTAGCCAAATGCTTAACCTAAATTATTTATTTCAATGCATCCTTGTCCTTTGTTATTTTCAAAGATGGCTTCTCCAAAATGATTTATAAATAAGCATGTATTTTTAATGATTTTTTTTTAAATCCAACTTTTCTTAAATATCAGATTCTCTTTAAAACAATCTAAAAACATTCGCTCTGTCTGGGATTTTTTTGTGATCAGCCCAAAACATCACATTCACAAGATGCTGTTTGAATGAGAAGTGGAAATTTCCACTAGCAGCCATGGCTGGCCATGAGATTTGCACATCTGAAACTTAATATGCCAAAGGGCAGCAACAAACACCGGGGCCTCAGTAGCAGAGCAAGAGACTCTTCAAAATGTGCTGGCTATGGTAGGTGAAACACCCACATTCATATGATATTGAACTTCAACACCTAAAATTCAGCAATATGAGTTGGGAGGTGGGGCATACAAAATGCAGTACCAGGACACAGCAATTGTCAGTGAGGGGTGTAGAGAGCTTTGAAAAGTCCTTTCTCTGTTTAAATTGTGAGACAGCGTTGGATTATGTTCCTTCCTGAGAGAAATTACGATCATGAAATTGATGATCATGCTCCCAATTAGTTACTGTATAAAAGTAGCCGACAGTGTTTCCACTCCAAGCCTTGAGATATGCATTACAAAAAGCTTGTTTTCCCAAAGTTGGGCCAAGTTCTACAGTAAGTAGGTCGCTGTAACAATAACTCCAGTTATGGAGATGTGAGAGGCACAAGATTTGAGTAGAGCTGACAAGGTCACCCTGATGTCGGCTCCTGATAGAATTCCAATTACTGGATTTATATCTAATATTACCGCCTAACTGTGCAAAACATGCATCTAACCCCGGCATAAAATAAATGGCACATGATATCATTATTTTATGATGAAATGTGTTTATTTCTTTTCTGGTGCATCAAATGCTCATTGTTGTGCTGTTTGTTTACTGACGGTTTATGATATCAGTGACTGGTCCTTTCATACTTGCAATGTGACTTTACTGCACACATCAAAGGCACGAGTTGCCAAGTTGGGATTTACAAAGAGTCATATTATCATAGAATATAGTCTCTGCCTATTCCTGCCTTAACCCTGTATTGCAAATATAGTCAAAAGCAGACTAAAGCTTTTGACCAACCTCTATATCTATGCTAAGCTAGTACCAGTGGATGACTAGTGAATAACACTCAAGACAGTTTGTAGCCACTTCACAGAAGGGTTAATTATTCATTAATAAGATATAAAATAAATTAATGTTTAGAAAATTAATTAATTAATAATTTAATTTATAGTATATCAGAAAAAATATTCAATTTACAATTATGTAAAACTTTGAAGACAAAGCTAATCTACACTTGCAAGGCTGTTACAAGACAGATTTGTGTAATGAATTATTTTCACTTAAACATCTTATACCTTTGATGTGATTTATTTAACAAGAACAACAAACTGTTTCTCTGTAGCAAATAACTAATCCCCTATACAATGCAGTCTGACATTGAGGTGTTAATATCAATAGGAAAAGATATACTGCCGACAGCTAACTAAAAAGATGCAAAAATTATGAATAAGATGGCATCAAATTTTGAGCATAAGGTATTTAACCATCAAGAAGACAAATACAGAAGTAACAAACGCTTTAAAGACCTAATGATTAGGCTGCAAAAGAGGAGAGGTTCAGTCATCTACTAGACGCATCTAATGAAAACAAAATGAAAACGTTTGTTATAGGCTTTTCTGCATTTGCCCTATCTCCCTCCTCTAGAAAGCCCATCATTCCTCAGTGGTCTCAAACAGTAACACAAGCTGACACAAACAAGAGGAACTGACAAACACAGCTGTTTCATAGCACTCTCATCTCCAGTATCTAGTGCCACATTTTACTGGAGCTTGTTCAAATGTGTACTTTCAATGCTCCTTGTCATCGTTATCTGTTGCCATGTGACTGTCAAGCTTTTACTTTCTTTTCTACACAGTTTCTACTCATTTATTTTTGTGGACTGTATTTTGACTTTTTTCAAAGTATGTCTAGTAGTTGTGAGTTATTTCATTTGAAAATTAAAAAGATAATATTCCAACAGTATCACTGAAAAAGCTGACACTCATGCTGTAACAAGCCTAATCCTATGTAATGCCTTTTCACGGCTACCTACTTTAGAGAAACAGGACCCTTGGTCTACAAAGTACAGGGTCACAGTCACTAAAAATAAAACCTGTAGTCATGTGAGGGTGAGTGAGTCAAGCTGAAACATGAAAACAACCTGAACCCAGTAAGTCATATCAGTTCATGGGGTTATCTACTATTCACCTGTAGGAAATAAACAGACCATCTAACCCAGACAATATGAAACATAGGTGTCAAGTTCACACACTTGGACTAGATTTAGAATATTCTATTGTCTATTTACTATTGCACACCAACTGTACGCAAATACAGTGAACCTGTTTTATTCTTCGCTAATGCAGTACTTGAATTAATCTATTTGAGAAATGGGTGTTTGAGATGGCCAAGTGCCTTGTGCTTGAGTTACAAATCAAACAACCAAGGTTTAGTGGGAGAAACTCAAGAGTAACAAAAAGTACGATAACATGGAGTGGACCATTTATTGATCAACAGCCCTTCCAAATGTGCAAGAGTATTTACTAGCATTTAACACAAGTGAAACTATGTCCCGAATCCTGGCAAAAAAGATATTGCAAGCATTCGTAATGTTCCTGTTGTATTCCCTGATGTTTTAGTATCAATACAAATTCAACATACAGGAACATTTCACCTTTTCCCTAGAAGATCTACTTGCATTGTCCACATCTCTATACAGTGCAAGTGTAAAATCATGTAGGTGACACCAAATAGCTATGTTTTAAGTCAAATTTCAAGTTATAGGAACAAGACTAGGGATGTGCGGGATTAGGTGACCAAACGATTAGACATTGCTACCCTTGCTAGTCAGCACCACACCTACTTGTACTGTTGCATCTAAGATGTAATACAACCACCACTAGCAGACATCAGCCCCCCATACCTTGCGCTGATTCTCGCATGTTGTAAACAAGCATGGTGGAAAATGTGAAGTATGACATCCTTTAAAAGTAATTGGGCCACAGCATCCTATTTACTTTCAGTTGAGCTGGTTATATGTTCAGCAATGTTTAATGTCTAAAACACGTCTTAAAGTCTGGCCTACAAATTAACAATATGTTAGGTCTTTTAGTTTAGTTTGCTTTAGTTTAGCCACCATAACTAGACCCAAAGGCAGCATTAGGAACATTTACAAGCAACCTAATTTTCTGATGAAAAAAATCAATTTAAAAGCCTGATCAGAATAAAAAAAAAAAAGGCTCCATACACACAACTCAATCAGAATAAACAGGCCCTAATCAAGTGAAATTTCTATTGGGTGCAGAGAGGTAGTTTTAACCTTTAACCTTTTTTAAACCCCACATCTTGATGTAATTGCATGGTGACGAATTTATCTCCACGCATCAAAATCATTGCTATTGCATAGATCACACAGATGTTCTGATTAAATGTGTGAGTGCATGGAAATACCAGACTGTAAGTGTAAACAGCTGACCTTAAATCATCGATATGAATGATATAAATCAGAATGAAGAAGTGTATATGTGAACAAAGCTTTTGTGTTAAATAGAATAAAATCCCCATAGGTTCTTTCACACTCTGACAGATTACTAAAGAAGCCTGAATAAGCACTTCTGAATCACCCACAATTCAAGTCAAGTTTGCATTTTCAAGGCTGAGAAACATTTTTTGGGGGCATGTTGGACCAGCTCTAGATGTTTAAGAAGACACTAAAATCTTTCATGTAGTGTGGTATGGGACTATTAAATCTTTGCCGTGAGAGAGGAGTGTCCCCAAGTAAGTTCCCTACAGCTCGCGAGTGTTCGTTAATGCACATTTCCTGTTTGAGGGAAAATTACACAACTGCTATTAAAAAACAGGCAGCAAGAAATTACATTCCCTGAACTGCCGCTGACTAGAGGGCTTTATAAGTGGGTGTTCACAAACTGTTCATCATTGAGATAATTTTAGTGTAAGTAATTCCTTTCCTCAAAGGTGTGTTTATATATTTGGTATTATTAGGTGCCAAGAAACACAGTTGACCCCCAGAATAACTCAGTATCTAAAGACCCTTTCCTGATTCCTAATTACCAGAACAACCGTTCACAATGCTCTGTTAGAACAACAATGAGGCCAGAGGAAAACTACCACCTTACTGTTAGAGAAACACCCTGGACTGTTTCCTTATTGCTTTGACAAGTTTTATAATGACTGAAAGGGCCAGTATACTCTGTCGGAAAGACTTAGAGCTTTTTTTGAGGGGGGGGGTCGCCTCTTTCTAACCATTTCTGTACTTTTACCAGACCAACAATTGCAGCATTCACACCCACTTCAGGCTATGATAGGTCAGCCGTGTACAGGTAAGAATTTACGCTGGGTTTACACTTCTCTGTCTAGCGCTCTCTTTTTCATGTACTATCGAGTGCCGCACTTTAACTGTCTTCCAGGAGAGACTGTCTGAAAAAGCCACCCTCAAACATGGTCAGTTTTAAGCCAGCTTTTCACTTTCTCTTTGAGTGTGGCTGTTTGGATTAGGTATAAACACATTTGATTTTCAATGAGGTCAGACAACATATTGTAAAAACCACATCTTTAATAGTATGACCTGGCTCTAGGGTGATTTATTGGCAGCTTTTGACTGATGTTTATTTTTTTAACCCCTTTCTTTTTTAGTAACTTAATTTCTAAGACTATTATTTCAGTTAGTTGAATTATTTGCACTCAATATTGACCTCCAGATGAACTCTCATCAAAGACACTGCATAATTTAAACCCAAGCGGGTGATTATCAATCATCATGTTGCTGCGGAAAAATTATAGGATGGCATTTAGCCATGTGAAGTTTCATCAATAGCCTCAGTGTAACTTTGAGACAGCCTTGCGGTATATTGTAATGTCTGTATTAAAAAGAAGTACATAAATAAAGTCTGCGAGCTTGCTTTGCTTATTTGGAGGTCAGAAAATTCAGAGGAACTTCCAGTAAATTTTTTCTCTGTTTTGGACAGGAAGATCACGTGTAAAGCGGTTTTCAATGGTACCACTTGTGCAATAAAGTCCACTGCCTACCACAAGGTCCACTGTCTACCACAAATTGTACAGGCCTCTATTCCGTCATGAAACCTTCTTTAAACACAAGTTGAGTCAATATCATTAATATAGCCCAAAATCACAAATCTGTACAACATACGAAACATTCTATCTTCAGACCTTTGAATGACAGAGAAGGGGTCAAAAATAATTAAATGAATACTGGAGGGTTTACAGTGATTTGGGGAAATTCTACATTGTCTCACTTAACTGGACAGTAAGACATCCCCGTTCTAGCACCTTCAATACTGCAAGTCTCATCAACAGTAGTATTTGCATCTCTGGTTGGATTTCATTACCAAACTCTGGAAGTTCACTAACAAAACAAATCATTTTTTCTCCCCACTCTGGAAATCTATGCATCTGTACAGAGCCGTGAATGGTGTTGCTCTCGGGGGTCAGACCATAGACAGTTTGACAAATCTGAACTTTTGCCACATGCACGTGTGATGGGGTCTAGCTTGTAACTATAAATGTTCTCTGAATTCTAGATAACTTCTTGATTATACCCCTACTCAATTTGTGCTCCATTGTGGACAAGATGCACAGTCATGCGCGAGGAACCATCACACTTATCTCCCTCAGAGGTCGATGCACAAAAAGTTCAGCGAATCTGAACTCGTGGTGCAGTGCACTGTCTAGCACAAACTGCAATGCAGGACTCCAGCCAGTCAACAAACCGCTCTCAACATGATCATAAATCACAAAGCTTAAATTCACCTTCGAAAGATCCACAATACGTTTCACATATGACACCCACGATTCTTAGACGCCTGAATGGCAGAAGACTGCTGGGAAAAAAAGGGTTAAATGATGTGTTTTAATATATTCTGGCCACAGATGCTCTTAAGGTGGATGATTTTGGGGGGAGGACCTCGAACATCACCTCTGCCTCACAACCGCTTCCACAGTAAACACTCACTGTACAAACAAAAAATATGAATATCATCTCTGCCATCGTCAGGTCTGCACGGTCCAGCAACGATACGACTTAAGCACCCAAGACACCACCACCAACTCATTTTCAACCACATGTACTTTTTCATTTTCCTCACAAAGCGATGAATGCACGCATAAGTAAACAAATGCATTTGCACATCCAGCCCCCGAACCGTCTCGTTACCTGCACCGCTGGCAGCAGCTGCCGCTCGGGATTAACGCGTTACATCTATATAGCTCCGGCGCGTTGCAGCCCCGCGCAACGCCGTCGGTGTTGACGGAAACGCGGGGGGAGAGACGAAGCGTTTCCCTGCCACGCGTTTCCACAAGCGTCCCCCGCCCCCCCGGGCGGGTCTCGGTTCGCTCCGCGGCGGCTGCGCTTTCTGTGCGTGTCGTCGCGAAAAAGCACCGATAAACGTGCGTTTGTTGCGGTGACGGGGCGGCGGGGGAGCCCGTCGACCTCCGGGCGAGCAATCGGGCGCCGTGTGAGCTTGGGTCGACGATGCGTTTTTAACAGCGTCGTCCACGCAAAGGCGGGCCGGCATCCCTGCGTGGTGACGGACCGAGTATTAGCGAGGTGACCGTGGATATCGGGGCGGGAGACAACTGGGCGTGGGCTCGGTAGCTAGCAGCCTTGACGGCTAACCTTAGCTACGAGTGACATAGCGTTACTTAACGTTATCCCCCGGGCAGCCTACGTGCCAAATCATCACAAAACAACCGTAGCGTTATATAATAAAACAGAAATATTCGTACGCCTCTCTCTGAAAAGTCTTCCTCCTTTTTAATTTGACAACGTGCATTGACTCACGGGCTCAACTAGTTTATAAATCAAACGTCCGACTGGTCTTTTAACTCGAAATAAGACAGCATCGGAGCACGGTGCCAAGTTCGGCCAATTCAGGGGGGTATCGGTTAACAAGCTAGATGCTAACGGGTGAAATAAAAAATGAAGGAGAGACGGATCGTCCACTCACCGGCGGTTTCCACCTCAGCCCCGGGAGTCGCTACGGTTTCCTCCGGTGTGTCTCTTCGCTCGCTTCGGGTGCTTCGGAGGCTTCGGAAAGCGGGAAGTCGACCCGAGCTTTAAAGCGAAGACCGTCCTGAAAACAAAACCAAAAAAAAACCCGCCTTATCTTAATATACCCGGATCCCGGCTGCGGGGCGACCTCATCACACAGCCCCCGCCTGCTCTGCTGACGACGGTGGCGGCTCCCGGTCGAGAGGAGTCTCCCCCCGGGGTCTGAGCGGGACGCGGAGGCGGAGGGCGACGGTAGATCGGGGAAGGTAAGACGGGAGCGGTCGCGGGCAGGAGCGGGGGTCCCGAGAGGAGAGGGGCTTCCTCGACGCTTCTCTTCCCGGAGAAAGAGAAAGAAAGAGAGAAAGAAAGAAAGAAAGGAGGAAGAAAAAAAAAGAAAGAAAGAAAGAAAAAAGCCCCGTCCTCGGCTATGGGAATCGTGATTGGCAAATCTGCACGGCTCGCACGTAAACGCCCGCTAGAGCCCAAGACCATCGGTAGCTAAGGTCCCACCTCCTCCCGGTCAGCTCGGCGAACACAGGCCGAGGAGGGCAGAGCCGCCGCGGGTTTTGTGGACGAGGGGGAGTGATGCTGAGAGAGAGAGAGGGAGAGAGAGAGAGAGAGCAACAGAGAGTGTGTGTGAGAGAGAGAGAGAGAGGGAGAGAGAGAGAGCGGGGGCTGCTGCACATGGTCACGTAGCTGATCGCAAGGGATCCTCAAAACAATGGTTCGCCCGGGAACCAACACGGGTTCCCTCACCGCGACGCACCGGGGATGAACCTGCAGGGAACCGAGATAAAAGATAAAAAAAAAAAAAAGCACCGAGGTGTCCACGACAAGAACAACAGCGCACTGCGAGAACATTTTGAATAACAATGACACGATTCTGCACAAGATAACGAAATAACAAAATAAAACGCGGCGTTGGTATAAATATCAAGATTATAGAGCAAAGTACTTCAGGTTGTGTAGTTGGTGGTATAGTTGAAGTATAATGATGACAATGTATTTTGAGCTGTATGTGCTGGATGTCATAAACGCATCGCATTTGATCTGCAGAGGACCATTTTTTTAAAATACTCGATACTCATACTCATCTCAACAGAATAAACACGATACTTACAACTGCGAAAGTATAAGACATGATTTCTTTTGGTGTCATGCAACTTAATACAAACTCTACACCCAAGCAAAAGGGTCTTTGATAACTTTTTTTTTTTAGTTTCTTCAAAACAGCAAAATACAACTCACCACAGTCAAAAAGAACCGTTTTTATTGGACAAATGTTTAAACAGTCAATTTCGACATTCATGGTTGTAATTATATAAATGTAACTATAAAATTGTAATTGTTTTGGTTCTATATGTTTTTTTTGTTTGTTTTTTGCCAAAGGTGTTTTCAAAACATAGCAATCCAAAGCACTTCTTATTAATGGTTTACAACTGATACATATATATATCAAATAAAATGATAATTAGCCATTAATTAATCCATTAGTTACAATTCATATACTTCATATATATATATACTTCACATATATAATTCAAGTACCTCAGAATGGTACTTTGCCAGAGCTCTTGTTCTAATTTATTAAGTTACTTTTCATTACTAAAAAAAATAAGGGATAACACTTATTTATTAAACTCTTCAAGGTTATATCTGTGGTGAGTTATTCCTGTAGTAATGGTTAATAAGTAATTTACTAATGCCTTATGAATCATTATAAGTCTTGGTTTACCAGAATTTCATTCTGGCTGGTGTTCATCCTTCTCCAGCCTGGTGCTTTGTCTTTTTAACTACCACTTTCATTTTTTAGGTAGTGAACAATGCACAGTTCTTACATTTGATGGATGTCAGCTTCTTAGGAAGCAGAAAACAGGTACCATCTGTAATCACTTAGCTGCAGACTTGATGTCCCCTTAGCTATGAGTATGAATAATGGCATGACCACATTTGTTACTGAGTTTTTAACAAATAGAAATGATAAATACCAGCCAAAGGGGTTTTCAAAACATAGCGATCCAAAGTACTTCTTATTAATGGTTTACAACTGATATATATATATATATGTATATAGCCTCTCAAATCAAATGATAATTAGCCATTAATTAATCCATTAGTTACAATTCTCAAATCATTTAAAGGTTGCCTTAATAGAAAGGGAGAGGGTTGTAATGATACGGAAAATGACTTACAGCATCACTGTTAAGAACCATGTGATTTTAAAACATGCAATAATGTGCATTACTTCAAGCATCAAAAACAGAGGATAAGGGTCATTTTTTGGGAACCTCCATTGGTTCTAAATTGAACCTTTTTTTGTAAGGGTAGTTGTTGAAACAACATGCAGCGTTGACTCATGTCAGCCTGCTATAGTGTGAATGCTTCTGGTCTTCCTCGATGAGGGCAATGATGATGACTCTTGTCTCTTTCCCTAAGTGTTGACGAAAAGAGTCATATACAGCAGAAATTGCCTCATTACATAAACTGAGACATTAGAAATGTTTTCACATTGATTTTGTCATTTACTGTAGAAAAACATGTGACGTGCATTTCTGGGAATTTAACAAAATAAGCCAAAAATAAACAATACACACCAAAATGAAAAATAATCGGAATGCAGTTTTGGAGAATTTCCAGTAGACAATTTCCTTTGTGACTAAGGGACCTAGGCAGACAGCTGGAAGTTGGACATTAACGGAGACCTTACATCACCATTTTCCCATCTAAGGAACACACAGTAACTCTTGGTGTATATATATATATATATATATATATATATATATATATATATATATATATATATATATATATATATATATATATAAGATAAGTTTCATAAAACATTTTGGTAATCATAATTTACAGATTTCTGACATGAAGCTCAGCTACAAAACCAAAAATTGATTTCAGCTTTGGAAGACTGTCCACATGAACTAATACATGTGCCGACTATCATTTATCAGCTCATATTTAACAAGATTGTCACCAATGGACAGGAAGCTGACAGCCTGAACCTGTCATTTATTAAAAGAGAGCATAACACTTGGCAAAGCTGCAGTTCTGCTCTGGTAGTTTTAACAGAAATCCACCAGTTTTAACCATAATTTTCGATAACTTAAAGCATGAGATACTTATAATAGCTCTTTATAATAGCTTTGAATTATATTCCAAGTTAAGCAGAAGGAACTCCTGTTTTCTGGACTGGCTAGTCATTGGGAATCTCAAATATCTTGTTAAAATCAAGAATTTCTGTAGCCTGATAATGGCTGAATTAGATGTCAGCGGTGATACAGAAGTCTGGAAGCAGGCTAGAGTTTCCATACTTCATTCCTGATCAATTTCACTTGTTAGTTACACCCTTACTTTATTGTTCACATTAATGGCAAGAGTTTTCACACATTACTGGAAGCCTAGCACCAACATTTGTATACGGCTTCTTCCATGGTAACATGCATTTGGTCAACCCTGTATCATATGGTGTTAACAAGACTTTTGGTGTTCAACATTTATTGTATAAGAGAAATTCTGACAGTATCAGTGGGAGATTGGATGTGACACATTTGCAAAGCTCAGTGCCATCCCCCAACACAAACATACAAACACACACACACACACACACACACACACACACACACACACACACACACACACACACACACACACACACACACACACACACACACACACGTACACACAATCACGTTTCAGCACTTCCTCCTAAGAAATATGAATACCGTATCCAGGAAGCCACACTTTGGCCACCCAACCCGACACTTCATTTCCTTTGAAACTTGTGGAAGAGCACGACTATTCCCTGATGCACATCACTATGAACGCATGTCAATGAGGTGCAAGTGACAGGGCTGCATTGTGAGATGGACGCAGAGTGGGAGTGCCATGTGACACCCCTGAATGGGCTGCCGGGGGTTGGCCGGGGGGAAAGGATGGCAGCATCCACAAAGACCCATTGAAGGACTGCAAACTAGGTACAAGACTGGCACTGGTCCTCCTTCCCTTCCATGGGGTGGCAGGAGGAGGCTGCTGCTTGGTACTGACTGAATGGTAGGATTATATCAGAAGAATTGGAGAGAGGAGGTTTATTATCACCATGTTACACTTCCCCGAGTCTGTTGTCGGCCATTATGTCCACTTTTGCACATACACTACTGTTTTGTGTGATTTACCACTGCGTCTTGCTCATACAGTCTACAATAGGCTTTTGTTTTGTCTGCGCCACAGAATGTTATAAGATGGCACAAAGTATGCAAGCATGGTTTGTTCTTTGACAAGGTTCAAGGTTAGAACTGTTCATTCTCAGAAAAATTCTGTAATTTAATTCAGTCTCTGAAAAAATAATGGTCAAAAAAGCAAAACTGATGACAGTGTACGTTCTATACAAACATTTTCTAATATTAACATACTACAAAAAGTCTTGTTTTTCCTCAATTTTTTTGAATAATAACATTAGATTTTCAAATATATGAGCTGCCGCTCATTTCAGTCCAGAAGAGAGCAAGCAATGACTCCTTGAATGCTGCTAAACCTGTTAGATTGGCTATGAAGCCACATTATATTGATTATCTTTATTTGTATAGCACTTTTCTTAATAATGTTATAAAGTGCTTTACAAAAAGAAATAAAACCCGACAAGACCCAAAAAGAAACAAGCTGAGAGGAAATAAAATCAATAAAATTAATAAGATTCAATCAATAGGAAAAACTACAAATAAACACCTGTGTCAAAAGGATTTCAGAAAAAGAAATGTTTTAAGAGGAGGTTTAAATGAAGCTAAAGACAGGCAGAGCGTTCTGTAGAG
This sequence comes from Istiophorus platypterus, assembly GCA_016859345.1. Classification (NCBI taxonomy): domain Eukaryota; kingdom Metazoa; phylum Chordata; class Actinopteri; order Istiophoriformes; family Istiophoridae; genus Istiophorus; species Istiophorus platypterus. Next base: position 11,641,627 of record CM029114.1, on the reverse strand, counting down.
TGGAGGCCCTCTCACCATTTGTCACAAACCACACCCATGAGTATCCGGCAGGATCCGCAAAGCTCAGGGATCAAGAGGGCACATACCCGATCAATGGATCCAAGAGGTCTTTGGGTGCCAGGCCATTTAAACCCTTAAAAGTGAGCCATGAAACTTTGAACTAAATTTGAAATCTAACGGGGCAAATGTAGGGAGGAGGGCACAGCGGTGATGTTGGCATGTCTCTTTGTCCTGGTGATGAGTCAATCAACAGTTTTTTGTACTAAATGGAGAAGTTGGAGGGAGCCCTGGCTGATTCCCAAGTAAAGCGCATTGCAATAGACAAGTCGTGTCAAAATAAAAGCATAAACTACTTTCTGTATATCATCAGTTGATTAAAATGACCTAATTTCAGAAATTGTCTTTCTGGAAACACCTTGATCAACTTGGTCGTCTTAACAGAGGTCAATATCAGATATTACTCCTAAATTCCAAGCAGACTGTGTAATATTATTTGAGAGACTGCCAAGATTAGCACCAACAGATCCGACAGAATTAGGGGGACCCAACAGAATGACCCCAGACTTAAATTGTTAAATTTAAGGATATTTTGGTTCATCTAGGATTTAATATCTGAGAGGCAAATTGTGAGTCTAGCAAGGCTGCTAGGATCACTGCAAAGACATTCAGGATTTAATAAAAACATTCTTCTCTATAATTCTGCCAGAATTAGAAAAGTAATATAAACTAATGTATGTACATAGTCATAGTCATAAAGATTATTATCAGTGGAAAAATATTTTAAGCACAGGATAGAGAAGAACAGTGAATCAATTTTAAGTTTTATATGTTATGGAAAGCAAATGTTTTCAGGACAGAGGTTTACAAGGTCTTGTCCAGTTAGTGCTGTTTGTAAAATGACAGCCTGTAAAGACAGGATAAATCCTGTTTCAGCAAGACTAGGAAAAAAACTAACTCATTGTCAAAATCCAGAATAAGTTCAGTGTATTCCCCAGAGGCACTTACTGCAAATGCACTATTACACAGTCAAACAGGCATAGTGCACATATTGAAATACTTATCAATAATTCAAATTACACACCATACAAATATTATATATCACACAATATTGTAAGCCAGACTGACAGTGAAAAAAGGTTTGACAGGCTGTTACACAAATGTTTATTTGCTACCCTCTAGTGGTGACCAGAGTGCATCAGCTGTTTTGATCACTTTGTTTTAAAATTCCAGCAGGAGTCAACGTAGGACAATGAAAAGGTGCACTATAAAAACACGCTGACATTATATTCAGTAGATGTGAAACAGATGAGGCTTCAGACCTACAAGAGGCCTAATTAGGTATTTCTAGCTCCCAGCAGAAACCTGACAATGCAAAGGTGGAGGATGCACTGCATGTATCACTGACAGATAGAAGAAGTGGCTGATATCAGTGGCTGGAAAAGGCTGGACTGAAAGACAGCATAGAATCCCTAATCACGGCAGCAAAAGAACAGGCATTTAATACAAGATCAATAGTGGCAGGGGTCTGAAACACCAGACAGGACCCCATGGGCGGGCTGTGCAAAGACGCTCCTCAGATAGTTAAGCACATAGTAACAGGGTGTAAGCTGCAGGCAGGAATAGCAAACAGGAATGCCACAACCAAGTGGCAGGCACAGTGTAGTGTACAGGATCAACTACACTGAGTATGGCCTGGACGTTCCAAGGTCAGAATGGAAGATACACCCTAAGGTGGCAGAGAAAGACTGAGCTGAGATCCTGTGGGACTTCTAGATCCAGATCGACAAACTGGTGATGGCTGACAAATCCCAGCATTGTGTTGATCCACACAAAACAAAAAAGGCAGTGGTGATTGACATAGCAATCCGAAGCAAGAGCAAGAAGAAGGAACATGAGAAGCTCGAAAAATGTCAAAGGCGGAGCTGGCGGAGCTGGAAAAGATGTAGGGAGTAAAGGCAACAGTGGTGCCAGCGGTAATCGGAGCACTGGGGGCTGTGACCCAAAAACTGGGAGCGTGGCTCCAGTGGATTCCAGGTACAACCTCTGAGGTCCCTGTCCAGAAGAGCACAGTCTTAGGAACAGCTAAGATACTGCACAGAGCACTGAAACTCCCAGGCCTTTGGTAGAGGACCCAATCTTATTTCTTCCAATCTTCCTGATAGGTTTATCATGTTTTTTCAACCTAAAGATGGCCTCCTTCATTTGCATTGACACCTCTTTGGACTGCGTATTAAAATTTCCCATGAAACCCTACCAAATGCAAATTCAACATTTGGAATCAACTCCAGACATTATATCTGCTTCATTCGTCATGAAATAAGAAGGAATCAGGCCAAAACTGGCCGTGAAACTGATTGGCACTCAATTGTCAAATTACTTTCGAGCCTCTGAATATGAGGGACGACTAATAAAAATGGCTGTAATTCCTAAATGGTCTATTCAATATTTTTGTGAAACTCCTTGAATTAAAGCTTTAACCCTTCACTTCAATCACATCTTGATTCCTTTGTTTCAAATTCATCATGATTTTGTACAGAGGCAAAATTACAAAAATTGTGCCATTGCCCAAATACTTAACTGTATATAGAAGGTATATTTTGTTATCTATGAACCAAATATACAATTTCTGTGTGTTTAGAAAAAACACTTAAACTATCAACTTGACCAAAGGACTCTGTAAAGACGGGAGGTTCATTTGTGAACTTCCTGAAACATTATCCCAATATAAAATTTCCTAACATATGAAGTCTATTGGTTTTAAAGAACAAAGCAGTGATTCATTTTATAGCTATGTCGCCCGTAAATCATTTCCCTGTTTTTTGTTTTGCTGTTTTATATTCATAATCTTCTATTTGATGAAAGCAGGATGTAGAGGTTGATTTATGTGGATCATACTGTGGGGGCTAAGATGAATTTCATTGGTGAACCTATAGAGGCCAGAAAGGCACTTTTTTTTTAGGTTACTGTGAAGGCTCCTAAAAATGAGACCCACTCCATTGCATTTACTCTATTGATGTCAGATGTCATGATTACGTTACAGGCTCTGGACTAACATTCACACAGTTCCTGCTCAGCCTGTTGCTAGAGTTAATGCTGGGACAAAGACAGCAGAGAACATTATTTCAGTTCTCAGATCATTACAACAGTTGTCTCTGCTCCATTTCTGAAGAAACAGAACTCTAACTTTTATTAGTTTGGCTACAGATTATGGTATTTATTTTATGCAGCTTTATTGTTTTGGGGTTTTATTTTTATGTTCATCATCTTATATTCACTTGGAATTGAACTTGTGCTTCAAAAGTGCAACTAGACAAAGTGCTCATTAAAGTGCAGAACTCTGCCAAGGTCAATGTTAAACAACATACACTGGACTTCAAAGGGAAAAAAAAAATTCATTGTAAATGATATGGATCTGCCCTAAATTTACTGGGTCAGTCCCTGGCCCATTCCCCTTCCCTCTGCCAAGTTTGGTGCAAATCGGTTTAGTAGTTTTTGCATAATCCTTCTCACAAGCTAACAAACCAACCAACCAACACACAAACAGTGATCACATAACCTCCTTGGCCGAGGTTATAATAATAAACTTATCTTGCCCATGACATGTCAGAAGTAAACCTGCTGCATGGTTTAAGATTACTCAGTAGGCTTACAAAGGATCAGAATGTGTCTACGGAATATGTTGTGGCTTTGATTCCACTTTAGGTGTATAGTTCATATCCACTTTTACAGTCATGTAAACAAAAAATATTTTTTTATCCAAGTGATTAATGCAAAAGAAAATTCCAAAATGCAAAAAAATTCCAAGAGTAAAGTCATTATATACATGGTAATGTGACGTGAAGACTGTCTTTGGGCTTTTGGACCATTTAAATCTTGGATCTATGACAAAATGTATAGAAAATGCAGAATAGGCACAGATGTTTGTATTCTTATAGCATCTTGTAGCATGTACACTATGCTTTCAACTACATATCAATTCCTGCTATGGTTACACACTGGCCGCAGACAATACGATGTTTACAGCTTGGAATTGAAAACGAGAGGAGGATCTTTCATGTGTGTTTGAGAGAGTCAGCACCTCCTGCAGTCTGTGTGACATTTAGAATCAGTGAGGCTGTTGGGCTGCAGTGTATGTTTTGTAACAGGAGAGGTCGACGGTCACATAACTCCCCCAGCTCTCCCACTGGGACACACATAAGCAGTGTGGCCTGTGACGCGGCAGCGTATCCAGTGACAAACACAGTCAGGATGGAAACAAGACTGTGCTCGCTGAGCTCACGTAGAAAATTTACTGTGAAAGCAGCATTGCTGTTTTCTTTGCTTTGTGGCCTGGTATAATAAAAGAGAGTGTATAAGATATATAGTTCCATGGTTTGCCATAGGGTAAATTATTTATCACCTCAGAATTTAAACTTGGATTAATCAATAGTTTTATATCAACAGGGGGTTAAATTTGCACCGGTATATGTCACTTGTAGTGATGCACGAACAGACGTACTGAGCAAATCCCCCTGGGCACAGTTTTGTTTTTACTGCCCGCAACTTTGCTGTTTTGATTTCATTATACCGTTCCCTTCAAACTTTTTTCTAGCAACAGCAGGCAGCTGTTTTAAGTGGAACGCTGTGATAAACACACTGTTCCACTCAGGGCTTCGTAGGCAGGATTAATAATGTAGACCCCATTTTCCTACTTCGTAACGCGACAGAAACACGGCAACAGGCATGGATGAAATTGATGCAATTGTTGTGCAACTTGTTGTAAATCTTGTAGGTCGACTAACAGAAACAACAGCTCTTAAAGCAGCACACTGTATTTCTTTCGTCGGTGTGAAAAAGCGGCACACGGACAAGGGCAGCAACGAGCTGGTGTACACAGTGGGGCATCAGTCTGTTAGAGCCACACTTTATCTTGCTCAGGAGTTGGTAGAAAGGAGAACGACACCGAAAGGAGAACGAGCACTCCAGTAGCACAACTTCAAATACGGCCAAATCAGCATGTTTTGTCTTATCATGACTAAATATGCGAAAATATGTCAGTTTTGTGTTTACAGCTTGTTCCTCTGCCTGTCATATCCCGTCCTGCCTCCCGGGTCATGTTTTCATTCATTCTATTGTTCACTGTATTTCCTGTTTTATTTTGGTTTCACCTACTGTCCCTCTCGTTGCAGATTCTACTTCCTGCCCTCGTGTGTTTCCCGCCAGTGCGATCGCCTGCCCTGTCCCAACGTGCTGCACCTGCGTCTCACCGTGTCCCCTCTCCTCGTGTATTTAGTCTCTCTGCCCCTTTCTATTTTCTTTCGCTGTGAAAAGCGTTCCTGCCTTCTTTCCTTCGGGCGTCACCTTTGCCTCGTCCCTTTTCAGTTTTGTCTATCTGAGTGTTTTGCCTACTTGTGTACTGACCTGTTTTTCAATTAGAACCCTGGTTTTTGGAATCTGGTCTTTTGAATCGCTCTTTGCAGTCCTTTGTCTGGTGGTTTCAGTCGTGTCACTGCCACAAGAGGCAAAAACAATTAATTAATGCTGCCTAAAATAGAATCCTTTAAACATCTTTCCATCTGCTTGACATGTAACACTTTGCTACTCAAAAACTTTCGTTATCTAGGTAAGTGTTAATACTAAAAGATCACAGATGCTGTCTCCTCAAGTAACTGGTGATTGAAAAAAAGCGTTCATGGCTGCAGGTCGCAAAATCAGGACATTGGTCAATCATCCCTTTCCTGGACTTCTAAAATAACCTCCACATCTGTACAGATCAGGTCAGAAGGTTATCCTCTCCCTGTATGAACACTGGATCAGACAAAGCAAAGGGCCTGGATACGGACATAATTACGGTACAACATTTTTTTGTTCTTCAGGCCAAAGATAAGGCAGGAAGCAATATTTATTTTCACGGCCCTCCCACTGCATGTCTATGTTTGTCTGCTTCCTACCTCCTACAGGCTGAACATCCATCTTACTGCCCCTTTTTACTTTGCTGCTTCTATTTGTGGTCCTAACTCGTCATTTCCTGACTCATTAGAGGAAATCAAGGTTGTGGCCACGTTCTCCTGGGACCGACTTAAATCATTTCAGTCATCAGGAATACAAAAAAAAGGCATCAAATTTCATTTTTTCAAGAAGAAGCCAAAGATGAAATTCTTCAAATTTCTTCTACATGCTTGCACAAATATAAAACAATGAAGATGTTACTAGGTTTAAAAAAAGATTCCTTTCTGAAAGCAATGCATATGGCCAAGAAATGGTAAAAAAAAAAACAAAAAAACAAAAAAACAACTCCAGCCTTTAGTAGCAGCTCCCAGGTTCTTTCTTTATTTATTTGAACATAAGGCAATGCTATAATATATAGTGATCATTTCTGCTTTCTTCATGCGCACATGATCTTGCAGAATCAGCAATTTCTAGACCCACTTTTCGTGAAACTTTTTTACAGTTTTTCTTTATATATATATTAATATTTTAAAGAAGAGATTTTCCAAAAAATTCACAATAACTGAAACATGTTGAATGAATCTGGAGGAGACCAAAGTTAGAGATGTGATACTCATGACTTCAAGCTAAAAATAACATTTTGTGGCCTGGGTTAAAAACCAAGGGGGTTGCATGTGAAATGTTCCTTCTTTCGTTTTCACCCTTTTCTGTTCTGTTTGAAAGTTTGTTTCCTCTATCCGACCAGACAGCATTAATAAAAAATGAATTTAAAAAAATATCATTTGCTGGGTAATACAAGCATCCATGCAAAAGATTCCAGATTTACACCAACAAAGTAAAAAGAAGCACAAAAATATAAGAGATCAATATGTCAACATTGTTTACCTCCTTAAAAATCATCATAAAGACAAACTGAAAAAATACTAATAAGTATAAATGAGATAAAGAAAAAAATAACAGTTAACTGGTAAAATGAATACATGTTTGGTAAAAATAAATTGTTTTGATATTTCTGGCCTAAAGACAAAAACAAGTGGGGATAAATCATGGAATTATGGCAAATTAAACAACCGTCATTGACCAAAAATGTATGGTTTACTGATGATGATACCCCGTGAATTCACAATTTGGCCATCAGCACATCAATATATACATATGATGGTTCTGATTTTCATCAATAACATACAAAATGGAAATAAGGAACCTGAGAAATTTCTGTTCCATCTATTCATAATTACTCAATCCTTATCTCTTATATATCTGTCCCATACATGTTTTGTTTTGTTTTGTTTTTTAAATATTGCACGAAAACTTGATAAGTTAAAAGCATTTTGCAACTCCCTCTATTTCCTCTTTAGTCTTTAGGTGAAAATGTAAAAAAGAAAAGGCAATTTCTTAAGACTTAAGTAAACAGAGATAAAAAGAAAAGAAATCACAGAAGAGATTGATGTGGATTCAGTACAGACTGTTATAGTCCAGTTTATAAGCCTCATTTGGTTCTTTAAGAAGGTACAGTAATGATGCAATGACAAAAAATAATATAGTCTCTAAAACCACAGTGGTAGGTGGAATTTCGGAACTTTATCTTTATTTCTACTGATGACAATGCCAGTCTATAAGGATTCATGCTTTTCCTTGTTCTTGGCCATAGTTTTTTCTTCTTACATCGATTTCAGACTGGAACGCAATGGTTTGCCCAATCAGAATTTGATTTAGCAAAGCAGCACATGTAGCAGTTGTCTTTCGGTAGATGGTCACATGCATGCTAAGATTAAGTATACTATCGGAGAACTGAACGATAACGATATCCTGCCCTTGTTCTCTCTCTCTCTCTCTCCCTCTTGTTCTCTGACTTCTCCAATAACTTCATGTTTATCAATCAAACCCATACGCTTATCAACAGTATTTATTTATTTGAGTCTCACCATCATTTCAAAATATATGGTTTCTTTTTGCTTTTTCTTTTTTGAGCAAAATCTTTGCACAGTAGTGGCACAGTTCTTCCAGTTGTGTCCTAGTCAAAGGATTCTCATATTAAGAATAATATATATTTTTTTTTTTCTCTCTCTCTACAGAATAACAGAAAACAAAATAGGGAGGCGAGGGCTTAATTTAAGCTTTACACTTCTGTGTGTGCACACTGTTACCACCACTCAGCCCTAAGATAACCTGATTTATCCTTTGGGCTATTCTATGAGAAAGGCAGCTATCTAGGTAACATGTGCGTTTGAGAGAGACTTGAGAGCGGAGGGAGAAGGGGAGGGAGTGAGGCTCATCACTTTCAGGGAGGAGGGCAGGATTTGGCCAAAACACTTGTGTTAGGGCTCCTTGTTACACTATAACAACAGAAAACTCAGACCTCCGGCCAAGACCTGTTGCGCAACTGGTGGTGTGATAGTGTATACAAACGAAATAGAGTAAGGGGCAACAGACATTAGGGGATACAAGGGGAAAATTCTATCTGGCAATGACAGTGAAATATCTCAAATATAATAATGTCCTGTTTGCTTCTTCTGATTAACATTTGGATATTTAAATTCTTTTTGATACCTCAACTCCTTAACAGTAATTAAATTACTTTTCAAATGACTCACTCATACACTTACCATCAAGTAAAAAAAAATACACACACACACACACACACGCACACACACACACGCACACACACTCAGACACACACACACACACACACACACACACACACACATGATCTGGCAAGTTCTAGTGTGTGTACTGTGTGTGGGGGGGGCATTATATTTATATATATATATATATATGATGTTATATTTTCATTTACATTTTCCATTTTAGTAGCTTAGTTTCGATCATTTACCAGGACGAACGACACAAGGGCACAAGTTAGAATAGTAAAATAGTAGAATAACTGTTAGACAGGGGGGTCACTGGGAACACAGGGGCCATGTGCTCTGTATTTTTATTGGAATTTTTTTTTTTTGGGGGGGGGGGTTTGCACTCTACATTCCACACTGTGAAACAAGATCAACATTGATTATCTCAAAGATACTGACTTTGTAACGTAGCTAAATGTAACTTTTACCTCAGTCTTTTAGCACAATACAATGCATATACACATCAAGTTCTTATTCAAGACCCCTTTTACAATAATATCATTTTTCACGTAATTTTAAAAGTCAGCTGGAAACATTCAACCAACTCATGGAGCTAATGAATCTTAGCCATCTTACTTACCTAGCCACAGCTCACAAAAGCAACAGTAACTAAAGAGTGTGCCCTCAGTTAACTGGGCAGTTGGTCTTGGACTCATAACCTCAGTATTTCTAAAATCCTTTGATCTACTAAATTGAGATATAGGCAACGTCCTGCTCTGAACTCTGCAGCTGATGCCCTGGAGCTCAGTAGTGGATGTACTCTGTCACCCATGCAGGACCTTGAAGTCTGACCAAAGCAAGTTACACTAAAAAAATTAATCTGCCTTTAATGACTGGACTCTGATTTGTCCTTTGCACCCTCCTGACTGCTTCATGGCGGCGTTGGAGGTAATGAGTCACCCCGTAGCATTCAGGCAGGTTGCTTGTTGCCGGGTAATGGCTCACAGTCATGAAAGGCAGCCGCAGCCATCTGACTGACTCCCCTCTTCACCGAGTTCCTGTGCATGCTCCAACTGACCCATCAATGAAAAGCCACTTTCTTCCCCCTCTCTGGTGCATGGCTGTGCAGGAGAGCGAAAGGGAGGTGGGAAAATGACGGACAATACAGTAACCCAACGCTGGCCAGACTCACAATGTGAGGTCTCTGTGCCCTGGTAGACCATCAGACAGAGGGGCCTTTCTCATCATCCAACTGCTTCACCAATCCCACGCCAGCGTTCCTCTGAACTTTATTATGCAGCAAACACATGCATATTCACGTGCTAATCACGTCACCTCAGCCAGGACACCCTGTAAAGTAATTAAGATAGAAAAAGGAATCACATGATCTAAGGGGGCCAATAAATAGAGAGGACATGGCTGCTTTGTGATTGCATAATCCTGTCAATAAAAGAGTGGCTGATTGTTTAATCTGGGTTGATGTATCTTGTAGGGACCCGCAGGATGTCCTGCTACGCCCTTACATTTTTAGCTTCAGTAAGCACAGCGTGGCTCCATCCCATGTCAAAACAATAATCCTATTAATAAAAAAAAATCTATTTTTACACGGCGTGTGTGGAGAATACCAATGAATCTATAAATTACGCTGCACTTTTGTGCTACATCAAAATTGGAGCTGTTTAGTCGTATCTTCCACTGCACTATACCTTTTTTATTCTTCTGTTCAATGCTTGTTTCTCTGTATCTATTTTTTTCTTTTTCCTTTTTTTTTTTTTTTTACTATATTCATGTACATTTAAATATACAGTTTCAGTGCAGTTTGAGTGGCTGGTAATTCCCCAGGAGTTGTGTATTATTGGCTGGAGACGCTGCTTGATGTGCGTTAGCAGTTCACATAGAACAAGGCAGCGCAGACGGCAGCAGGACAGGTGTAACGGAGATCCCTACTGTGCCGCTGTGTCTGATGTCTTGTCTTTTATTAGATGTTATCTGATCAATCTCGGTCTTACATCTGGCGCCGAAGCAATAATACTTTGCCCCGATATCTAATAGTCACTTATTACAAACTGCAGCTTTGATTCCTTGAACTCAACCAGCTCTTTGACCCTTCTGCTAAAGAGCACTCCATCCGCTGACTCTTGACAAGTTTTTGAAGACTCAGTGGATGGAGTGCCAGAATGTTCCTGCTCGGTCCAGGTGCAGACCTCTAAATGTATTGAGCAACAAGAGTTCAGGGCCCGTTAACATGATCTGTCTGCATCGAGTGGATGTAAAACATTACACCTCAGTATCATCTTAAAATATGAAGCTGCAAGCTACATAAAGCTGATCAAGACGTTTCTTTACTCAACTTACTGCAATTGCACTGTGGTGGCACTACCTGTGTGGGTTTATAGTAAATAAAGAAAACTACCAGCTTGTATGTACATTGTGTCATGACCGTAGAAGTAGTAAGAAATTACTTGCTCATTCAGCTTCAGTAAGGTCTGAGGGGAATCTTGTGTCCGTCAGTCAGCACCTGCACTGCTGAAAGCAAAACTTTGTCACACAGTACTCAAGTGAGATTCTAACTCTATTTAAGGTTGTATATGCTTTCACTGATATGGCTGGTAAAATACGAAAGCCGAATAGGCAGTAGAAAGTGAAAGTTTTTGTACAGTGTTGGACACTTGGTTTGTTTTTTGGAGGATATTAGCTTGCATAAGTCGAAGGATCAAACCTGGCTAAGCACCTGTGGTACATGAAAACTTCAGTGTTGTACAAATATTAAGATGACTGGCACTTTATACCTCCATCTTGGATCACAGTGCTGAAAAGGGGTTCTTCATATCTCCTCCTGTGATGATGTGCACCTCTCAGATCAACAGTAACAAGAAAACTTCTGAGAGGAAAGAGACTGGAGCACAGACAGGTTTTTAGCCTTCAATAGAGCAAATGCAAGGAGAGACCACCTGTGTTTTTCTTTGTTTTTACTTTTTCCTTTTTTGCTTTACATTTCCTGTTTGTTCGTACGCTTTAATCCCCGTCAGACAGCCTCTTGTCGGACATGTCCTGTCAAAACTACGACAGAAGAGAACTATTCAAAAGAAAAATATGTGATACCTGCATTTGTCCCTAAATGTGTGTGAAGCTCAGCCATCAGGACGATAGTACACAACGTACCGGATCATTTTATCATTATTCGAAACAACAGCTGACTGAAAGTTTCTAGTGAAGCAGAAAAGTTCACACTGGAAAGATATTTAGGGAACTAGGTTGTTTCATCTTAAGCATGGTGAGCAAGCTGACCTAATTTAACCCCACTATTTAAAGTCAGGTATAGTAACCATACAACCTAAAATACAAAACCAAACGAAGCCAATGAGAACTCTTCTCCGGTTAATAAAGGACCAGTTAAAAGATGGAAACTTTCTGTTTCCAAAGTACATCTTCACTAACAGAGCAAACCTAAACTTTAACAGGGGCCAGAAAAATATCAGACTTTCACTGTTGAGAAGTGGCAGAAAAGACTATTAACAGATCCACCTTAAAACAATATTTGGAGTTTAATTCAGTCGGGGTGTTGGAAGTCCAATGTGAGGATGTTTAACATCTGTCTATGTTGGGAATTTGAACAAAATCAAAGATCCACTTATCATAGAGAAGCATTGCTCTTTCCTGCAGCAGCCTTTGGTTCATTCTGCAGCAGGACAGTGATGTGAAATAGAATGCTATCAGGCTAAGCTAAGCTGTTGACTTTAACAACCCCCTGCCTGTTAAGTGACATATTTTTATATCTATAATTGTGTTAATTTTAATTAATACTAATCAGGTCAAATTCAAATACTTTCTCATATTTTCTTGAAGCAGAAAAGAGTTGAGACATGTACAGCTTTGAAACTGTTTAGTGTTCTTTAGAAGATTAGTCATTCTCTGTTGATTATTCAAATGATTGTCTGACAAATTTCCCTTTTTTTTTTTTTTTTAACAAAGCACAGACACGCCACTGAACAGGAAGGGAGGCAACCTGCAAGATGAACTCCAGCGGTGATTCGCCCGAACACGGACAAACAAGGTGACATCCTAGAGGTGAATCATCCTTATGATTTCCTGTCAATTTATGGGTTTTTGACATGCAGACAAAACATCTGGGGGTGGCCTAATGGAGAAGTTAAAGGGTCAACCTGCCTAAAACAAAACAGTGCCTGCTTCCTGTGGGATTTCCTGCTCAACGAGATGAAACAAATCCACCACAGGCAGCATCATGAGTTTAAAAAGCTGCGTCTTGTCATTGAAAAGACACTGTAAACACTTGTAAACATCTCAGACTTTTATGTTTGTTAATTACTAAATCTAAAAGGCAGATCATTTATGTCCTGCATTAATTTTGTTTGCATCATGTTATGGAGTCTGGCAGAACAGACCTGTACATCACTGCATCATGTTATACCACTGGAGGTAAGAGAAACAAGATTTTCAGGGGACGTTAAGTTACTCTTTTACTAATCTCATGTGAAGTTATGTTCCACTTGATAAAACACACGATTATATATGAATCTGAAATGGTGTTTTACTGGTAATATGGTATATGGTGAAGATGCTTTCACATCTTATGTCTTACATGTCACGAGTGAAACACTTGAAACTCACATGTGCTTGATACATTAAAAAAAAACCTATACATTCACGATACATTTGATCTGTGGAATTTTATGGAGGTGTATCTTTGGTTGGATGAGTGGGACACTTTTTTTGGTGAAGTGGAGCAGTTACTTGCTAAATATTTATTCAGATATCTGCTTCATGGTATTCAGTTGTCAAGCACAGCGCCACTGAATAAAATGAATCAGTAGTTAAATGGAAATAGAAAATAAACTGTCCTTTCACTGAATTTAAAGGCATTCATATTTATATTTGTTTAAAAACAAATGATCAGAAAATAAGTTCAGTGCTTTGGGTGTAGCCTTAATCGTACGTCCTTGGACAGGACTTTTTCAGCATTTGCTCCCAGACTCTTACAGCTCCGGTTATCGTCTTTCATCTGTGGGTGGTTCATATTTTCCCTCTTGCCTTTACTCTACTTTCCTGCATATTTTATTTCACATCTCCTCTCTGCCTGTAGCACTCTGCGGGCTGATTAACATGAAATATGAACTACCCATGCAATGTCACATACTTATACATATTTATGAATTCACCCGACATGTTATCAAAAATGAACGAACAAATCACCACTGTTTAACTGTTTTCTGTTATGAGTGGCTTCTTTGCTTAAAAGTACGGTCTCGCCCGGCCCGAGATCTCCCGGACCCCTTTATCTGAAATAGGAATGAGCAATGGTTATAAGTGGAGTTCAGGCTGTTTTCTTTCCTTTGTCGTGTGCTGCATTCAGATCTATCTATAGATTAAGCCTGAACCATCTGTGACCCACCCAACATGACTGTTATTACTATTATTATCATTATCATTATTATTATTATTAGTATCATTTTCATCATTATTATTGTTATTATTATTATTATTATTATTATTATTATTATTATTATTATTATTAAGGATGTATGTTTGTGTTTGTGTGTGTTTGCATGTGTGTGCTTGTTTGTGTGCGCGTCTGTGTGTGTGTCTGTGTGTGTCTGTGTGAGTGTGTGTGTGTGTGTATCAAGCAGCAGCAGGCTTACTCACTCGGAGGAGGGCTGGTCTTCTGTCGTCACCGCTGCTCTCATTTATAATTAATGAGGAGGCAGCGGCCACGGAAAAAACTGGCTGCTTCTGGTTTCCAGGCATAAATACAAAGCGGAGCCGGGCAGAGGGAAAAACGCCACAAAGGAAAGCGGAGCTCCCTGAGGTTTTTAAAGCTGAAGACCAAGAGAGTCAGGTAAGCAGCTGCTCCACTGAAAACACACACACACACACACACACATTTAATAGACTCCTTATTTAGAACAGTCAGGACGGACCATAAAAAAAGAAAAACCAGGCTCTGTCAGTCTGTCGCTATAAAGAAAAACCCACTGTGAGAGCAGCTCTTTGACCGTAGTTGTCAGGGGACGTGTACACATCACACTAATGTCAGTGTCAGTCAGTTGTGTGTGTGTGTGTGTGTGTGTGTGTGTGTGTGTGTGTGTATGTGTGTCTGTTTGTGTTTGTGTGTGTGTGTGTGTGTGTGTGTGTGTGTGTCGGTAAAGGAAGGAAAACAACCTGTGTTGACCAGAACCGGGTCGCATCAGATGTGAGTAACGCTGATGTGCCCCTAAGTGTCCGCGTAGCGTTTCCAGCGGGACGCGTCCGACCCGCTCGGAACAAGTTGGGTTTATTTATCACGGGTTATAACGTCGCGCTTTATCTTCGCTCGGGCTCTGGTGGATTTTGACAGCGTTTGGCCAGTGACAGACAATCGGTCGGGGAAGTTTGCTTTTGTTTCAAACAGCGGCCGCTTTGGCATCACAGCTTATACGTGGCAGTAAAGGCTTTTACTGTACAGCTGAGGTGTCCAGCATATAGAGCAGGTCTCTGAGTTTCTGTCTCTGACTTTTCAGCTGCTGTCTTCGGTCTGATTTTTGTTTTTTCCTCATCTGTTAAGATGAGCCTCCTTTTAATTATTAATATTTTTGCTATCACTTTTAAGCCACCCTTTAATAAGAGCATAAGCTGCAACCGGTTTCCTAATTAGTAGAAAATATGATCATCTACTAATGCTTCATACATAAATGAAAATAATAAAAGCTCAGGTCGAGAAAAGATCCGTTTATCGGTGTTAATGAAGCCACTGATAAAAGGTTTTTAATCAATCAAATCTGAAGGGATGAATGTTAACAAGTTGGTAATAAATGGATTTTGGTTCAAGGGTGTAGCCAGGCAAACCAGGCAAAGGCTTTTTTTTCACAACCTGGAAAATGAAGAACTTGACAACTAGTTGTTATTTTAAACTCATAAAAATACAAGTGCCACATCTTCATTTATGAATTACATTTCCACCGTCCTTGGTTAAGACGTGTGTCTTTTTGTTTACAGAAACATACTTAAAATTAACTTATGATGTACTGTATTTTTCTTCTTTATCTTCTAGTTATTTTCTTTGTTTTTCTTTCTTTATTCTGTATATATGTAACTATTAGTGGTGTAATTTGACTGTCATCTTTCTGTATTTCTGACTGAATTATTGAGTCTGTTTTCTGAGTCTGCGCTTTTGTTTACTACAGTAGTCTCTCGGGAACTGTTCTCCTCTTTATATGCACCAGGGGAACGTTCAGTGTGGTGTGCAGTAGCCCTTTGGTAGTGTGTGTGTGTGCGTGTGTGTGTCTGTATACGTGTCTGCTGCCTCCACTCCATCATCCCAGCTTGGGATAATCAGAGCTGGGAAAGAAGTGTGGAATCTCTGGCCTTTGGCACAAAACCCCCAGACTACACTTTAATTTCTTTAATGTGGGGATGTTGAAATGTTTGTTATCATGAAAATACACACATGGGACTGACAACGCAAATCCACAATTAAAGGAGACAGCAAAGGAGACGGCAATTAACACAATTAAAGGAGAGCACAAAGCAGTAAAGGAGAGGGATCGAGTCAGTCATTAAATATATTCCAAGCTGGCCCTGCTCTGGGAAAGGCTACCGGCAGGCGTACTGTACTGTAGATTGCCATTTCTAGGTCAGTGGTAGTCCCCCTCCCTCCCCTCCCCTCCCCACCTCCTCCTCCTAACTCCACCCCACCCTGAGCTGCCTATCCACCCAAGCCCAGAACACACATTAATCCGTGGCGGTGGTGTAGAACATGGAGTGGGGGCATGTGGTGAGTGTATTAACCAGGTACTGAACTACAACCAACAAGGATGCACACAGTCTGTCAGAGAAGCCAGCGTGTCAAGTGATCACATGGTGGCTATGAACTATATGGGTCATTCATTTAAATTCATCATGGCTTATGCATTTGTAGAAGCAGGGGGATTTTTGTGCTGCAATGGGCTTTTAGTGGACACTGAATCTTTACAGCTATGATGTGGAGTTTTCCCCAAAAAAGGATGAAAAGATGTTGCAGTTAGTTTCCTGCATTACAATAGATTGACACAATTCTCTGACCTCATTAGATTTTTCTAATGACCAGTAAGGGCCTGAACCTGCCTGGTCATCCTATTGTGGGTAGTATAGTAGGGATTTGGTACAACTACACAGAATTAAAAACTCCAGCAACACTTGCAGTGTTAAGAGCACATTACAAACATAATGCAGTAAATTTTAAGACAAATGTTACTTATGAACCTGGTGAAGGTGATATTGACACGGCCATTTATTCTAATATAAAAAGATTCCTAATATGATCAATAAACTCCAGTTTACAGATGAGTCGTTAAAATCACTGGGAGGTCAAGTGAAGACATTTTTGTAGTCACCTGAGACCAAGCGAAAAATGTTTACATTGAACTTTTACAAGTGTAAAGTTTACACTCCAAAACCGAAGGTCGTCACTTGGCCTCAGGTTATTTTAACAACTGTAGTGACGGTCATTCCAACAGCCAGTGGCAGTAACGAACCAAGTGACATCGATGACCCCACTAGGTCTAAATACCTGGGTTTCCCCACCAGTCAGTCAGAACCGAGGAAGCCACTTGGATGAGAGGTGACGTGCCTTTAGGATCTAGAACCAAGTCCAGTCGCCCTTGACTTGATTCTTGCTGGACACCTAAAATCATGTGCTCAAAGTAAAGTTCATGACTAGGAAAACATGACACTGCATTTGGGAAAAATAAAAAAACAAAACAGTCAACATGATACATCAATTAACAGAACAATAGCACGTACTGCTGCATCTACCTTTTGTCAGACATGTTGTCTGAATTTGTAGTTTACAAAGCGGCGTCCCTTCGTGACCCTCATTTCGAGCAACTGTGGAATATAAAAGAGAAGCAGTCATAGTACTGAAATACGGAAAACAGTCGATTAAATTTTTGTGCCACCTATTAGTGCAGGAAGCAGACGTGTTAGCCTCAATTCAAGACCAGTGATTCAAGAAGCAAATTACATCCAACCATCACAGAAGAGCCTTTTTGTCTAAGGTGTATTAGTGGGACACTATTAATTAGCCTAATTTTTACAACCATAATTTTTGGCAATGCTGCCATAAATATTTTATCATTGCAAAAATAAATACAATGGACCAAAATCACCCAACATCAACGTTTACTTTTATGAAGACCAAGAATGAGGCTATTCATGGGGATGTTGTTGCATCAATATCTCAGCCTCAGATTCTAGGGATCTGATTGATGAGTCGTTAAACTGTTTATGCAGCAGAAAATATCTGAACGGCTTTAGATTCACAGAAAGAGACAGAAATGGAATTGAAACTGGAATTTATTTGGCACATAGAAACAACTTGATTCAGTGTAATTCTGTGGTTTAAGCAGCAGTGTGTGGGAACTGCAGCAGGAGACTGGAGTCTGATCAGAGTGAACCAACACGCGTCTCCTAGGATCATGCAGTATAGATGGATTGAGTTATTGTTACTTCTTTTTCTTAAATCACAGTTATATATAGTGGTATCATATATTTTCTTGAAAATTTATTGTCAAGCCGTTTCTTCATAAAATAATCAGATGAAAACAATCAGACAAGAATGTCGTTTTTTTGTCAAATTCAGTGATTTGGAGACCTGACAAATCAAGAAACTGCATCTTATTGATGCACAAATTCTATATATTACAAGGTACTAGGTAGAATTGACTACTATCGCCACATACAATATTCATTATACAGGGTAATGAAGTGGCATTTCTGTCAGTGGTCTGGTTTTAAGACCAAATACAACAGAAAAAAAGACATAGAACAAGCAAAAGGCACTACAGTATTATTTAGTTGAGTAAGGTGCAATGAATGAACATTAAAAATCCAATAGCAACAGTATAGCGAAATCTTAGACAACAGACAGATTTATATCATTTCCTGTTATATATTGTCACATGAATCTGCGCAGTGTGACAACCAAGACAAGGGTCATGAAATCAGGTCAGATCTTATGTATCTATCCATCCTGATTATCAGCTTTAACCCACATTTATGTAGGAGGTCAGCGGTCGACCACTTCTCTGGTAGAATTTGAAACAAGACGTTACAGCGATTTACAGAAAACCCTGTACACATTTTGTCCTATTTTATATGTTTTGCATCACATTACTTGAACTAATGTTCCACACACATCTATTTTCTTGTCCTGCTCGCTAGTGGTTTCCTGTGTGACTCCCTTTGTCAGCACTTGTTGATCAGGTGACTCAGCCGACTTCTTTGGTAAGATTGACAATTTGCTTACGGCAAAGTTTATTAGCTGTCACACTGGAAGTTCAACGTTAAAAACAAGTGAATACGACAATATCCTGTGTCAAAGTACATTTTTAGTGTTTCTGTAGTGCATATACTGTTCATACATGTCAAGTTCTGGCCAATCAGAAGAAAATGAATGACCTCATGTAATTGAGGATAAATAAATAAAGATGATGGCTCATGTAAAACACATATAAGTGTTTGATATTTAGGTCCAGTGATTTTTTTTCTGCTCTGTGATCTCAACTTGAAGGAAACTCAGTGTGTATTTTCTACACTGTACCATATGCACCGCGGTGTGTCCAGCGTTGCTGTGGTAACAAAGCAGGGAATGTGTGTATTTATGTGTGTGTGCATATGCGTTTAACAGCAAGATATTATTAGTCTTACTTCAGATGGGTTGATATTGTTGTTCATGTATGTCGAGACAAGGAAAACCGACACATAACACATTAAAAGCCATTAGATAAAAGTTCTTTTGATAACAGCTTTCTTTACTATATAAATATAGATAAAATAATTACACAATTCATTTTGCATTTTAACAAGGTTAGAATTAAAGTATGTAAATTACAGAGAGGTAGAAAACAAGGGGAACTGGGAGTCCCAGATATGCAGCTATACTATCAGGCAGCACAAAGACGGTACACAGTAAATAAATGAATATGTGTATCCACTGACACCGAAGGACTTTCCCTTTGTAAATTATGAAAAGCTAAATCTGGAGGTTTTACCCCTGTACAGCAGGATTTAGTGTTAAGGCTAGGGCAAGAAAAGAGCCAGGACCAGCTTGTAAAACTCTATAAAGGGGGAATGATGGAGTCATTTTAGGCCTTAAAGAGTAAATATTCTTTTCAACAGTTTTATTTTTCATCTATTTGCAAATCCATTCCATTCCAAAAGAAAACCTACAGGCTCCAAACGCCTCTTTTTTGGAAGATATCCAACAGCCAATGCCGAATAGATTTTTCTCCTATGTCACTGAAACCTTTGTATTAAATTTATTTTATCTACTGATCACAGAGAAAGCAATGATAGATGGACATAAATATCAGAAGAAAATATCTGTGCATCAATTACAGTAAAAAAAACAAAACAAGAAACCCTTACTATTCTGAGCAGTAACACTGATTGAGAGACACAATAATAAATTTTATACATAGGCCATTGTACAACATTACTGAGAGGCAGTCTTCGTCTAAGCTCTCAAAAATGTAGTAAAAAGCCATTCAGAAATTGGTACGCATGCACATATGTTTTTGAAATGAGCAAAAGTACAAAAATTTTGGAGAAAAGTGAAAGATGAGTTGGTTACTTTGAATGGATATGTCTTGGAGCCACCACCCCTTCAGTGTATTTAGGCAGCTAGACTGGACTGTGTATGGAACAACCACAACGCCGAATTGACTGGAATACTTTTAAATATAGCAAGAAAGACCTCTGGATTTCTAAGGACATCCCTGCACTGGCAGATGGGTTAAAGGAGTTACTGAGCGTGCTCTCTCTGGAAAAACTGACCTACAGCCTTCTTGACAATATCAAGGGATTTTTTTTTAGGACTTATTAAGATAAAGCAACCAGTCCTGGACACCATGGACTTGGTTCTCCCCCTGGTAACATTTCCAATGATATACGTCTTCCATGGAAATTTCTCTCTAGGATTAAAAGGAACTTTCACTAAATAGACTACCCACTGTGTTGCCCGTACACACAGCTCTCCATACATTTTCAGCAAGCAGCCTTTGTACTGGAGTAACAAGGTTGCTTGTGTATTCCTCCTTCTTAATGTTACTGTCCCTGAGCAATTTTACTATAATTAAAGAGACTGCAGTAAGCAATCATTTATTTTGTTTGTGTGTGTTGAGTCTGTTCACAGGCAGAAATAACAGGGTTATCTCAGGACTTCTAATTTGGCCTTATCCTCAGAAAACAGTGTTGTAGTACAGGATACACACTTGGTATATGGAACAATGTAAACGTGTCATGGAGTTAATCACAGCTACAAACATAGCTGTAAATTTGCATCATGAGGAATACGAATAAGCAGCATTATCAGGTATAAAAGGGGTTAGTACAGTCAGTACTTAATAAACAATATGAAGTTTCATGCGACCCAAATTATCGGTCTAATGACATTAGTTAGCCAAATTCTGTGCGGCCTCAATCTGTAGGTACACTGATCAAGTTTTAAAGTTTTAAATCGACAGTTCTCCTGAATTTTTCCTCAATTACGCCTAATGGTATGTAGTCATAATGATAGTTTTGGTTTAATTCGTCAAGGTTTTTGAAATATGCATCTGCTCCCCAATACAATGCAGTTGAGTGCAATTTTATTTGTGGTACTCACAGCATTGAAAAATATTTTTAAAACGTTCACGAGAAGCACCTCTTTCCAGAAACAATTACCCCATTACTCTGGATAATCCTGTCACAGCTCAGGATGGGCTGTGACAGCCACAATAGCATGATTAAGAGACACTGGTCAAAGTACAAAACAGGTCGCCTTTAGTAGGGCTCAGCAGATAAAAGCAGGGAGGAACAAACAATAAGTGATGTGAGGATGTTGGGCAGTGGTTGGAAACAGGCAAGCAGGAAAGCAGGCAAAGAGGCAAAAGAGGCAGGCAAAAGGCAAAATCCAATAACAGGCAATCAAAAGACAGATAAGGAGGTTTGAAAGCTTTAGCCCAGAAGGCACAATAGACAGTCTGGCTGAGAACAGGTAGAAAGGGGCCAGTAGACATACTAGGAGCTGATTAGAGATTTAGGGAGAGGTGAGTAGGTGGGCAAGGTCAGGTAGAGAATCAGGTGGCTGAGAGGTGGGAAGGGCAGGGGGTTGCCGCAGGAAAGGTGGGAGCTGCAGGGTCTGAAATGACAAAAGAGTCAGGGACATGGCGGGGACAGGCAGAAAATGAATGGAAGCATGAAAGAACTGTGACAAATCCACAGACTTGCCATCACCAGTTTTCACTGGGCCTATTTTCTACCGAAGAAAGCGCGTTTATAGCATGTCCAATTGATTATCTGGAATAGCAGGGACATTGTTTCTTAATGAGCCCCTGAAGTCCTGAAATATGATATTTTTTTAATCTTGTGATTATCAGATTTTAATTTATGTGCACAAGGTTGGAAAATTTCTTGACAACATATGTCAAACTGCATTTGCAGAGAAGCTATGATCAGTAGCTGAAAATACCCACTGGGGAATGATATGGTAGTGTATAGGAGGTAACTGGTAACAGAAGTGCAGCCTTCTATCACTCACCCACCCAGCGGTCTTAATTTCTCTTATTTTTTAAGGCAATTTCCATGTAATTTATAGGACATTATCTCTAAAATACATTAGGAGCAAATGTCATCCCCTGACTCAATGTTATGCCAAATATGCCATTTTTAACTTGGGTCTGTGTCTTTGATTTGTCCTCAGACTGCATTGAAGAGGAGCTTGGACGGCATGCAAAGTTGTGAAATTTCGTCAGACAGCACTGATGATCCTCTTAGTAGTGGCCCTCGCACTCATCGGCAGCCTCGAATAGTAGTGATTGGTGCTGGCTTGGCCGGCCTTGCTGCAACAAAGGTCCTACTGGAAAACGGCTTCACAGATGTCACTGTTCTAGAGGCATCAGACCACATCGGCGGGCGAGTTCACAGTGTTCAGCACGGTGAGAGGACGTGTCCCTGTTTCCCTGACGTTACCTTAAACTTTGTGTTAAAATTACTTATGAGTAAATCCTGGAGACCAACTGTGCCCCCTCTAATAGAATGACTGAAACTACAGGAGGGCTGCAGCCCCAGAACAAATGATAACGTGTAATCACATGCTAACGGTGTGAAACAGTTTTAGACACCTATAACCAAAGTGAAACACATTTATTTGGTACAATACGACTCTCTGTGGATATATCTCTCATTTTGCAAAACCTAAACCTAAACCTAAGCCTGCATTCAAGCTAAATCATGATGTGCTACATTACATTCCCAGTACTGCTAGTGCACTGAAAACTCTTTATTTCCGCCGCCTTATTTTCCATCTAAACATACAGAACTTTCATGGGTTATCATGACTCATGACCCATGACTAAATGCCATGAACTGTTATTAGTGGTATTGATCTTCTCATCTTGGCAGCTATAAACTGTGGTCTTCCGCTTATTGGAAGATCTGGTTCCCCAGCTCCTCCAGTCTGCACGTTGACGTGTCCTTGGCCTGAACCCCAACACATTATTGCAATTAATGTCTGTACCATTAGAATGTGGGAATGGGTGAATGTGACCTGTGGTGTAAAGTGCTTTGAGTGATTGATAAGTCCAGAAAAGGGCTATCGAAATGCAGTCCATTTAACATTTATCTGACTCTTTGCAAGAATTTCCCAAAACTGAACCATTGCTTAAGGGTAGTTACTTATCCCTTTTAAACTAATAAATGAACTGTTTGATATCTTTTGAAGTCAAACAATAACTGACTGTTTTTGCATTTTGCTGTGGGCACGAAGATATATATATATTTATTTTATTTTTTGTTCAGCTAAATCTAAACAAAGAGCGATTCGACCTCTGATATATGAACAAAGAATCTTCTGATACAATTTGGAGTTAGAATTTTAAAAGCTTTGTAGCAGAAATAGTATTAAAAAATCTGAATTAGGCCTCTTTCATATCAAAGAACTGCGTGTCATACGCTTTTTCCCTGAAGTCACATTAATTTAAATTGGTAATTACTTTGTATTTACTTTGGAAAACTGTCCAATCAGGCAACCATTCATACGCACAATCAGCTCTGTTTCCCTAAATAACCTCAATTACTACACTTATCAGATGCATGCCCAGGTCCAAGAGAAATGAGAGTGCTTTTTACTTGGTCTGCTTGGATGACGCTGGTACGTTTTTCCAACAAAGTTAACTGAAGTGCAGGTCTTGTGCCTCAGAAATTTGCCTGCCTTTCTTTTCCATTATGACAAACTCCTCCAAACCTGTGCTTCATCCACATGGATAAGGCATCAGTTATGTAAATACTTTTTTATGTGCTTAGACATTTCCTAAACAAAGAAGAATTTAGTCATTTCTTTCATTTCACTGGCCTGTTTTTATAATATGCATTAATGTAAAAAAATACAGCCTGTGATGCCATCATCAGGAAAATTATATAATTAATGGTATTCCAGTGGGCTTCAGTATCTACAGCATGTTAATTGAGTTGACCTTCTTCTAGAACTGCCTTATTATCTACAACTCAACTGTGGTTGTACCATGGCAAAGCAGAATTTATATCCTGTTTCATTCAAGACCATGTAGGAGACACCAAGTTCAAAGCAATCCAACTTTTTTAAACTCAAGCTGATCTCTGTTGTAGGAAAAGCAACTTTGGAGCTTGGAGCCACCTGGATCCATGGTGCCAATGGGAACCCAGTGTACCACCTGGCAGAGGACAACAGGCTGCTGGAGCACACCACAGACGGGGAGAGGAGTGTGGGACGCATCAGCCTCTATACCAAGAATGGTGTGGCTCATTACCAGACCAACATCGGGAAGAGGATCCCCAAGGACCTGGTGGAGGAGTTCAGTGACCTGTACAATGAGGTGAGGGGACACATATGCTCACCGTTGCACATAGGCACATGTGTGAATTTGCACTTGGATCTACAAATGGATGTATACATGGACTAGAACACACAGATACTCAATGTTCAGCCTGCCTGACATCAAAAAATTTACATTAAAAGATGCCACAAACTGTAAACAGATTATATAAAGTCATCAGTAACTCTTTAACAAGTCATAAAATTGAACAATGGGTCATGGTTGTTCAAGCTATAAAACTAGTGGAGGTACCAAATTTTCCACAGATACTAAATATGCTGGCTGAATTTGAAGCAACGTGCATAAAATGATGCACAAACCATCGAGAATATAAAACACGTCTTTTAGTTTGAAGAACATCATATGGCTTCAATAAGTAGTTGAAACAAGTTGATACAGAATATATATGATACTGTCAGACAGTGAATTCAGATGATTTTTTCCAGCTTTAAAGCTTCTTAAAGTGAAACAAAAAGGGAAAACAGCTAATTTCCATCAGTCTTAGCACCAGACCTGTGTTTATACTGTTTATATCTGTGACAACGCTATCAAACATATCCTCGGCCTTGAGGTTGTCCAGTGCAAGACCACCAAAGCAGGCTGATTTAAACAAGGAAAGGCCATTTTTGTTAGCTCAGTTCTCTGCTCTCTGCTCCGTAGCAGCCCTGTGTTGTTGTTTAAGTGGGGCACATCTGGAAAAGCAGTAACAGATGGAAGGTATAGAGCTGGCAGAAAGCATTTTGTTTTTGTCAATGCTTGGACAGCTGTGTTTTCTGTGTGTACCTTGTTACCTCCAGGTCCCATCTTGTCCACCGTCCTCTAGTTTCTTTTGTGGTTTATTTCTACATTTTTACAGATGTAATGGACAAATTCTTCTCTTCTCTTTGGGGTATAAAGATAAAGTTGACTTGACTTGAAAAGACTCCAAGCTACCATCTCCAGGGGGTCCTCCAGCCCTGACTGACAAACTGTAGAAGGATAAAAAATATAGTTTACCGTCACAGAAGGCCAAGAAAACCAGAAAAGATTCACATCTGAAAGCCTGCAACCAGTGAGACTGTGGAATTTTTACTGAAAAAAAACAACTTCAGTAATTAATCCATGATCCTTTTCTGACAATTAATTATTTCAGAACTATATCAGCACTAAGCAACCAGTTCATAGCAACATGTTTATTTTTCATGTACCGCAAATAAGCTGTACAAGTTTGTTAAGCGGCATAATGCTAGTACATTCACCATCTTTGTGATTCAATTTTTTAAGCTGATGCAACAGATACAGATAAAATCATGTCACATAATACAACATGTGAAATATTTGATAGTTGTTTTTCATTATCTGTAGTTATAATGCCAAATAATAAACAGACCTTGTCTGCAACAAATGCTTCATTTTAGCAAATAAAACACTTAAACTAAATAAGCACTTACAGTACGGTTGCAGTCAAAGATTTGAATAATTGTTCAAGTTGAAGCCCAACTGTATTAACAGAGTCTTGGTATTTGCTGTTAATATTTTGACTAATTGAATCATTGGTGTTGTTTTGACCTGGTTCTTTCTTGGAAAAACGTATATCATCAACCTATTTCATCAAGGAAGACAAGTTTATTTAAAAAAAAAAACAGCATCCTAGTAACACCTTGACAGTATTGCAACATTTCTTCCTCCTCTCCATTTCCTTCTCTTTAGCAAGGTGCAGCTCCTCTGGCTGGTAGCATTTTTTTTTAACGTGCTGTGCTGCCCGAGATTTTCTGTCATGCCCGAACGAGTTTATCATTTGACCCAAGCGAGTGCTGAGTCGATCTGCTCTCAACTGAACTAAACTGGTTTCTCTGTTTCCTCTTTCGCTTTCTTATGCTTTCTTTCCGTCCTTCCTCGTTCTTCTTCCTCCTGATCATGCCCCGTCTCCCACCCTTTGCCCTGCTTTAGGTGTATGAGCTGACTCAGGAGTTCTTCCAGAATGGGAAGCCAGTTTGCGCTGAGAGCCAGAACAGTGTTGGCGTCTTTACAAGAGATGTGGTGCGCAAGAGGATCATGTTGGATCCTGATGATTCTGAGGGCACCAAGAAGCTCAAACTGTCCATGCTTCAACAGTACCTCAAGGTGTGTCTGTGTATGTTTGTATTCTAAATATCCATGTCTATCTGTGAGTGTGTGACACTGTAGCAGTGTATAAGCCCCTAGGTACCTCTTTTCATTTTGTAATTTCTTACTTCTTTAAAGAAAAAGTGCATTTGTGAATCAAGAAGTGTTTTTGCTGTAACATCCTATAAACTTGATTTAATGGTGATGTTTGGTGACGAGTTGTTATTTACTTCCTCATAAACTATGATTCATGTAGATACCTACTGAAAATATTGAGGCTTGGACTTTTTTTCATCTCAAGTTTCACAGGCTCTTTCATGTCTTTATTGTGGTGTGTTGTGTTCACGTGTTAAGAGTAGCGCTTTACTCGGATTTTTGTTCTGAAAAGCTTGAATACAATGTAAAAGAAATCCAGTTCATATTACGAGTTGTTTATTCTGTCATAGAAAGGCGACATTTTAACAAGCAATCAATGAATTACACCAGTGAGACAACTGATGATGATTTACAGTATCCATTGATCTTTTGACTATTTTCTTAAATAAACGTTAAGTCTAAAAAAAATGTTAGAGAAGAGTGAAAAAATGCCTGGCACAAATTCCCAGAGCCCACAAGGATGTGTCCGCGTCATCTGTTTCTACTGTTTTCTATAATGAAAATGGTAAACTTTCTATGTTATAAAACAGACAAAAGGAGAAAACTGACATTTGAGAGGCCACAATCAAGTTGGTTACGACTCTCATGTCTGTCCTTTAAATATAAGGCTACAGCTGGAACCA
This sequence comes from Istiophorus platypterus, assembly GCA_016859345.1. Taxonomy (NCBI): domain Eukaryota; kingdom Metazoa; phylum Chordata; class Actinopteri; order Istiophoriformes; family Istiophoridae; genus Istiophorus; species Istiophorus platypterus. The sequence goes on along the minus strand of CM029114.1, from coordinate 11,614,402 downwards.
GTTAGCTTAGCCTAGGGCAAAAAGGGGGGGATCAGCTCGTATGGCTGTGTCCCACAGTAAGAAAAAATCCACCTACCAGAACCTCTAAAGCTCATTAATTAGCACGTTACATCTTGTTCTTTAATCAAAGTGGAAAAAAATGACTGTGTTGCTGTGGTTTCTCTGGCAGACTATTTCTTGGCTACAGTCTCTAATGGTTGCCTGACATCCGCCCAGTGCCAGAAGGCTTATGTCAACCATTGAGATCAGTTTAGTTTCTGTTGATCTGTAAATTAATTAGTCATCAAATTGTTTTAGCATAAAGTGACAGAGCTCAACATTTATGTTGCTGGAATTTTGTACCAGCAGATATTAAATGTATTCATGTTAATTGAGCGCTGCTCCATATGCATCTACCCACACACAGAGAAACCCACAGGACACAGAGCATGTTTATAAATGCATCAGAGAAGATACAGTGGCACATTAGCCACCAGGCATCCGCTTCCATGCTGGCTCAACAGCTAATGAGGTAGAAGCAGTAGCAGTTTTTTTTTTAGCTTTTTAATAACACATCACTAGAATGTGTCCTCTAAATAAAACATACCATATATTTCCGACATGTTTCACACCCAGTTTAATCATGCTGGTTTGTTCGGAGCTGCAGCTGTAGAGATGAGTTGTTTACATGTAGAATAGTACAGCACCTACAACAAAGTATTAATTTAATGGATGTAGAGAGTAAAATTGAATTGCAAAGGGGTGTTTCTGCAGAATGTTGCCTTTGGATCTAACAGCAAACTGGTGATTTTTGATTGCAGCATATTAGACAGCAGGCCATTCGGCTGGAAGTACCGACAAGAAATGTAACTGATCTGATTTTCTGTGTTGATATGTTCTCCGGTTTCAGGTGGAGAGTTGTGAGAGCAGCTCTCCCAGTATGGATGAGGTGTCCCTAAGCGAGTTCGGCGAGTGGACAGAGATTCCCGGTGCGCATTATGTAATTCCCGAGGGTTTCATGAAGATCATTGAGCTCCTGGCCCAGGACATCCCCTCCCGCACCATCTGCCTCAGCAAACCCGTCCGCTGCATCCACTGGAACTACTCAGCCCAGCATCAGGAGGTAATCGCCAAGAGCAGCGTCACAAACCAGGACAACAACCACAATGAAAACAACCACAGCTGCCAACTTCACCAGGACCCTCTGATACTAGGTCACCCCATTTGCGTGGAGTGCGAAGATGAGGAGTGGATCACGGCCGACCACGTGATCGTGACAGCTTCTCTGGGAGTGCTGAAGCAGAACCTTGAAGCCATGTTCTCCCCCTCTCTGCCTAAGGACAAGGTGCTCGCCATCGAGAAGCTCGGCATCAGCACCACGGATAAGATATTCTTAGAGTTCGAAGAACCTTTCTGGAGCCCCGAATGCAACAGCATCCAGTTTGTGTGGGAGGACGAGGCTCAGCTTGAACAGCTGGTCTACCCTGAGGAGCTGTGGTACAAGAAGATCTGCAGCTTTGACGTGCTCTACCCGCCCGAGCGCTACGGCCACATGCTAAGCGGATGGATCTGTGGGCAGGAGGCGCTGTACATGGAGCGCTGCGATGACGAAACAGTGGCTGAGACCTGCACTGAGCTCCTTAGGCGCTTTACAGGTCAGACAAACAAACACACAGGGGAACAGAACTTTATATCGTGGTTCCCCATCATACATCCTGTTTATGCATTAGAAGCTTTCGTGGGATTTCTAGATTGTTATCTACATCTGATTTCATTCAGCCCCACTTTTAGATACTTTACCTCTCTGACTGTTTCCCAAGAGGAAAGACAAAACATTATTCTGACCCATATTGGGAAGATTTTATGACATTAAACAGACAGGATCAACTTCCATCTTCCATCTTTATCCTACTTAAGCTTTCAGTAAGAATCGGTAATCTAAAGGAAACACAATAGCCTTGGTTGACTGAAACTGCCAGGCAGCTCAGTGACTCATAATGAAACATGACTTGTTTGAGTTTGGTCATTGTGTGTCATATAAAGGAAGTGACATAAGTTTTACCTGTGACATAAGTGGCTCTCTCATGAAAAAAAGGAAACAGTTCACATATAACACGGCTTAATGACTCAGGCGTCTGTTTTTTTTTCAGTGAGCAACAACTAAATGGTCTAGTGTAAGCACCACTAAAGTAACACTGGGCAGAAGCACTTATAATAACAATAACAACACTAATGAATGTTGAGTAGTAGTGGGTTAGTAGAGTGATCATACATTAGAGAAGGTAAAGAGGCCTCCTCTTTTACTGATATTTGATCAATCCATCTTTTTCATGTAACACAAACACACAGAAATGGCTTGAGTGCCTTATCGTCTCTGAGGTTAAGGCAGTGTTGCTGATGCTAGTAAATGAAAAACACATCACTGCTTGTGCAACAGAAGATTTTCCCTGGAACACCCCCCCCCCCCCCGGAAGGCTGCTTCAATGCTGATTGGAACAGAAATCGTAGAAGGCCTTATCATGTGACTAATGGCTAGCTCATTGTTGTCGTCTGGCAGTCGATTACGAATGTGCAGATGGAAACGTCTGAGATTATAACCTAGTAGAGTTATTGCCTGAGGAATAGGTCACAGTCGGACTACAGGAACAGTGACTGTCACTTCATTATGGGGTCGGAGGACTTCCAGTGGATGCAGACTGTAAATAACACAGAGGTCAATATGGTTTAATCCTCCCAGCTGTTGTTTAATTACATATAGACTTGCTGGTGCCTCCCAGTAAAAGGCCTCAACTCGCTGCCGCCACATTCTTAGTTTGAACTGGTTTGATTCTATCATGCACCAGACTTTTTTAGACACCAGTCTTTCCGTGATTGTCATCTGGTTTCTCCCTCCACCATCCGTCCTGACCCCCTCTCTTGTCTCTCCTCTGTTTGTCATTCAACAGGGAAGCCTGACATTCCAAAGCCTCGCCGGGTCCTGCGCTCCTCGTGGGGCAGTAACCCCTACATCCGAGGCTCCTACTCCTTCACCAGGGTGGGCTCCAGTGGCGAGGACTGTGAGAGGCTAGCCATGCCACTGCCTTATGCCAACAGCACCAAGGCTTCGGTGAGACCCACGACCCACGACACATGGGGTTTAACACAGTAATAAAAACATCCCTACCATACAATGCAGCTCAGCAGTCCTGAAAAAGTGAAAAGTGAAATGTAAGACTGTGTCAGGAAGGAGTTTGACTTACACTCATAGCCATATTAAGCCAAAGTAAGCAATGCTGTTCCTCTGTAATGCTTTATTTTGTTGCATGCTACTTATTCAACCCCACTGCATAGTATATCATTCAGTTAATATATGACAGCATGTGAGTTGTTAGTGTAATATCTCAAATTAAGAAACTCTCCATTTCCCTTTAATTACTATCAAATTACATATTACATATATGTTTTACAATCATAATTTTTACAATAATTCCAAAAATAACAACTATATAATGTTTTTTGAACTGATGTAGAACATTTGGGAGAAAACTACTTCCACAAAAGTATTTTCACTGACTGTACATTTGGTTGTTTACAATCCTTGCACACACTCTGCGAGCATCTGGCTAATGCGGCGGTGTCATCACTACCATGTCATATCCCGGCACATGCAGAGCAAATACAGCTGGTGTTTTTGTGTGTGTGGTTGGGGGGGGGCAGCAGGCTAGACCATGAAACCTGATGCATTCTCGGTGAAGGTGAGAGGGGTTGGGGTGGGGTTTGGGTGGAGGTTCTGTATGCTCACTTGACACTGTGAAGGAACGTGATGACCCCTCTGCTGACGTCATTCGAAACCTGTCAGACTTAGATCTAAAGCCCTCAGGAAAGTAACTGTAGCCTCCTACATATAGAGCAATAACAAGGGAATCAGTGATGGAAATAGAAAATAACGCTGCATGAGAGGCCAGAAATATGTGGAGCTGACATTGACGGATCTTGTTTTGAGTCTGATTTTCTCCTCTAAGAGCTTTTCTCCCCCCTCCTTCATTTTCAGCCTCTGCAGGTCCTGTTCGCTGGAGAGGCCACCCACAGAAAATACTATTCCACTACCCATGGTGCTTTGCTGTCAGGACAGAGGGAAGCAACTCGCCTGATAGAGATGTACCAGGACCTGCACAAAGCTCAAACCACAAAGCCTAATATGTAAAATAAAAGCACCTCTGACTAGTGAAAAAAAACCACAATATAAAACTATTGAGTTTTAATCTTTTTATCTTGATGATGAAGTTTAACTTAAAAGCTTAGCTCGGGCATTATTACATTAATAACAAATGAGAATTGTTTCTATTGTACTGTAGATTCAAATCATGCTAAGTTTTATTTGAGATGTACTGTTCAAAAGTTGCCAATGGTGCTGTCATTTCTTGTCTTTATCATCCTGTCATTATTTTGTTTTTAAATCAGTAAGTTAATGTCTATAACAGCATCTGTAATTTAACTTGTTTTTGTAAGTGCCTTCTGTATGTAACGTTATGTAATTTCAAAAATAATGGAAATACTAAGTAAAAATTGAGAAAGTTTTAACAAAATAAAAGCTCTATCATCTCAGTGTTGTTCCTTTAGCAATTTTTTTAAAACACAGTAGTGGGAGCCATCACATATCTCCTCTTCACTCATGTCTGTCCACAAGAATATTTTCCAGGGAATAACAACCACAGTTGAGAGCCGTTTCCATACTATCACTGTTTTGGTATCCTTTTAAATCTGTGAGAAAAAGGCAGAAAATGAGTGCTCATGGAACGAAAACAAAAGCTCCAGAGCTGTAACGCTGTGCCAAAGTGGCAGATGGTGGTAGAACAGACCTCAACCCAGTCCTCACTTCTGTTGGGCAACAGTGTTAATCTTCTTCATCAGTGACAAATGCAGTCAGACGCTGAAAAGACCTCCGAAAGTTTTAATTAGCAATGGAGAAACAGGGAAATCAGTGTAAAATGCTGTACCTCCTCCCTAAATATTAACAACTTATTACACAGCTACCCTGTTTTTAAAAAAACTATTTTCTAAATGCTCACAATAGTTTCCTCATATTACGTAGGATAAAGAGGAAATCAAGAATTCTGGTTCGTTTTACACATTCTTAGTACCTTAGACAATATTTGTCATTTGCCAATGGCAAAATAATGAATAAAGATGTGTAGTTTTCTTTAAATGTCCTGGATTTTTCTACATTTACCACACAAAATGAATGTTTTATTCTCAGTCCCTTGCTATTTCTTGGCAGACTGTGCAAGATGAATTAAATATTTTTTCCCCTCACATGAAAAAGCACTTGATATCATAAGATAGATTAAAGGGGTACCCAAGTGTTTTATTTTTGCACTCACATAAAGTTTGAGGACTTACCACAGACAGGTCTTTTCTGAAAGAATTTTAAAAAGAATGTCAAAATTAATGCTGAAAAAGCCAAGATAACCTGATTTTTAGTTTCCACTAAGGGTTTAGCTCAAAAACTACTGGATCCTATATTTTCAATTATGCAATGGGATAGTGTTATTGTTTCAACGCTCCTCATGTAAATTCCCATGTCTTTCAAACTCCACACCCCCTGGTTACAATGCAATCTACTGAAAATTTGTAGCTTCAAAGCTGAATTAGCCTTGCTGACATAATCATACAATAGTTTTTCCTGGCTGACCAGTAATACCTGGGACTGATGTTTATATTTTAAATTTGGCAGAGTGCCTCTTTTAAGAGTCAATGGATTTAAGTCAGCAATGAAGTCTCAAAACCAAACCATGGACCAAGACTTATCCATGCGCAAGAATATTCCTGGTGCATTTATTTATTCAGCTGATGCTGAGGTTCAGGTGAAGGTGGATTCTGGCAGTATTTTTCAATGCATATCAGAAAACTCAGCCTCATTTAGCAAAAAATGTTGTTAAATGTATAGAGCTCCTTAAATTGGTCCAGTTCTCTCAATCCTGGCCTCCAACACACAACTCTTCCTACTTATTCATGACACTGACGGCAACAGTCTCTGGTATCTACAGTAATAGGAGATAGTCCAACAAATGTCCAGAACTCTCCTCTCCCACTGCAGCTGCAGTAAAGCTCCATGTTTTTCAATGCCTGACCGTCTGTACTTGGGTGCTTGAGGGGCGGAGGGGCCTTGAGGCAACTTGGCTGTGAAATTCAAAGGATGAAAAATAAAAGGGGGGGGTTTAAAAACAGTACTGTGGAAAGTCAGAAAAACTCATTCAGACTTTTGTCTATACACCAAATTAATAGATTATATTCCTAACACCATTAGGCTTATTAATATGCAGTAGTCATTCTGAATCCAAGTCCAATGTTGTCTGAATTTATGTGAATGCTGGGAAGACAAACAGCCGCTTTGTGGAAGCTAATAAAACTATAATTTTTCAAGTTTCACTGAAATTCACTCAAGTCAGCCCTGTGTCAGTATCAGTGGTGGAAGAAGTACTCTCGTACTGAAGTTAAAGTATCAATAGGAAAATAATAAATTACAAGTAAAAATCTTGAATTAAAAATTTTGTGGGTTAGTAGAATGATCATACATTAGAGAAGGTAAAGAGGCCTCCTCTTTTACTGATATTTGATCAATCCCATTTTTTGTGTAAAACAAACACACAGAAATGGCTTGAGTGTCTTATTGTCTCCGAGACTAGGTCAGTGTTGCTGACGCTAGTAAATGAAAAACACATCACTGCTTGCTCCATAGAGGAAGCACGAATGTGCAGAGGGAAACGTCTGAGATTATAACCTAGTAGAGTTATTGCCTGAGGAATAGGTCACAGTTGGACTACAGGAACAGTGACTGTCACTTCATTATGGGGTCGGAGGACTTCCAGTGGATGCAGACTGTAAATAACACAGAGGTCAATATGGTTTAATCCTCCCAGCTGTTGTTTAATTACATATAGACTTGCTGGTGCCTCCCAGTAAAAGGCCTCAACTCGCTGCCGCCACATTCTTAGTTTGAACTGGTTTGATTCTATCATGCACCAGACTTTTTTAGACACCAGTCTTTCCGTGATTGTCATCAGGTTTCTCCCTCCACCATCCGTCCTGACCCCCTCTCTTGTCTCTCCTCTGTTTGTCCTTCCACAGGGAAGCCTGACATTCCAAAGCCTCGCCGGGTCCTGTGCTCCTCGTCATGGAGTAGCCCCTACATCCGAGGCTCCTACTCCTTCACCGTTATAATTATGGTGAGCCTTGACTGATGGTAGCAGATCCAGATCCTGCTGCTCTGGAGTGAGAGATGCAGGACAGGGAAAGAGAGGAAAGGGAGGAAAAGCTCCAACTATGGCAGAGGGAAGACACAAAGTTAAGACATGCAGTGGTATGACATAAATGGGTGGGGAGAGAGAGCGATCGAAAGAGAGAGTGAGAAGAAGAAGAGTGAAGTGCTCAGTGCATCATGAGAGTTCCCCCTGAGGCCTCGGGCTACAGCAACATAACTAAGGAATTATTCAGTACTCACCTGAGTCAACCCTGAATACAACCTCTACCAGAGAGGAAAGATTTTAGCCTAATCCTAAATGTGGAGAGGGTTTCTACCTCCTGGACCCAAACTGAGAGCTGGTTCCACAATAGTAACAAATGCATGGACTAGTTTTTCGGCAGCCTTTTTAGAAAGGAGGTTTCTGATCTTCACAGTATTGAGCAGGTGAAAGAAGGCTGTCCACGGACTTATGTCATCTGTGAGGAAAAGGACAAGTCCTGGTCAAAACTGGCCCCAAGGTTAAAAGTAAATAAGAATAATCAGTAAAATGTAATTACAGTTTTAAAAGGACAAGTACTCATTGTTCAGAACAAAAAATGTATCCCCTTATTCTTGAATATATGTAAAATTAGCTGACCACCAGTTAAATATATGCATTTCAAGTGGTTTAGTTTCACCGCAGTGATAGAATGATCATTTACACTTTTTTTAAGGTCTTCCCAGCCATTTTTAATGTCACTAATTTTTTTTATTTTTATAAAGAGAACATAAAATTATTAGGAAAAGCATAAATGCAAGTGTTTAGAATATGCACCACATGGGAAATGTGGGTCCTCATGGGAAACAGCTGAAGTGCAGTCAAGTGACCAAATGATTCAAAACCAGTGCCAAGGACACAAAACTGATACTATTCTCCCATAATGCAATGCACAAAGGAAATGGAGGAGCTACTCACAGCTGGGGGAAAAAAAATAAAATAACTTGTGTGTTGTGGTGAAACAGCTGCAGAAAATCTTGGGAAATAACACGTCTTAAATCTTAGGAAAAATATTTTGCTGTCCATTTGTAATTGGCATTAACAATGCAAGGTCACAGTTTGACTGATGGCTGATATCACACGTATTGTATTGTTTCCTTCAGCTTTTCTGTATACTAACTGCTAAAACACTATACTGTGTATCAGGAGTAGTATGTAGTGTACACTGTATAGAATTAGTGAGCAGTATGGATGTAGAAAACTCTGCCCAACCACAAGTGAAAGCACTTGGGTGGGTGTTGTATCCAAGACGAGCTGAAACAAGGGCAACTGGACTTGGTTGCTTGATGCTGTGGGTGTGCAGAACCTTTAGGAAAATGTCTGACAACAACCACTGCCGTTTCTTCATCTTAACAAGTGTCAAGATTCAATATTCTGCATTATCAGAAAATCTAGGAAACTTCTTCAAAGACAGATGTCGTCAACAGTAAGCGTTGAATCTAAAAAAATGTATTAAAGGCTTCCCCTTTTATTTTATATTTTGACTATGACTATCATGACGTAGGTGCTCTCAGGAGCCTTGTCGGAGTGAGACTTTGGTAACTACTTATCTCTGTCTAACGCCTCAAAGTGCCAAGGGCACGTAAACAGATGAGGCCGCCAACAGCTACATCCAATCAGGGCTCATGTTTCATTTCATGGCAGATTAACAGAAATTGGCCACAACACAGCTAAACAAAGTCCCCCTCCCCTGAGCTCTGATTAAGGACAGGGACACAGCTGGGCCTCATTAGGACCAGGACAAAGTTAACCGTCACTGGCTGTGTTTGCCCCGTCTGCCCTTTAGGGGTTTTTTGGTGTTTTTTTTTTTTTACACCAGACATGAGAAAAACACATATTACGACCTTAATATTGTTGTGCTGTCATGGGTAACATATTTTTGCGGCAGGCACAGAGCAACGTTGGTATTCATTGGGGGTCATGTTATGGACATGTGATGCACGGAAGTCCAACATTTACTTTTCTTTTACTTCTGTTTTTGTCTCCACTAACTTGTGATACAAATATCTGGGTCTTAAGCTGCTTGTTGTTTGGCTTTGTTAACCAGGTAGTTGCCTAAGTTTTGCTTTTTTTTTTTTTTTTTTACTTAAACACCTGCCTGACACTGCTGCTGAAAATATGGTTGTATAGTAAATTTGTGAGCCTTAAAACCAAAACAATTAGCTAAAAGAGCCCAGAAATCAGCAGCTCTCTCTCTTTAGCAAAAAGAGAGCTGCTGCTTTTTTAAATCACTGTCGGCAAGACTCCTCAAAATACACCTTTAGATTATTCTCCTTGTTAATTTAAAAAATATTGATTAGCGAAAACGCATTCAGTTTTTTGTTTTTCTTTATTGAGAAAGTTCTGAAATGAACTGGGCTGGTGGTGGTGGTGGTGGGGGGGTGCTGTGCATTGTGAGCCTGTGTGTGAGGCTTTAAAGCTGAATCCTTGTTTTCTGCAGGCAGTGTACTCAGCCTCCTCCTTCATTCAGACACTTGGAAAGCGGAGAGGGAGACACGGGGACAAAGTTCTGGCAGGAGTCCCGGTCCAGCAGCAGAACACGTGAGCCTGCAGAGGCAGAGGACTTAACCATTCAGCTGCAGCTATCACCAGTTGGTAAAGTCATCTGCTTCATGGTTTCTGGTGAATAAAACGGCTCATTACATTGGGGAAAATGTTTTTAAGGATGTATGTATGTTTCTAAAATCAAGACTTTATGGCACTTTCGCGTGAAAAGACAGTTGCACTCAAACAATCCAAGAAGACAATAAAAACCAAAGCAAATCTTTACAACTTCTATGATACAGTTTACAAGGGACATTGTTTGACTTGAACTCATCATTTAAAAATCTGTTGTTGCCACATGATAACAATTCATTAGGTATTGTTTGATTATCACGAACAACTTGTAATTAATTTGTAATAACCAATAGTTAAATTTACTCACCGGAAAATATTTTAAAAACAGAACTAAAAACAAAACTGAAAAAAGGATCTCACTTACCTCTAACATTTATTTTCAAAGTAGGTCCAATGAAAACTGGACAGAGTTTCTGAAAAGACGTGTTGCTGCTGCCTTTTAAGAACATCATTCAAAGGGCACCGAAAATGAAAATTACACATATTTATGTGTTTGCTAATATTAATTTGACATTTTTTCCCCCAAAATCTGTCAAAAAAAAAGTTATCCACATGGCTCCCCAGGCAAGAAAGTGGAAAATGTCTTTTTGTAATTTTAGTTAACCATCTCTATTTTTAGTTACTTAGTTACTTATAGTTAACAATTTGCACTCTGTTTTAAAATATACAGTTTTTAAAGAGGGCTTGAACTTGGCCTGTTTGCTTGTACACACAAACTAATTCCTTCATTACTACCAGTGAGATGTGAAGCCATGTACCCTGGCTGCCAAAACAAACCACCAGCCCTTAAATGTCTCACAAAAAAATTTAAAAAAACAGGTCAATAGTGTGCCAATTGCCAGCTTGGTGTTTCACAAAACAGCTCTTGCATTTCTGCAGTGCCACACCTGCCATCATTGCATTCTTCTCAAATGAAACTGAACTTTGCGGTACACTGACTGCTTCAAACACAAACAAATATAAACAAAGCAAACTGAGAAAGAGGCAATGTGGTCAGACTGCAGCACTCATGCCAGGAAGTTATGATTTAACATTTAGATTTAGACACTTATGTACGGGTATGTGTGTATGTACGTACAATTTATTAAAATTAAAATTATTTGCAGATTTTTTTTTGCAATGACTAACATCGTGTGTTGTTAAAGCTGCATTAATTACTGTTCAGATATGAGGATGTGCATCAAGTCCCCACTTACTCCTGAGGAAAAAAATATATCCGCGTTAGTTGCTACTTGTTTTTACTATCTTGTGTTAAGTCTGTGGTTCCATCTGTAGGTTACAGACTTGACCAAAGACACCAAAATTGCACGATTTCTCTGTCGTCTCAGATGTTATTCAACACAGAGAAATACAGCGGAGGTGAATACAATTTCCCCTTTATAAGTAAATATTTGCATTCGGTTAAAGTGTCAAAAGCTTCCTTTCCTGGAACCTATTACTTGCATGAGTAACAGGGAAGACAACGTGTCTTACCTGTTACTCTGGATTATCCACAGACCTCAGTGTGAACAGTTTTCCCTGCCTTCTACCTTCTACCAAAGAAATAGTTAGCTCAAAAACTGAATTCAACCGTTTAATTAATATAAACTATGTTCTTGTTAAAACAGATTTAAAAAGTACTTGAAAATATGAGCAAATACAATTTAAAGCAGTTTATTGATGACAACAAATGAGTGAAAACGAGTAGTAAAACATTTCCATCTATTGCAGTCATCGTAGAAGGCTGATCATCTTTTGGGAAAGTGTTTGTCAACAACAAAATCCACTTTGTTGTTGTTGCAACAATGATGAAGTTCATGAATCAAATGGCAGACCTTTCGATGTTAGTCAAAAATGAAAAAATTACAAAGACAAACCGCACACTTAATTGCCCAGATAAGTGTTGAGGTAATGTGTAAAATACTATTCAGATGAATGGGCATGAGTACAATCATTCATACATAAAATATGTACAGAGAGGTACATCAACACTCAGTCTTTCAATTGCACAGTATAATGAACTGGTGTCACTGCAATAAAAGAGGATTAAATCTTGATATGAAAAATTAAATAATGAAACATGTGAACGAGGAAGCACCTTGGTTCATAGGAGATGCTTCAGACTCTGAATTAATAAAATAAATTAGATATTAGTCAGGCTAACATTTAGAGAGGTAAAGCATGGAGACGTAAGACAAAAGAAGAAAAATTACTCTGATGTACTTGGCACCTCTAATCTGGAGTGTCAGAGCGCACAGGCTCTGTAACATCTTCAGCAGGTCCATTTTCACAACAGAGCAAACGTACTGTTGGTGTGAGCATGAAATCTACGGCATAATGAAAAAACAAAACAATAACGAAGGTGAGAATAAGGTCATATCGGCTATGAACCTAAAAAGCACTTGCATGTAGTGGAATCATGTTCAGTCTTTGTAACTTTCTGACTGATGAGACATGGGAGATGGTGTAGGAGAAAAGAGCCTATCTGTATGTCTCCTCGCTTAAAGAAGTTCATGTGTTTTCGCTGTGTTTCCGAAACCTTCCCCCCACGTGACCGAACGTGTGAGTGAACAGTTCGTCTTGTGTACCACACCAGAGGATGCCACCGGGCATTCCGCTGACAGAAACCAGCTCCTTTTCTGACTAAGCCCCTCGACCGACAGGCCGGTAAAAGTGTTCAGGAAAAAAGTGCATCATATTTGTCAAATACTGAGAAATAGCTGAACATTAAAAACAACACTCATAATAAACATCTGAAACATCTTTTTTTTTTTTTCTCACTAGTGCAACAACAGACTGGATCAAATAAAGAGAAACGCTATTAACCTGCAGGCAATCAAAGCTCTTTAAACATCTAATAATTTTCTTGCCACGGTAGCAGAACAGTTAAGAAGGCAACTTAATGATTGATGCTCGAACACAAACATGCCAACAATATACACATCGCTCTTTTTTTATAGAAATAAATAGCTGAATTATCATCTTAATCCTCTTCTTAAATAATTTCCATCTCTATATGACTCTGATGCACATTTAATATAAAGTATCTAATACACAACTGCAATTTCAACACTACTGTTATACATAATATAATTCTCTATGTTTATCTTTCATTCAACTTTGGAGAGAAAATGCTTACAGAATGAAGACCTGTAAACTTCAACTGTTTCCACTCATATTTATGACCATAATATTATATAACATCAAATGTTGGTCTTTTTTTCTGTTTTTGTTGATGTTGTTTTTTTTTTTTTTTTTTACAAACATTATATACAGAGTAGCAGATAGTGAAGGCAGGATTGTCTAAAACTCAAAATCAACAAGTGCTTTTTGTGTTTTCTCTATTGTGTCAGCAAAGTTTTAACAACTTTCCCACAAACCTGTTTCCCCCTCAATGAAACCGAGCAGATACTCAGAGCCGGTGTAGGATAATAATAAGCCGGAAGAACGTGAAGAAATGGACATCTACAAATGTTCTCACATAATAACCTCGAACATCATTACTACAATATGCAGCTACTCAGGTCCTCAGGAACATTGTTGACTATGAAGCAGAGACCAAAAAGAGCAGCTGACAGCTGTCCTCTCCAGTGAGGTTCTGAATTTTAAAGAGCCCAACTGACAACCACCTGCTTGGCATTACTGGAAACTGTCATCTTGCTCTGTTTCACGCTCCACCCATGAATGATAAGATCATCGCAAGGTAAGAGACGCGATGTTGTCCCTGATGTGTGATTTGTTTTCAGAAATGTGTGCACGATTTCTTCAAATCAGAGTGATTGTAAGCATCTAAAAGGAGCTATGTTAACACATCTAAAAATCAATGCAGCAGAAGAGAAATCCTGATTTTTGGTCCATATCATGGGTCAAGCCTTTCAAACGCAAACATCTTTCAAACTCCACATACCGTTTGTAGCGTAGGTTTTTTTTGTAAATCTATAATCTCCAAGCTCTGGTTACCCTGATTACATCATCAGGGTCATTTTCTCAGACTTGACAAAGCCACAAAGAAAGCCACTGAAGACATTATACAACAGTTTTCACGCACTGAGTGGTACACCTCACGACTTGTAAAATGATGTCGGTGTGTAAAACTGCTGGAGCGCCCCTTTAAATTACCTTAGACGAGTGTGTATTGCTACTCATACTTCTTGAGAATTTCTGCGAACTAAACCAAACTAAACTGTAACCGAGAATTGTGCCAATTTGAAGGAGACACTAAAGATTTGACCTCCTGGTTTTTGAGATCTCCAAAATGGCAAATGTTGATACTTGTTCCAAGCTGCAAAGGGCACAAGTGTCACATCTCAGCAGCTGGCTGCCAGGTGTGTGACTGCCTGACAACACCGGCAGAGGGAGCCAGAAGCTGATGAATCTGAATGAGGACTGTACAAGGGCTCAGCCATGACAGGCCCCATGAGTTGGAATGGCACTGTTTAGTATGGAAAAGTATGGACCCTTCATGATAAACTATAACAACTGTTTACAGCTGGAAACTATGTTCCATATGGAACACTACACCCTCATGTCCAGTAAGAGCTGCTTGCATCATTATGTTAACAACAGCTGCCCTACATGGTCCCTCTTCTCTTGTTAATGGCACACTGGAGAAAATGCTCACTGGAATGAGGACAGACACTGTTAAAAATGGCACCAGTTTTTGAGAGAAATGCAGTATGGATCATCTTCCAGGTTTATGGAAGAGTGACGTCACATACTGCATCCTGTTCTCTCAGACAACAGATCTACAGATTCTACAATGATTAAAAAATGCAGAGTCCAGGTTAGTGAACCTGGTCCTGTTCACATAAGGAAGCAGAGGATGGTAGAGGAGGCGAAATGCAACGTTGCCATGCAGCGGCTAGAAGACTGTCAAGGACTGTGTGTTACAGGGAGGCCGTCCTCTGCTGTGCCTGGAGCCGGCGCAGCATGTTTTTGTTCTGGGTGGAAGCAGTAAGTGTGACATTGTCCATTGTCCAGTATCAATTTACAGTAGTGCAGGGCAGGCTGGATGAAAACCATTTGTTCAACTCTCGTCTAGTCTATTAATGCATTCACTCATCATTGCGCACCCATAAAGCTCCTGTTTCAAGACTCTTTCCCTTGAGGAGTGTCAAGATCTCTTGAGGAGATTAATTTTTAGACATTTTCTTAAACCTGCCACTGTTTCATCTTCTTCTCTGTAGGAAGCGTGTATGCTGTATAATGTGCTCCTGCCCACCAGCTGAAGGGTAGTCTTGGGTTTTTACATCAAGCATTATGTAGATGTAGACAGTAAAATGCAGTGCTGTCACCTGGCTCCAGGCGTTTACAGAGAGGGGTCTGGATCTGTGCAAGGACATGACTCATTTTTATGGTGAAAGCAAAAACAAGACTGAGGAAAGGATCTTGCAATTTTGTTTGGGTTATTTGAGTCTGTAAAGTTTAAAACAGGCCCTTAATCTGATATATAGTGCCACTGTCGGTCCAAATGAGCCTCCTGATTGGCTTTTTGCCATGACCAACATTAAGGAGATATTGCTTTCCCCTACTCGAATTGTAAATGAGTTGTTCTGTTTCAAGTTTGTACTTGTAGAGTATGCACACTAAGCCTCTGTGCTGGCGAACCTCCGTTGTTTCCGTCGGTGCTGCAGACACATTCAACCCCATGGAGTGGGCTCAAAACAGCTGGGTCTTTTTAATTGATTGGAGCCAAGATGGCACCTCTCCAAGACTTGAAGAATCTGCACAAAATGTTAGCAGAGGCTGTCTGCTTTCACATGGAGGATTTTGGAGAAGCCAGGTCTCTTCTTCAGAGCCTGAAAGAAAAAGAAGGAAGGAATATTTGAATCTCTTTTCATTAAAAGCAACCTGTGTATTTCCCTCTAAATACCTGAGGGAGAAATATTTTCTTCTATTTGCAAGTACAATAACTGATATATGACAAAAAGGTATAAAAACTTTAAGCACTGAGGTGCAGCAGGGTAAGGACGACTGTCTTGCTTCATGAGATTCTCCTCTACAGAACTTGCTCTGAAAAAGAGATGATTAAACATGGGAGGAGAGCTTTGTCTTCCTTTCCACAGCAAATTATAGATTTTTGCAGCATTTGGAGAGGTTAGCTAACTGCTGAGATCAACCCTATCATCTAGACTGTAATATCCAAGAAGAACAGACCGTAACGTGACTCATAAAAACAAAACATAAATAAAACCTGAGATTTCACAACATTTTTTTTTTTTATCTTAGTGTGTGGTCAGCCATAGGAATGACCTGAGCCTCTAACAATGAGCCTCTGCACAAGTGAGTTAGCAGCAGCACATCCACAAGCAGCCTTGGACCTCAAGGACTGAGTCATGAGTTTAAATGGTGAGTAGCTGCAACAAAAATAGATGTTTCTCATCCTCTGAACAACTGTTAGCTTAACTGTTAGTCACATAGATATAGTGGTGCAAACCTCTGAGGACACATTGACCGCCGTTAACAGAACTAGCCTCCCAGTTTGTGATTACCTTCACACAGTCGACACCACGCTGGACACATGGATGAATGAGTGTATGGCAAGACTGGATTGTCACATCAGAGATCAGATCATCAGTTTTAATAGGTCTCTTCCGAAGAAAAACATGTACGTGGAAAGTGCATTTTTCTGCTTTTTGTCTTGATTTTTCTCAGTGAATTGTCCTTTATGGCTCATCATAGAAGTACTAGTAGTAGTATGTGAGTGCTAGGTTTGATCTGAGACACAAAGACGCTGTTACCTGCAGCTTGTTAACCATCTCATCAAACAGTTTTCTAGCTTCAGGACTGTTGGGGTCTTCAAAGTAGTCTTCTATACCAATCTGAACCACGATGGACTTCAGGTTCCGGCAAACACCTACATTAGTGGAAGGAAGATTCAGGCAGCATTGATCGTTAAGGGGTTTCTGTTTTTCAGTGTCAACACAGTGTTCTCATACCAAATTTGACCTTAAAAGTAGATACGATTTAGTTTTGCATGACATTCTTGAAATAAGAAATAGGAAAACAGACCTAAAGTCATTACAGCCAACATGAGTTTGCAAAATAATGCAAAGAAATGGTGTCATGCAATTTTAAGTCTCTAAATTATTGGAAAATAACCCTAGCTGCCTAAATATTAGCATAAACTACACTGTTAGTGCCTGATTTTAACAATAACGTTAACAGTAACAAAAGCAACCGACACAAATCAAGGAATGTAACTTTTATTTCACTCTAGTCAGTACAGTAGTGCTTTAAACTCACTGTTGAAGTGAAGCAGGGCTTTCGGGGTGACTGGGGTGGAAGTGAGCACCAGCATCTCCAGCCCCTTCAGGCCCTCTCTGCAAACCTCTGCTGCCACCTCCTGGTTGATTTCACTCACGTGGTCCAATTCCAGCACCTGCAGACGCATGCAGTTCCTCGCTGGCGGTGGTGGTGTTGAAAGAAAGTAAACAGGTGAAGAGATCAGGGAGTCAAAGTGGCATAATGTCAAACGGAATAAAAGTTACAGCATGTAAAGACTTGCTTATACTTGAGGACCCACTGTGCCTGAAATGGACACTTCTCTAAAAGAATATCATATATGAATAGATTTTCGAAAAACTGAAATAACACTCATCTGGATTAAATATCAGTGGAAGAAAACAGGTTTCGAAAAGAGCAACATTAATAGAAATGAGATTATGTGTAAGTAAATATCTAAGAATTTGTTATGTAGCGTGTGACGCAGAAACTAATTTTTCGGTGCCAAATGGGAAAGATTTCCATGGCTGGTACAGATCAAACTGACCTCCTGTCATTTATTTTAGATCATATTTTTAGACCATATTTTTATCATCTAGAGTTACTTCTGTCCTTTCACCGTTTCTACACATGCAAAACTGTCCATTCATGACAGAAAAGGGAGTGTGACAGGAATTGAGTTACATTTTATTATAAATTAATCATGAACGATGTGTTTATTGTCGAAATCATTAGTACAGAAATAACACGCTGAATGATTTGTCTCGTAAGGATAGTTTACCCAGTGAGGCCAAACCCTGAATGCCACATCCAGCCCCTCCGACGCCGAGAGCACGGAGGTGCGGCCAACATCTTCCAATAGTCTGCAGACATCGGTTACTGAAACGAGCAGGCTGTTGGCTGAAAGAGAACAAGAATTAAAAGCCAGATCCATTGATTCAACTACTGTATAGTTTTCACAACACATAGGACATTTAGCTATGAGCGGAGCTCCTGTATATTTCTCTTTATATTACCATGGGTGTAGCGGTGCCACCTGTAGGGAGATGATGTCCCTACAACCTGCTCCAAGGGCCCAGATAACCTCCTGGCCGACTGGGTCTGTGGCACTCCTGGGACACAAAAGATATAACAATTGAAGCGCAGAAAATCTTGGTGCACGATATATTAATCTGTTGATAATTCATTAAATTAAACATTTTCTTTAAAAAGGTAAGACCAAGGTGTACTGGCCTACCTGTAGGTGACAGCTTGCAGAGCTCGGCAGTAGCAGCTGGCCAGCCAGAGGGAGCGATCGGTCAGCAGGTTGGGGCAGTGAGAAATCTTCAGTATCAGCAGGTTGCTTCCTGTGGCCTTCAACAATGCCTCCAGACCCTCCTCCAGACAACCACTTAGATGGAGATGTAAGTGAAGGTCATCGGGAAAAGGCAGAGACAGAGCAGAGGAAGTAATTCTCTTATCCTCCAGGACGGCACTTCTACCATTTATAGCACAGAGAAAGATGCTCCTGAAATGTCTGTGGCGATATATCCGAAATAGCAGCATATCTACGTGTTGTCTGAACGACCAGAGAGCAAGTTCGAGTATTAAATTCCCCGTCTCTCTCACGCAATATTTACAACTGTTTTCCAGTCAAGTCAAACCTCGACTCGTCTTCTTTCAAGAAATGAAAACTGATGTTTTACATGCTGATCATAATCAAACAGCACAGAAATGTGAGTATGCAATTACTTATGTTCCTCTTTCTGGCTTTGTCTATTCCATCACTGTTTGAGGAGTAACTTCGGGTGTCACTAGGTCCAATAGCAGCAAAGCAATGTGCTCATCGAAGCCAAAACAATACACATGGCATTAAGCACCCCTCGGTTGACTGGGTTATATTTTGAAAACCATGCACAGCTGTAAAATCCGAGCTGTGTCTGTGTCTCTGTTTGTACTGCGTGTGTGTCTCACCGGGTGCTTTTCAGGTAATCCTCCTTGGTTTCCTTCTTGCCTCGCTGTCGGGGTTTGAGGTTTTGCAGGATGAGGGAGTGCGTCTGAGTGCACCACTGAGATAATGTGCTCAGGAACTAAGAGGGAAAAGTGGCGATAAGAGAAACTCTTTATAAGACACAGCATAGAAAATACTGTTAAATGCACCACATGCTTCTTCTTTGGTAACCGACTGTTGACTGCGTACAGCAAATAAATGTTTGCTGCGCACCTTGGAAGAAATGCGAGCATTCTCCAGGAGCACCCTGGTCCACACCGCTGGGTGACGAGCCACAAACTTCCAGTCCCGGCAGACCTCTGCAGCTCTCAGAAGGGTTTTAGTATCCAGGTAGGTGAAGATGCAGAAGAGAGCTGCGCGCATCTTCAGGATCTCCGGGCTGATGACTTCATTGGATTTCGACGGGCTCTTTTCATGACGGCACGGCTTGCTGTAGACCCCTTCCGACCGTCCTGAGGGAGGAAAAATCCAGGTCTTTTAACGCTTTGAACACTGTTTGCGGGTGGGATGCCTAAATGAGAAGAAAATAAATGTTTTTGATAGTAGGAAGGATTTTAGACATCAAGTTTTTGAGGATTTATTATACTGTTGGATATCTGGACTACGAGCGTTGTAGTTTGTTAGAAGATTTTAGTCGTATACTCTGCTGTGGGCTGCACCTGGATTATTTTTACGACGGCATGTTTTGTTTTGTTTTTTCTAAATAATGACCACAATGACATTGACGACTATTAACAGATATACTAAATATACATTTTCCTAAAACTTAGTATAACAATAAAAATATACCAACTTTTTGTGAGAGTTCAGCATCATGCATGAGTCCTGCAGGTAGAACAGTGGACAGTAAAGGGTTAAAATGAAGCACCATTAAAGGCTGTGAGGCATGTGAGTATTAGTATCAAGTCAAAATCCTGTCTATGTGCAACCACAAATCCAGTCTTCTCTTGGTCCACTATATTACGAGCTCTGTCAGAAACCTAGATGTGATCTTTGATTCCTTTGATTCTTTTACCATCACAGGAACAATATCTACAATTTTAAATCCATCACACATGCTTTGATTTCCTTTTAATTCAACTCAAAGATTCGCTTTTTGCAGCAGATTCTCAGCCTTCAGACTCTTGACAAAATTAAGAAAAGGGAAGTTATTACTCCCTTTTTAATGTGCTAGCCAAGGCTGCCGGTGAGTTTTAGAATGGATTTTAAGACCTGGCTCGTTACTTTTAAGGTACTGCATGGCCTGGCCCCGGATTATGTGTTTTGGGATCAACTTAATGATCATTTTGGAATATGTACTTTATGGTACTGGTAAACCCTATTGCATTAAACAGGGAGGTGTTTCCGTTATTTAGCCTACCCCTGATGGATATAAATGGGGTGGACAAATAGATGGAAACACCTATCAGCATAACTCATTACAATTAAACAGAGGAATTAAAGCCTCTTTAAAAAGTTTAAAAAATTGACAATTTTAACCTGCATGAAATGAAAGGAGGGTTTACTGCAGGTCTATTATAGTGCAATGCATTTGTTTTATCCAGGTGTAACTTATAAAGTAGTGTGTACGTATACTTATGCACATACATATACAGTATATATACACACAGACATGCACATTATACATATATATTTTTAGATATTTATTTGCGCACATTTAGTATTTGAGCAGTCTTTTTTTCTTGACTTTTTCTTGCCTTCTCACTTACACCATAATGTTCACTTAGTTGTTTAATTTGTTTGCTTTTTGAAAGCACCTCATAATCATGCCTCATAAGAAACCTTTATTATGATTATTATTATATAAGTTGTATGATGACATTTTGAAAAAAGCCAGGTGAAAATCTATACCTGGAGAGATATGTTTTCCTTCTATTAATGTAGACAAGCCAATTTTCTAAAGTAAATCTATGAAGAACAAAAAGACATAAATGCCACTTTAACATTGTTAAAAGATATTCTGTCACATGGTGGCGCCAGACTTCAACAAGACACTGAATGAGCTTACATAAATGTTTTTTTTCTTTTCATCTTTTTATTCTGTCTATTACAATCTATTGGCTGATACCATGTGTCCAGTCCAAGCCTGTCTTAATCCTGCCAGCTAGATTGCTCCTGGATGACTCATTTTTATCTTTGGCCTTGGAAGGCGTCTGCTCGAAACCATCAGGGCTATGAACCGTTGCTTACATTCGAGCTCTTTCTTCTTCTTTTTCTCTCTCACACATACACACACACACACACACACACACACACCACCTATGCTCGTGACTGCAAAACGTACAAAAAAAGCCAAGCTGTGTTACACGCTGAGGCAAAACTGTGTGCTTGTATATACATACCATCTGATAAAACCTGGCAGGGACTCTCTCAATAAGGAGAGCTACATCAAAGCTGAGGAATGTAACATGTTGAGTGTTGCGAGAGGAAAAGCTTTGAGCTAACAGGGCAGTCATAGATTTGTCATAGGGCTCTGGCCCAGTTTCATTCCTTCCCAGACTGCCTGGGTCCACTTGGTATTTAGCAGAACCCCGACAGCAGGTGGGGAAGAATCGAGAGCAGCAGCAGTGAGTTTAAGGATCTTGGCAGGGCAGGAAGTTAACAGAGAGATATACAATCTGTGGTGGATCTGAAGAAATGTGCAGGCATTACTGACTGTCTAACTTGGCTCGGTCGTAGAATGCAGGGCCTAGCATGAGATGATTTTGCGGAAAAGTAGTGTTCCAAATACAAGTATGTTCGATGCTCTACCAAAGAGAATAATGCAGAAGAGAGAGGATACTGGACTTACAGCAGTGTATGACTGGGTTCTCTCATCAGCTACAACTGCTATGAGATATTGGTGGTACAAAAATAACACAAATCGTAAAAAAAGGACTCAAGTTTATCATTCCTAGACCATGTATTTTTCTTGTTTTTTTTGCTTTTGATAAATTTTTTCATACAGAATCAAGGACACATTGCCAACATATATAAAGGCATGTCTAAAATAAACAGCACTCTATTTTTAAGGATAGAGAAATAACATTTCTTTCCCGTTCTGTGTCAAAAAAACTATATTTATGCGTGTTTTTGTACTTTGATTCCAAAAACCAAAACCATCTGAACAAGACAAGGTCATAACCTAGTATATGGCTTGACTATATCTGTTTGCTTCTCTCCTACTCTCTATGCTCACATATACAGTATTTTAATGCAGCTAAATTCCCATTGAAGCTGTTCTCATTTACATGTTTCTGTTTTTGTTGTCAGACAACGGATCAAGTATGAAATAGTAACTGAAACAGCCCATCAAGACTACAGGTTAACCAGCCATCCCTTCCAAGCCATTTCCAAGCTGCTGCTCTGCACAGCTAATATCCTGATTTTAAAACCACGACATCATCTGTCAAAATCACCATACATCAATCACCATTAATTAAAGACAACGGTTGTGCTTTGATTGTGGCTATATTTACTTGTAAAATGATAACTTACAGAGGAAGTTAGAAACTCGTTAACATCTGTGTCAGCTGCCCTGCTGTCAATTAAATGAGATGCATAAAGAGGTGTGTCTGACCTCACGCAAACAGGGCAATACTAGCGACTCTCTTCAATGGAAAGTAGCTGAGGTTTGTCCAAACAGTCGTTAGATTTGTTGCTAGGTGCTATTGTGTGAAAAAGTTGATGAAGGGGACTGAAGAGTAGGTAAATCTAGCTACAAAGGGGCTAATGTAGCAACACTGGTTAGCAGCATTGGTTTAACTTCAAAACTCACTCTCACTCACTCACTCACTCATTAAGTCAAAGCGATTGAAGTTCTGGCACTTCTTGATGAGCAAGGTTGTTTAAATCAGCTCAGAATTAAGAGGCAGCTCTTTTGGCTCCCAGACAACTTTTCATTTAGCATCTCACTTTTATAATTAAGGCAAATTTAGCAATATTTTGACCTATGATGGGTATTTATGTACGTATAAACCTTAATGTAATTCTAATAATCATTATAACTTGCAGTATATAGTCTCTCATAGTCCCTCATTTTCAAAGGTTCAATAGTAATTGGACAAACCAATATAATTATAAATATAAGTGTTATTTTTATAAATTGGATTGCAATTGATGGCTGCCTGAATTCTAGAACCCAAGGACATAACCAAAAGTGTGTTTCCTCCCTTGAGATGCTTTGCTTGGCCTTTGCTGCAGTCAGTTGTTTTTGGGCCTTTTGGTCCTTAGTTTCGCTTTAATTAAGAGAAAAGCATGCTTAATCGGGTTGAGGTGAGGTGACTGGCCACTGAAGAATAATCCATTTCTTTGCCTTGAGAAGCTCTTGGGTTGCTCTCACAGTATGGTTTGGTTTATTATCCATCTGTACTGTGGGGCACCATCCTATCAGTTTTGCAGGATTCGGCTGAATCTGAGCAGATAGTAAAGCTCAATACACTTCTGCTTCTATCAGCAGTTACATCATCAATTAACACCAGTGACCCAGTTCCATTGGCAGCCATACATGCCCATGGAATAACACTGCCTCCACCATGTTTGACAGATGATGTGTTGGCTTTGGATTATGAGCCTTTCCTTCCTCCTACATACCCTCCTCTCCCATCATTCTGCTGGAAGTTAATCTTGGTTTAATATGTCCAAAGAATTGTGGTCCAAAACTGGGCAGGCTTTTTTAGATGTTTTCTGGCAAAATCTTACCTGACCTTTCTCTTCCAGAGTTTTACCAGTGGTTTGCATCTTGTGGGAAACCCTCTGTATTTACATACATCAAGGTGTCTCTTGATTATAGATTTAGACAATGATGAACTCATATTAAAAATTCCCATGAAAAATGCAAAAGCAACACTTGGTATCAACTCCAGATCTTTTATCTGCTTAATTTTTCAGAAAATAATGACAGATCACACCTAGCCATGAACCGTATTGTCAGTTAATTGTCCAATTACTTCTCTGAAAAGGAGAGACTATGTATAAAAATGTCTGTAATTCCTGAAAAGTTATTAGAATATTTTTTGTGAAACCCTTGAATTGGAGCTAAATGTCTACACTTCAATTGCATATTGATCTGGTATTCTTGATGCTCATGTCTGATTCACACTGAGTTTGTAGAATGATCTTTGATCAGTGACACAGCTCCTCCAACATTTCAGCACCTGCAGCTCAACCTGACCTAGATCCACATCAGTCACTGCTCTTACAGGAGTCATTTCAAGGCCTTTATTTAGTTAATCCTGGCTTCCATCTGTCTTAGTTACTGGATGTGGATTTCTAAGAATAACCAGCTCTTTCGCTCTGAACAACTTCACAGGGAGCCCTTACCTGCGTTAGGGCGGTATCCAGCCCTGCCGTGGTGAGGATAGGGCGCGGCCGACTGCTGTACTTCAGCCACAGCTCTCCTTTCTTGTTCCCACATCTCCACTTCTGACTCGGTAGTCCGGGAGCCCACGTCCGACACATCTCCCTCCTCGCCTTCAGTGCTATTCCTGTAAGGTCGTCGCTGCCAGTTTTGGATAGCCTGTTTACGGAGACCCCAGTTTCTTGAGCCACCGCCGCCGCATCCAGGGGAGCGCTCGTAACCCCCCTCACCCAGCCGGCACTGCATGTGATAGTACTGAGCCTCGGGACAGTCCTCCATGGGGTGCATCTCCACGCTGTCAC
Source organism: Istiophorus platypterus (assembly GCA_016859345.1). Taxonomy (NCBI): domain Eukaryota; kingdom Metazoa; phylum Chordata; class Actinopteri; order Istiophoriformes; family Istiophoridae; genus Istiophorus; species Istiophorus platypterus. Next base: position 11,589,712 of record CM029114.1, on the reverse strand, counting down.
TGTCATAACCTCCAGATCCCTGTGAAATGGACTTGATCCGCCCTGATGCTCTGCAGCACAAGAGAACAAAGTGGTTTTTTTATGATAACATATTTAATACATGGATGCTCTATGTACAAAAATATGGATATGATCATCAACACGACTATCAAGATTTTCACATTTTGAGAAATATGTTTACTGATTTCTTGAGGAGAGTTAGATGAGAAGATCAATTCCACTCTCATGTCTTTACGTTAAATATGAAATATAGAGACAGAGGCCAGTTATCTTCGCTTATTGAAAAAAAGGGGAAACAGCTCATATGGTTCTGTCCAAAAGGAACAAAATACACTTGTAAACACCTTTTAAGATAATTTATTTACACATCATTAACCAAGGTGTTAATATGACAGGTTGGTAGTGACCAGCAGAGACTCCACAAAGTCACTGGGTCCTGCCAAGAAACTGTCCTTCACTTAGACCGCAGTAAAACCTCAACCTGTCATTTTACACCTTTTTTGTTTCTAAAAAAAAACATGATATAACATTTTAGTTAGTGAGCTTTAGAGCCAATGCGAGGCAAGGCAAGTTTATTCATATAGCACCTCTCAACAACAAGGTTATTAAAAGTGCTTCATATTTGGTATAAAAGGCATTATAAGACATAAAAATAGAACAAGATAAAATGAAAGGACGTGCATAAAGATGATTAAAAAACATATAAGATAAAAACAAACTAGGATAGAAAAGGACACATTTAAAATTATGGTGCGGTTACAGTGCTGTGCAACATTTAAATGAACAGTCAAAAATTCAATTGAATGAAAGGCAGTGGCAAACAGAAGGAGCCTTGATTTAATGAACCAAGAGTTGGAACAGAGAAATTTTCAAGAAGTTTTTCCCAGATGTTTGGTGCATAAACCTGATGCTGCTGGTAAGAAATGTTGTTATCTTTGGACTGGGCCAGGGTAGCTGTTTCCCCCTGTTTTTACTCTTTATGCTAAGCTCAAAGGCTGTTTGCTGTAGCCTCATTCCGATTGTTGACATACAGGAACGGTATCGATCTTGTTATGACACTCTCTGCAAAAAAGAGAAAATGCAGGTTTTCCAAAATGTTGAACTATTCCTTGAGCCTATTCATGATGAACTCTTATGGAGAGTTTGCTTTTTTACAAGCAGAATGGCACAATCAAGCCAAAGATGGGTGTTTGAAGAGCTGCGGCGAACTATTTGTGCTATTTTAATATATAAAAGGGAAAAAAATGCACAGGCTCATGAAGATTAGTTTGGTCATGTTCTGCTGAAAATAATTTATATTTTAGATTCCAATCACTGGTAAACATTCATATCTTTTCGCTAATTCTAAAACAATGACAGCACAATCAAAACTGTATTGACAATCCGATATTTGTATTTTATCTCGATCTTCATTTCTTGATATCTTGATTTTGATCTTGGGGTCATGTCAGAGAGTTATATACTTTCTGATTATGCAGAGAGATAGAGGTGCTTCTACTTGACACAGAGAAGATAAAACTTATTAACTGGAGTAGATTACATAAATGTAATAATCAAATGTCACACTCATATATACCCACACCAAAACCACACCACACAACCTTTAACAAATCCATGAAAAAGCAGAACCATTACACCTGCTCTGAATCCTTTGGTGACCTCTTCATTTGATCCTTCTGATTAGTGGACTTCATTAAAAGTGGATGCACTGAACCACGTCTAAAACCGAAATTAACCACAAATAGGTAAAAATTGTATGGCTGATGAAAAATAGCTGCATTTCAGGGGATTTATTATAAAATAATGGCAGCTTGTGACAAATGTATTGCAACAGTACTAAAAATAACCTCCTGACCAACAAAAGTAATGAGCAGTTACAAAGATCAGCCTCTCCAAAAGTAGGGCATCGTTCAATTTTCTTTTCTCTTTCTTCCTTCTCAGTACTCCATTATCTTTCTCTCAGCATAATAAAGAGAGTCAAAGCATCGGTATAAATCATTTCAGGAATAAAAAGGAAAGTGAATTACAGGTGATCCTGCAGGTAGGTAGCTCTTAACAGTACTTACAAGTAAAAACAATCCAACATCTGTTAAGCCACAAATTTTAATTTAGATTGAAGTGAAAACAGTGCTATTTGTTCATGGTTTTAACAATCTAAAACGGGACAGTGAGAAACTGGCCCACATTGCAGGTTAATGAGCCAGTTGTAAAGCAGTAAACCTGATGATAATGTTTTCTCAACAATAAATCAATAAAAAGATGAAGGATATGAAATTATACCAATCATGAGAAGCTCACAATTACTGTAGCAACAGCTAATGAATGATTTCAGTGTGTGCATTCAGAATGCAAAGTCAGCATCAGAGTAAATATTAAATACAATTCACTAATCAGTGAAAGAAAGACACTAACTCTTCCTTTATGTCACGACTCATCTTGTTTCCTAAATTACAAATCAGTTCGAAAAGACTCATGTCTTTTAGAATGAACTATATTATGTCCTGCTTCTACCCTTCTCATGCAACCATTTATTACATTTACATTACAAGTTCTTAGACTGGTTTTCTATGTTGTTTGGAAAAGAGTGATTTAGATATTTTTAAGAAGGTAATCCTATTATCTTTTGATGAAATCTATGCATATCGAAAATTTTACAGTTACTATTATGTATAAAAAAACATAATAAATGAAATTAGTCAGCATTATGGAAATACAAAATGTTGAGAAAAAGTGTCTGAGGCCCTTTGGTATAAAACTGAAGCATGTACACTAATAATTGTTTCATAAATATCTGGTGAGGTCAGTATCAATAAATCACTAAGACTGAGATCACAAGAGAGATTATGACCTTTATTACAATCTGATGAGGAGCTATCAATAACTTCAGACAGAAGGCTAAGAGGGTTGTTTTTGTGCCACGGTCTGTGTCGTGCCATCAGTGATTCAACGGGGAAGGCCTGATGGGATCTGTGAGACGTCACTTTAGGAAACACATTCTCGTACCAAATGGGGATGACGGTTTTGTTAGTCAGAGTATTATGGCGTGGCCGTGCGTCTGAAATCTCTAGCAGAGACAAAGAAATACTTAAATCACACCCCGTGGCAGAAAGACAGAAAATCTGCACCTCAGCGCTTCAACTGAATGAGTCTATTCCCTCATATATCGGTGTCCAAAACTACAGCACATACGCATAACTTGATGTGGGTGCCAGTGTGAGAAAAAGCATGTGAGAGGAGGAGACATGCTGTTATCAATATTAAGTATACTACAAGCAGGAGTTCAAAAATATCCACAATAGATGCCCCTCACAAGTCCTTACAATAATTTACAATAATTTCAAAACAGAGAAAAGCAGCAAATCCTCATATTTTGAGCAGCTGGAACCAGCGAATGCTCAGCAATTTTGCTTGACAAATGACTTAAATAACTATTCATTGTGATTGTGAAAATTATTGATGACTAATTTAGTGTTGCTCAACTAATCCATTCATCATTTAATCTATGAACTGTTTCAGCACATAAGAATTGTTGAATAAATCTAAGTTGATGCTGCAGAGACCTAATATACTGTAATGTAAATGTACTATTTGGAGAAGCAACATATGCAAACCTGCAGAACGGGGATAGCCCATAGTGTTAAAAAGTGTTTGTGGAGATAATGACAATATAATGTCTGTATTCTTACTCGCTACTGAGGGAGGGAAAGGCAAAGTAATATAGTGCCACAAGTTAAACAGGTTGTGACCGTGGCACTTCTATTGTTTCCATTGTTTTCCTGAGGTACTGTAAGTGCTACTGCCGTGCTGAAAAACATTTATACACACAACCGACGAGTTTTACCCCAAAGGCTCATGGCAGCCAGCACAGTAGATGGTGCTTAAAAGCTCTGGGGCTCCAGGGGCTCTGTTATATTTCCTCAAAACTAACAGACTGTGTTTTACTACAGCAGCGCTTACTAGGTAAGAAAGATGAGGTGCACTAAATTCATCTGACAGCCAAGAGCCAGAAAACCTCCAGCTGGAACAGAAAACCTGCTTTCCTTTCAAATAAACCAACAGACATTTCACAGCTGCCTACACACCTGACCATCAGGTCAAATATCAGCATTGCTATTATGATCTAAAGAATACTTTATATACATGGAATACCATTCCTAATTATATTAGATTTAATATAGTAATTAAGAGCTTGGATAATCTTCTCTTTACTGCCTGATTGTTGAGAGTATCAGCAGGTGAGGGGTTTTCACCTGTATCATAAAGCTCCTTGTGGCACAGCGGCACTTTGGATGGTTTACATTTTATACTCGAGGTATCCGAGGCTTGACTAGGTGGGGAATGACTTACCCTGTGCTGGGGGAAGATCGGCGGTCGGACACCTGGTACATCCCTCTTGTGCTCCCAGAGAGGCTGGAGTTTCTCTGGTGAAAGGCACAAAGACACAAAGGAAAGTTACTCAAATCGCTCTGCACACCTGGCTTCCATAGACATGCTCCTGGCAATAATGTCATTTACACAGTGAAATGACTGTTGTGTGAGATGACTCTATTCCTCATTAAACCCCTGAAGAATGGGTGATAACATGGATGCACTGGCTGCATCATTAATTTGTTTCCCAATTGAAATGAGTGATATTCTGGAGTTTCAATGAGTATGTTAGCTTTTCATGAAAGAAATATAAACATTTGGATTTTGAAATCCTCAAAAACATAACAAAGACAATAAGCTGCTGATTAAAGAATCTGAGCAAATGATGATCAGTCATTGGTGATAGTTAGGGAAAAGGATGGTCTTTAGGACCACTAGGATCATGATGAATCATCTGGGACCAGGAATTCCCATAACCAAATGTCATGGAAATGTAGCGACTACTTTTAAAGATACCTTACCATGAACTATAGTATTGTTAAACAGTGACATTGATCCGATGCTGGACCAATATAATTTGAGATCATCATCCGGGACCATGAACAGCCATAACAATTTCATGGATATCCTGCCCTTACGCAGCAACATTTTGTGTCCAAATTTCACAATTAGACCTCAAGAATTTCGCACAGAAGAGCCATGGACTGTCTCGAATGGAAAGTGTTAAAGGATATACTCAGTGAATGTAATTCCAATCTTAAATATCTATTTGCACAAGTGAAAATGTTGAACTAATAGTGAAGTTAAAGGAGGTCAGGAGGGTCACATAAACCACAGGGAGTCATCAAACTGGGGGTCATAAATATCAATGACAAACATTGTATTCAAGATATCTTGTTCTTGACTGAAGTGTATGGAAATGGATGGAAAGACTGACCAACAAAGATCCTTTAACCCTGACAATAGTAAAACAAAAACTCTCAGCGTCTTTCCCATGACCGAATATATTTGGCTGCAGCTCTGAAAGCAGTCGCAAATTTTTAAATGTATTTGGCGGTGGGTGTGCAATCTGACTCTCACTCATTCTGTCTGCCTGAGAGCAAAATCCTCCTAGTCGCTCTTTCCCACATTACTCAAAGCGGCATGTACACTGAAGTATGCAGTGTGTAGTGTTTGTACGTATGTGTATACCTGTGTGTGCATTTGTATGTGTAGCGCCAGGTTGAACTCCGTGGAACAGGCTGGCAACATGCCACAGAGGGAAAATGTGCAAACACAGACGCTGCCACTCCCTCTCTTTTCCTCTGCTTTACTCACACAGCTTGTTTCTGGCTCAGCGCCAGTGGAAACGGACCGTGGAGGAAAACAGGCCAACACACCATCCATGGCGCTCATTCCTGGCCAGTCTGCAGCGAAGGCAGAGCAGGGACTAGTCTCCCAGAAACAGAAGAAATAAAATAACCTCCGATCTGGAGAATTAAGTTTTGTCTATGCTCAGTTCTTTCTCTGTTTCTCCTACTTGTTCTCTCCTTGTTACGGAGCCAAAGGTTGATAAAACACCACCGTACCTTGCTTCCCTTGCAGAAATGCATTATATTTATCATGGACTGAACTAGAGAGTGAGCAGGAGACAGGTCATGCTTTCCCCCACTCTCACTGTCAGCCCTCAATTGCCTCTACGGCTCTAAAACCTGTCCCTCAGGAGGTGAGGGCGACCTTGCTGATGGAGAGTCAGGCCGTGAAGGTGTGTGGATGGGTGGGTGACACCTCTGGGCTACCCTTGACAGTGTAACAAAGTGCCAACCAGCGTGTGACTCCACACCTGTACTTGTCATGTTGATTATTCACAATCCTTTAATGCTGCACTAGCACCGGGCCATGACATTGACTGATATTTTAATCCAAAGGGATCATGTCAAAAATGGGGCTGTATTTTAGGTCAAACACAGGTCAAATGGTGTTTTAAGAATAGTTTAAGGAAGAGGAAAAAGTACATTTCTTTTATCATATTAAAATGTTTGTGAGGGTCTAATTCTTATTTGCAAATAAAATGCCATTAAACTATTTCAAGCATGTTTGCAAAAGACTATTTCTACCATTACAAAGGAGTCATCACTCACATTATTTTCTGTACAATATGACAATGTAAAGTCAATATCTTTGCACGTGGAGATAGTGATCTGAGGAGCAGTTTATTTTACTGAGGATCGCCAAAATAACAAGTAAAAAGAAACAGGGAATTTCTCTCAGGCAGATCTGCACCACATAGCATCGGATTCAAAATCATCCTGAAACCTTGAGCAAGAGCAAGAACTGGTTTCCATGGCAGCACACACATTTCTGCAACATGAAACAGGTCACCTCTTTTTTCAAGCGGTGTTGGATCATAATTTGAATAAGTGACATTTTTAAGAACAGAAAATATCTGCTTTTTACTTTTTAAAAAAATCATGGTGTAATGGGACAAAGCAGAGGAGAAAAGCACCACAGTGAAAGCCATGTTGAGCCTAGAGACAAAGAGCTAATCTCTGGTTTCTGGAGAAAGAAGCAGCTTTTTATGTGCATACACTCAGGGCCTCACTATTTACACTGTTTTGCTGTATGCTAAACCGATTCCTATTTGCAGTGCAAACATAAATCCTAATCTTATAATTCAGTGGTGACTGAAAAACACTTGACTACCAGACAAAATGCTGTTGATCCATACTATCTATGGTCAAATATATCTAAACATCCCTTACCACATACCTTAGTGAAACAGGGTTTGGTTTAGGCCCCTTTAGTCCAACTAAGAGAAATCTTATATGTAATGTTTTTATGAAACCTGCAAGAGCCGTTGTTTTATTTATATATTTTTTATATATATATATATATATATATATTTTTTATATATATATATATATTTATATTTATATTTATATATATATTTATATATATATATTTGTCTTTTGCAAACAACATAATAATTAATATTGTTTACAATCACTCTCCATGCATCTTCATTGTCTGCACTTTTTTACGTTGCTCAATTCTCCTTTTCTCTGTTGTACCTCATCTAGAAGCAGCTGGGTATCTCTTTTACTCCAGTTTGAGTTTTCTTTTTGTTTACTTTCTATTATTTACTATTCCTATTTTGTAAATATATTTGACAGTTGAAAATTTCATACTGATTATCAATTGATCACTTGAATCTTGTCCCACACTTTGCTGTAGTAAGTTGTGTCTTATTATTTACTTGTAGTGAAAAAACTTTTTATACTCCTCAGTTACTTTTTTAAGTGTAATTCTTTGAAGTTTAATCAATACTGCTGTTATAGAGGCCATTCATTACCCACAGTTTTAGAATGACATGTACATAAAATCACATGGGTTTACTGTTCAGGTGTCCACATACTTTGGGAACGTAGTGTATTCAACCTAAACTTTGTACCTAGGAATTAAACATTTTATGTAATAAATTTGAAAAGCTGACTGAAAGATTACCAGACTTTTTGTTTTGATAGGAAAACTAAAAGACATTCAAGTGCAAGTTAAAAAACTGTAAGGATACACTCATTATGAGTAAGTTGCATCTATCCCATTTTCTGCCTCCACTCAGCCAGAAATTTGTCATATTAACTTAAATTTGACAAAAAAAAAGGGTGGTTACTGCCCTTAAGCTTTTTAAAAACGAGTACACTTGTTTTCTCAGGCTATTAAAGTCTATTATAGGTTTGACATTTTGTGCATTATGGGGGCATTACTCAGTATAATCAATGCTTATACACTAGTCAAAAGCATAAAGCTGCTCTGTCAAGGAAATGTCTCTTTTGGAAAGCTAGAAGTAGCACTTTGAGGAATCTTGAATTGGAGTCTTGGGTAGTAAAAAAAAAAAAGGATCACAGGGAAATTAAATAATATTGATTTTTTTCTGATCCACAAGTCAACTGCCTAATTTATTATGTAAAATTAAAATGTGCCACAAAATTAGACCTGTAACAGCCCGTTATTTGAAAAGACCATTGTTATATCTCGTTCTGTATTACCATGCAGTTAAATGTGATCCGGATCAATTCCGCATTTAAAAAATATATGAATGTTAGCTGATGTCGTTAGGTACAGCCGACAAACACCGGCTGTTTGCTGTTTTCACAGTTTGAAACAGTCTTTAATATTATCAATAAAACTAAGTCAAATCTGGGCGCACAATATACAGCCCCGAAGCCCCTCACCTGTCGGCCATTGCCCTTTGAGGCCTGGAGGCTGCAGCGTCCCAGGCTGCCGTTCGGCGTGGTGCCACAGCTGCTGATGATCTGCAGCTGTTTTTCTGCACGGTCGGCTCGGTCCAGCAGCTCCTCGATGAACTGCTGCAGACGCACCTTGGCGTTGGCCTCCCGCGCTGCTGTCTCTTGAAGGAATTGGTCAATCTGGGCCACCTCCCTGTGGGCATGGGGGGTGGCAATATCACTGGCACATTCTGTAACTCAAAGGCCTTAAAGGGTATAATGTCTTGCAGTTGATTCATAAATTTGTGTGATTGGGTTAGGGTTAGGGTTAGACTTTGAATCTGCTGAGTTGAACCTGTGGCATAAACTTACACATTCGGCTCAGCTGGATTTTTATTGAGCAAACGGTGCCTATGTGACTTCAGAACACACTTTTCCCTATGCATTTTGTCAAAACCTCTCTGCCCTACACGAGGCTTGGTGACCGAGATAAATACACAAGCCAAGCACAATGGGGCAGAGAGAAAAAAAAGAGAGTGAGGGAGGAGGTTGAGAGAGCAGCTGGATATTTATACCGCAGGCACAGGAGAGCCGACTTCATATCATTTTAAGGGACAGATTGTTACCAAGATACAGAGGCAAACAAACCATGAATTCAGAAAGCCTGAGTAGCTGTCTGCAGCCTGCTCGGCATATATTTCTAGCTTTCCCTGCAGTGATTCTCTTCGTCATTCATGCCATGCATGCAAATGGTCTAATGATAAAAATTCATAATATTCAGAAGTAATTAGTCAGATCGCACGAGCATAATAGGTTTGAGATGGGATTAAAAATTATATAAGCAAGCCTTCATTGTCCAGTGCCAACGAGCAGTCTCAGCAGTGTTGGGCCTCAACTTTGCATAAGTTCAAATTGGCAAAAAGGAACAAGTGAAATGGAAGATGTCAATGGAAAATGTTATTGTTTACCTTAGCGACACAATGAAAAAACAAGACATTCAAAGAGATGCAGATGAAAGTTCACCAGACTAATGTCACCTCTGGCTACATTAAGTTCTTTTCATCTTGTTTCTGCTCCCTAACCAACTCCTAAAAGAGGAGCTCCAGATTCAGGAGATAATTCTCTGTAGGTTCATCACTAAAAGGGCTCTAGCCATAATGTCACAGTGTTCTCACATTGTCATTTTTATCCAAGGCTTTCATAAAAAAATATCGCCTATATATGCTTTAAGTTACTTTGTTTTGCAGCAGTGCTTCGGTTGACGATAAGCGTTCGATCAATTCATGAAACATTGAGTCAGTAAAATGTCAAAGTATAGTGAAGATTGTCCATCGGTGTCATGGAGTCGAAATGACATCTTCAATTACTTCAATAGTCCTAAACCCAGAATTGTCCAGACCTCTTTAAATATTAGTATACAAAAGGGAAAAGTAGCTAATCCTTCCATTAAGAGAAGCTGGAACCAGCAAATGTTTGGTATTATTGCTTGATATAGATTATCAGGTAATCAAATATCCTTAATGTTAACTGACAAAATGTTGCAGCATAATTTTTCACATCCAGACAAACATTTTTCATCTCAGACTATCTTGCCACCGCTCAACCCAAAATTGCACACACCCTCTTCCACAGAGCTTCCCTTTTTCTTTTCATGCCTGTTAATGTGGAACTGCCTCCTTGGGGGAGGGCCGCAAGTCGTTTTTCTTTATGTATCTCTGTTTGTGTCCTCAGAAACAATCCTGAGCCACTACTGTCCAAACAATGCAGTCAGGACAGTTTAACAAGGTAATTCAGTCGTCTGCAACCAGGCAAAAGCAACCATTAAAAGGTTCAGACCATTAGTACAGACATAAAATCCGTGTTCTCCCAGTTTAAATTGGTTTGAGTTTCTTCTTTTTCTCCCCGCAGATATCTTTAACACATCATGAAATTAAACCTGCTGCACATCTATACTCTGAAATCCTCTCATACAAGCACTTGCTTTAACAAACAGTATGAAGGAGTCTGATTGGAGGATACTTTTATGCAACAGCGACTGTAAAATTCTTATAGCTGTTACACAATCCCGACTCATTCCAAAACAGCACCAACACTCAAAGAGAATGTTCTTGAAATGGGGACATTCTGAGATAAAAATAGTTTGGCATCTGGCATAGTTAACTTTTCTAATCTTCAGGCAACGATTATAAATATATGACTTTTTCTAGGTGTTTGGCTGAAGGGGAGAAATGGAAGCAGAATAGCTGTCATGTCTGTGAGAAAATAATCGGTGAATCAGTGAATTATATGATAATTAAGTGGCCATAACTTCCCATCTTCCCCTCTGTGATCAATCCTGTTTAGAGTATCCCTCCTGGTTATTGCTCATAAGGTGGTATAACGTGATTTTTTTAATCTAAACTGGGTTAATTGAAACAGGCCTATTAATATACACTTTTTCCATTGCTATGAGATGAAACTCTTCATTGTAAAACATTAAAAATGTGTGTGTTTGAGACATGAACTGCATCCTTGCTATGTTCACTGCCTCAGCTCGTGTAGGAATCAGGAGCTTGCCAGCCTGTGAGTCAGCCACAGTGACATGATAGAGCAGCTGTTACTAACTTGAAGCCTTGTGCGAGAAGAGTAGTGTTCACCTGTGGACAGTCGTGAGCTCGACCCGACTACGGCCTCTTCTGATTGGTTAGAAGGGCGAGGCTCACTCAAAAACCTTAATAGGGAGTATCTCTACATGGGTCTGTGTCTCAGAAGCCTTTGAGAGCAACTCTCCACATAAAGATATGTTACGGAGAATATTTCTTTCACCATCTAGAACTCATTTCTCTGTTTATACATTTTTCACTCTGAAGTCTAATCATTTCATTTATTTTTTTTGGTGAATTGCTGCAGTCATAAGAATACTGCGCTCATCAAAAATCCATAATACCCAGGGAGACAGATGCTAGATGAGGGAGAGCTCATGTCAAATAGCATGAATTAGTAATCTGCCCCTGCTGATTATATCATTGATTCATCCTACTGTATGTGATCTATCTCGTTGAATTAACTGACTCCAAATATCGTTTATTTTGATTTAATAAATAGAGCTGTACCTAATTTGATGTATGATTAAGCAGCCTGAAGCAGAAGTTATGCTCTCTTTATTCAGGTTAACAAACAGACAACAATATGTCCAAGCACTGTTTTAGTTCAGCCTCCAGGAGAGAAACATGTAGCTTTCCCAGGACTTCTTAAAATAGTAGCTGTTCAGCCAGGTTTGTATGAACTCTAAATCTGACCACTTGTATTTTGGCATCAGAATTTTCATGTAGCTTTAATTTGACTTAATCAGTTATTTAACTGTATCCAGTTTTTGCTGTTACTGGAGACAGAAACGGCCATTCAATGCAAGGAACATGTCAGAAGCAACACAAGAAGAACTGTCCCTGTGTAAGGATGAAATGCATGGCTGAACCAGATGCCTGGCTGTCCAGCCACTCAACTGAAGGAACCTCACTCAGCGTGGAAACCCTAATGGAGAAGAAAGGGAATCAGGACAGAAGGAAGGTGGTAGAAGGCAGAGAGGGCAGCGGGGAAGAGAGGGAAAACATCCTCACCAGACCCTCATATACATGCAAGGAGAAAAGGGTAAGAACAGAAATAAAGAGGAAAAGAAGAGAGGAAGGACTGAAGCTGATGAAAAACCATTAGGAGGAGGGAATGAGCACAAAGACTGTGAGAAAAACACACACACACACACACACACACACACACACACACACACACACACACACACACACACACACACACACACACACACACACACACACACACTGCGGAAGCTAAAGCAACAGAAAGCAAACAGAAATCTGCAGTCATGTGGAAGCAGAAAGCACTGGAGGTTTGACAGAAGAGGGGAAAGAAACGGGATGTGGCTGCTTCCTGTTGTCAATCCTAATTTTAACACACACACTCAGAGGTACACGCACGCACGCACACACACACACACACACACACACACACACACACACACACACATCGCTTTCTCAGCGTGACTCACTCTAGCACCTCAGAAATAAAGCTTCAAGGTGCCAGCGAGTTTACCCGGATGCTGGGGGGGGGGCTGGAAAGGCAAACCGCCATGTTTTCTGGGTGATGAATATGCAGGTTGTGAGACCTCAGAGAAAATGATTAGGCAGAGTTTCTACACCGGATGACGCCAATTTATGTTTGCGGGTAAGGGGGGACCACGTATTTGTGACCCTCGCATTCGCAGTTTGATGAAGGTGTTTTTAACGCCCTTCTATCTTTGTTTCCATCCCTCTCGCATGCACAAACACACACACACACACACACACACACACACACACACACACACACACACACACCATCCAGATAGAGACTTCATAATGCACCCATTAACAGCACACAAATATAATGTCAAATAAGGATATGGACTTAATAACAGCATAAAACTTAAGGAAACAGAGTGACATTTTGGGAAATAAACTTATTTGCTTTCTTGCTGAGACGATGAACCATTAATTCCCTGCAGATATGAAATACTTATTTTAGATCTTAATAGCTCAAGCCTAGAACTTTACTTTCACCAATAGAATCTCTTTGTTCACAGGATTTTGCAGATCACCAAACATTCTGTTTATCTTTAATGATCACAATTGCAGTACTGATCTATGCACATATACCACATATATGTTACTACACTTCTAAGTGACAAGACACTGTATTACATATATGCAAAACATATAGTTGCAGTAATTCAGGAAGAGACAATTTAGATTAGGTATTACATAGATCCCCTGCAAAAACCACTGAGGAGTTTATTTTTCAAATGTTTCTCATCAAAAACTTTGCATTATGAAATGTGTTAATTAAAAAAAGAATGCTAATGGATGTATTATTATCAAATATTTTTAATGTCAAATATTGATATTGGCCTCAAAAATCCAGTACTGGTTATGCCATCCTGAGGATACAATTGAAGTGAAGCTTTGGTTAGATTTCAGTAATTTCAGGGAAGAGCTTTTTTCTCTGTGGGTGAATTTCTGATATTTCTTCCCACTCAAGTCCCTGTATTCGCAAATCTGACAATAACATATCTGACCAGTGATTTTTCTTGCTGCTTTCCTTGTGCCAAACAGTTATCTGCCATCTTCATACAGGAATAGGCTCAACGAAGATGCTTTTACAGGGATGGAATCTAACCCAAAAAAATATTATTTTACACTTCCAATTGTTCTGGCCTTGTTGAACTAAATAAGATAGACACTAAGGTATGATGCAAGTAGTGTGCCTCACTGAATCCTAGCATCAACACTGACAAACAATAGTTCAATCAATATCACTGGTTAAAAAGAACAAGATCATAGTGCTACATTTAGTTTTACTAAACATCCAAAAACACAAAACCTGGTTCCACTGTTTGGTGCTTTCTCCCATGAGACTGGAATAAGGGGTATTTTTGCTTAATATGCAATTAAAATCTGATGCCTTCTCACCCTTTTAAGCTCTTGGAAATAAAAAAAAGCACAATTCATTTAATCGCGAGCTTGAAACCAACAGCCTAAGCTACGGTTATTTTTTTCATTAAATGAATGGAAATGGGTTTTGAAAACCTTAATAAATGTGTCATGCTGCTACAGAGCTGCATGTGCACAAAGAAATAATGAAGAGCTGTTTCATTTCCCTTCTACTAAACAGCCATAACAAACAGTCCAGTATAGCAAAGACATTCAGCTGTAACAGGCATGATTAATACGGCATGATCTTCTGAAAGATTCTGTTTAAATGTTAATTATGTTCACTGGTCAGCCTCCTTTCAAAGTTGTCTTCGTCTCTGCTATTAATTCAAAATTATGCCTCATTAATATTTAGGAGCAGCAATGAGTGACTGAAGGGCCGGTATGAGGAAGATGAGGATGTATGAAAAAAGCTTTTTCTGGGGTAACAAAGTGCAGATGTTCATTTGCTGCTCTGTTTTGACAATGACATCAAATAGTGTTGTTGTTTTGTTTTTTTTTTTTAATTGTGACAGATTCAATACGTCACATTGTGCCATCATGTCAGAATTTTTATAAATTATGTATGCACACATACACACACATAACATAACATATCGCAACACAAAGAAAGGAAAGCATGAGGAGCTGTCTAGAGAGTATGGTGACATGAGTGGGGATGTGAGACAGACAAGGATGAAAGGGGGAGAAAAAAAAGGGATGATAAAAGAGACACAGTCCGAAATGTACTGTTTTCAAAGACCCTCTGGGAAAAAAAATGCATGACTGGTTTTCCAAGACCCCACTAATCCAGGTAACGGCTCAGATCAATCAGGGGAAAGTAAATATTTTATCATGGTTCCAACTGTCCTCTCAAAATTTAAATAAAAAAGCTGCGTCAACCAGAGATAAAACAGCAAGGTGATGAAGAGGAGCATTTCAGCATGTGTGACAGAAATAGATGGATTCATAATGTGAGAAAATGCCACCTGAACTTCACCTGTCCGAATTTCAGAGAATGAATCTGTCCTCAAATGTGTTTAATGCTTTGTAAATATGGATGCTATCATTTTAGGAAACGTAGAATGGAAAATACAGTAGGGTTGTAGTTAATTATTATTTTCATTGTCCATTAATCTGCCAATTATTTTCTTGGCTAACCGATAAAATTTTAGCAAATCAGAAAAATTATCATCAAGTTCCCAGAGCCCAAGGTGTCTCCTGCAAAATGTTTATTTTATCTGAACTAAAGTCCAAAACTCAGAGATATTCAGTTCACAATTATATAAAACTGAGAAAAGCAGTAGATCTTTACATTTGAGAACCTGAAACTTTTGGAATTTTTGCTTCAAAATGACATAAATCCTCAATCAATACTCATAAACGTTGCAGAATAATTTTCTGATCTTCACCAGAGATGAATCGGTGAAATGTTTAACTCTAGTGTGGGCTATTCTAATGTATACATGCATTTCAACCCGTAGACACCAGCAGTACTCATTCAGTTCTATGACAGCAATACAATACAAAGTGAAATACAAGAGAACCATGAGAGCATTATCTCAATATCAGGTTTGAAGTGAACAGCACGTGCTGATACTATACCCCAGTAGATCCCTCAGGCATCTTACATCACTACAATCCGAGTCCATTCGCAAACAGCAGAACATTCAGGGGTTACTTCAACCTTTCATCTCAGTCTTAACAAAACGAAGAAAAGTGTTTGCATCATCCTTCCTGTTTATCTTTTCCTCCCGGTTCAAAACATGTCACCCAGCCTCAAGGATACTGTGTGTCAGTTTCCTCTGTCTAATGATAGACAGGAACGGCCCTCCACCCATAAATCCTGCTCTAACTGAGGGCTAACATCCATCGGATCATCCATACACAACAACCTGGGTTATGTAATACAGAGCCGTTTCTTGTTAGAAGCCACCTGATATCGCTGCTGGAAATCTGAATGCAGTGCCTGTGTATGTAAATCTGAGGAATGATTCTCTGTAAAATAATTTCATCAATGCTCTGCATTGTACATTATAGCCTCAATATATCTAACTGCAGACATCTAATCCTTGCAAATAAGCTTTCTAAGAAAGTAACAGTCCCTGTAAATTGATAATTTGCGCAGGATTCTACAGAATACGTAAAAAAAAACATTTCAATATAAAAAAGTCTGCATGGTGCAGTCTGTGCATTCATTTTTCATAGTGTGAAAGTGTTTTGCATCACTACTGCAATGTTATCATCATCCAGACTATTTACATGTCGTCTGGTCCTCGAGGGTGTGGAAAAATGTTGCTCCTCCATCTTATGCTTTGACGTTTGTTTGAGATACACCTCACATCTGAACATCTGTATTGAAAACACAGAGCCTTGTTTACATCCGTCTCATGGCAGGTCCAAACCGTCCACGTTTCTACGCTGATTGCTTTTCAGAGGCAAGCCTTCAGATGCCTCCCAACGCTAACACTGCATGCTCCTCTCTCTCAGACACTGCAGTTAATGAGACAAGTTCTCCCTCTGCCCTGACGGTTTCACTTTGCATTCAAGATTGCTGCTCAGTGAAGAGCGAGCGAGTCTTTTGAGGGAGCAACAGTGACGGCAAATAGTGAGATTCCTCCATGTTCTGTGGTGCTTTTAGAGCCTCCGGCTTTCTTATGCTACACAAGGCACTCCTACTTTATTGTAGCTGGCTGTACGAATAAATCTAGCCTCAGGGTTTAGGCCTACTGCAGCACTGTGTGTGTGTGTGTGTGTGTGCGTGTGTGTGTGTGTGTGTGTGTGTGTGTGTGTGTGAGAGAGAGAGAGTGTGTGTTTAGGTGGTATGTGCATGTGTGAGTGTGTGCGGGCGTGTATCTTATCTATTTAGATGGTAGATACTTTATCATGAACAATCTGCTAACTACAATCCTGCAACATTGAGTCTCACCCGTTTGCGCGTTGTACAGTTGGGGATGCATCGACCCGATATGCTGGATCAATACTGCACCGATACCAGTCTTATAAGGTGGACTGGGTATTGGCCATGACATTAAATACAGTTTCTTAATAGTCATTATACGACTCACTATTCCCACTGTCAGTTACGTTCATTCAGTCATGGCAAGTTCCCTCTTCATGTAATAATGATCCCAATGAGTTCCATACAGTGGAATATACAGATTTTTATCTTAGGAGAAGGACAGCACTGGCATCAGATCCGTACTTGGTACTGGAAGAAACCCCGACCGGAGGAATTAGAATTGCTGGTGGGAGATAAAAAGTTGGATGGGTGTATCCCTAGGTTCAATACAAGTCACAATATAATGCAATCTCACGTGACAAGAGTAAAGCAACAGAAACCGCCACAATCTTGACACGAACCGAACAAAATGCAACTTCACAAAGAATGTTTTTCATTGTATAGCTGCAAATAAAAAATCTTTTCATCATCTATCTGTCTGCTGATTATTTTCTTAACTCACTTCTTATCTCTAAAATGGCAGAAATGGTGAAAAAAACACTAATCTCAATTTCCTAAAGCTCCAGATTATTCCTTCACGACAGTCCAGACCCCACAGATATCCAGTTTACCGTCACATAAAATGCACCATATCCATAAAACTGAGAAACTGGGAACTGGCAATATTTGGCATTCTTGTTTGAAATATGTCTTGAACAATAAATAACCAACAAAATCTAAAAAAAAAAGAAAGAAAGAAATTTTTTTTTTAATTAAAAAAAATATATATTTTTTCCTTTCTCTCTGCAAATTATCCACCTGATCATTTTAGCTTTGAATTATTTCTGTACTGGATTGCAAATTTTGCACAGGTTTAAATGATAATGTATCTACCTCCTGTACATCTCATACAAACTTTTCCCCGGAGATGAGGAATTATTATGGATTAAAAGAACAGCAGCTGATGATCTGGCTGGCACTGGAGCAGACAGCTTTATGTCCTCCTGCAGGAGCACTCAGTGACGATAAACATCATTTCCTTGGCTGTGTAGGAAACAAATCTCAAATTGAACTGCCACTTTGATGGAACAGACAAGATCAATGTTACTTGCAAATAGCTCTTCAAAATGATCCACTGGAACAATGACAATCAGCCTATTAGCAACTGTGGTAATTTCATAACAAAACAAATGCACTGACGGTCATCAAGCAATCGTTAATCGTTGGAAAGATTACAACAAGAGTTGGCATATTTCTGTGACAGAAACAAAATGAGGCTGTTTTGAGTCAATCTGTAAAACCCTGAAATGATGGCGATACAATCCCACCATTTCTCATTTCTCCTTAAACTCCAGTTCCTGCTGATTACAGCTGCTCTGGTTCACTCCAGCTGCCATTAAACCACTTAAACAGCCGTGCTGCTGAGACTCTGTTGCTCATTCAGTTTCGACTGCAACAGTGCGGTGTGATATTTGTCACTATGAATTCTCAGTGACTGTTAAAGTATGAGCATGTAGTCTGTTTTTTTGTGTGTGACTAATATGCAGGCTGAGATTATAATCAAGACAGTGTTGAATTGAACAACTGTGCTTGAGGCGTTTCTGTGTGCTTTTTAAAATTATTTACAGTGTTTGTGGGTGAAGGACAAATTATCAGGTTGATGTGTTTTTGTTTTTTTTTTTTTTTATGCATGGCACTGCTAGCAGCTAAAGCCATTTTTGTAGGAGTTTCCTATGGTTGCTTAGAACCTCGAAGGGGCCTCAGGTTTTTAGCGTTTGACACCAGCGATGTACAACACGATGCGCGTCTCCCTGAACGGGCACATAGTTTCACAGACTGCAAAGTCACTGGCAAAAATCAAAGATAAAGAAAACACACTCCGCTGAGTGTTTAAGGTTGTTAGGCAGACATGTTTAAGCCAATAAGCTGCTCTGTGTCTGTTAACTACCGCTTAGTCATCAACCCTGCTGAACATTCACCGACTGTGACGCTCTTTTTCCATCTCAGACCTACTCTGTATTTTAGAGCCTGAATGAGCTTACTGTTTGAAAGCCAGCTTCTCCCTTCAGAGAGACAGACAGAAAAAAAGTATATGTGTCTGACAGGAGGAGGCACTGGGCTGCAGGCATAGCTAGGAGGCAGTGACACAGCTCTGGCGAGGATTTACAGAATATGACCTTCCCAGGTTTTGGGTACGCATTCACAGCTGCTGTTACATTTACACAATAGGAGGAGGGACTAAATAAAAGAAAAGTACACTTGTCTTGTGCTCTTTGTTATCATGAGATCAGCCATGTCGACTTGTATTATAACTTTAGCTGTCTCTGTCATAATAAATGCATGCAACTTTAATTTTTTTATGCTCTCCCGTACAAAGAGATTTATGACTTTTTGTGATCTTGCTTTAGCCTGAAAGGACCCAGATAACCTACTGTATGTGAACATTGAAATTTAAAGTAGCACCAGTAAATTTATGTCGTGGATTTAGGGGAAGACACCAGTGTTGAAACAACTGGTCTTCCAATAATAATTCTAATAATCAATTAATTATTTAGGCCACTTCTCAAGTTAAGCTGCGCAGTTGTGGAGATTTGCTGCTTTTCTCTGTTTTCTGTCACTGTAAGTTGATATATTTAAGTTTTTTGGATCTGTAGATATCATCCTGTGTTCTGGGAAATCATGATGGGAATTTTTCACTATTACCTGACAATTCACAGACCTGCAGTTGTTTTAGAAAATGGCCAAAAAAAAAGAATCGATAATCAAAATGCACATTAGTTTTAGACGCATATATAACCAACAAGGTAATTTCTCCCTATTAATACATAATGGCATTAAATGGATATGTGAACTACATGATGCCTTTAGAGATCAGTAAATGGCACACAAACACACACACACACACACACGCACGCACACACGCACACACACACACACACACACACACACACACACACACACACACACACACACACACACACACAGACAGTGCAGGGATGTGCGCAGTGGTATGACTGTGATGAGATTAGAGGCCTTGGAAAGTGCCTTTCTGTCTCTGACCTACTGATAACATTCAGGCCTGATAAGGAGACCAAAGAGAAGTGATAAAAACCAAGAGGAGGTTAGAAGGACAGGGCTGGCTGTCCTCACTGACACAGACACAGCACAGATACCAGATGACTTTATGAGCCTCAGATGACAATCCGTCAACACTTGCTCATTATTTCAACAAAGAAAATAGGTACCACCAAGAAAAGAGCTTGGGGTTGATGATGCCATGAAAGCATGGCAACTTAATCTGTACTAGTTGACAGAAACTACACTTTTTTTTAAAGACTGCTCTAAAATCTTTGCCTGATACCTACCTTGAACTATCTGAGATTTAAAATAAGATTCTTCAACTACTTACTTGAAATTAACATAATATAAGCAGTCTATTGAATTGTTCTGTTTCCAGAACCTTCTTTAGTCATTAGATTGTTGTGTGCCTTGTGATTCCCTCATTAATAATAAATAAGAATCTGGATGACTATTTGGCTTGGGCAGAATATTTTCTATTTAAATTCAATGCCATGCATCTTTAAGAACCTAATTAGTGAGACGGGAAAAAAGAAAAACATTTTGTAAAATATAATAGATATATTTTTCATTTTAACTTAGACTTATCTTCTGTGAAAAAAAAAAAAAAGTATTTT
Organism: Istiophorus platypterus; assembly: GCA_016859345.1. Classification (NCBI taxonomy): domain Eukaryota; kingdom Metazoa; phylum Chordata; class Actinopteri; order Istiophoriformes; family Istiophoridae; genus Istiophorus; species Istiophorus platypterus. The sequence continues at coordinate 11,569,005 of CM029114.1, read as the reverse complement.
ACGCACTGATTCTTCCCTGTCAAACCAAAAATAGCATCAATGTTTGGAAAGCACAATAAATCATCCTGGGATTAATTTCAACAAAAGCTCTGAAAATCTGCAAAATGAAGCCTGGTCTTACTCACTCTTTGTGCCATGTGGTGGGAGAGCTCCAAAACCATTATCAACAGATCCAGAGCCACCAATAACTAGCATCACCACTCTGATTTACATCCAAGTACTCCTTCTATTCACGCCACCCATGCTTTTAACTATTTCATGAAATAGCACGGCAGCTTTATGGAGGCAATGGCGGGGGAACTCTGAGAGAAGCTAGACATCTCCGTTGCTGACCCAGCTGTTCCTGTCCAGCCCTGCGTTCAGCATGAGCTGCTAGCCAGCCCTGGAGCGCAACGGTACACAGGGACCGCGGCGAGACAGATGCAGAGCACATCTGGTGGGTGGATATGAATGAGAATTACAGTACGCTAGCAACAGAGAGGTAGAGGTGAAGGGGAGGAGGGGAGTGTGTGTGACTGTTTGTATTCATGTGAATATAAATTTTTATTTTTATAAATATATATATATATATATATATATATATATATATATATACACACCGTGAACACATTTTCTGCCACATACTAAAATCAAACATGCTAAACTACAATATGTAGCATTGAACTGTGACACATTTTAAGTCAGGAGAACAAGTGTGATTCACTTACTGCTGTTTGTGGTTGAGCTCTGCCTCCTTGTTCACCAGATCCTGTTTGAGGTTAGCTAGCATTTCTACAGAGACGTCCACCTGCCGAGAGAGCTCGGAGGCCTTGTCCTCCAGGTCTTGTTTCTCCTGGCTCAGCCGCTCGCTCTCTTGCTTGGCCCGCTCCAGCTCGGAGCTCTTCCTCTCCAGCTCCGCCTGAAGACGGCCTACACGGGCTGCTATTTTCTGCTCCACCTACAAGACAAGGAGCACTCGAGCGTCTTAATGTCCTGCAGTACTCACCGTGTTAGTTGTCTAGGTTGGAGAAAAAATGCGATGACTATTTTTCTCCAGTTTCTCTGGACTGTGCAATAACATGTCTGAGCAGATCAATCGGGCAACGAGGACCAAGTTTTATGGTCTTGGGGCGATATCTGAGCAACTGTCCTATTTCAGGGATTCATTAAATGTAATATAATAAAGCACAAATATGGAAACTCTAAAACATAAAATATAAAATGAGAGGGACTCTCTTGAGTCACTGAGTTGTTCCCCTTCCCTGGTGAGTACATATTTTCAACACTCTTCTGTTAAGGCCCCTATGTGTGCATTTTTAAGTGATCATAATATCTTGCAAATCACTGTGATAACAAGTTTGTTTGTAAAAACAAAAGATCTCGTCTTTAATTGGTGGTTTGCTTTTATTTGAGTCATTTTCAGGTTTCCCCATGTTAGGATCATTGGATTAGGGGGGTGTGTCATGTGTCAGCATATAATATTTGACACTAGTATTTGAGTATAAAAGTCAAAAGTGTTCAAAGTCCAAATTGTTTCAGGAAGTAAAGTTTGTCTCCATATCAACCAAAACAATCACAGTTACCTCTTCAGACAATTTCTCCAGCCTCTCATCGAGCTCCAGCCGTTCAAACGCCCGCGCCTTCAGCCTGGCCAGGCCCTCCTCATAGGCCGCCTCTACTGCACTGGCCGCTACATTGGCAGCCACCGCCACCGCCGTGCTGGGGTTTCCATGGGGACCTGGGTCTGTGGACGTCATGGCTTTCTTCATAAAAATCTCCCCCAGGGGAAACTCCACATTAGGAATATACCGAGCTGCACTGCTGGAGTTAGCTGGTGTCAAACTCAGGTCATCCGCACAAGGAAGTTCACGGCAAGGGAAGCGTCGCTCCTTTAAAGCTGAAGGCCGCAGCGGCTCGAAGGGGTCGTTGTTGTTGGCAGGCGTGAGGAGAGCTCCCTCGGCCACCAGGGGCAGCAGAGCGGCGGCGTCGCATACACTGTTGGACTTCGAGAGGACGTAGAGGGTCTCGTACGTGTGGTTGTACTCCAGGTGGGCACGTAAGGACGACAGGCTTCGGAAGCGCTTGTGCTCCCCGCAGCGAGGACAGCGGTACGGCAGATCCAGAGAGGCCATACCGTGCAGTAACTGCCGGAGGAGAGGAGGCGCTCACGCAGCACAATAGTAGCGCCAGTATGAGGGCACAGAGGTCGAGTGCCAAACAGGTCCTCTCATGGTGGAAACGGCACAGCTACAGAAAGTCAGTCGGAAGGGAGACTCCATGTGCAATGGGAGAGCCCGGCTCAGTCACATGACCACGCATAGTGGCAACGTTCAAGCGGTCTTTTCACTCCATCTCTCACGGCTCCCAGACCTGAGGTCCTACAACACAGGGCGAAAACACAAGTGATTTATACTGCGAATTTTCGTATAACATAAGATGAGAATGAGACTCAGATGAAACAAACAAACTTTAATCGGGTCAAATAAGGTGCCGACAGTGGTTGTGATGACAATGACTCATGCTGCCGCGACCACAAAACGTTACACTGGAGTCTGGTGGAGTCCAGACCTTTTTCACTGTGAAGATATCCAACATTTTCACGCAACACAGACAAGTAGATCCTGCTTACAAACTCCTATAACTGTTGATTGAAACTTTCTCCTGCTTCTCCATTTATTGTGCTCTTAAATAAAAAAGTGCAACTGGGGAAATGCTGAAATGGATCCATTAGTGTGAGTGCTCATTAGCACCAACATCATTTTCCAGTTCCAAGTCTACGAGGTGAGGCTGGACACATCTCTTTAGTCCAACAATGGTAACCCACAGTAGGAAAGGAAGTCTTCTATCTTTTATCTGAGTTGCCTGCTAATCCAGCCTACGCTGCTGTTGTTCCTTGTGAGCCAAACTAGTCAAAGTCAAACTATTTCTGAATTACAATGAGCCTTGAATTCATAAAAGTGAGGTCTGGCCAAAATGTTTTACAAACATTTATATTTATCAGTTCTATCTCCTACTTGATGCTAAGCACAGTCAAGCGGCTACAAGAGCATAACAACACTGTGTGTTTATCCAATTAACTGACACTCGTTAGTCCTGATAAAATAAAATATTCAGCCTCCATTGGTTCCTCCACATCAGGTCCTTTAATGAAAGTAAAATCCCGTAATCAAGCACTGTAGCGAAAAATATTTTTAAAGATCTTAAGGTCAGTGCCAGACACCAGCGCCCTGATAGTTCCTATACTGACAGCAAAACCAAACCAGCAACATGGCATACCAGCAAAAGTTAAACATGTCGGTCAGAATATGGTTAATATGTTATCTACAGTGTCTACATGGGCTGCTGCTCTTTTTTTTTTCATTCATTTCTCCTTTATTTAACCAGGTAAAAGCTGAGAGTCAAGAGAGACTTGGTGAAAAGGGCAAGAGTATACAAAACGTCCAGTGAGAGACAGCAGCCCAATGGGTACTGGTTCAAAAACCAAACATATAAAGCCCGGAAATTGAACTGCTGTACAATGTTGTTTCTGCCATTTTCGTCCGAGTCCACATGGTCTGCACATTAGTTGTAGCCTTTGTAGTAGAGTGTGCACAATTTGTATAACGACCTGGGCCGTTTGCACTCTTATAACTGGGCAGCTATGATGTACACCAATCCAAGACAGGGGGCTTGAACCCGAACAGACTTTTCGAATTTCTCTGTCTCACTGCCTTCTACAGCAGCTTTTAACCATCAAGGCAACGGGCACATATGTTGGCAGTGTAATCGCAAATCACAGATGCAGGCCATTCTTCACAATGGGCTCATACACTGGAAATCCCCAGAAGTCACTGAGACTGCTATTAGAAGTCTGGCGAGGCTGGATTGGGGAGTGTACTGGCAAGTTGTGCCCACTCATTAAAGGAGGAGGATTTCGCAGCCGCAGTCACTACACTGCAGACAGCAGGCATTCCCATCTGCTTGAAATTACTAAGTGAGGTATTTAACCAGGCAGGAAATGGAAGGAAGTGGGCCTACTTTGCAGCCACACGTCACATCTTGCCAATGCAGCCCAGCTGAGACTTTGCAGAGGACTGTATTTAATGTGGACTAGTAAAAAGTGTGTGTGTCATGAATGAAACACATGCATAGTCATGGCTTTCAGTCTCTTTCTTTTCTGCCAGAAACAAACAGCAACCAGGAGATTTCATCTTAGTCATGCACAAGCAAACATAGAACATTTACAATTTTGGGCTCACAATTTTGAGTTTTCATTTCCCTAATGATCAGTATTTGTTTTGAATATCTAAAAAAATCCAGGTGGAAAATCACATAACAAAAATAATATATTGCAGGGCAAACAGTGGTTAATGCAGTTTTATATTGACAGGAACATCAGAGTAAAGTTTTTTGTGTTATTTAATCATATTTTACCCGTTTTAACAATATTGTCCGTTTACTTTCTATAAGAGAATCCTGTTATATATAGGAAAAAAAAAGAAAAAAGTGGTTGAATTCCTGTCACTGTCAGCAGTTAGTTTGTTAGGAATACAACAATTAAGTAATGGATCTTTGCCATTAAATTTACTCTGTGAACCGGGGCTGCAATTAACCATTATTTTCATTATCAATTAATCTAATGATGATTTTTTTTGATTAACTAATTATTTTTTGGTCTATGAACTGAAAAAAAACAAGGCACCACTTCACAGACATGATGTCTTCAGATTTCTTGTTTTTCTGACCGAAAGTCCTAGACACAAGCTTATTCATTTATACAATAAAGAGAAGCAGCAAATCCTGCTATGAGAGAAGCTGGAACCTGAGAATGTCCAGCATGTATAGCAAGTTTTTAAGTTTTTAAAAATGACTAGAATGATTAATTGCTTTTCAAGTTTTCAATCATTTTTCTGTTGGTAAACCAATTGGATAATTGGCTTACCGTTCCAGCTTTACTTTGAACCGTCAGCATCTCAATACATATACCAAAGGCTGCAGAAACCTTTTAAAAGCTAGACAATTATAGAATCAACAATAAAAAAAAACATCCATTAAATAAGACAAACCATATACTATTTGAAGATCTTCAGAATATTAATTAAAAATGGAAATAAAACTGAGATATAGAGGATGGAATATAAGATACCACAAATAACCAGTCATAGTCTCATATGATGTATAATTGGTTTGACGTGTGGGAGAAAAAACTGCAACTGACACTTATTGTAAACTTATCTAATCTTTTTCTGTGAAAAAAAAAAAGTACCAGTCAAAAGCAACAAGCTTCACCAAAACAACTATTCTATCTGTATCCAAGATGCAGGAGTCTATACCTATTGACGGTCACCTGTTAAGTTGTATGTGACCTAATAGAAATAAAGTATACAACAGATCCTTTAAAATGAAACAGTGGTATTGTAGGAGAAATGCCAAATGTGGTTTTTTTCCTCATTCCTGCACTGATCAGAGGCACAATCCCAAGGCCACATTCTGTCTCGTGACACGATGTTTGGATATCGACATATTCAGGTCTGTCCTGTAATTATGACTCTAGTTTCTGGTATCACAGTGACTGGCAGCGTATTTAGCAGTGCTTCTTTTCATAGAGTACATCTCATATGAACTTTGTACGTACCAAGTTCACATGTCCTGGAGTCAAGTTGGTCCAGGTCTGATGCGGATACAGAAGCACTAGGAAAGATTTCATTTCTACGATGGCTAATGGAAACATTCTTGACTGACATGGCTGGCCATCGAAAATATCACCCTAATTGGTTGTTTTTTTCTGTTTCTTGAGTAAACCTATTCTTCAGACTTTTAAAGCAGAGCTTTCTAAAAGCTCTTTGCTTACAAACTCGAACAATCTCTTTTCATCTTATATTAATCCCATACAAGCTCACAGACGGTCAAAGGAGGCATTAGAGTCTGTCCAATCAGGGCGTATACAGACCAGCATGAAACAGAGCGAGGCCTTAAATTTCTGCTCTCATGCTTCTCTAAACCAAGGTCATGAGTGAGAGAGATGGTATCAGGAAAGGACCGAAGTCTATTTATCTCTTTATCTATTGCTGTTTACATCAGGGCAGTAACCTTAGGTTGAGAGGTGTTTAAAAATAGAGGCTTGTTCACGGGGGTTTACAGGGGTAAGTCAGGTGGGATACACATGTGAATGGTCTCAAAGAGACAGAATAAATACATAGAAAGGTGACTATAAACACCAAAGGGGGAAGTTGTGGGTGAGGCAAAGGCAAATGATAGAGACAGGTAAATTATTTCACATAGATGAGGAGTAATATACCGCGCAAGCGGTAATAATTAAGATCTTAAAGCCGTACTAAGCAAAACTATATAAACTAAAGAGTAATAGAGAGAGCTTAATATTGACATCTTAGACAAAGATTGACAAAATGTGGAAAATACACCCTTTGACACTAATTCATAGACACATATGTCAGAAATGTAAAGGCCACATATTCTAAATAAACATTATGCTTGAAGTCTGTGTGGATTTCGTTTGTATTAAACCAGTGTGTGTGTGTGTGTGTGTATGTGTGTGTGTGTGTGTGTTGTGTGTTGTGTGTGTGCACACGCGTGTGCATGGGGGACTGAAAGGCAAATCATCAGTAGTATAAAGTATAAAAAGACCTATATAGATACAGTCCATTTACCAGTCAGAGTCCCAGAAGTGTGGTGCCTTCGCGTTCTAGTCATAAAATCTTTGACAGAATAAGATGCTATTTTTTCCGATACTACTACTACAGACACACATACCCAGTTATTCTCGTCCTCTCCATTGATTACTGCACCTTTTAAATTTGGTCACTGGCAAACAGTTTTTGTACACAGCAGTATTTAAGCAGTTTTATTTAAGAGGAATGGGAGGCTCTATTGCAGCACTGCAATATAAATGCCCTGATTTTGCCTGCTGTGCTGTTGTGTCGAGCATAGCAGCCTTTTATGTACTGACGAGAAGACGAGAACATAGAGGCATCTCTTTCGAACCACAAGCTTTGCAGATCCATGCAACTAGATATTAATATTTTATCCCCGCACTCACTGAAAGCTCAGCCATCTCAATGGGTGATCCCTCCTTGACTCAGCCTAACTGTCTTTCTTCCTCAGTCTTCCTAAAAAGTTTGTTCTTACACCAACCATGATCAAAAAGTGGAAAATGCAGGTTACCTGCAGGGTATCTCCTTTTTTTCTGTGCTCTTGAATACTGTATTTAATCATTTAGAATTTTATTAATCACTGTTGATTTATTAGATCGAAGCATGTTTTTTTCATTCACTGTTATATTCTTTAAGACATGGCTATCTTAAAGGCCCTATACAGTAGGTGAAAATTAACTTGGATGCCAACATTCTGCAAAGCTGTAAGCCATATAAACAAGGTAGAAAATTAATAAGTAGGTTGAAAAACCTTGTGATTTCCATGTTTCTCTTTGGTTTGTGTTGTGCATCTTTCTCATATCATAATGATACAGAATGATTTTTATCTAGTTTTCACAGACCACCAATTACTGAAAGGAAGGAGAATTACTGAAAATGTTCCAAATTAGTTTAGCATTGCTCGAACGAGCCCCGTCGCTGTCACCAATATAGGGGATCCAAGGGACTAATGAAAGAACACAGCTTTACCTGATCTGTAACAGCTGCTACAGTCATGCTTCACAATCACAGGCTTATTCACAGGCTATCAGCTGACTAGCAATGTCCAGTCACGTTCATGCAGCTGTACGGCCCAACCATCATAACCTGACGCTTCTCACTACTACTTTGCTGATGCTGTCTTACCACACAGTTTGCTACTGCAGCTTCCTTCCTTCCCCCAGCCACTTCCGTATGTGCTTTATTTTTGGTAATGTTGATTTAACCAAATTTAATGTCCAATTATGTCTTTATTAAGGGGGGATTAATTCTCAGATGCAATAAATTCCTCATTGTCGTTCTGATTCTTTCAGAGCTCCTTCACAGAGCAGAGCCTTCTCCACCAAATCCATATGCATAGCAATTTTTTATTCCTCGTCATATGTATCTGACTGAACTGTGCTTAAGTTTGAAAAACCAGGATTTAACAACATCAGAGTCAGCTGACAATACCACAGTCACAATAACTTGGGTAACAATAATAGAGTTTTTATATTAGAACGCTTTACATTTCCTGAGTGAAAATATCATGGTACAGTAATTGCGACAGACTCCTTAAACTCTGCCCCTTAAAACATCTGCTAGTCAAATTGGTCTGAATTTTCCTCATAAATAATCAAAGTCAACAGCTGCAAACAAAGTGCCGCTCAGCTTCACTAAATCTTGGTTCACCAGCCTGGCTCTGGGGCTCTATCTCATTGTCAGGCGAGGTGTATTCCTGTGCACCTGTGCTCCCTGAGAAAGATTTGTATTGCTTGGGGGTGCGGGGAGGAGAGCGAGTGACTCAAGGTGCATCGCAGCCGATGCGCCAGTCCTCTGCGGAGCTTCACCCGGAGATGCTGCGGCAGTCAAATCAAACTGGCAGTTAGCAGAATGCCAAGTGTACATAACTTCAGAGGAGCCAAGACTCTGTAAGTGGTGCGACACGAGCATCATTCTACACTTCAGCGGTGGAGCTCTTATCACTGCTGGTAATCCTCATTTTGAAAATGTGCTCCTCCCACTCCCACGTTATTGCTTCAGCAGCCAATGCTGGAATAAAACTTAATAATCCAAGTAAATAAAAATATAACATTACAACAAAATAATCACATTGCCCAACCCTAATTTTCTCTGCATGATCATACAGTATGATCAATCAGAAATGTGAGACCGACTGAAAGCATCCTCTTAGCAGCTGACTTGGATGAGAACCTTCCATGGCTAAGGCATACTCCAAGGACAGGCTACACTACCGTATAGACTCCTTTATAAACTGAAAGGTTTAGTGAAAGGCCCCGATGCCTTCTAGGCACCCACGTGAGCATGTCAAAGAGTGTTAGGCCTCAGTAAGCCGAGGGACTCCCATGACAGGACAATCTCATAGCCCGGGGCTCCTCACCTGACAGCAAAGGGCAAAGCTAATCACTTATGTTGAAAAAGATTCAGCGCACTTTGGTCATTAGACAGAGAGCCACCCTTCTGAAGAAGACTCTGCTGCACTGGAGTGTAGTTTAAAATTGTCTGGAGACACTTTCATCTCATATGACTTAATTTCTCCTTAGCACTTAGCACCAGGTGGCTGCTGTACTTATTGTACATTTTCCGGCCTGTGTAACCTTAGCAGACACAATGTAGATAGCCACGTTGAAACGCTATAACATGCTGGCTTAACATTAAGCCTACATTAAGCCCATGATGCAATACTTTCTGAGAGCAGCTATAATCTGGGATTTTATAAATCATGATCAGAAACAACTCGCTCGTAGTGATGAGCCTGCAGAGAATTATCACCTCAATCTGCAGCCGTGTGTTGCTTTAACAGAGTTTTATAGGCAAGTTTTAGCTCAGTGTTTAGCTGTTTGACCCACAATTTTATTGTTTCTGTTTGCTCTCACCAATCTCATAGCATTTTTTCAGCTGCAGCAGGAAACTATTTTCAGTGAAAAAGTTGTAAAAAACCCACTATACACTAATTGGTTAGCACCAAATGGTAGACAGATCCGGTTAGCAATTAGCTGGTGAACTAATTGAAAAGTTTAGGAGCCTTAAGGCCCTTGTTTTTTTTTTGGGTGAGGGGGGTCGAAAAGAGAGCTAAAGCAGTTAATATTCATCCGGTGGACACAAACTTGATTCAAACTGAAAGCTAATTATGGTCTGCAACAGCTGGTTATGTAAATAAGCAGCTGTTTGTTAACAAGTTCACCATATCAATGTAAAAGGTTACGATATGACAACACTGTGTTCACCACAACAACAAATACTCCCATGTGGCCAAAATAACCTATTATTGCAGGTTTAAGTAACAATCTCTCTGCATAAACAAAGACCATAAATTTATTCAATCAAGAGCAAAACTGATCCTGAGATTACACAGTTGTTTGAACCACAGTATAATATAACCCCACTTTTTCAGCATAGCTTCGATTAAAAAAGTGGTAACGTAAGGTACTTTGTGGCTGTTAAAAGATGTTGATGACTATTTTATGGCAGCTATCGGTCATTTAGCCATTACTTCCTTAACACAAGAACAAAGAATGCTCTTTCATATTTTATGACATAGCCCCAGCCAGCAGCCACTGAGACAGTAATAACATTCAGTGACCACAGAGCTACTGAACACAACACGAAAAGCCAGAGCTGCACAGCTCTCACTGCAGTGACCCCGTATGAGCATCTTTACCGGGGCTCAGGTCAGGACAAGGCTGGGACAGTGAAGGAGATGGGATGACTTTCACAGACCTGAGCTGATGGACAGACTCGTTCCTCCGGCTCACCACTGTCTGCTATTGATCCAGACTGCTGTTCAGTGGAAGTTATCCTCCATTATCATCAGTGCGTACCAGGAAGCCGACTGCTCTGTGCACCGCTGTCATCACTATGCATGTGAACAAGTCTGTACGTAATGTCAAGTTTGTCCATTTCCACAGGTATGAGAGGAAAATTGGACTAATACTGGCTTGTTATTGAAGGAATTAAAAAAAAAAACACAAACAAACCTAAATGATCTTTGCAGTTTCCTAAACAAGTTATAAGATCCATTGATAAGTTATGTGTTTACCTGGTGGCATTAACCCAAGCCACTGCGAGATATGCAGATAGTCAGGCTGACAGAATTGTGCCATCCAGGAGAGTTACAGTATCTTATCCAACAGGAGCAAAATAAGACACTATACTTCCTCAGGATTTCATATCCTCTAAAGAAGAACACAGGAAAGCACCTTATATGCATACATTAAGCCCTCTGTGCTCGCCTAAACAAGATTGGGGACAAAGCTTATATAGTGGAGGTCTGTGGGAAATGATCCAGAAAATGGCCTCTATGATTTGTGGCCGCATTTCGACTGTCTCAGAGGTCCCCTTATACTCATTAATCCTGAGTCTGTGGTGGCATGATATTCACGTTGCTGGTAGAGTGAGGAAATCCGTGAAGATTAAATATTTCATATTTCAATAGGGCAGACGTATGACACTCTGTCTCGCAACGATGGCCGATTTGAAATGAGACAGCGTTTAAAAAAGTTTGATAACATGTCCATCTCAAGACATATGTGATTATCTGACGAGTTAAAAACCTTGAAACAATAATGGGGAATAAGTAAATATAGCATGAGAGGAATTAACATATTAGTATCTGTGTTTTTCCAGGTGCAGTCTGGCAGACACGGGCTGTCAGAGAAGTTTAAATACCCTACAGTCAGAATCATGAGTCTGATCCTTGATCTCTCAGTGATGGTTGGATGAACACCATTTTGTAGGCAGGCACAACAATAACAGAGTGGTTGAGAGATGTGTGAGGCAGCTGTGCATGAGCACATTGGTATAACTGAATTTAATACTGATAATGAGCTGGGAATGAATGATAAGCTAAAGGGAAAAACAGTCTGATCACAAGAGAATGGCTACCTACAGTATGAAACTAGATAATGATGCACTAATAAGTTTCACGTTAGACGCAAAGCTGAAAACTAGTCTGGATTTGTTAGAGGAGAGTCTTTTTGTTTTGAAGGATAAAGCTGGTGATATTCAATATTTGCTGAAAGGATTGGTGGACTGAAAGAGAGATAATGATCAAATATTTTGAAAATCTATTACTTGGTAAAGTGACTTTATGAGGAAAAAATTTCTTCACCTTCTCCATTGTGAGGATTTGCTGTTTTTCTCTGTTTCATTTAAATGTCTTTGGATTCTGGATTGGTGGTTTGGACAAAACATGACATTTAAAGACATCAACTTAGTCTCCAGGAAACTGAGAGAAGCTTAGATCGTTAACATTATAGTCATTTATTTATGATGTGATTAATCGGTCAGTGAACTATGCTACCACTACCACAACTGCCACTATACACATCAGTCAGCCAAACTGTTGCACTGGCCGCAGTGTCTTTCATTGTGACGAAGACCATTACTGTAATCCCACCCGTTAATCCCACCATTTACACCATTTTACTGGTGTAAATACTAGTGAGCACATCAAATCTGCAGCTGGAAACAGTTTCTAACAATTGAACAATTTACTCCTATTTAAGTAACCTTTCAGCTTAGCTGTTTTAGGAGGTTAAAGTTGGCTCTCATACTTCACCTTTTAACAATGAAACTTTATATTTCTGCCCTGCTACTGAAGATTTTGTTTTGGGACTGAGATTAAGAGCTATAGACAGACAAGTGTCTGATATAATGACCTGCACTTCAATATCATTAAGATATGTAAATTTGAGTGTGCGTGTTTTTAGCCTGCATACATAAACTGACTGGCACTATCCTGGTCCAGGTCCTATCCGGTGTCTCTATCCCTGTCTGATCTGTGAACCCCCTGTCAGTCAGACAGACAGAGAGAGAGACAGATAGATAGATAGATAGATAGATAGATAGATAGATAGATAGATAGATAGATAGATAGATAGATAGACAGACAGACAGATACTGAATACCATTTAGCAACAGAAACACCCCTCAAGAATAACAGAAATATAAACAAAACCTCCTCCCAGAATGGCATAAACACAATACTGTAAAAACACATTGATATGTTTTCTCAAAGCAGGGGATTTCTATCCACCTTGGGATCCTGGGTAGTGAATATAGGATCGACTACTGCAGCTCTAAGAGCGAATGAAAACACAAAGTAACTTAACAAATCCACACTCATTAGAAGGAATATTCAATGCTAAGAACTGCACGATACAGAGTAAAATATTCTGCATCATTGTGAATTCTTTCTGACATGTGATCACTGAGAAACCATTTGTCTTCAGTGACATTTACATGACTGCTGAAAACTGCAGGTATGCTATCAGGAAAAAAAAAAATCTGACTTGTAATGGTGAGTGAAGCAGCCTGTCAGGGGGACTGCACAAAGGCATGCAGCATGTGAATGCATGTTGTATACTGCTGCAGTGCAGATACAGAACACAACTCTTTCTTCAACAGAAAACCTATCATCAGTTACATTAAATCGCATCTCAATCAAACCTGTTTTGTTTTCAGCTTTTACTCTTGTAGTCGTCCCTCCATTTTTCAGCATGACTGCCCCAACTTCTGTCACATCTGATTCTACAAACACAGCGGCATGCAGGCTAAGGCCCGCTGACCGTGGGTCGGTTTCTCTCATGCACCGTGCTCACATGGCACTTCCCCCGAACTCAAGCAGCCCTGGCTGTGTGTCACCTCAGCACTGTGCCGCCTCAGGAGCGGAGCCACACCAGGAGAGTTTGAAGGGCCCCTTGGGAATTATTAGAGTGTGAATATTATGGACTCCTGCTTTCCTTGACACTTTACTCCTCTTGAATCGAATTGTGCTCAGAGGCACATTAAAATCCCATTCTGCAGGGTGAAATCAGTTTGGCAACATAGCTGAAAGAGGCTGTAATGAAAATTTATGTAGAATATGATAAAAATTGCACATGAAATCGTGCCCCAAACGCTCACCAAAATGACCGGGCTACAGCTTTGTGTGCATTAAATAATTAGACCTGTTTAACTTGCAATGCAACAAATCTTAATGTTTCTAAATACGGGACTAGCACGTATATTTCTCACTCGTCCAGGCCAAACAGGCCCATCAAAGTCTCCTGTCGGTCTTAAAAGCCGATTCAAGCAGCTGCGGTGTGCGACCGTAAACACCGACACGCACAAACACACACGCATGCACACACACGCATGCACACACACACAAACACACACACACACATGCGAAAACATGAAGAGAAATAAAAACAAACCCCCTAATCCTCATATCTGCACTGCACATGGATCAATCGCAGGCAGCCCATCATGTGGGTGTGGACGAGCGGCATCACCAAGTGTCATCTTACAGCGATCGACGCCGCCGTAGCGACTTTACGCGCACGAACGGGCCCGCGGTCGGGCTCGATCCGCGCCGACGCTGATGGCAGCAGCTGCGCCCTCCCGGAGGAGAGGGCGACGAGCCCCGGCGAGCCCCGGCGACCCACCCGCCTCTCTTCCTCCCCCCTCTCCCCCCGCGGCGGCACCGGCTCCCGTCGCCGGGCCGACGTCGCACGATGAAACGTTTCACCGGGAGAGAAGCGGTGTCGGTGAGGCCAAAAAAAAAAAAAAAAAAAAAATGGGGATAAAAAAAAAAAAAAACGCACGCACACACGCTCACACTCAATCACACACACTCACACACACACACACACACTCTCACACACACACACACACACGTGCGTGGATGCACAGCAAAGACAAACGGGATCGGAAGAGGAGGGTTAGAGTAAAAAAACGAAGAGGAAGAAATGTGCGTCTCACTCACCTCGCAATCTTCTCCCCATTTTTTTTTTCCTCCCCCCGTGCTCCCGACCGAGGAACCGCTCCAGCCTCCGCTGACGTCACGCAGCCCGTCTCTGCAGCAGAAAGCAGCAGCAGGGCCTGCAGAGGACGACCAGGGAGGAGAGAGGGAGGGGAGAGAGGGAGGGAGGGAGGGAGAGAGGGAGGGAGAGAGAGAGAGGGACGGAGCGAGATGCACAAAAGTGAATCATGAATTACTGCATCCCACCCATCTTCCGCCCGAGGAGGGATCGCTGTACCCGTGCGCGCCGCCGAGGCCGTGGGTACGGGGGAAGGTGACGGACCCCGCGCCCAGGAGGGACGGAGGGACCCGTCCCATTCACCCGGCTCAGCACTGCACTGCCAGCCGTTCAGACCGGACCGGTCGGTCCTGCTTGATGCTCGGCTATGGGAATCAATGGACATCAAGTAAAAGTGGGGAGGTGGTGGTGGTGGTGGTGGTGGGGGGGGGGGGTTGTGAAACATCATCCATGTGCCACAGCTTTAACCATTTAGCAGCCTGTCCGTCCTCCAAGCAGTTTGTTTCTCAGGCAGTCTCAATAAAAAATACAAAAAAAGGGGGGGGTGGCATGAGTCTTGTAATTTGTAGACCCCAGCTGGTTTTGTTCTCCATGATCCTCTTTGTAAAAAAAAAAAAAAAGGGGGGCAGTTAAGATGTTTACTTTTAGTGTTAGAGTTGTTATGATTCACTAAAAGTAGACGCGAGCGGAAGCTGGACACTTTTAAACGGGAGCTTAACTCAAAATCCACTTTTTTTGAATTAGTGAATTACTCACACAATAAAACATTTACTCATCCTGCTCCAGTTTGGTAGTGCTCAATACAAAACAATGTAATTTTCCAGAGAAAATCCGGTAGCTCTATCCAGTCCAGCCAGTCAACTGTTAAAGTCATTCATCAAGTACAAATGTCAAACATTCTCTTGTTCTGGCTTCTCCAGTCTGATGATTTGCCACTGTTGTGTTTTATAAAAGGCTGGATGCCAACCGCCCCAGGGCCCCGGGCCTCCAGGGGCCCCAAGGGCCCATGGTTTGCTATTGGGTCCTGCATTAACCCTACGGCCCTGTTTTGTTATCAGAATCTACTTCTAATCCAACTCCTTTATCACTTCATTTCATGGTGTATTTTCCCAAATAAAATGTGTTCCATCAAAGTACAATAAACTAACATTACACCTGGTTTCTGTAAATGTGAAATGAATCTCTTTGGGTTTTTGACTGTTGGTCACACAATATAGTTGTCAGAGGGGTGTCCTTAGTATTCTTTCAAGAAGTTTGTTGTTAATGACATATGAAGAAATTTATATCCAGCAATTATACACAAATTAAACATAATTGCTTTTTAAAGGCTGATTCTGACATTTATAGAGTGGTAGAGTATTACATTTGACTGTTTTAGGCCAAAAACATGAATTAAAATGAAGGGATTTTGTATTTTTGGAAAATAAATGTACTTTATCTCCTGGAAAGTTGGGTTGGCATAGAAAAAGAATTCAGGCAATATAAGAAAATATAGTTTTTCAACTTTTGGATCAATATAAAAAACATGATAAAAGAAAATTTTAAAGGCTATTTTGTGTGAGTATTGAAAAATTTCTCTGTAGAGATAAGGTGGCACTGGGGAGACCTTTAACAGTTGACTTCACTGGTTCTAAAGTCCTGGATACGGTCCTGGTCCTACTGTAATCAGTGGTGGTGTTGTACTATATTGATAAACATTATTGTATTGACTCAAATTATTTGTGTGCACGTGCATGAATGTGTGTTTAAGAATTTATTCTGAGGAGTCTCTCTGGAAAGATTTTGCAGCTTTTGTCCCCGGTTAGTTTTTTTTTAAATCTAGCTTGAATCTTACATTTCACAGGTGTTCATTTCAATGTCCTCACCTATCGTAGGTTAAAAACAACTTGTGTTGTAAATTTCAACCTCTTTCGCAGTTATTTCTCTAACTGTAATAATGTCTTGCATTCATTTGAACTGCGAAAAACTGTCAGATATTGTATCAGCAGCATAGTGTTTATTTCTTTGTGGGTTATAGCATCATAGAGTTTGAAGAACACTCTGGATAAGGGTTTGTTAATGAGTTTTAAAGTGGGGCCCAGCACTCTTGCAACTAATCATAAATTAAATTGCCATGTGGTGATGAACTGAGTAAGAGAACTGCTTTCAGTAATTTACAGTCCAGATGATATTTTGGTCCCATGCGTTAAAGCCAGGGGGATGTGTTCTGTACCAGTGACTTAAAGATTCCCTTTGTACTTACAGCAACTAATATTTGCTTACGTCGTCCACTTTATGATATTTATTATGTTAAAATTTCTTACTAAAAACATCATCCACCAACTTCAGTCTTGATTGATCTTGACTGGAGTGATTATGCAGTATTGTCATTGCTAAGAGTTAAAGAATTTTCTATGTGAACCAACAAGGAATATTTACAGACAATGCATTCTACGACAACAAAAGCTAGGATCTTTATGGTTTTGAAATCCTAAAGAGTCCCTGTTGTCAGACACATCATCACAAAAGGACGTCAATTGGTCCACTCTGATGATATCTAACAGTATTTGGAAGATTATATGTTTTTTGAGGCGCATATACACTTAGATTTTCTGATATAATATTACCAAAAGGGCGAGTTTAAATATAGGATGCGAAACTGCTGCAGGTTTTTATGACATATCAGTGCTAAATTAAAACATTCATTGCAGAGGAGCACACCGATCCCTCTTTATATGGTAAAATATCAGGCTCTAGCAAGATGAGGCTGCAGTGAATCTACAGTATCAGGGTGGATTTTGATGCAGCATAAAAGTAGATACAGCCACAACAAGAAAGAAATGTGTGTTTGTGTCAGAGAGAGAGAGAGAGAGAGCGAGAGAGAGAGAGAGAGAGAAAGAGAGTTGAAGGATCCCTAGAACTCCCATTTAAAAGCTCAAGCACCACTCACTGGTAAGAGAAGAGAAGTACACTGTGTACACTGCCATTTGAAAATACTGTTTGTGCATATCTTTTACTTCTTGTACATATCATGACTTACCAACTGAAATATATCTATAAGTTAATGCTTCCCACGTGGCCACATTTACCACCGAAAAACAGTAACAGGGCGTCTTACTGCCTTTGGTATAAGTCATGAATTTGAAATATAGTAGCATATGTCATCAATTAAGTATATGTCATCATTTTACTATGCAAAACACAACTCCCTCCACCAAGGAACTTAAGGTTTTTTCAGGAATGAACACCCTTTAAACACACAGCGGTTTGTTAAAACAAATAAACAAACAAAAAAACAACTCTTGTTTGGCACATATGTTTGGATTCAATATGTAAACTGACATTAATTTGCTGTACAAGACACAGAAACCATCGAATAGATCAAACTCGAAGCCATCATCAATAATATAAATTAAAATGATTAAAAAAAACGCTTTGCGTCATTAATATTCATACCATAAAAAGGACAGAATTAGTTTTCAACATAAAGTGACGCAAATACTATCAAGTACAGGTTCTTACCTTTAAAAGCAATCAATTTTTCATTGTGGTATTCTGTATCAGGATGGCAAATTGACCGATTAAAAATGCTTTTAGTAATATAAAGTAATATTTATTAGGATTTACTCCAAAGTCCTTACAGCTCAGTGATGTATAAAGTGTATAAATCCTTGCTTATATAGAATACATAATCAAAGTACGTAGCTCTTTTTTTCCACTGATGTATTTGATGAATTAATTTAGTCCACTCAACTTTATTCTGAGTAAGTATGCAGAAAATTAAAGTGTCAAATGTGCCATAATTCATCCCACTTCTGCAACTGTCAAATTATTCATGCCAAATGTCAACATTTCCCTCACTAATTTTCTTTGTTAAATGTGTAGATCAAAGAAACAGCATGTTCTCTGTGGCCAATGGATATTTAGTTAAAAGCTTATGATACAAAGATATTACAGTACATTTCTTTTGAAATGATATTTGGTTTTCTGTTCTTGCTTTTACATACAAAACTGTCTCCAAATCAAAACTTTGTAATTTTGAAAATCTTCAAAATGTATAAATACTGAATATAGAATGATTAAATCTTGATCTTTTTAAAAATAATATCTCCTTATTTATCCCGTGTGATTCATCTATTCATTTGTGAGTTTTGTAAATCATAATCATCCCCAATAATATTAAGTCTAAGGAAGGAAGAATCACTGTTGTCCATCATAGTTAAAAAGGATTATTAATGAATGTAAGTTGCATTCACCACTGTTTAACTGACACATAAGGTCAGTATTGTATGAAATAGCAATATTTTAACTTTAATACTGGTACATTAACAATGAGTAAATGTATGAGATTTTGTAAAAACATTTGTCTTCTTTGTTTTTTCAAACATTGGTTATGAAACCAAAATTCTCATTGCAATAAGACATTCAGAAGTTTTTTAAGCAACTATGAGGACTTGATTCTGCTTTATGTTGAGCCTAAGCTTTTCTGTACCTGTATAACACTGTATCTCAGACTTACTCTGTTTAACATCAAGGACATAGTCTGATGGGGTAGAGAGAGTCTGCTTGACTAAAGTAAAGAATACCTGATTATTATGGATTCTGATGCCAAAATAACCTTTTATAGCCTACTGTTTATTTGAAATGTAATTGTACATCAATGGTTATGATCAAGCCTACTATGGTGACACTAAGAGTACTCTCCATGGATGCTAAGTGAATCCTGTGCAGCAGTATAAAAGATGATTTACATATAGCCCACTGGCATTTAAATTAGTTAGTGAATAAAGAAGTCTCAGAATTATAGTATCTTTTTTTTAATATATAGAGCTACTGTCCAACAATCTCAGCAATTTTTTCCCCTTTCACAGAAATGGCTGACACCTTAAGACTGTTTCTAAAAAATATAACCCCTTCGGTAATTTAAAAAAGTAAAAGCCTCAAACCTGTTACATCAATCTCTACCCCTCACGCCCTCTTACATGCTGCACTCATCCAGTCATGACAGGGAAAGACTGACACACAAAAGCATTAAAACTTTCTCCCTTAGGAGATTTTGATAGGATGAATATGATGCTGGGCCGTTTTCTCGCTCTCACGTCAAAAACCGTGGCAAATTTAGACCGAACACCTTAATCCATCCCTCTTTATTCATATTTATGAGAAGTGACTGACAAACTCATTGTCGGGTAATTACAGTGTGGTGAACCTTCATTGTCTTAAGATTGGTAGAGACTGAGACATGCTGTGCCTTGGCTTGCTGCACCAATGCAAACCTCCTCTATGTAGATATTATTAGTCACTGTTTGCTTAGCAACCACAACACATGTCTGACATTTTTGCACAATGAAAACGTTTTGCCCGCAGTTTATTTTATTTTGGCTGAGAGGATGTAAAAAGGCGATACAGGAGAAGAAGCCTGGGAGGACAGAATTGCAGGCTTCTATTAATATTATCATGCATTACACTGAGCAATAGGTACATTGAAGTTGTTTAGCACTTGTATTTTTATGTGATGTCAACAACAAATGTGAAATGAGTGGAGGAGGAAAACATCTAGGAGCAGTTGTGGTAATAACATGTTTAAGTCGTCATAAAGGAAGACGAACAGTTTTATTTTTTTGGGACAATACCGACCCCCTCCCTCGGTACTTATTATTACATTCTCAAAAGGAGAGAGCCCATCTATCTGACCTTTAGGTCAATATAAATCAATAGGTCATGTTCGACGAGGTAAGCCACACTTAAATATATCAATAAGACATGGCTGTATGATGTAGCAACAACAATATCTCAACGGAAGAGAAAGATAAAAGCAGTTAAAGCTTTGTACAGCAGGGGGCACCAGTAATATGCAAGGATAAACTGATGAAAATTATAACAGTCACTAGGAGAAAAAAATGTTGTTTTTAAGTATCAGAACAAGACGAAATCTTGATGGGTGATTATTCCCTTGTTGTCATCCTGTTGTCTGCATTTTTCTTATTTCCAAAATCAAAGCCACATAATGCTAAATAATAATTAAATGAATACTTGCATATGCATAAAGTGGACGCTGGGGAGATATCTTTCACAAATCAACAAGCTCACTGATCAGAGACCTCACACAGTGTAAAGAGACAAACAGCCCGGCTTCCTCAAAGCATGAGGAATTCTTGTTACGTCAAGAAGTCAAATGGGCTTTTGCCGTCTGTTAACACTCAGGGTAACACAATAGAACAACATACAAGCCCGTGGGAGCTCAGCCAATATCAATATATCACCTCAAGTGCCAATTACATTCATTAAATGGATAAAATGTGATGAAACTGCAGGCTAAAAGCATGAAAATCATTATCACATTCACTTCGCAAGAATGCAACACAAATGTTAGTGTACAGTTTATCACCGAGCAGCCCAGCTATGAATATGAGTGTGTGCACAGACACTCTGGGGCAAGAGGCCAATCAGTGGTCAAATAAAAAACATTCTGAAATCACCTGAGGAATTACTCAAATCATTCTGGCAAGCAGTGCTGCTATTACTTACATTTGGTGCTTGAAAAATTTATCAGTATTCTGCAGAAATATTATGACTATAAAGCCAGCTACTGAGGAATTATAATCTCATTTCTCCAATGATACAAATGGATATTTTGAATTTTTCTCAGTTTTTTTGGTCCAAGCGCCATTAAATAGCGTTGCCAACAGTGCCAGCTGTCATTTTCACTAAAATAGCAAAACTGAAATAAATATATTGTATTAGCTGAACCTAGTTCCCAGATTGAAATGTATTTTTGCAACCGAACATGAACAAATTAGAAAAAGTCAACTTCACATGGTGGAGTTCTGTAACTCGTTTACACTGTGCCCCGTGAACCGATGAAGTAGCCAGAAAAAGCCTATGGACGCACCTTCCAGTAAATACCAAATGTATCAGTACAAATATAAGTATATGCATTGCCAAACATTTTATTCAGTGCCTTTGAAATTATCTATACATGTTTTATATTTATTTGTAATCACTTTGCACAGATCTGTTTCTGGCTTGATATTAAAAGACATTTTAATATAATGATAAACCAAAAAAACTTCCAAGCGGTTGAATACTGTACTGTGTGCACTGTGCGTTGTACAACCTTGTCACTAACAGTGTTTCTGCAGAATATCCAACAACATTGACAACATTTCTCTCGTCAATAAAACTGGAAAACTGAGTCTACTTAAAATGATTCATCATTTGTGCCACCTGCCACCATATTTTCATTTTAATTAGTGCAAAATTTGTACAAAAAGGCCTACTTAGAGTATATTGATCTTGAAAATGGGGATATAATGATGGACAGAAGCTTCTCTGTTGCAGACATTTGAGTGTGTGTTTAACCAATGTTGATGATTTCTGAATGGAAACTGATCTTGCTGCCTGCGATCGCATTAATGTCCCAGTATAGTAATACACAGGTCTTATAGCAAAAACCCTGTGTATCACAATGACAACGATTATCCAGATCTCTGCATTCTTAGCTTGAGCCATGGATGTTGCCATAGTAACACGAGTATGTCTTATCAAGTACAGCCCTTGTGATTTTCACTGCAACTTATTTAGGCTGTTCAGTGTA
The DNA here is from genome assembly GCA_016859345.1 of Istiophorus platypterus. Lineage (NCBI taxonomy): Eukaryota > Metazoa > Chordata > Actinopteri > Istiophoriformes > Istiophoridae > Istiophorus > Istiophorus platypterus. The sequence continues at coordinate 11,547,016 of CM029114.1, read as the reverse complement.
GGTATGACAACAGGCTATTGAGTTGTTGCATTCATTTCCATGTTAACAGAGTGAACAGCCATTGTGTGTTTGCTTAACCTTTGATCTTGCCTTGTCAAATTGTTGTCAGCTTATATTAAATTAGGCCTGTAATAGAGGGTTTTTATGTAAATGATGTAAAATGCTTTAAAACTATAAATAGGCATAATTCAGCTGAGAGCTAATATGATGGTCTGCGTGATATCAAAACATTTTTGCAGCACTTTAATGATCACATTGTGAAAAGCCATTTATGATACAGGATATTCAGAAGTACTAATGTTGAATGTTAATCTTGTTGATCTTAATCACAGTATATTCTGGATTTGGTACAATGATGGTGTTACATGCATAAAGGCGATTTTTGCATTTTTGTTGCTGAAGAAGCTAAAGTATCCTGTTATAACATTAAAGGTCCAGATTTTACATAATTTTCACCAAATTCTGTTTAAATATGAGTGAAACTGGTTACTTGAAGTCCCATGTCTGGAGAAACACGGTGCTTTAATCTCTGCAGCTTTTTGCTTGCATAGCATAACCACAAAGCGCTGATTTTATTTGAACTTGGTAGTCACTTTGTAGCTCCAACTCGTCACATACTTGCGCTTCCTCCCTCATTGAAAATAATGAGGCTGTTTGATGTGAGACCACTATGGGTCGTAATGAGAGGAGGACACTGTTCAGGACACATGAAAGCTCTTCAGTTCATTTGGACCATGAGCGGCCATTACGGCACGGGTACGACACACCATGGAGGTCTGCTGACTTTATGAAGGGGCACAGGATTTAATGATGGAGGCAACAGCTAAATCTGTCACCCTTTTAGCTTTTCGTGGAAGGGGGGAGAAAACATTTCAGAGGTGTTAAACACAGGCAGACCTACAACATTTGAGGGTACGGTGAATGAGCAATATGAGCCGAAACACGGTCACTTAAAAAATGACTTTCTACAGCAGGAGATCGCAAATGAAGGGAACCTTCCACATAATTTAAGTCCTTGATTGTACCAGCTCTGCGACCATTTAAGTGATTGTTCAACTTCAATCATACTTCTGCTTTCGCTCATAATGATAATTTCTTTGAGAGTTGGTCTTTGTTAGAAAAAAATACTGTTTTCGCGACCTGCAAACTGATGAATCCGTGATGTATCTTATCGTCCAGAGGCAGGAAGCAGCACATCTACCTCTCATCATATCAATCTCTTCCTCCCTCACAAGACGCCACTGTCAGTGGTGCCAGAAGAGAGACAAACACAGAGAGTGGATGAGTAGGAGGAAGGAGAAGCTGATGGTGATGGAAGGATCAGCATCTATTCATTTATCTGCACGACTAGAGAGGAAGAGCCCCAGCTGAGATGGGGTTAATATTTCTCTAGCCTAAGTTCTGGGGAACATTGTGATTTGTCACCTCATTGGTAAGCACCAGTGCCAAGAATCTAGTTAATGTTTAGACACAGCATCCTGCCACTGGGCACCATTTTGACTTCATAACAAAGGAAGGCCTGCCTCAGCCACCAAGTACTGTGGAGGACCGGGGACCCTGTCGCTATCTGTCTCCCTAAAGATCGCAGTTCCTGATCAGTTAATGTTTAACTGACATGTGGATGCATCAATCCTTAGGAGTGACAAGAAGAATAAATGCACAAATACACAGACAGCGGGAGCCCAATGCTGATGCTGTAAACATATCTTGTTAACAGGAAGCAGACCCTATGCCGCCACAGCATTGAGTGACAGGATCATGGATGACAACAACAACAGCACAGGCTCTTTTTTCCCGCTTCTCCTTTTCCTCGCTAAGCATTTGTGCTGCTAATTCTTCAGAGCTGAAATTAGCATTGTTCAATTTAAAATTGCCTCATGGGAAAGCTGATTTAGGAAAAGTTTTCAACGGCAAGCTAAGGAACCTATTTGCACCCGTGACAAAAGGGGAAATCAGAATGTGTTTAAGTCATACTGACTTAATCAGAGGCTTACAAAAGTATAAATACATACAAGTGTTTTTTTCAAAAACACTTTTCTAGTGCCAAGGTATGAATTACAATCTTTGAAGTCCTTCAAACACAGCCCAGTTTTCTCCATTTTCAGCCTTACTTGGCCATACAATACTCTCCGCAGCTACAAAAGCAATTACAAAAACTACAACCCAAATCACATTGTTAATTCACATGGTGATTGCTTACAACACAGGACAAGGGGATTTGGGGACCTGCTGCAGTGAGAGAAAGTGTTTTGATTTTTAAATGTGCACCGCTGATGTGACTCATACATATGAAAGCTGCCATTTAAAGTGCCAAGAATCAAAGGAGGGGGACAAAACACGTCTCTTTAGATTTGCAATACTCTACAGGTTTAAGATCAGAGACAGCTTCAGTCTGATTTATGGTCGGGGCTTTTAGGCTTGGGAAGCATACTGTACCGTATACGCCCCTGTGTGACCCCAGCATGGCTCCTATACACTCAGACAGGGAGAGACGTCACTCTCTGTGCACCCACCCCCGGTGAAAGTGACGGTCCATCACCAGCTAAAAGCCACTGGGGGGTTAGAGCTGGCCATTATGCACTGATGTGGAGGAACAGTGAAGAATGAGGAAGGGAGGGGAAGGGGAGTGTGCGATGTTACAGCTCCGCTATGCTGCTCACCAGAGGGGGGTAAAGCAGCCGGTGGCATGGCTGACAATGAGATGAGTAGAGTACTTTTAATTTGTGCTCAGCAGCATCATAGCATTTCCTACTGACCCGCATTGAAAGCAGTGGTGGAAAGTAACTACTTACCTTTACTCAAGAACTCAAGAAATCTGCAGTACTTGTACTTTACTTGAGTAAGTTCATACCTTTAATGCACTGCATTTCAGAGAGAAAAAATGAAAAATTATCACCAATGCATTAATTCTGAATTCTGATCTCATGGGATTTTAATGCACAACAGAGTTTACTCAGAATGGTGCCAAAAACAAAAGACATCCAATGAATGGCAGAGGAGAATGATCAGACTGGTAGGAGATGGCAGATGGGCAATGGTAACTCAGATAGCCACTGTTTACAATCGTGGTGAACAGAAAGTATATCAGGATGCACAACAAATCGAACCTTGAGGCGGATGGGCTACAGCAGCAGAAGACCACATCAGGTTCCAGTTACTTACAGCCAAGAACAGAAATCTGAGGCTGCAGTGGGCAAATGATCACCAAAACTGGACAGCTGAGGACTACAAAAATGCAGCATTTCTGGTGCATAAACAGTTTAGTCCATGGATCCAACCTGCCTTGTGTCAACAAGCTGGTGATGGTGGTGTAATGGTGTAGGAGATGTTTTTTTTGGCCTATTTTGGGCCCCTTAATACCAATTAATCAAGGTTTGAGTGCTGCTGCTGATCCTGTGCATCTCCTTAAGGCAACAACTTACCATCTTCTATTGGCTACTTCCAGCATGATAATGAACCACATCACAAAGAAAAATTCATCTTAAACTGGTTGCATAATCATGGCAATGAGTTCAGTGAACTTCCGTGGCCTCCCCGGTCACCAGATCAGAACCGAATAGAACGGCTTTCCAAAATCCAGTGGAATCCATGGCAGGAAGAACTAAGGCTGCTGTAAAGCAGTGGGAGGTCCTACCCAGTATTAATATGGTGTTCCTAATAAAGTGCACAGTGAGTGTTGATTAACTAGTTATATTGCAGACTTCAAGTGTGAAAAACTAGATCAGCTTATAAAATATGATGCATTGCTACAAAATTACCAACCAGTAAACAAAGTACCTACAATTAGCACCACCTCACCAGCCAGTACCAACACTGAAAAATTGCTTGTATGTTAATCAATCAGTAATCATGATGAAATTATGTAAATTACAGTAATTTAAATGCCATGAAAACCTATTCTGTCGACAAGCATCTTACTTTAAGAGATTCTGCTAAAGTTAGACAAGTTTGGGCTATTTAAAATCAGACTACTTGGTTTTCTCAGTGGTTTGAAGTGAGGTTGTTGTTAATATTTGAGTTTAAGTTTACAGGGGCGTTAACACTTTGAGAGGGAGCAGTGTGCAAGCCATGTATGTTGACTTTTGAAACTCAAGTACATTGACACAGCAGTTACATACTGAATGCAACACCTTCTGTAACTTACAACAGCAGGAAATATAACACTTCTTCCAACATAATGGTATAGATATTGTCCCGTATAAAAGAACATTAGAAAGTATCTATTAAAAGACTGTGGGCTCTTCATCCGGAGAGCCCCAAAATCCTAGTAAAAACCTGAGAAAGATTAATTTCCGAGCAAAATCGAGTTATGGGTTTAGATATCATACAAATGTATATGTACCTACAACTTTTCAGAGAAAATGTAGAATAGAAGAGAACAAAACACAGTACAATACAACAGAATAGAACATAACAGAATTGACAACAGCAATCAGAACAGAACAGAACAGAACAGAACAATTTATTCTAAAACAAAACTGAAAATAAGTAATCTTAAACCTTTATACACAATCACTGTACGACTCCCTTTGTGTGATTTAGCTCATTCATATACCTGAACCAGAACATAATGAGGCTCTTTGTTCTCTGTGATTTTTTACTAATGGCTCCAATTCACAAGTATCAGAATTCAGCAGGCATTAAAACAACTGTTGCAGCAGAGAAAGCAAGCTGCTAATGCTGAAGTAGCTACATTTTGCATACATTTCATGGAGCTCAGAAGAGCAACGCTTGATTTTGTTTGATGGTTAATTTAGATGCAGAATACATACTATAGTTGGCGTTGAGGCTGGTGTGCACATGCAAATTGTCGCCCTGCTTGACGGGAGGGTGCACTGTATGAGCGGAGCTTGTTCAGCCCACTCATTTTTATACTACTAGTCTTTATGTCCCAGCCCAGCCTCATCTCCCAGTCTCTGATTCCATCTTGGCAATGACAGACATGAACACACACACGCAATTACACACACGCACACACACAAACACACACACAAACGCACACGCAATTACACACACATTCTTATACACTGCACATACACTCAAATGGCCTCCCTCCCTCAATTCTTTCTCCCACTGAAACACACATGTGTAGTTTCTCCAGACTACGACACATTCTCTCTGCTTCCCCATGGGTGAGCCATCATTATCTAGAGAGAATGCCAGTGTTTGGCCACAGTATGCTTCCTTCCCAGAGTTGTACTGAACAGCCGAGACTTAGGCTGCTGGTAGCGACACTGCTGTCACAGACATGCCTCATTACTGCTGTTGCAAATGTCAAAGCACTAAAGTAATCACTCACAGCTCTACTGGACACGTGGTCATTGGTAATTTATTTTATGGGAAGAGGGGTTAACAGTTGTGAGTGCAAATGGTGATGTTATGTAGATGGGTGGATTTTACATATTTCTTTTGTGTGAGACTCTTTGATAGATGGCTGCATGCAAAAGTGTATCTATTTGCAACAATGTCATGATAGACTTTTTTTTTTTTTTTACACAAGCACAAACTTCCTTCGGGGTCTTTACTGTGAATCCAGGGGGGTTTCAACTGTGTTATGGTATATAGGCACCTGAAGTTTATTTCCTTTTCCTCTCCACGATATGTGCTTGAACAGTCATCACTAACAGCAGTTTGTTTGAACAACAAAGTGATAAGAGCATAGGTGGGATTTTTCTCTTTTTTTGTGCATATAGCTGGAAGCATTTATCATGACGGATTTAAATGATCATTCACTGTCAGAGGAAGCTGTAGTACTCTTCCATCAGCTGATCAGGTTAATGGTTAACAGTTCATCCTGTTGCAACCTCAGGCCGCTGTCACGGCCAATCCGAACTGGGCTGGACCACAGTCAGAGTGGAATTGTTATGGAAGGAGGTGAGGAGAAGCTAATCAGGTCTGTGTTGCCAAAACAGTGAAGTTGCAGGTCCAAAACAATGAGTTGAAAGATGCTAAAATGCTCATTAGTGCTGAGGGGGAACTACATACTCATGTGATAATTCTCTAGGTTCATCACTATGAGAGACCCATTCCCTATTAAACAGTTACTTGATTTATTGTTGATATAAAAGTATTGATTATAGCATCTTTAAATTATTCATGTTTCATTATAAATTAACAAAGAGCAACTTGTTCCTGCACAAACCTGTACAGACAAGCACCCAGCACACAGGAATTTCAGACCAGCAGGTTAAAAAGAAATAAACATATGGTTATAAAGCTGTTTGTATGGACTGAAATATTACTATTATTATCTCAATGGAGTTGCGAGATTCCCAAAGGTTGCAAAAGTACACATAAGAAGCTGCACTACATTGCCGCAGCAGTATTGTAAGGGCTCAAACCTGGAATGTTCCAAGGGCATCTCCCTGAGTAATTGAATTGCTATGAAGTCATTCAGTTAGCTGGGGTATGTTCACTCTTTTTCTTTCACTTTAGGTGCAGCATACACTGTAAGTCCTTTGACATAGTTACCATAGAGATGTTGTGCACAGGATAAAAGTGGAAGACTGGACTCCTTGACCCAAGAGTTGGCTTGTAATTTATGAAGGAGCAAGGAAAAAGTTCTTTTCTATGTCTTGTTCTTCGCCTGATCAGTAATACAAATGAAGAATTTGGGAGCCAGAACAATGGAAAGAATTAGGCACTTTAAAATGTTTGCATAACGAGCTCCTTCTTCCTACAATGGTTCTCTTCTTTTTAATCACCTGCACTCTCCAGACCACCTACACCCTTCTTCATGATCAGATACAGGAACGACGGGTTGATGTATGATCCAAGGAATTAATCTGCTAAGCCTGATTGCCATTACAGCCATGCGATTATGCACCTTGATTACTGAGCCCACCCCAAGGACCATGACATGCCCCTGTGCACATTTTAAAGGTGCACATAAAATTATGTGGTGATTACCCCACAATAGATCAATCCACGAGCGAATGAGACTGTGCAGCCATATAGACCGTCTCAAGTAGGACTTTGATTATTAAAAGGTACTTGAGTTGACCTGATTCCCGAAGCTTGAACCACTGAAACTGCCTCTGATCCTTCATATAAGCAAATAAATTCATTTTCATACATCCTGAAAGTCATTATTGGATTATTGTTGTAGAGGTAGAATTGTTTGGAGTTCAAGCATGGATAAAAGGGATGTTGGGCTCTTCAGGGATGACTGGGGTCGCACTTGTCCCTCTTAAGACCGACTTCAGACATTTAATGGCACGACGGATATGGATGGTCTTGACACTGAGGAGGGCGGCATGTTCCACTTAAGAGCCTATATGATACAGACTTACTGGAGGTCATCGTTTGATTGTGGATGATGCAAAAGCAATTAAAAAATATTTTATGCAGGTGAAAAAACAAACTTTTGTGTGCCAGTCAGACAAAATGAAAAGCTTGTGCTTACAAGTAACACATATGTAAGTACAAATCATTCTGCAATGACAGTTATCCTCATCCTTTTGGGCCATATAATCCTTCACTGTCATTTTTGAGGATTTTTTTTTATTTAATCGTGAGCCAAAGTACTCATTTGGTAAAGCAGATAAATAGCTCCATTGATTTTTCCAGAGGAAATCCTACATCAAGCGATTAATTGGATGAGACAATGAAGAAGTGAAATCACATCTGTTCATGGTTTTCTCTCTGGTTACATATGGAATATGTTAGTCACACAGAAACACTACCTTGGATAACCCCCCACCCCCAACCCACCCCGTAACAGTCCCAATGGTAACACATTTGCATTAGTAATACCCTGGTAAGGACTTAATGTACTCAGTGAGCTACCATTCACAGCAGGGGTCCGTGTTCTAAGAAAGCATGGTTCTCAGTGAAATACATGTGCCCTCCCTCCACAATTACTTAATGGCTTTAGCCATTACGCATATCTACAGGTCAAAAACAAACATAGATGTCAGTCCCTGGAAAAGAACAGATTTATGTCTTTTGTCCATATCAAAGCCGGAGTAAGAAAGGTTTATGACACGTACGTAAACGTATTTGAAAAAGACGACGCGGCTGAAACTGTATTCACATGCTGTAGATCTATCAAGGGCCATTTAGAGTATGCAAATGTGAATTTGAGCCTCCGAATGCACAAATGCAGAAATTCCGTCACTGGCCAGAGTTCAATGACTCTTCAATCTTCAAGTGTCTGGATAATGGTCACTGTGACTGCGCATCACTGCAATTCAAAACCTCAACTATCCATCACTGGACGATTTTAGCCAGTACAACAACATGGATAAGGGAGTGCATGTCGATGCCGGTTAGGCCCTGTGCTATTGTAAATGATGATGAGTGATGGACAGGAGAGGATGGTTACATACTATTCACAGTGCTCCATGTGGCAGCTTGCTTTTTCACACTGGTACAGTATGTTTGTCAGCTACACGCAACGCAGGCACTTACGCACTGCTGTGGGCAAGGAGAGTAGTGTTCTGCCAGCCAACTGCGTCATGGGCACATGCATGTCCTCTGCACCACAGAGTACAGCATAGGTAATACATGCCTTCATGGACTGCAAAGACAGACTGTAAGATCTTAGCAGCCATCTTTCTCCAGATCTCTTGCATGTACACTTTGCAGTACAAATGAGTCACATTTACTTACTTAAAACATTTCTTCTGCCATGCTCCAAGTGTGTGCATTTGACCATTTCATATGAAAACTGAGTGTCGTTTAGGTCTGTTCTTGATGTAGTGATATACAAATTTTGTTGCTTTTAAAAAAAATGCCCTCACCATCACAAAAAGCAGCAGTGGCTTGCACAACCGCGTTTTCTTTCTCTCTCTTTTTTAATACTAGTAGACAGATTTCAAGACATGTAGACCATTAACTTCATTTACGGGAATCCATAGCCAGTTTTGACAAGAGGAGACTTAAGTTCTGTCATTCTCTGAGAGAAGAAAAAATACATGATGATAGACCATTATTGCAGTCAGCAGCTGGGTGGAAATTAATATCTTTTTATTGTAAAAACAGATGAGTGAGTGAACAAAGGAATGAATTACTTATCAGCATCAGATCATCTCACTGACATGGCATGAAAATGTCCTGTTTAACCTTTTTCCTGTAGAGATTATTATGACATCTTTTGCATCTTTTGCATCTACTTTTACATCGTGAGAAAATTGATATTTGAAGTCGAGGGGATTTAGAATCAGAGGACTGAGTAACAGAGTATAAACTGTAATGTGTCTGAATCAAAAACCTTGTGAGTCACAGGGCAAAACTGTGTGGTCTAATGTTAGGGCTGCAGTGTGGCGCCACAGGTGGCCTGTTATAATGTATATTTTGGGAAGAGATACACTCATCTGAACACTCCGATGGGGGGTCCCGACGCTTTATGAAACAGACTGGGCAAAGCGAGAGAAGGAAAATAGTCCTTTTAAATCATTCTGAACCAGGCACGAGAAACTTGCTGCTTCCAGAAAATGTTTATTTTGTTCATAAACTTTTCATAAAAATAACAACATCAATATTAATTTAAAGTATTGTAGAAACTGTTTATATACAAAATCTTTACTTGAACAGTTAATATAACTTAAGGCGAGTTAAATCACTTTTTTGCAGTACCCTGTTGGTGACACTTTCACCAAACTGTAAATATTGTTTTATTTTTATTCTTTTTATACTTTTTTTTTTCTTTTTTTTAAATTTTGCTAAAGTGAACATTTCAGAAATCAGTATCTCCAGTAAAAGATACCAGGTGGCAAAACCCTTTAATCATCAAGGTAAAGTCCACAAAGACTCGCAGCAATGTGTGCTACCTGATTACTCAAAAGCAATATTTATATGATTTGCTAGTCATTCCTAGCTTGACTAAACATACCTCTGTACATAATGTAAAATAATTTTTGCTGGAAAGCTGTACCACAACTAGTGTACATTCTGGTCCCTTTTTCAAATCTAGATCAGCAGTTCAATGAAATAATTCTCATCATACCAACAATGGGATGAAGTGCGAAAATGTTTCTGATATCAAACCGTAACATTTAAAATATTGTGTTACTAAACAGTAGCCCTCAAAAAAAAAACAAGACATTATTAATGATTAAGAATACATCTCACCTTAGAAATGACACTCAAGTGTGATAAATGTAAAATATACAGTTAGCTATAAAAATACAAAGAAGTACAGTAATACAAATATATTTATTTCCCATTTATGATATATCTTTCACAATTGTAGTAATCCAAACAATTGTAACACAACACAAAGACCAATGACAAAAAACACTGACAGCCAAATGATAAGAAGTAAAAGAAACACAAGGTTTTGATAAAGGATGGACAACTTTATGGTCAAAGCCATAAATATGTTAACCTACATTCATGTCAATAACCCTCACCGTGTCGTGAAGGAGTACCTTGACAGTGGTTGATATTCCAGTTAAAGAAAAAAAAAAACAAAAACAAAACACTGACATAAACATGCATTTTTAAGAAACATAGTCCAAACCATTGCTCTAAGAATGCTAAAAGCAGAAAATAAGAATCTTAAATGGAGATATTAATAATCTGTAAGTGCAATCCATCCAGGCTCAGAGGCGAGGGTGGAGGTTGGAGCTGTCCAGATGAAGAGGTGCTGAACAGCAGTCATGCAATGCCGCAGCAGAGAGGTTTGGCTCTATGGTGACAGTAACAGCAACAAGTCACTGTTGATCTGTTTACCGACTTTTACAACTTATGTATATTTGCATAAAGTCAGCAGCATCAGCAGCAGGCAATAAGGCCGAAGCAGACCTCCCCCACCCACCCCACCCAACCCCACCCCCTCTCTGCTCCTCAAAAACTGCAATATATTCGCAAAAAAAAAAAACAAAAAACAACCTCTTATGTCAGGCGTCGGTTTCGCCAGTCAGGTCAACTCGGACGTCAAGTTGCAGTCGGCCTGGCTCATCTTCCAAGACGGAAAGATCCTAATGTTGTAGGCGCGGACGCACAGCCTCGTCTTCAGATTCCCTCGGGGAGGGTGAACGGCCACGCACCGGCGCTCACCTGTGGCTTTATTTCCATTTTCTCCTTCTGTTTAAGGTGTACGCGCCCGTGCCGCTTCCTCTCGTCGCTCCGGGCGAACCGTTTGCCGCAGACGTCGCAGGAGAACGGCTTCTCCCCGGTGTGAGTCCTGGTGTGGGTGGTGAGGTGATCGCTACGGCTGAAACTGCGCAAACAGATGCGGCACTGGAAAGGTTTGTGGCCCGTGTGGATGCGGATGTGCCGGTTGAGCTCGTCCGAGCGGGAGAAGCGCCGGTCGCAGTTCTCCATGGGGCAGGTGAAGGGTTTCTCTTTGGCTGGGCCGTGAGAAGCGGCGGGGCTCTTTCTGGCCCTTGGGGGCTTCGTCGCACGGGTGGTGTAACTTTGGGCAAAGGAATCTGGCAACAAGGAAGAGTAGAGGATGGAGTCTATGGTGCTCGGTAAAGCTGGCGATGCGTATAAGGAATCACACTGGTTGGACGGCTGTGGGGCTTCGGGGAAGGGTTTCAGGTTAGAGGAGATGCCCATCGGCGGCGGTGGTGGCGGGAGGTAATTATTGTACAGGGGGCTGGAGTAGCTCTGAGAACAGGTGTCAGAGAAACACGGCTCCTGCTTGATGCCCCCCTCCACTTTAAACTCCATCTCTGGGTTGGGACAGATCGGGGGGAACGTGTCTAAAAGTTCCTTTACATCCATCTGCTGATCAGGGGGGAAGTCGCTTGACATCGGGAAGGTCTCTGTCTGGTAAGTTGTCTCCAGACAGTCAGACTTATTAAACGCCCCCCACTCGTAGCAGCTGCTTTCGAACTCGTTCTTGACCGCAACGGGGAAAGAAGCGGCCTCTGACTTTGGTTCGGCCTTCTTCTGGTTTGGGGCTCGGGAGGAGCCGAAGCCGAGCTGAGAGGTGGACGGGTCTTGGACCTGGCCGTCGGCCTGGTCGTCGGCGTACCTCGGGCACGTCTGGTCCGGGGAGTACACGGGAGGGGTAGGTCCGGAGCAGGTGTAGGTTTGCCTCTTGACGCCGGGGTCTCCAAAATTGCCGTTGCCGGCGTCCATCGGCGCGGGCGACGGATAAGTTCCCCGGCCGTTGCCGCTGTGTTGCACTTCTGAAAGCGGCATCGTGGATATACCCACGATCTCCGTGATCATATTGAGGAGTGTTTCGGTGCTGCACGGCGCTCCCTGAGATGCCTCAACGTAGAAACTGCCGGAGTAGGCGAGCGAGGAGGGGGTGTAGGTGTCTTTTGGGCACTCGCAGGGGTTAAAAGCAAATTCCGAGTTGGAGGCTTCGGTTTTGAGGGTTGCAGGGGTTCCTTCTGTTGGATTAGAATGAGACAAAACTTTGTCATCGCCAGTGCTTTACATCTGAGGATCGGTGCATTTCAAAAAAAAAGAAAGAAAAAACGCCGAAGAAAATCAGCGTTACATAAACATCCGTGCGTATTTTGGCACGGGACCTGGATAGGATGCGTTGGTCTACACGACTGCACGAAACACCGTTACCCTTCTCCTGTGCTACACGTATCTAACACCTTCAAATTCTCGTACATGCACATTTTATCGACTGTTGCAAGGATGCGAACTCACCGTGGCCAAACTGGGCAGGTACCCCCCGCTCTGCATCGATGTACACCTCCTGGTTGTCCTTCCGCACGCTGTTTTCCATTCCCAGGGAAGAGCCGTTGCAATTGTCAAACTGAGGGTAGAAGGAATCTTTCGCATTCAAATCCATATTGTTCAACATAATGCTGCACTTGAAAGTCCGTCTCTCCCAGGAGGGGGGGGTAAAAAAAAGGGGGGGTAAAAGGGGGAAGATGTAGAACGAATTATGCAAATGACTGTTTTCTTTCAACCCCTCTTTTGATGGTTTTCAACAAATGATCCAAAAAAAAAATGTCTGTGTCAAAAGGTTGCGAATGAAAAAAAAAAAAAAAAAAAACCCCAATTAAACGTATTCCTTTTCGTCTCTGTTCCTCGGTAGGTATTTGCTCGCTGAAGATTTCACATCAGCGACTTCCCCTCTCGCTCCTTATATACACTTTGGCAGCTCCCTCGGCCCTCCTCCCCATTCATCAGCTCCAGTGAGAGGATTCCCCGCTGCGTGTAAACTTCATGCCCATATATGGACAGAGGATGTGACGGAGTGCACCTCCCCCCCAAACCACCACGACCCACCCCCCAATCTCTCCCCAATCCTCCCTCCTCCCCTCCGGAGAGATGGAGTCTGACGTTGCAACAAGTGGCGACCGGCGCTGTGTGGTAAAAGCTGTAATGATGGTGTTTCTCTACACATCAACGATGTGTCATTTCAATGAAAAGGAATATCAGAGTGATGCTACGATGGAGAGGCGAAGTCGTTGCTCTCCACCTCTCAAAATATCACTTTTAAGGGGGGGGGGGGTTTGTCCCCAACGGCGTCGTAGGCATTCAGCCGTCCAGTGAGGGGAGTGTATTGAAGGCAATGTAACGAGTAACGTGCCAGATGTACTCTCAGGGAGCCCTAAGCGCTACAGGTATGAAATGTGAATTGGTAAATAAGAGATTCGATATTTTTGAGTCAGGTGAAAACCGAGAGACAGTTTGATATCTCATCATTTCATTGTCATTTTTCATGATTTACAATATGATACAAGGAGCAGCAGGTATTGCATGAATGGTATAGGCTTATTCAGGAGGTCTTAGACATTGTTTGGAAAAAAAAAACTTTTTTTTACAAAACAGCAAAGCATTTGCTCTGTGTTTGTTCCATCAGTCATACAGTTCTGGTTGAAATTTTTGGCACCACTGAATATTAATACAGAATTTAGGATATCTTCAGAAATAAATTCAAATTAAATGACTATATATAATCAGATTATTTAATAAAATGTCAAAAATTTGTGGAAAAACAAACAAAAAAAGGTTTTCATATAGGGTAATAAAAAAATACAAACACATAGATTATTGACACCTTTTTGAGTGATTTAAATGAGTTCCTCAAACTAAATAAAAAAACAAACAAACTAGATAACCTGTGCTTTTAACTAGTGAATGATGGTTTTCCGCATGAAAGGGGCAGATTGTTCCCGCTGTCTTTTTCACAATGGCGAAGACAAGAGAGCATCGGAAAAGTGATTTTCAAAAAAACACAGCAATTCCAAAGGGTACAAGGCGTTCGCCAAAGATCTTGAAATCCCTGTTTCAACAGTTTTTAATGTTATCAAGACGTTTCACAGTGATAAAACTGTTAAGATGTTTCCAGGATGTGGTGCTAAGAAGAAACTTAGTGAGAGAAGTCTGCAAAGGTTAATGCAGAATTTGGAAAAAACTCCACACAGGACATCTCAAGAGCCTCAGGCTGACTTGGAGCCATCTGGAGTGGTGGTCTCAGTCTGTACCATACACCACAAAGTAATCTAAGGAGGGTTTCATGGGGCAAGGGCAAAGAGACACCACTATTAATAGAGAGGCTCAAAAACCCTAAAAAGACAAATGTTCTCAAAAACATCTATAGATAAGCCACAGTCTTTCTGGGATAATGATCTATGGAGAGATGAAACCAAAGTAAAGCTCTTTGGGAATGAAGTGCAACAGTCTGTTTATAGGTGATGAAATGAAGCCGGTAAGGAAAAGAACATCCTACCTACAGTAAAACATGGTGGAGGCTTTATAAGGCTGTCGGGTTGCTTTGCTGCCTCAGGTACTGGATGCACTGAATGTATCAAAGGAAAGATGCAATCAGAAGATTACCAAGGCATTTTAAAGCATAGTGTGTTACCTAGTGTCACAAAACTAGATTTAAGGTGAAGGTCTTGGGTCTTTCAGCAGGACAACGACCCAAAGCTCACATTCAGCGGCACAAAGGGAAGCTTGAAAAGGAAAAGATGGACTGTTTTAAAGTGGCCAGCAAGGAGTTGTGACCTAAATCCCACTGAAAACCTTGGAGAGAGCTGAAGTCTGCCAATTGCAAAAAGGACTCCCGCAAACTTAAATGAGCTTGAACAAATAGTGGAAGAGAAGCAGAAACTACCAGCAGACAGGTGCAGTAAGCTTCTAGATAGCAACAAGAAACATTTAGAGGCTGCCTTTGTTGCCAAAGGTTCTGCAACCAATTGTGTCTAGCGTACATTTTATCTTTGCAGTATTTCACTACTATGGAGGATTTGTTTTGTTTCATTTATTTTCCTTTTTTCAGTAACCTTTGAGATTTGATTAAAATATTTTGATTACACAAAATTGGTTATTTTGTATTTATTTCAAAAGATATTCTAAATTATGTATTTATAATTTGGGGGGGTGCCAATAATTCCAACCAAGACTGTAAAAATGAAGTTTAGGATTTGGGATTGTATTGTTTTTATAGTACTGTATTAACCTATAAAATATGAAAACAAAATGCTACATTAATCTATTAAATGTTTTAGGATTATATTGTAGGCCTGTAGATATTACAGAACCTAATGCCCTTTAAAGTAAAGTAAAATAGGTTAACGCTAGTTCACTAATCACTGACAAATACATGAACAACCTGCAGTCCAGTTCAACTAGTGCCTCCCGTGACCCTTCCTTCTCTATCCACCTAATTCCTTTGCCAGACTGCAGGGTCTAAATTTTTTTTTTTTTAGCAATTAAACTGAACACCTCTTCCAGGCAGTCCACTGTTTAGATTTACTTTCACAAAATCACCTCCTCTCATGTGGCTGCTGGAAATTGTGGTCGCTTGCACCATCAGGGTGAATAACCGCAAAGCCCAGTCCGAACAAACCCTTGGCCTTTAAAAGCATTGGAGGGAGTCGATAACACCCCTGAGGTGTTCAGTGGTTGAACCCAACTGTTCACATGACATTTCAACCCCCAAAGCGTTTTTTTTTTTTTTTTTTCCAGTTTCGCATTTGTTGCTGGGTGCACTCCGTGGTCACACTTCCTATTACAAAAAGTCGATACTCATTCATAGGACATTGCACTCTGCAGCAGACCTCTGGCACCAGTTGGAGGTTCAGGACCATGGATAGCGACGGTGCAGCATTCAGCCTTGTAATCACATGTGAACCGGCAGCACACAAACCCTTTACTTGTTACTCCGCAGTGAATGGATGCTTTGGTACCATATTCATGTGAATGGCATTCTTTTGCATGACATCAATCCAATCACACCCAACGGGACTATGGGAAATTGACTTTGTCTTAATCTCGTGGTGCATTTCTTTCTACGGAAGAAGCGGTCAACAGAATCGTGACGATCCTGGTGATACAACATGGACAGGAGCCCGGTAGTATGAGCAGGTTGATATTACACTGTATTAGCAAAGGTCCAACACAATCATCACAGCAAAATCATCACAGATTTGAGTCTTCTGGTTACACTGAGATGTTTTTTTTCCCCCTTGTTTTAAAGCTGCAAGATGAGAGTCTCTTACAGCCCAAAATCAGTATTTTAGCAGTGATGTACACTTACAGTAATCTCCCAATGATGGAAAGTAACAGTACTTCTACTGGAAAACTATACTTATGTACAAATATATTTTACTTATACTCGACTTGGGTATTTCCTTTTTTATATTAAAAAAAAATCACTATTACTTTTATTTCAAACATTTTAAAGTACATTTTGTTGCAAATAAGTCAGTGTGCTTTTACTTAGGTAAACAAATTGAATGCACATCTTTTACTTGTTATGTATTTATTTGATAGTATGGTGTTGCTACTTAAGCAAATGATATGAATACTTCTTCCACTATTGGTGTTTGAGATGGAGTCGGTAACCTCACAAGGGGTCACAAAATTAATCTAGTAGGTTACAAGACGATTATTTTTGTGAGAAAAATTAAAATGTAAAATTTTGCTACACCAATTTTATTTATCATTGTTATACACCGACTGGCCACTTTATCAAGTACACCTGTACAATCTAATGCAATCCAGTACAACAGTCCTGCTATAACATCTATCTCCTTACAAAGCTCATAAAATTCAGTTTTTGATGGCATTTTTGAATTTGTGTAAATGCCATTTTTGCTTTTATTTAACAGCAGACAATCGAGATAGAAAGCAAGTACGGTGAAGGAGCCTCTAAAAAAAATTCTAATGCAACAATCAGAGAGAAGGAAATTACTCTTCACTTTGACCTCTCACCACAGCTATAAAACCTGTGACAAGCAATAACCAGTGCTCATGGTTCTACAGAAACAAAAATGTAATATATTAAATGAAGCAAACCAGAAAATAATTTCTTCCGCACCACTACAGACAGAATGTTAGCAGTAACCACAGGATTTTTTTTTCTTCTTATTTTTGAGATCTAATGAAAGGGCTTCTATGAGCTCAGTTCTCAGGTCATTTGAATAGTATCCAGTTATGTTTTGTTATGGAAAAGATTGACTGAAGATAAGAAAGCTTGTGGGCTACATGGAATAAAATGTATTGTGTCTACTGCAGCACAAATGCATAGAGACTATTAGACATAATAAACAGCTGGCTTATACTAGACTACTCAAATTTTATGTTATCTCCCTCAATACTGAGCAGTGGAAATGTATCAAAGGATCTCTGAGACGCTTCTCTGTCATCTTTTTAAGGTAGTGCATGATAATAGCATATAAGCTCTTTCATTGCAGCAGTGACATTCTCCGGAACAAATCGTTTTCACCTCAGATGTGCACTCTAATTCTAGGCCCGGAGATGTTTAGCTTTGAGGAACTGCCTCCAAGTAATCCAGAGTCTATTAAAACCAATCTGATCACACAGAGTTCAGATCACGGGATGCTGTTATGATAACTGCAGTGTGGCTAACCTCTCTCCTCCATAAAATGCCACAGCAAAGGGACTAAGTAATGGATTTATGTAATGTTAGCACTTACTGACATTATAGTGCAGGGGTAGCTCCATACCGGTGAAAGTTAAATGAAAGCCTTTGTTTTATTCCCTTGCGTCTGAGCACTGTGAGACAAAACGCTCCCATTTCCTAGGGAATAGTCTGGTATGGCGGAGAGTGAATTTAGAGCAATAAAAAGTTGCTTTTACATTTTAACAAGAATGTTGACTTCAACAGAGGTTCAAAGTGCTGGCTACGGAAAGGAGATGACATGTTGCTTTAATGAAAGGATATCTAGGCACTTGTACTGAATGGATAGCTGCAGTAAAGCACAAGCAAAACGTTCTTTAATACAGCCTTGACCCAAAATAAGACCAACTTGTAGCGTGTCTTTTTAATTTAGCCAGTGTGTTAACCCGTCTGTACATAAGGTAACAAATTGAATCTTAATGCATATTTAAACAAGACTAACAGTATACAGCAATGCTAGTGGCACTGTGACGCTGTGATCTTAATGCTAATGTCAGCAGGTTAAACACAATTACAATGTCAATGTTAACAAGCAGTTGCTAAGAAGGTATAATGTTTGTGCCATATTCACCATTTCAGATTAGCACGTCAGCCTAAAAACTTTTGCTATACAGCAATAAACACAAAGTGCAGCTGAATATGTGTTGTAAATACCACTCAAAACCACAAATGGTAACCTCATGATGGCACAAGAAGAAGTCATGGATCACCAAAGTCATTTGGATTTATCATGTGGAAACCATGAACGTACGTGCAAAATTTCACTGTAATTAATCAAACGGTTGTTGAAATATTCCAGTGTGTGGTGGACCAACCGACATATCGCCATTGCTATCCCTACAGCCATCCTGCCCATGCGACTAAAAATGCTCCTTTACAGTAAAAACACACATCTAATTTCTCATGAAAGTTGTTTAGTCTCTTAATTCTTAAAAACATCAATGATATGACAACTACAGATCTGTCACATTTAAGTTGTCAAAGAAAAAATATCCAATCTCTGTTGATTATGGTTTGATTACATTACTCCCGCTTTATTGAATGTATGTGCAGTGCCTTTTATTATTTTCATAACTGAAGCAAAAGCTTTGTGCCTCAGGGAAAGGTAAATACTGTTTTATACCATAAATGTAAACCCCTGAACGTGTTATTTTCAGGTTCACTCCTGGACAGGGTGTGGGAGTTTTGCTTGAAGGGGGGGCCTGGTAGGGTTGAAGAGGCAGTGAGGAGTGACTGCTCTCTCAGATCACCACCTGAAGTACGGGTTGGAAGGTAATGTCTGTTCTATATTTTCCTTTTTGACTTTTGACACTATACTTCAGTGTTTATATATATGTATATGTATATATATAAATAATAACTATGTTTACAACAGTAAGATAATCCAACCTAAACAAACTCAGTTTTTTCAAGCATTATCTTTAAAAGGATATTACATTCTACTTCAGACAAAGCTTACACACATTTTAGGCCTGCAATCCTCTCTAACTCTCAAGCTGTTGACAAAAAATAAAGGCACATAAATGGAACATTACACCTAATGTTGGGTTCTTTATGTACTAGTTTTAGAATTTAGATTTTCAATGCTGGCAAAATCAGTTGTTATTAACTCGGCCAAGGATATTGTGTTTTCACCCATGCCTGTTCGTTGGCTTGTTTACTTGTCAGCAGGATTATATAAAAACCCAGAACCAATTTGCACCAAACCTGGTGGAGAACCCGTTAAATATTGGTGCAGATCTGGGTAGCAGAGGTATTTTCTCTACTTATTGTCAATCTAGTTCTACCTCTTCTGAAAAGCACACTGTAAATCTGGTTAAAAATCAGATAAGTAAGGGACTTTCACCCGTTATTGAAAATCAGTAGCCAGTTTCTCATTGATAGATTTCAATGGGAATTCTAAATTTAGTGGACAGTACATCTCCACTGTCTTTTCTTTTGATTTTCTCAGACCTCAACCATTAAAAACCCAGACTAACTTTTTTCTCAGGATAATTAGATTTGAAGTGTGGGCTGTTTCTGGTGTCATTTTCACATTACTACTTGACAGCATAAAAAGACAATCATTTTGTACTGATAAATATTACTTCAAAATGAAATCTATCTCATTTCATATACGGTAGCTCCTCAAAGTGTCAATGCCTGGCATCCTGTCAACCAACTATTCAACCCACACTGTTTGAGAGTAAATAATAGAAGAACCTGATCCATACCAGGAAATCCACTGAGATGCAGAGGCTGTCGTTGCTGTTTGAAATAAAAAAAACACTTCAAACCTATCATGATCTGGAGAGGTTATACAGGAAACACTGTACTGAATCTATAAGACAAATACGAAAACCTGAGATTAAAAAAAAAAGCAAGGCTACAGCTTTGCGTGAATCCATACAGTAATGAAATGCATATATATTATATAGCACACAAATTTACATTCAGCCTCAAGTGCTGTGTTGTACTTTTGACAAATGCCTTTTTAAGTTTGTTGATGCAAAGAAGATTTGTTGGAGCAATCCTACGAAAGCTAGGGTTGCACAAGAGCTGGAGAAATCCATCTGCCTCCCCCAAATCACATTCTGACATGTCTCACAGTCAAATCTCCCCCCAAGGCACTAGATGAGGGAACATCTTCAATCTAAACCTGGATACAATAGGGCCTGTAAGACACCGCAAAAATGGATTGGGAGTGCTAAAACCACAGAAACCTCTGCCGGAAACACGACTTTCTATAAATACAAGATACTCGCCTCAGCTGCCAAGTTCGTTATATTCTCTCCTTCTCTCTCTCTCTCTCTGTCATATTGGGCTCTGCATAGTTATATATACTACATCATCGTTCAATCGCTGGGCAATTGAAAGAAAAATAGCACAAATAAGAAAAATAAAAGCAGCGGAAGCGTGGTTCTTCTTTTGAAGGAACATCTCTCTCCTGCTGAGAGTGGGAGTGGGTTAGGGAAGCCCGGTACCAGGCCCCGATGCTGCTGCTGCTGCTGCTGCCTGCTGCTGTTGGTGCGGCAGGTTTCCCGTACGATCCAAAAATACCTTCGCACTCGCCCACTTTGGTCCCCAGCCGCCTGTACTCTTCAGCTCTACAACAGGGATGGGTGAGAATCACATTCAGCTCTCCAATCGTGATTGCGGAATGCCCCAGTGTTTCTTTAACCATGCCCCCAGACTCCTCCACACACACTGCACTCGCATGGCTCCCACCTTGCCCTCTTCTCTGTTGGATCCATGCTCGCAGCATTCTGACAGTCCAATTCTTGGGTCTGATCCAGCTACTGTACCTGCTGTTATCTAACTGCTTGCACATTTTTCAAGAGAAATCCATGAAAAAGCAGGGATTTTTTATTTTTTTTTAATTATTTTTTTTAATCACTCAAAAAGTGACTCAAAAAAATGTTTGATTTAGTGTCAAAATGCAAATATCTAGGTTATTTGCTTTACCAGATACAACAACAATCCTCTTAGACTGAAATTCAATAGTATCCACTACACAAAATCATTATCACACAACATGGGACTAATTGCATGTACTTTTGACCAGCAGAAGTTAATAGGTCTACATATTCTAGTCTCTGACTCATCTGCACCCACACTGATTTCTATTTGTTGCTCTTTCTTCCATCCAGTGGCACCACAACATGTATGAAAAGATATGAATGTTAATAATTAGAAAGCATTGCTTCCATTGCTGCTTTATTGATGTACATACGGTCATTTCGTGGACATGCAATGCAAACAGATTCAAACAAATAGCTAACAGCAGACATGTGAGGAAACAGATGAAGAATGTTAAGAGCTTGCAGCTAACAAAAGTAACTATGGAAACGGCCAGCTCTACATTGCACTAGCTTCCACAGCTCTCTCCAGAAATAAAAACTGTTGGGCTAAGAGCGAATCAGGTAAAGACAAAAGATCGCGGGTGAACCTATTTATAGTGGGCCTTACATAACATACATAGACCTATGTTGGCTGAGGCAAGTTTAGTGTTCAACAGTAAGCTTCTAGGGGGCAAAGGCAGGGTAGAGAGAACTGGATATGCTGGATCCTGATGGGCATTTTATAGAAAGACAAGAAGTATAAACAACAATTAAGCCAGTGTGGATGATGATGCCGATGGCATCTCACGCTGAGAGGAAGGCTAGCTGTTATGATGCCGTGGAGAACAAACACTGTTATACTGTCCTGGGAGGCTGGTGATGTCAAAGCTCGAGGACCATGAGCAAAAATGAACATGCAAGAAGCTAATAAAAATTGGCACATTAAACAGCTTGTAGCTGTGAGGCTCAAGCAAGACGCAAAGAAAGGAAAATGCATTTGTCATGAGAAGCAGAAGTTCATAGCCAGTTTGCTCAGAGTTTTTGTCATATGTATGGGAGGCAAAAAAGTTGGGTCAGAGGAGACTGCACGAACACATGCATGAACACAGACATATTGTGCGGCCTGAAGACAAAACATTTGACATCACCGGTGAGACAATATGAACATACGGGCCAACATACACAGAGAACCTGTATGAGAGCAGCTGTAAGCTGTAATGCAATAGCAGTGATCATCTAGAAATATAGCCTGCCACCACATCTTAAATCCAAATTGATCCATTAGCATAATTATCCACTTATACTGCTTTAATTCTAAGTAGCTCTCCATTGTAAGTAAAATGAAAGCTAAGCTGTATTCAAAAAGCCTCGTTCCCACTTAAAAATGCCTTATTAATTAGCTCCCTCTAGCATAAGTTCCCAGTAATTACATTCAACTCAGCAGTCAGTGCTACAGGGGAGTGGGGGGGGGGGTTCCAGCAATTATTAGACAACTTTACAATTAATCTGCAGATGTATAATAACTTCCATCCTAGAGATACATTTCAACACTGAGCTGCTACCATTTGGACAGTGTATTCACTACATGCTACCTGCACCCATCAGCCAGTACACTGGTAGTAGGCAATCACAAAAAAGTCACTATATAGAAGCTCTGATAAGGTTGGGATGATATGCAAATGAATACTCCCTGACTCATCTGTTTATTATGCAGTCACATTAGTAAGCTCTGATGCTGTTTGGCTATTATCCCATCTCACTGTGAAAAAAGGGTCTTGGGTGAGGGGGATGGATTGCGCAGTGAGTGCTTTAGTCACACAGATTGTCCGCACTCTTCAAAGAAATAAATGCATTTTCGACTGTAGTTGCATTTAGGGGATGTGGAATCCATTTCCTCTAAGAGAAATGGCAAAAGGCAGAGGGTATGGCTCATCTGTGTCCAAATCCCTTGATACCGTGCTGTGCGCTAATAAGTCAAAGGGTCAAATGATGAGCTTTTGTCTCCCACGACTGAGCCCAAAGACATCATTGCACACCGATACATCACACACTAATTTTTGAGATCTAAAGTCCCAACGACTCATTCAACCCAACATCTCACAATGTAGAAAAATATGCTAAAAAATTCATTTGAAACCTTTTAAAACAGGCACACAGTCACCAGCTTACAGAGTTTATTTGTATTTCTGTTCATTTACAGTATCTACAGTCTTTATGAGCAGAAAAACTGAGGGACATTCTGTATCTCCTGTTAAATGTGGTGAAACCACCAATCTGTGGCTTCACAGCCTATCTGCTGTTCTGCTAACTGACAGAGGCACTATTTTTAGCCATGCAACCTTAACACACCATGCTAAGCTTCAACTATACAACTGCACATCTAGCCCATTCAAAGGATTCATAAAAGTGTTGAGGTTGGAACCCAGTGGTCATGCACACAGATAGAGAGCCAGTATCAGTGCTCAGTGCCAAGGTTTTATATTTGGTGTCACGATATTAACAGGAACATTGCCAGTGTCTGCCCTGGTTTGTGAATGTATGCCATCGTATGTAAAGGAGTGAAAAGAATTTGCCATCTATTTGCTCTCCCTGCTTTTTGATGTTAGCTAATTAAGCACCAAGCCCTCACAACAACTGCGCTCCATGGAAACCATGCAAAAAAAAAAAAAAAAAAGAAATAACTTGCAGCAGATTGACGTCAGCTTGAGGCCTTCAAATGTGCCATCTGACAAAAGGAGGACCAGACTGCTGCACTTAAGGTCACTGTGTGTCGAAGCTACTGTCTTCTTTGACTGACAGAGGAGTGCTGGCATCCGTACTGAACATGTGAGGAGTTAATAACTGAAAGGTGATTAAAAGAAGATCCTGTATTTTCAACAAATTAAATGAAAAATAGGGACAGTAACTGGAACTGGAAGCAGGTAACAACGTTGGCTACTTAGTATTGCAAGAAAAATCAAACAAATTCCTTATATTAAAGCTTTACATTGAGTATGATTTTAAAATATCCTGGCCCTCCATTGTCAATGTCAATGTCCACTACACTGTTTAATATTCATTGACTTCTACAACCTAGATCTTAAACTTCTATTTCTTGGATAATATGCACTCTAAGGAATTTTTGGAAATAAAAAGATTTGAAAAAGAAAAGAAAAAAAGAGCCATAGTGGGATTTCATCTACTGACAATTAGTTCAACCTTACTAATCCAAGATATAAACATTAAAATGTACACATATTCAAAAACTCCCCATTAAGACTGATGTGCACTTACCGTCTACATATGTATTGTAGCATGGAGCAACCAGAAGTTGTGTTAATAAATGGCATTCTCATGTTTAAACATATTTTGTTCCTGCATTCTTATTGTGTCATTCGTTCTAATCATGGCTCTTTTATATTACATCTATTACATCAACTCATGATCTGTGCTAGATTAATCTTATATTCAGAGATCACCAGTTACAGGCAGCCCGTGTGAAGGAGTGTCAGGATCTGAGCAAAACAACCAAAGACAAATTAGAAACAACAAACACAAGAGGGGGTAATTTTCTGTCTCTTGCATTTCAGGCAGAGGTTGTCGCATCAGTCTTAGATTAAATTAGCAATTTGCTTCAGTTAGTGGAGGTAATGCACCAAAATAACAAAAAAAGAGTATAGTATGACAAAATAATTATTTAAACCTTTTATTGTTTTCAACAAAACATGACCAATGTCACAGTCCATGTTGTATTCCCTGCCAATCAAACCACAGGCTGTGTATATAAAATAAGGCTGCTTTTGTGAGTCTGTAGCTTCAGAAATGTTGAACAAGACCGAATACAACTTCTTCTAAACATTAAATATCAAGATGATCATTTATTCAGACAGAGGACCAAGGATATATGATAGATTAAAGAGAAGATGGCACAAGTAAAAGTCCATTACTTGGGAAGCGAAAGCACGAGGTGCCAATTTACTCACATATTTTCTCAGAAACTTGTGACAGTTGTCCATTTAAAATTGTCCTAAAAACTAGTGGGAAAGCATGAACCCCTCAGAGTCGTGGATCACCAGTTTCCTGCATGTTAAAGAATATAAATGTCTGCCTTCATTTTCATATTAAAGATTCCAGTTGGAAGCAGTGAAGGTACATGTGTGTGAAGTATTCAGTAATATGATTCATTAAGTAAATGCATCTTAAGTACTCAACCAAAGCACTGGACAGTGCTTGGCTCCACATACAGCAGAGTAAGGGTAGCTGCATTCACACTTCTTTGAAACTGCCCTTTATAGAGTACCTGTGAGAAACCTGTTATTTTAATTCAGGGTTAAATCTGGAAATGAGATCATAAATGCCTACTTTTCAGCTGATCTTGTTCATAGAGTTTTATCAACTAGACAAGTCATATTTCTGTAATACCTGATCAATCACATCCAGATAAATGAAGGCCGGTATTTTAGAAAACATGAGAAGAAATCTACAGTATCAATACTGTTCAGCCATCATTAATACTGTCAGTGCTGACCAGCCGGTAAAGGGGTGGCTTCCTTGTCCCCTGCCAGTACTGTCATTGTACTGCTCCCAGATATATCCTGTTTCAACATACTGTCTGTAAACATTATTGATAATGTTAGTCCTGAGTTCTTTATAAAGAGCAGCTGCCTTCTCTTGGTATGGCCCTTCTGTGTTGCTGTAGTGATGGAGGGCTCTCACTGCCAAGTAGTTGATGTTAATCCAAATCGGGCCCCTCCAGTAGGGGGCATCGTGTTCTGTGTTTCGCTTCATGTACAGGGGATCGGCCTTGGAGAGTGAACGTAGGCCGTAGGGTGTCCACAGCTTATTAGAATCTCTCATGTCTCGGAAGATATATTCCAGTTTTGGAGAGTCAGGTTGGAGGATGTGCAGTAAAAAGGGGAACAGGCTCACATAACCCAAAGCATTGACATACTGCAGCTTGGGGGCCCTGCGGACTGAGCGCACAAGGCGAGCCACAGGGAACTGATGACGAGGTTGTCCAGGAGGTATATAAACCTTCTCCTGCTGCAAGGACACGGCCTGGGTGTGGTTGCCAAAGTCACTGAAAGCATGGAGTTGTTCTGACCAGTAGAGCTCATTCAACAGGTTGTTGTCACTGAGTGCTTGGTGGGAAAGTTCATAGTCCTGATAGGGTTCGCCTAGAAGCCGAGCTATACTTGCCATAATACCTGAGGACAAGGCCATCCAGCAGTGTAAATCCACATGCCGCTCATCCGCTGAGGGGTGTGATGCCCGTGGGTAGTCATCCAACCCCGAAGTCAAAGTCTTGGGATTAAGGAACAGATTTGTGTCTTTGTCCCGTCCACGCCAGCGGTAGGAGTTAGGTAGGGGCCCTGTCTGTGTAATGTTGTACCATTCAAACCAGGTTTTCAGTCTGGGGAAGACCCGTTGGAGGAAAGTCAGAGTTGGTTGAAGAGTCGCCTTGTCTGGATTAGAAGAGAGCTGTTCAATAAGTTCCTGAAGAGCTAAGAAAAGAGTGGGTGGGTTGGCATTCTCGTTCCGCTGAACTACAAACTCAGCAGGGACCTTACTGCGAGCCTCATCTCCTAGGATCTGCTCACGGGGGATCCAGCCCTCCATATTCATTAGGTCTATCCAGTGGGCAATAGCCTCCCTTGTCACCTGGGAATCCCACTTACTCAGCAGCAGTTGGTGAAAGCCCTCATCCCAAAGGAATCCTCTGGGGAAGAAAGAACGTGACGGTACAGCAGTGAATAAAGCACCTTCAGGGTACAGGAGCGGATACTCATTGTAAACGGACTGCACCACTGACTGGCCATAGAAGTAGCCCATTCCACCCAACATGTTGCTGAATGCTGCCTTGCCAAATTTAATATGTGGCTGGCCAAAACCTTTGCTCTCAAGCCCATAAGTCTTCTCGAACTTTGCATTGAACTCAGCTTTTCTCTTCTCCAGCTCCTGGGTCATGATTGAGCCCACTAGTTGGTTGGGACGACTGTGGAAGCTTCCAGACTCAAACAGAACTTCAATCTGGAATGGTGTCTGGACGGTCACCTGATGAACCACAAAGTCACTCTCCTTCCTCGTGTCAGCAGGTTTCTGGTGATTTTGGTGATGGGGAGGCTTGTAGGTGTCTACAGCAATGTAATGCCTTTTCTCACCAGAGGGAAGGGTGTAGACAAACCTGTGGTTTAGACTGTGCTTTACAATATCAGTCAGCTTCTCCAAGCCAGGAGACACAGTCTGAAGATAGTTGTAACTAAAAAGATAAGATATAATTGTTAACGGTCCTGTGTTGTCAAATCAATGATGAATCAAAAGCAGTCACAAAAATCTTCAAAGTTTAGTTCACAGGGCGTTAGTACTGTGCAAATGATCTTAACTGCACTAGCTATGCTTAGGCAGTTTAAGTACACTGTATCTCTGTACCACAGCCTTTGCTGTCTCATGTTGAGGTTAAGCGACACACACACACAAACACACGCACGCACGCACGCACACACACACACACGCACACATACACACACACACACACACATTCTGCCATAAAGTATGTCACAATGATGATCATGAAATTGATAAAACAGAAGCAGAAAATCCTGCTTTTGCTGCCATCTAGCGGTTGCTTTGGTTTTTTTTTTGTTTTTTTTACACCCACGTAGTTATGTAGGATCACGCTACAATAAAACATAACATTACTCCTTAGTGTCCGCACGAAACAACACATCTGATGCTGGGAATCTGGAGAGCTGCAAACAAACCACTTACAGGGTCACACTGCTTTACCAAATCTTTTTCCCCCGCTATAAAAGATTTGCTGTTTCATCAAACTGTATTCTTTTATAGCGGGAAAAAAGGTGTTGCATTTTTTCTCACCTTTCAATCAAGGTTTATGTACATATGTATATTCCCACCCTCAATGCTGATAAATAAACCATTTGGATCAGCACAGCAAAGCAACAATATTCTGTTCATTTAAAAAGTTAATCAGTTAACCACAGTTTGGGTTTTTGTGGTCAGCTGTTGCATAAATATCATAACTATCAGTTTATTTTGCTGATTATCTTCATTCTATTGTATGTTCCCTTCAGATTTCCTGATTATGATCGCTTTCTTTTGAAACTGCTGCTGACTTTACCACTCTCTCCTGTATTTATCCATTTACCTGGCATATTTCGCACTGGATAATTCCCCTGTAACAGGCTTTCGGAAGGTGATCTTAAAGTTGCCAAGCTCCTCTGAGAAACCAGTGATGGATGCGAGTCGGGTTCTCTCTTCCACATGAGCCTCCAGTGAGCCCTGTGTGTCTGCTGCTGCGTAAAACATCAGGGAGATGACTGGAGCTTGAGGGGCTGAGCTCTGGTGGGTTAAGAAAAAGAAATCAGCATCCCAAAATCATTGATATTTCAAAACTGAAAATATTAAATATAACCACTAACTGAAATATTGATGGCAAAAACTAATTAAAAAAAAATCTAACAGTTTGGGTCATATAAGAGAAATTTGCTCATACAGCAGAGATGAATAAAGAGTCAGAACTCACATGCTGTTTTGCAGTGATCCTCCAGGTCCAGTCTCCTCCATGACCTCCCCCCATCCTCTTGACAAACTCTGTGGTTAGGGTGAAATCGTTGTCCCGGATTTCCTGGATACCAAAGTTGATCCCATCATGCATCAGCCAGCCATAGCCTTGCAAGCGATCCCCCTGCTCACAAGTGTGCCTCAAGTTAATGTCCATGTCAGAAAACTGACGCATCCACATCATGCCTGGGGAGATATGATAATGAATGTAAATAAATTTGGTTGAATAAGACAACAGATGTGCAAATAAATATAATAAAAACAAATAGAAGTAAAAATAAATAAATTATGCTCCTATGTGACAAAAAATTTGTCACGGTTTCAGATAAAAGGTAAATCCCTAAACTCACTGGTAACATTAACTACGTTACCAGACCAAAATTTACTTGAATTTGACAAGTGCCTGGGCTCATTTCCCACCCTGTCCCTGATCTAGTAGAACTAAGCACTGATGATTTGATCAAAGCACCAAAGCAAATAAAAGTAAAAGCAATCTATTAAATATTAAAAGGAAAATCAATCCTAATTCGATTGTGGTATTCCAATGAATTTCAGACATTAACAAACAGACAGCTAGGCTATGGAGGTACACTTTTGTCAGTAATGCATTGAGATTAATTAGTGACTGACTCTGTAGGCAAATAGAATGTTACATCCAAATGAGTTTTGGTTTAGTTTGACTGTATGGTTACATCTCTTAAATAAGAAAGGCACCCCATGGATCAGGAAGCATATCGGTATTACCATGTTATGATATAAGATACGTTATTATTTGGGATTTCAATTACATACCTTGCTAAAATCACAGGTTATGTCCCATTTGAACAGTATTTCAGCAATGTAAACTGTGTCAAAGTCCAGCTTTCCTTTCACCATCCCAACACAAATGTGCTCATCAGCTTCAGCTTGACTCTGAATGTGTCGGCTCACCTGTCACAATTGACCTGGGACTCCTGGTTTTCATGCCAAAATAGACCTGTGGCCTGTATGAACCCCAGAACCTCTCCGCAGAAACCTTGGCACTGCTGCTATTGGCATCCAGGACTGGAGGTGACGGGTGCAGGGTCACCACCCGTTTTGCCAGGCTGGACCGCATGTAGAGGGCATAAAAGAACCAGATCAGGCTGAAAATGCAAAGGCCGATGGATATGTTGATGAAGACTTTGCCAATATCAATTTTCTTCTTCTTCTCCTTGCGGTGGAACACAGAGGGTTTCTCATCTTTCCTTGGAAGGGGAGCAGCTTCACTGGTCACCACCCTCTTCCTCTGCCTGCCCATCCTGCCCTTCCAAAGTTAGAGAGAAGAGGAGGAAGGAGAAAGATATTTGGATTTAAATATTTCCTTCTGTGTGTAGCTGTGTCAAGGGCATTGATAGTCAAAGCTCTGTTTAACAAAAATGTTTCCTTATGCACTAATTAACCAACCATTTAATATATTGCACCTGTCCCTTGCTGTAGGTTTTTGTTAAAACATTAATGAATACAGAGCAAACTACACCAGTTAAAGTACAGGATCTAATAACTAACCTTAGATATCCCATATGGATACATTAACCTTAGGAGAACTGGAATCAGGTGCTACATACCTTTTAACCTGAACAAAGCAAGATTCTTTCATACCCCTTGGAAAATGTAAAGCTTTGTTATCTGATATATTTTAGGATTATTGTGATTGTTTTTTAATATAATAATTGGCACTTGATTATTGATTGTCTGACTCTGCTGAAATTTAGATTTAGTTGCTGAAATTTAGATTTAGTTGCTGGTTCGTTCGATACGCCTAGCTAAAACTACTAACACTAATGATACGGGATGGCAATAAATTCTACAATGCCAATTTTCTTGAAAGAACTGTTGAATCCTCTTTCTGGTCATTTTAGAAGCTCTGAGCTGTTACTCATATTTAGTCTACTGTCACTCACATAAATACAATAGGTAGACTAGATTTCAGAAAAAATGAAACATGAACTGAAGCATCGAAATTCATCATTACGTTGAATTAAATTAGTTTCCAGACAAGTTGAACATTATAACCTCCATGTAGGTAGGATTTATTACAGGACTGTAGTTTTAGCAAGGTGTATCTAATAAACTGGACAGTAATTGTACATTGTTTCTGAGGTTTCCCTCTTTTTGGGGAAAAGAAAGTCCCCTTATCCGATTAAAAGGACCTAAAGATAGATGGTATTGTACACTTTACAGATCATAAAGCTCTTTGAGGCAAATTTGTGACTTGTGCTTTTGGCCTCTATAAGGAAATAATATATAGATAAATAGAGCTGACTGTTGTCTTGGTTGTTTTTTGTTCTCAGGTCGCTGGTACCTGAGAGTACACAGAATACTTGCCAATTTACAGTTATACAAAGATGCCAAGAAAAGTGAGGCCAGGGTATTGACTGCACACTTCTAATAAAAAGGAGGGGATCCAACAGAAACTACAACAGACATATGAGTATTACATGTTTTACACCTCTTCTGTTTGCAATGCAAACTATAGTACATTTTCATCACATTTAAAACTAACTAATGTGTCAAATACTTTTATCCAAATCAACTTGCAAGTGAGGGGCAACACTAAAGCTTCAGTATAAAAGGAGACCTTGAAGAAAGTGGTAAGTAAGTAAGTAGTAAGTAAGGCAGAAATCAATATCAATAATCAGGAGTTCTAATAATACTGATAACGATATATCAGCTGATTGTTTTTTGGTTGTTTGCTTTATAAACCCATAACAGTCATGGGGGCTTTAACCAGAACCCCTTGCATCAAGTGAGGGATTGTTGGAAAGTCAATAAAATGACCACAAAAAACACACAAAATGAGTGAACAGATGTGGAAAACTGTTGGAAACTAAACCAAAGAACTATGCAGAACAAGAAAAACAGGAGCAAAATGGATGCAAAACGACCATAAAGAGATGCAGAACGACTACATAGAGACACACGTCTCAAAGAGCGATGATCCGTCCATGGTAATGGAGGATGCCGTTTCTAATTTACCTCCTATGTGACTGGGAATCTCTTAACTCCAACTATTTGTTACTTATAAGCAGATGTATATCAGCAATAAGCGAATATCGCCCAGTTTAGAGACCTGGTCTCGCTCTAATAATATTCACATTTGAGAAACTAAACGAAGCAAATATTTTGATATTTTTTGCTTTAAAAAAAAGAAAGGCTTTAACTTAAAATAATTTTCTGGTGATCGACTCGACGTTTTAATCGACTCACCGCTGCAGCTCGACTAAGCGGTGAGGACTATAAACCGGGCTGTTGTGATCGGACCGCGCTGGTTTTAACCGAGTGCATCCAATATATTGGCGACTCTTTCCTTTTCATTTCGAAAGAAAAAGAGGTGAAACTATCGGTAGCATATACGGAACAGACCCGGGGCACAACTGTCTCTGGTCAAGAGGTAAAACCCGCCCCGGTTATTTCTGTGTCGGGTCTCGTCGGCGTCTCACGTCACGTCTGGGGCCATAAACGGCGGTTTCGCTGACGTTTGAACCCGCACAGGTCGCGATGGCGGAAAAAAAAAGGGGACTTAGGTCGCCGACATTTTAATTTTATCGATCAAACTCCGCTCAAACGCGAAGCGTCTCCTCACAAATCGCCAACATCTTGCCCCGCACGTAGCACATTCAGCCGGCGACCTGCCGCTACGCTCCGGCGAAGCCGCCTGGAAGATGCACGCTTTGCTAGTGCATCCTGCTAGTGCGATGCTAACGTCAGTTTTAGCGACAACGACCGGCTGTCGCAGGGATACGACTCCGATCAGTCTCCGGCTGATAAAATGTGCCTCAGAGACGTAGTTCTGGCTTAATGTCCAGTGAGAAAATTAAAAACCGACCTGTCAAAATTCCGGAGTCTCAGCTGCTCATTCTCCGCTGCTAGCTGGCTAGCCACTTCCTGGTCGGTAAGCCCCTCCCCCTTTTTTGCACTGACGTGTACGCTTGCTCCCTGTGCTGCGTTCAGGTGCTGTCGGCAAAAAAATAAGAGAGAAGAACAGCCGAGCTCAATTGGCTCGAAGAGTTCAGAGAAAATCTTCTTCAATATGGAATCTCATAGTGTTTTCAGTGACCGTGCACTTACATTATCAGTCCCTCTCAAACTTCCACAGACTATGTGCTGGTCAGCATGATCTCTCATTTACTAACAGGCCTTTCCTCCTCATTGGTACTCTTTTTTATTACCAAGAGAAAAGTGTATTTTTGACAGCTGGTTTTCAAGAAAGTTTTTTTTCATCATCCAACTTTTAAAGTCAGAGCTAGTCCCCTACTTTTTTTGCAAGTATGAATATAGATATTGAATAGATATTGAATGTTCATTTCATCTATGATATTATTTTTAAGTATGAACCGATGCTCTACATTGTGTAAGGACCTTTTCCAACTCAAATGCAACTACAACTGCATCAGACTGGGAGTATTCAGCTTTTCATTATCTTATTCATTTATTTTAAATCTCTCCTTTTATATCACCTATGTGCTATGATTGCACCGTTTCTTATTCGTCCTCCTGTTTAACTCCGGCCCTAGTGAGAAAACAAAAGAAAAAAAACTCATTAAAGCAACTCTGTGGCGTTCACAAATTATTCCAGGAACGTTTAGATACATTTGTTGAGTTACACAATTGTTCCAGTTCCCTTACCGATTAAGACCACATAGAAAAAAAACGCGAAGCTTCTGTAAAACTAGCTGAATCAATTATATTAGTGTTAATCATTGATTTCTTTTTGAAGAAACTTCCATCAGTAGTGCATTTGCAGCCACTCTGCTAACAGAGTGTTGAGTTTCCTGTAGTTTCTTTTCACCAAGTAGGAGATATCGTCGGAGGCTGATGGAATGGTTTTGCTCACTAAATATCATAATACTGACATGTGCCAGAAGAAAAAAAAACAATATGACTTTATAGAGGGAAATGTCATTTTTATTGAAATATAGAAAATTAACTTCTCTTCAGTATGTTGTGAACATGTTGCTGATCCCATATATATCAACAGTACAAATATGACTGTGAGAATACAAAACATTAACATTATAGCCTCTATTTGACAGTGGATAGCCACATGCATGAATGAATAAGTGTGTTCTATGAATTACACGGTTTTCCATTTATGAACCTTTTAATATACATTACCCTGGCTCAATTATTTACACTGTAGGCAGAATAAAGGTGCCCTATGCTGACACACAGCCAGGCATCTTATACTGCAAGTACAATAAATGGTGTCAAGTCAGAGCCATGGGAGGAAGAAAAAAATCCAGGCTTTGGCTTTAAAAAGCTTTTCAATTGCTCCTCACCTGCTCCTCACAAAAAAATGGGAAATGAGACAAGCAGACAGAGGGTACGAGCAAAAGGATCAAAACTGATGACTATGATCAAAAGATGTAACTGATGTACATCTCTACAGCCGTTGCCCTGTCACTTAATCCTAGTTACTCTTTCACCAGCATTGCTGGTGAGGGGAAAAAAAAAACAAAAAAAAACAAAACAAACAGAGACTTTTTTCTTGCCTTTTTTAATGAATGAAATATATTTCTTTTCCACTTTTTGGTCAACATGTAAAACTTTTACAGACAGTGGCAGAAAAAAATTGAATATACTGTACCTAACATGTCAGGGTTGAATTTTCACCAACATATTCAACACATATATTCCAAGATTAAAGACAACTTCCAGATAAATTCTGCTCTCTAGAGCAAGTTTGGCTTTAATATTTAAACCTTACCTGCCCAGAATCCATTGCTGATCATGTGGCAGTAGATACATTAACTGCAAGCAAAGTCAAGAGTAATTAGAATATTGCCAGTTCAATTATTTGTACACACATTATCCCCAAATTATTCTTACTTTCATAAATGGCATCCAAAGTATATTTTCTTAAAGCAATGAAAAACCCGGAGAGTGCCAAAACAACTCTTGCTTTGATTGCTGTGCTGTACAAAGTGAAGATTTTGACTCAAAAACCAAGATTCAAAGGAAACCCACCCTCCAAAAAAACACCGTTCATGAAGGATCAACAGAACCATTGGAGCCAGAAGGTACAAACCATGGTGTCCTTGAAATAATTTCAAATCATTTGTGGCAGAAAATAAAAAGGTTTAGACCCTTGTTCTTGAGCTAAATTACTAAGTGCTCACAGACTGTACAGTATGCTCGGTCTTTTAAGTGCTTTTTTTTCATTTGTAGAGCATTACATGGAAAGAAAATAGAGACGTGGCAACAGGGAGAGCAAAGCATTGGACAAACCACCAAAACTCATCTTCTGCAAAAACCCAACCTTTCCACCTCTGTCTTCTGCCGCTCTGACTTGAATTATTCTTGACAACAGGTAAAAAGACTGAGGCAAGAGGGGTGCACCAACCCCGAGAAAAAAGAAAAAAAAGAATATTCTTACAAAAATGTCAAAAAACTTCAAATAACAAGATGAAGGGAACTGAACGGCCAGGTCACTCTTCAGTCCACTTTCACCAAACGTCAACGCTGGTTTGTATAATGACAACACCATCAGGAGAGGAACGAGGAAACTCTAGACAGCCAGCACGCCCGTTTTCAGGGAGACATGCTGGAGCAGAACCAGGGTGTAAGAACCTGTGGACACCCCCTCCTCCTCCTCCTGCTCCTGCTCCTGCTCCTCCTCCTCCTCCTCCTCTTGTGTATTAGTTCTTGATCACTCCTCCATCTCCTTCACTTACAAAACGCTTTCGCCCTCTGGTGGAGAAAACAATTTGAGAGACGTTAGTATAATTTTGCCATACACCTTACAGTATTTAATGTTGTATGATGGTAATGTTGTATTCTCCTTATTGTCAACAAATCCTCTTAAAAGACCAAAACCAGGAAGGACTTGATCCTAATAACTTTTGTCTGTGTAACTGAAGGCTTACAGCTTATTCTTCTGTGCCTTTATCCAAAACCTACTAAAAACCTGCTGCCCTGCTGTTATAAATACTTACCAATACCATTTAAGACAGCAGGGCAGTATATCTGGGATTAACTCAAAATAAACTACCAAATGTATATTTCTCCTTGCTAATACTGTTCCCAGCAACTTTAGGAATTTTTTTAAACCTTTTTAAAGAAATGAAACTACATATTTGTGACCCTTTTTAAGATTAACATCTTAAGCAGAACGAAAGTGGGCTTGCGGCTGAGAGCTTGAGAAAGTTTAGGGAAGTTGGAAAGTATTGAGATATGCACCAAAGCACTTTTGTTTTGGTTGAAAGTAAGAAAAATACAGAACAACACTAGCGTTCGAAATGGATTTAATTAGGAGATATAAAAATCAAAACGCTTTGAGGTGCTAATCGTTGCCTAACCAACCTGGCGGGACAGGCATCCCTCAGCTGTTTGGTGATGACCGACTCCTGATAGCACAGGTCCACAAAGGTCTCCATGATAGAGTGGGCATGTGGCACATCGAGGTTGATTTCAGGGAGTTCATCGTAGACACGCTGGAAACCCTACATGGGAAAAAAAAGTAGAAACACAGATAGTATTATGACAAGTTTATATGCTTGTGAATTGTTTAAATAAAGTTTCAAATTTGTTAAAATCATTTCTCTAATCGAGATAGATAGTTTAATTTTAGTTAAAAGCTAAAACACAGTTCATCAAAGGACTGACCCTGTTCATCTGATCCACAGTGATGAGGCCGGTTTTCCAGAAGGACTGGAGCAGCTTTATCATCATATGACTGGCGGTGTCCCCTTTCGACTCCAGCACCATCACTATAGCCTGAAAAAAACAAAAAAAACCAAACAAAATAAAACAATACATAATCTAACATATGAGAGATATGTTCTGCACCTAAGCGTCTTATTTGAGTCACATATTTTTTTTCCAGACGTGTGAAAGTTTCACTTCTCACCACATGGTGGTAGTGTAAGGATTCGCTTGATACAACTGTGAAGGTGACTTTGATCTCCACAAAGTTTTGTTTTTTCAAGTTGCTTTTTTATTTTTCTACTTGTAAATATCAAAAATC
The DNA here is from genome assembly GCA_016859345.1 of Istiophorus platypterus. Classification (NCBI taxonomy): domain Eukaryota; kingdom Metazoa; phylum Chordata; class Actinopteri; order Istiophoriformes; family Istiophoridae; genus Istiophorus; species Istiophorus platypterus. The sequence goes on along the minus strand of CM029114.1, from coordinate 11,510,349 downwards.
TTATTAGACTTGTTGGTTATTATGTTGAAATTGGCAAAAAAATAACCATAATCCACTTTGAAGTCTGAGTGCATCTCGAAACTGTAGAAAAAGCAAAAACTTCCCAGATACTTGTGTGAATGTGCAGCATATATAGCACAAATTGCACCTAGCTACACAACAGTACACAGGCCACTGTGTAAACAATTATAGCCAGAATGGTAAAAGCTCATATTAGCCAACATGAAATAAAAGTATACAGACAGGGATGCTGTATCGCAATTTACAACCCTTTATATAAATGTATGTTTTCAGTCTTATCTGATGGAAGGATTCTGTTGCAATTTTGACTGCAACATGTTCGTCCCCTATCCAACTTGGTGAAGAAAAATCTGTTTTTTCTCATCTGTGAAATTTGTGAGTGCAATGGAGATTTGGTAAACAATTGATATATGTTTACACCTACAATAGTAGATGCTAAATAAATATTTTTAAAATACATTGGAGAATAAAAAGGCTTAACTAACTGATGGTACATGTTTCTTTGCTAAAATTAGAAGCATCACAAATAAATTATTCAGCAGCACATAGTACCAAACAATCCAAACCTCACAAGGGAATTACAGTGTACTTGTATTGACAGCTCTATGTTATGAAATGTGCTTCTCCATTTTGAATGGAGGGATTGATTTGGAATGAGATTTGCTAATACATGTTGGGCAATGCTTGAAGGTTGCTGGCAAAAAACACTCGGTCCTCTGGCAGAACACAAAAGAAACTGAAGATATATACATTTTACATTTTTTCAGTTTTGCTCATCAGTTTACTTGTCTTGACACAAGGAGGAGGAAAAAAGGCTCCCTTAAAAGGTTTTAACTTCTATCTCATTGTCAAAATTTGCCCTGAACATGCAGAAATCTGACATAAATCTCAAGACTGTATGTCTGACATCTCGGTGAATAAGATTTATACATGATGATTGTTTTATCCCGGTAAATAAAGGCAACATTCAAGACTGACATCATACATCAGGTCTGCAATACCTCATAGACCAGCTCATGGTGGAAGTGGGGAACCTCCAGGTCCCGCAGACAGTGCTCTGCCTCTAACACGTCTCCTGATATCAGGTACTCCTTGAGCAGAAGGTTCATCTGGAACAAGCACGCAGAAATTCAAATCACTTTTTATTTCTTATAAATTATTTGTTGGGATTTCCAGGTTATTAACAGAGGCAGAATTCAGCTGAATTTATTTGTGTGTAAAAAAAAAAAAAAGGGGAATTTTCTTGTTCCCAGCCTGTATTCCTTCCTGGTTACTGCAAAGGTACAGTTTTTGGGGGGAAAAAATCCTTGACATTAGTTTGTATTCACAAGGCTGAATACACAGAACTAAATAACACCTGAAAGTATCGGTCCCTCAGAAGTTTTTTCATAAAGCTACACGAGTTAATTTACTCCAGCATAACCTGGCCTCCTTGGGAAATACAACCTGGCACACATGTCTGGTACACCGGACAATTCCAGACAAGTCAGTTCAAAAATAGCATTTCTTCCAGCTTGATGATGCCCCTGAATATTTCAGTCGCGTCTTCATTTTTTTAGTAGGTTTGGTTATGTCACTCTCGGTGCTGAGTTGCACGCACATCAACAAGCACCGTTTTTACTCAAACCTATTCATGGAATTAGTTAATATCAATTGAGATTTGAGAGGAGCATGATTTCTGCAACAAGTGCCAAACTTCCCTGAGCTAAACCAACACTTAGGCATCATCTCTGGGTCTAATTCGCTGAGCTGAGGGAATGTGTGGCTGCCTGAGCGTCGACAAAGCCGTAACAGGAGCAAAATGTAATGTGGACATCAGGCGGGACAATGACAGAGGAGAGGATGAAGACATTGACAGGATTGGATGAGGGGACAACAACGATGAGAAAAGAGTGAGAGCAGCGAGTGAGAGAGGCCGTGCTTCTTCTCCGGCCCAGAATCCTTCCCCTAAGGCTGCACACAACTAGGCAGGAAATCAAAACTGGACAGGAATGACTGAGGGTCTGAAGGCTACTGAAGCTTACACGACGCTGTACGACTGTAGACACACCGACGGACCACTCTCTTATTTCTAAACATACACACATGGACCTAATGTTGCGTAACTTACAATTCTACAAGCTGTACACTTGAAACTCCCACACTATCCACACCCACTTGTGTGAAAAAAAATTCCTGAAAATCCAAATCATGGAACGATAATTGCAAACAAAGACAACGGCTGAGAACATGTGGGGAGCAAGTGTGCGTGCGTGTGTCTGTGCATGTGGTTGTGTGCGCAAAGTGCATTCCTCAGTTAAAGGCTTGGGCGTGTATCCGTGTCGGCCCCTCCTGTGCCCTCGTTCCTGCAATTCCCACTCCTCGGGGGAGAGAAGGGCTCTGCTGACACAGCAACATTGCAGAGGGCTGGCCTGTGGCTTTCTACCCAGCATGCATCTCTGCCTTCTGTTTACATTACATAATATCAACAGAGAGGCAGAGCTTGTCAATGAAAGGCCCTTTTGGATAATTTTTAAATAGCTTCGAGTACGGTAATGAGCGAGTGGCATCTAGGTTTAGTGTTTTTAAAATGCACCTTATTCTCCCTGTTTGGCCTGAGCTTTACCTCTTTGACGAGATGTTTGACAGGTCTCAGGCCTCCACCTACACCCCACACGTTATCTAAACGAACCATCTCCCTCTTCATGGTCAGCAGCACTGCAGCACGGTCTAAAGCCACTCTGGGGAGGGGGAAAAAAAAAAAGGGCACAAATGCAATATGATTTTCATATTATCAAAAATGGGCAGTGAATCTAAATTAGGTCTAAATTAGGTCCAAAATATGGCAAGACTAGAGGGATTCATCTAATTTAACAAGGAGCTCCAAAACTACAAAGATGGCCACACAACACAGATGTTTGATTATGTGCACCACAGGAGAGGAAGACATCTGTTCCTCTTGCAAATCAAAAGTGAAAAGTAACAGCGTTTTCAACACACGGAAGAGAAACACAAATGTGTGTTTCTGTTGCTTCTGTTCTCTACGTCAGCTCATCTTACCATCAAATTTACTGGGCAAATTCACATTTACTAAAGCTCTTACATTTAAGGTTGATTTTTTTCCTCCCTAAGAAGCAGTAGCTGTTATGTGTATATCAACTTTGCTTGTCTTAGCTCACCTGGCATGCTCACAGTCCACTTTGCCCTTGTAACAGTCCAAGAAAGACATTGGGAGGACATGGTCCGCTATGGCTCTGGCTATGAACTGGCCCAACATCTGAAAGAGAAAACATCAAAGTGTCCCCATATCATTTGGGTGCAATATGTTGCCGGTACAACAACATGCCAACATAGTGTAAGTTTACTGCATCCTTTCTGAACATTAGTTTTAGACAGCGGTTAAAAATCCTGTGCTTTGTCTCACTGACTGAAAACACCCCTCAGTGTTTGATCCGGTGTGTATTTGTGAGACCGAGAAGCTACTTGGTGTTAAAAGCTCATGAGATTTGTGAGAGTGCCTCTATGCGCACGCTGTGTCTTATTTAATCTTTTAAGTTTGCAAAGCCCTGTGGTGCGTCCTCACCCACTTATGAGCTACTTAGGCACGCGACACAATTATAGATCCGCTGAAGAGAAATCGGTGGCTGCAGCTGCTGCTGCCGCTTTCTCCTCCGTGTATCCTGTGTTACCTGTGGAGCCTCTGGCGTGTCCAGTATGAGGTCTGGCAGCTCTTTCAGCATCTTGTCGAAGGCACGGGCCATGTCACTTTGCGACAGCAGCTTGCCCGACAGATCAGACAGCAGGCGGGAGGTCAGCTCTCTGTGGCTGGCCTTGCCTTCAAGGGACAGGGACACGGCCAGGGAGGAGAACTCGTACTTATGTGGGCCCAGGTTGAGCCCCTTCAGCAACATCTGACAGGAATGAGGACGAAAAGAAAAGAAAGGGAAAAAAAAAAAAAGACTGTGCATTACTTGGTTTCTCCATCCATCTGTGTATTATATAAACCCAATCATCCCTGTTCAGCGTGCACTGAGTGAGGGGAGGAGGAAGCTCTTCATTCGAGATAATCTACCTGGACCTCTTTTGTGTCTCCATGTTCAAAGTACTCTTGCACAATTGGGTTGACCATTTTTTCCAGTTCCTTCTCATCAACCTCTGGCACAACTGTTGCATAAACTGTGTCCCCCTGCGAAAGAACAGACACATCAGTCAGAAAAATCCATTCACATACAAAAGCCCATGAATCAGTGTGAGACTGTCAAACATTTAAACTGTTTAAGTGTTTAACAAAGACTGAAAAGTTTTCCATAATATACCATTATAATTTCAGGTTTTTAAATCAGTGATAATCCTTTGAAATGCCCATGTTATCATTGCCTGCTCCATCCTTCTGTAATGCTAACTAATAATTTATTATTATGTCATATGTCTATTGAACAGAGACATTTCAACCACCTTTTGAGGGGAGGTTCTGCTTGACCTGGAGAACAATTATAAGCACTACTAAAACTAATCTTGGCAAAACTACTTTTGATTTTACTTCTCCCATTTCAATATCCTGTAAAATTTAGAGAATAAAAATAATTATTCTATTGTCTTCAACTCCTCTGACAAGCTTAAGTTTGTGTAACAGGAAAAAAATAGTTTTGGCCAAGAGTTCAACACGGTGATTCATTATCCTGTTTTCTGCTCATGTTACATAAACTGATTACTTACTGACTTTAGATTGCGATTGGAGGGAAGCAAAACAATCATTTGTGGCCAAGTACAGGCAAAAAAAACCCGTGTTCAGAATTTCAGCAAAAATTCTGTATTTTTTTGTATTCACATGAGGGCCATCGATATTTTACCTAATGACTCGTCAAACAAAATGAAAGGCGTGCATCCAAAAGCACACAATAATTCCCATTATTGAGATACTGAAATTATTTTCACTTTTTGTCAGTTTCCCAAGGCCAGGATTACCTGTTCCATTCAGAAATCCTTTATCAGCTGATCTCATCAGCCCTACTTAAAGGCCAAAGTCTGCACAATTCCCATCTATATTTTTGGACACCCTGTCCCAGTTCCTTCTTAACCCACTGACATCTTTCCACTACGCTCCTGCAAACATTCAAGGTCAAATCGCACTGGATTTTTTTTCTGAGCTGTACCCAAACCGTTATCAGCTTCTTACCGACAGGAGCTCCTTTCCCACTCTGCATTCAGTCAGCGTGACCAGTTATGGGAGACAAATAAACTTGGCCTTCGGCATCAGACAGAGCATTCGCTTGATAACTGGGTTAAAGATTGAAAATACCGTTGCCGCTGATGGGACAGAGCCATCTGGATGAAACAATCATGTGAGTGGGCGTGTTTTAAATGAGGTTTTGTAAGTTGTAAGAGAGCAATGAATTATATAATTCATTAGGAATTAAGAGTTCATATGCTTGTTGTCTCAGTGTGGACAATCATTATCTTGTTCACCGAGCTAAGCCTCTTTTATATTCAGTGCCTCCCAGCAGCAGCCCTTCGACATCGGCACGTTTGTTTGTAACAAAAAAGTAAAATGTGAATTCCGATACGCGACACAGCTTTGATCGGCACCTCTTCGGAACAAAAAGCTGCACCGCACAGCCGGTCTGACCAACAACAGCTGTGGTGCAAAAACAAACCTGTGCTGGTGGGGTAGTGTTGGGAGAATGTGCGTGAAAACCACCGATGCTCTGTAATGTCAGTGTTTGGAAGCTAAAAGGATATTTCTCTTTAAAAAGTGCCCTATGTAAGTTTTTGCTAACACTAAACAGATGTTTACCTACCGGTATAGTAGGTATTAATCACACTTCATTCCTTTTGCGTTCTACTTCTTATCCTCTCTTCTGAACAGAGGGCAGACTGGACGCTACAGTGTCTCACCATCACAAATCGGTTTTAAAAGACCAGGGCTAGCTGGTTAGCATGCTAATTTCAGTGAAAGGAAAGAAGGGATTGAAGCAAAACAAGAGTTATTGTATGATAATGTGTATATATAACTTTCCACGAAGCTTTCCACAGCTGGAGAAAGCTCTTGTTGAGTAATGGAATGAAGTTTGATGCTGGACTCAGTTTCGTCTAGTCTGCCAAGTCTAGAGAATATAACAGCTGTCGTTGCTAATGTTGTCTATGTAGCACATGTAGCACCTTTAATGTGCAGCTGGAACTCTTAATCAATAAATCAGTTGAAAGGTTAATCTGCAACTGTTATATAAATTAATTTTTATGTGACTTTTTTAAAGCAAAAAACTTTTCTTGTGGCTTATCATTGTCTTATATGATGGAAGGTTGAATATCTTTGGGGTCTGGACTTAATTGGAAAAAGAAGCACTCTGAAGACATTACCTTAGATCTGAAAAAGGGTAAAATCCTCCATTTTATACAAGCACACACAATATCACTCTAAGCCATTAACTGAGAAAGTTATTCGGATTTTTCAATACTGAAAATAAATGGTGGCTGCAACCTTAGATAAAAGATGGTCAAAATGACTGCCCTTTATTGGATTATGTGCAAAATGACCGCCCTTTATTGGATTATGTGACAAAAAACTATTTCACAAACTATTTTTTGCATAGCTGCCACTTATTCTTAATTTTCAATGTAATGTAACCATGAAGTCCAAATTTTAAAGATCAAAGTATTCAGTTATTTCAAGGAGAACTTAGTGGGGATCCTGTTAAATGGATTTTTTTTCTGTTTTGTTTTGTTTTGACAACTAAAAGCACAAAACCAAACATCTCAAGTTTTTAGGGCAGTCGAGTCCTAACCTTTTTAGACAAACATGCATGTAAGTGTATCAACGGTCCAGGATGCAATAGAGAGACAGGGCCTCCCATACTCACTCACCTGGGAAGATTCATCATAGTTGGGGTCCCGTACATCAGGCTCCTCATCTTCATAAACCATCCCAGCAGCCCCCCAAACTCCTTTACCACCTGCCCCACCTGCAGACAAGCCGACAGCCAGGGAACAAACCTTAAGGGTGGCTTGCCAACGAAACTCGTGGAAGAGGCATTTCTCCCAACACAGTCTGTGTGGCTAATGAATGGCCATGGAATACGTATTCTTTTCAGCCAAACTATGCATTACGGTCAAAAAGCAGCACATATATACAAACCACTGACACCAGACATTCTCGGCATTTAATGACTACAGTCCTTATAACTATTTCCATTATTTCTATCGGTGCTTTTTCCTCATTTTAGATCTGTCAGATTAAACTGTAAGCTGTTGTTTCTGATCATCAAAAAAGAGGAAGCCTACGTCTTCAGTGCATCTCTAACAGAGCTGAACTTTCATCAGCTATATAAAATGTCCTCCTCTGCCTCAAAGCCTGTAATTGCAAATTGTACCTTTTTTTGGAAGGCCTCTGCCCTTGCCCGTCCTGGATTTGCGGTCGTTGGTGGTTACTTTGCCTTTTGGACTGTGTGGGTCACTCCCTGCCAAGTCTCCTGACTCAGAGAAAGACTCGCTGGTTGAGTTGCGGGACGAGGACTTGCGCAGACGACGTTTGGCTTTGGCTTTGAGCCGAGCCTCGTGGAGTGCTTTCTCCTGGGGTGTCCAGTTGCCGTTCACCTCTGCCTCATTCAGCACTTCGTCATCATCGCTGTAGGGACGGTTTGCCTCTGCCAGGTTTTCATCAAAAGGGAACATCCCTGTGATCAGAGAGTTGGAACAGTTGATTTGCTGTAAACAACTTTGTTTGCACTGTCGCAGAACAGAAAAGTAAAGACTTGAGTCACTTAAGACAATTGGAAAATTTGTAGGTACACTAAATAGCCGCCTAATTGGCTGAATTTACATTAAGGTCAATCATAATGCTTCAAGAAAGGCAATAGTGTGGTTTTAACTTTCTGGAGACAGGATGGAGAAGGTTCTTTCCAGTTTCAGTTCCCCTGCACAAAGCAAGGTCTCTGAAAAGACGGTTTTCTGACTTTGGTGTGGATGGCACCACATCAAAATCTGAGCAGGAGTAATTCCCAGGAGCCAGGTTCCTATGTCTACAATTCTATTAAGGTGACATTACTCCCAGAGACAAAACATAAATTGACAAAGAATGTAAACCATAGAAAAAGGAACTATTGTTGGAATATTTAGCCAGAATATGTGAATATCTAGAGATTAGTTCATTTTCTGTGTGAATTTGAATGAATCAAAAAAAGATTCTGTCAAACAGGATGTGCCAGCAACACAAGCTAAAATAAAATCTGAGGACTACAGGTTGTTTAATGTCACTTAGCTGCATTTTGGGGATGCATTCTCCTAAAAAGATGAGGCAATGTTTAGCATTATACTGCTGAGCATAAAATATGGCTCAGGATTTGGTATGCACCAAATCTCTAGAATATAGTGAGACATTACATTTGGGTGGTAAACTAGCTGACATTGTTTGGCTTAGATTTCCCTGCACTGCAAACACTTGTGATTATCTAGTGGAAATTCAGCAAACTGTAGGAGCACTTTCACACTAAATCTAGAACAGCAGCTCAGAGTATAGAAGCAATACATTCAGATTGCATGTGTTTCACCCACCTCCATATGTCATGGCTATGTTATGCAAATCAGGCAAAATGTCATGTTTTAGGTGTTAAACCAGAGGAAGACAACAGCGGAAATTCTCTCTCTCTCACAGACACACACAGACACAGATACAGACACAGACACAGATACAGACACAGACACACACACACACACACCCTTGTGACACTCACCAGTTCTGTAAGCAGCTATAAGATGGGTTGAATGTGTAGTAACTTAATGTATTATTCGTCTGTGGGTAGAGAATGTTCTGATTTTAGGGCTCTAATCTCAGGTTGTTTCTTGTAGGTATAGAGAAAGAGACAACAACAACAACAACAACAACAACAACAGGTACTGGAAAGCTCCTGCAGGGCTGGGAGGAGGAAGGGAGCAAAGGAGAACACATGCAGGAGAAATGCTGACACCACTATTCTTTTTTATTCCCCTGTCTTCTCGCGATATGTCCGCAGCAGCTACAGTGGACCTGACTACATATGGCATGGTTGGGTCCAGCACTGGTCACATGACCGGGCTGTAGGAGAGAGGCAAGGCAGGAGGAGGAGGAATGTCTGAGGGTGTAATGAATACTTGGATGACTTTTGCATGGGTCCAAATGCCAGTTTGAGGAGTTAGGGACCTATAGATTACAGGAGATGTTGAAAACACACAGAGGGAGAAGAGGGGAAAATGTCCAAGCCACAGATAAAACTAACAATCTAAAAAGCAGCAGCGGTTCGTGTGCTGCAAATTTCCCAAATGGTCGCCACTGAAGTAACTGTCATGCTCCTGTTGCAGCAAATCAAATAACTTACAACCTAATTTTAAATTTGCTCTAGAGATCTGAAACTCTTGCAGAGTTTGGTCAGCTCAAGACTGTGAATGAAAAAAGAAAGGAAGCACCTTTGAGGGAAAACCAGGACAACTCCCTGAATTAACCTGTTGAAGAAAGAGCAGCACCACACCCTTGGCCTTCAAAAATCTGTAAACAGCCCACCCATGTGTCATCTCCTCCTCCTCCTTTCTTCATGTAGGCCACAGCGCCTGCCAGCACTGTAAATTAGGAACTAACCAGTGGCAGTGTGCCAAACACACGACCTGCCAACTGGAAAAGAGCAGAAAAATGAGAAGGCAGAAAAAGTCAGGTGTTTGCCAAGACAAGAGTTGCAAAAACAAGCATAACAAAATGCAACCAAGCAAACTAACTTTTTAAAATGAGGCAAAGTTCGTGTGCCCCTTTAATGGAGACTTTAACTGTAACTGCTAAAAGAACTGTTGTCTTACTCAAGAAAGGTAGGCCTGTGTCACTGTCACAGTCCCATAAAGCTGCAGCAACAGTCCCACGGCCATCTAACACACTGAAATAAATACTGTACAACTAAACACTGACCTGATGGTTTTCAAAACCAGCCCTACAGTCAACCGGTTTATTTTTTTAAACACAGAGAGAAATGCAGGCCAGCAGAGGACCTCTGCCCTACATGCTGTGTGGGAGCTTTCCGAGCCTGAATAGCAGTGTTTAGACATTTAGTTTTAGGTGTCTATACAGCAGTGTTTTTATTAAAAAGTAGGAGGTCAGTGGAGCACGAATTTCACATACCGCCCCAGGGATAAACCTAGTTTTTAAAACTGTAAATGTAACTGTAGGTGTAAATTATAGTAATTTTGGGGAGAATCCATTAAAACACATTACATTTTCGAAGTCCCAGTCCACTCAGAAACGAAAGAAAAAAAAAAAACCCAACCCACAGAAATCAGACACAGATCATTATTCTAAGCACAGTATTTCCATACATCATAAAACATGTCTGGAGGGATTCTTTACATTAAGGACCGCAACCCATCATTAAGCAGATGAAACAGATTTGTTTTAAATTTCTACTCTCAAAAGCCTCAACCGACTCACAATTGGCTTTGATTTAGAATCAGTCAAAAATGTTGAGGAAATGAGCCAGGTCTTGTAAATCCCTCTGTATCTTAAGAAATATACAGCAAAAAAACTGCCAGCGTGTTATGCACCAACATTGTGCATTATGTTTTAACTGTTGATGAGACTTGTGTAACCCGTCTATTAGTCAGAAGGTGGAGGTGGCTGATTTAACCAAGCACAGACCAGCAAACACGTCGAGCTTGTCTGTTCGCAAACAAAGGCAGAGAGAGACGGTGAACTTAAGACAACTTTGTGTTATTTTTAATACTCGCTTGAAATGCTTTTACTCGTTTCCTGTTGCCATTTTAGCCCAGAATCTCTCTTAAGAGGCTTGATGGCAGTTGAGCCACCTGGTTAAATACAGGTCAAATGGGTTAATAACTGAGAGAGAGCCTTCTCTGTTCACCCACGCACTGACACATAAGCAAGACCATGCGTGGTTTCCCCCAATCTCAAAAGAGCATCTGCAAAACTATCTAGAGAACAAATGGAGAACAGCCGTGTATATGGTCCTGTGGTGATAATCTATCAGAGGGAGACTAGGGTGTGGATGTACTATGGGGTTTAACTGTCATTTCATTTAATGAAAAGGACACACAGGCAAAACTTTGCTTGAAAAAAAAACCCAAAAACAACATGTGGCGGACATGTTGCCTAAACTAGTGTGCATATGGTGATTTGTGTTTAAATGTACAACAGTGTCAACAGAAGATTAGGGACTGGCCACTCACACTTAACAAATAAAAAGGTACATGGGTTGCCAAATGTTAAACAAGGTTATGTAACTTTTAATAATTGCAGTGAGAGAAAAACAGCTTCATTTATTGTAAACTTTTGCTGACTGTGCTTCTTGAATCACCCTCTGCAGAGCAACAACACAGATAAAGTGAAAGCGGAGGTGCATACAAAAGATCTGAGCTACTCAGATAAAAAGGTTGAGAGTCTGATAACATTTTTTTTTATTACCCAAACAATCAGCTAACCTTGTGAGGCCATAAAACACAGGTGGTTTGCTCCATTTCTAAACTGAAGGACTCAATGTAAACGGATGGTTTGTGCACATATGTTTTCGTGAATGTATGAGGGGGAGGAGGGTTAACAAAACAAAAGAGAAGGCGCGACCACAACAGTGTGTACTCAAGCAGGCCACGAAGAGATTCGGCTTGACATAAATGACAGCAGGTCACTTCCACAATGCATTTAAAGCATGTATTTATCCAAGGAGTTGTGTAAAGGTTCTCACATGAGGGGCTCTACATGGGCTTTAAATCTGCACCTGTTGTGTGTGGAGGTGATTTAATAAATATGTCGGTTAATAGAAAAACAAGCAGTAAGACCAACAATTTAAAGACATTACTGCAGGATCTGATAATATACCAAATTACTGATAAGTTAATTGATAAATTGTAATCACTAGTTCTGACCCTAAAACAGACGGGTATTTAAAGCCTGGATGACTGATCATTGGGGAAGATCCATACATAAGTCCCACGGTGTTTGGGGGGGGGGGGGGTGTTCAGTGTCCAGTCTGACCCCCAACATATAGACAGATTGTGTTCCCACTTGTTTTCCAGCTCAGACAATGGACTCTAACAGAGAGAGAGAGAGAGAGAGAGAGAGACCACCTCATCAACAGGGGCTGCTCATTCAAACGTGGATGAACTGGTTAAAAGAAAAAAAAAAAAAGGTCAGTCAGGTTCACACAGCAAACCCCATCTGCTCCGGGGCTTTTTTTTTTTAAAAGACACACACACACACACACACACACACACACACACACACACACACACACACACAACAATAACAAACAAGTAACCAACCATGTGGTGTCCCACATGCATAGATGTAACTGTGCAGCCTCAGGTCAATCATTTGTTGTTGTTCCCCCCCAGACAAAGACTAATAAATGATATTCATGTTTGGAGGTTGTGTTTTTTTCCACACGTATGAACTCTCACTTTGATGCGTTACAACCTGCAAACTATACATTTCTTATATAACCCTGAAATACACGGTGGCACAGAGATTACGTAAGGAAAGACTTTTCCCATTGGCTCTTATTGTAGGCTATACATGTCGACGTCATTGCCAGCCTGACAGAGGAAAGCACCCTGTTTCCCCTCAGCTCAAATATTATTCAAAAAGCCACTGTGCAATGACTGAAACCATTATTTTAACACACTGCATTTCTGAAGAATATGAAACTGACAGGGTGAGGTAAGCGGTGGGGTTTGTTAGGTGAATCGAAATCACGTCCGTTTTTGTTTGTTTGTTTGTTTGTTTGTTTATTTGCTTGATGATTAACCAGCGCGAAGATCTGTTTTGCAAAAACGATCGGTTTTCAAAATAAAATCATAAATCCTGCAGGAAAACGGCGTCGAGCAGGATCTGAACCGCCCGAGTCCAAGTGAAGGTTACAATGACAGAAATGAACCGACGGGCACGTTTACGAGATCGAGCGACTGCGACAACGTAATGAGGAACCAAAACAGTTCAGTCTCTTTCCTGCGTTTACTGGATAAAGCTGCAGAGAAACGTCCCTGGGTATGAAAACGCAACCAGCGGCCGGACCAGCGTGCAAACGACGACTGGTTAAAAGCGGAAGTAAGCGCCGTGGCCTCGTCCAATCAGAGACGTCGAAAGGGTTAAATGTAAAAGCAGCGCAACAACAAAAACACAGTATCGGGAAAAAAATAAAATAAAACAAGTAAAATCCAAACGGAATCTGGTTAAAGTCGCGGCGTCGAAGGCGCAACGTTGCGTCACCGCGCAGTGATTGTTGCAGCGGTGCACGGTGCGTGCGTGTGTGTGTGAGGGAGAGAGAGAGAGTGAGAGAGAGAGAGAGAGAGAGAGTGTGTGTGTGTATGTGTTTTCAACAGAGCACATGGCGGAGCATGGCTAGCGCAGCAGCCCATCCCATGCGAGGGGGGACAATGGATCGGGAGAGAGCTCGGCCAGCGGGGGCCCCCGGCGGTGGCTCCCCGCCGAGGACCCCGCGGCGGGACGCGACGGGACGCGACGGGACGCGACGCGACGCGAGGCCGGATTCGTCCACTCACCGTCGGCTGGCGCAGCAGCGGACCACGTCTCCACTTCGGTCGCCATGGCTCCGATGTCCAAATGCTCGATTAAAAAAAAAAAAAAAAAAAGGAAGAAAACCCTCGGGGTTCGCTCCTCCTGCTTTTATCTGCAAACAAACCCCCTAAAAAAACCTGTCTGCAAAAACAAGCAGTTTAGTGTAAAACAGTCTTTTGACAAAAAAAAATTGCACGAGATGGAGGGGGGAGAACGAACAAACAAACAAAAACAAAAAAACTAGAGTCCCTTCCGACCCCCTTTTTTTTTTGTTGTATTGCAGAGTCTCAGCTGAGGACAACAACAACAACAACAAAAAAAAAAATCACGAAAATCAATTACAAAGAGACCAGATACGCTGAGGAGCGAAGGAGAGAAACGCAGGAGTGTGATCGCTCGTCTCGTCTCGACGTTGACGGGCTGCAGGCTGCAGGAGGCGGCGGTGGTGGAGGTGGTGGTGGAGGTGGAGGTGGTGGTGGAGGTGGGGGAGTCGAATAACCAGGGCGCGTTGACTAACCGGAGAGAGTCTCTGCGAACGGACGACAGGATAAACAAAGTCTGTTTTTAACTTTGCGAGGCGATCCGGGCGGAGTCACGTGGAGAAAAGGCGGATGGGGAGTGGTCGGTGGAGGGGGGTGGGTGCTGGTCCGCTCCGGCCAATCACAGACCAGGAAAATGGAAATGTAGAAATGAAAATGCATGGCTTTCCTAATAAATCTATTTATTTTTTTCTGTCATGGTAATGAGGCAAGTTGATTTTATCTAATTTTTCTCCTGCTTCCCTTTGTTCAAGCTTATATGTACACTGGGGTTGTTTTTTTTTTCATAAATATATTATTAATTAGGATTCAGTGCATCAAACTATATCAAGTTTGTATCGGTTAACCAAAATATATGCTCTGTTTGAGAAGCCAATACATTTTGATTCGGGCTTTTAAAGCAACATATATATATATATATATATATATATATATATATATATATATATATATATATATATATATATATATATATTTTTTTTTTTTTTTAAATTGGGATTGCTGCAAAAAGCATTATAGTGGATCAGTGTTTTTCAGCCCTTTCAAAGCAGTGTTTGCTCTGTTCTGACGTCGAGCTTGCTCACAATGCACCTTTGTGAGTTGTATTTATTTTAAATCAAATATTTTTGGTGTGATTCAGGACCTTGAGATGCTGAGAGTGTCATTGTCCCTGGTGTGTGTGTGTGTGTGTACAGTTAGGGAGCTATGAATGCTGCTGCAAGTCCTCTCGGGTCTCATCTATTTTTTATGGAAGTTTAAAGGAAACATAAACACATACACAAGTATTTTTGTCGTCCAAATTCACACCAGCAGATGGTGCTAAAAAAAAGCTGTACAGCTAGGTTTGTTGATGATTGGACTGAAATCCCTGCACACTCATGAAACTCACTTGAATGCTGGGACACAATACATGTATCTACGCTATTTTCTAGACAGCTTTGTCCCCTCCACTGGACCCACTGGTTCCTCTTTTCATCTGCATCTGGCTGGTTTAACTTGAAGGGGGCCCCTGGCTGCAAAAATGAGTTCATGTGCCCCCATTAAGCCACGGGTCCTTCCACTCTTCATACAATTTGCAACAGTTAATCCTATTGATTGTGCTAACAAATCAGACAGGAGATCAACACATGATGTGATTTATTTTCTTGTGTTTTGTTTCCCCTTGCCTCTAGAGTGCCACCTTTTTTGCAACTTTTTTTTTTTGGGGGGGGGGCAGATATTGCTGTGTGTTGAAGTAGAGCACCCAACTGTGGTTCAGTGGCAGAAAAGCGCATCTTTTTCCTCTTATGCAACATGTTAACTCAAGACTGAAATAATGAATATCTTTACAGTAGATCTTGAAACAGGAACCTGCAAGATGAGCCTCGAGATTAGGTAATAAAGCAGGACCCACTTCACATTAGTAGATATAGTATATGTCTAACAAATTTCAGTTACATCAAACCAGTTGACACAGTTGATTCTGGAACCTTTGTGGCCCCTTTTGAGTTTCAGGGTCATATGTCAATTGCCTGCTTTGGCTGTTTGACGATCCAGCCTCTGTAATAATATTTGATATTTCCGGTGGGGCAGCAAATTATTAAATTCGAGAAGGTCGATAAGAACGGACAGGTCTCTGTTAGGAATATGGCAGTGGATGATATATAAAAAGCATGTATGAGTAGAAAAGACTACAGACACTCTCATACTACATTGCTTCAATCGTCAGATAGATATAATCACAGATTTCATATTTGTTTTTCTTCTCCTGGTTCTCTCCTAAACAGAAGAAGTATTCAGGGTGAGTGCAGCCCGATGATTCATCCTGAGTCACAGTGACAGCTACTCATGAGTGGGTGTTTTCAGCTAGTTCCCTGTCTGAGTACAAGTTAGACATTGGCTGTATTTTGCAGCAGAACATTACCGGTACCCCAGGCGACTCCAACTACAGACGTGCATAATGTTCACAGAGGCACAGACAAATTGACTGGTAGCACTTGTTAGCATTTATTTTGACACAAAATCCACAGTATTTGTCGAATAAAGTTGCACAGATGTCGGTGTCCGACATGGCAGAATCCCGATGAGCATCAATTAAAAAAAATAAAAAACTCACATGGAAGAAACCTAAATGCAATCACACCTTCTGAAAAGCACCAAAAATTGTGCAACCAAATATATATTTAAAAATGTGAGAGCATCTCATTGTTTGGATTTTACATCAGAGTATGTGCTGGAAATCGCTATGCTATACAACAAGATACAAAATCAACTTGATAATCATGATGACATAAAAATGTTTTGGATATTTATATCAACAAATATCATGTTAACAAATACCAACAACACTCAACTTTGGCCTCATAATAAGCGACAATGATTTAACACCACGACAACAATAACTCTCTCACACATGCGTACAACACACTGAAGAGCTGCAGGTAGAATTGCACAAAGATACCCTCAAAGAACACAACATTTTGTAGTAATATTAATCTGAACTATACCACATACTATCACATATAGATACTGCTATAAATCCTGCTGTCCCGTATCTGCAGGAGTAAAAGGAGAATGCTTTGTTTCCCGGGAGACAAACAGTCTTGAGTTATCCTGAATCAACATTTGTTTGACGTTTTTGTTTTTTCCTGGCAAACTAGTTCAGCCTTACCAATGTGGGCTGTGTGTGTGTGTGGTTTATTTTTTTTTTTTCAAATCATCCATTTTTGGCATTACAAAATAAAGTCAGTACAAATATAGAGTAAATACTATCTTGATAAGGAGAAGTAAACAGTCCTTTGCAGTCAAAACTCAGCGAGGTAACAGTCTTATATCAGGCCTTTGCCTACAGTGGCAATGAGGGTAGAGTTTGGGCATTTTGTCTATACATACTAGCTGCTATGCTAAGCTAAACTAGTTCTATATACACTGAACTCAGTTCGGCTTCGATTTGAAATCAGAGTCGGGGTAAAACTGGCCTCGAGTTGTGCCTCTCATGAAATACCATTATATTCAAGTCACAGAGCTAAACATCTGCTTTCCTGAAAAAATTTCTTCAAAATAAACACAGAAGGTCATTTAGCAACACTTTCAGAATCTTCAACAACTCCTCTGTCCATCTGGATAAAAATCTTAAGACCAATGCATTATAAGAGATTTTTAGCCCTTTTACTCAGTCACAACTTTATTTCTTATCTACGATTTTTCTATTGTTTAGTACGAACAAGAAAGATATATGAATGAATAAGATTTTGTATATATTACAAATACAACTATATCCAACTCATATGGGTTTAAAAGATACAAGAAATACATAAAGGCCAGATCCAGAATATTGCATACTAAGAAAACTATACTACAAAAATTCCCCAAAGAAAGAAAACCAATAGGAGTCATTTTGCAAATCCAGTTTTCTGTCCATGTCTACATAAAAAAATAATCAAAGGCAAATGCAAAAATATCATAATTTAAGAAAAAAAATCCAATTTTTGATCATTTACACATAAGATTATTTTAGGGTTTTGTGGAGACATTTAATGCACTGACATTCTTAATCCATCATAGATTGTACATTGCAAAAGAAAATGGGACTTCCACTTTTTCCCAGAATAAAGGGTTTATTTATTTATTTATCTATTTTTTTTAATGGTTTTTGCTCCTGAATATTAGTACCCACCTCAATAACAGGAGGAAGAATACAAGTTATCAATGTTGAAACTTGAAATTTTTGTCATCTAGCTTAACAAGATGTAACATATGAATCAGGGCCAAATGAATGCATTGTTTTCTATGAAATACATATGAAAGAATCACCAATTTAGAAAATATAACAAAAAATAAAATGTAAATTCTTTGTCGGTGTCATCTAAATGTAGCAAGGACGTGCTTTATTTCAAGTTACAATTTTAGTGTGGAATGAAAAAAAAAAGCAGGTTCAGTTTAGGAAATTATTTAAAACTCTTTTATATGATGCAGTGAAAAGTAAGTTTAATATTTTTTTTATCAAGATGGACAGAAGAGTCTTCGATGAATCTCGAAATACCTTAAGTTTTTCAATGATCGTCAGGTACTTATCCTTCAGAAACACCGACATGTAGCGATGTGACTCAAATAGGATGGATGCACATGAGGGGTCACAAACTGGGGCTAAGGAAAAACCAGATAATCTGAGTTTACACTTGGGAGAAACCTTAAGCCGAAGGCATTAAAAATGCTGTGTTATGTACAATCATGGGCCTCTGCCCAGCACAGCTAATGGATCAGTGATGAAGAGGTAAATGTCTTTTTCACAACAATTAATTTCCTATCAACCAGCATTAACTAGAATAAGGAAAAAAAGTGTGAATACTATTGCTAAATACTATTTTGCGAGTCTCACATGTACTGTGTATATTTTATAAAGAGACTGCTAAGCAATGCTAGAAAATGTTCACCAATTTGATGTAAGACTATACACAATTTACAAAAAAACACTCACACACTCAAATAGCAGCATTAAACTATAGAATGCCTAACAGAAAGTCTATTTCATCTAGGCACCGTATACTTTGATTAAAAAAAAAAAAAAAACCTACATCAGCTGGAACTAATGAAAATGAAAATATTGACTGTCTTTGACTTCTGCCAAAAAAATGTACAGCAGCCAAAAGGCTTTTTCTTTTGACATGTCCAGAGGATAAAGGGTCTCCATCACACCCGTGAGTCACTGCGCAAGAGCTTTGGACAGAGAAGATCTAGGACGTCAAGATGACCCTCATAAAAAAACCAAACCGCAATACAAACCTACTTGCATTCCCTAGACGCGCTTTTTTAAAGGTATTGACGAACTGGCATGTTTTGTTCTTGACTAATAAAGGTATTACAGAGCTGGATCGAGGCAAAGCTTCTATAAATGAGTTGAAAGCACTGCCCTCTGGCATTAGACAACTAAGTCAGCTTTGCACTGAGCCAAGGACACAACAGGGTGGCCTCTAGTCAATGAACTACAGGGACATCTGTCTCATAATAACTACAGCTAGACATACACATACAAAATGTGATTTGAGAGATTCTCTCCTTCTGAAACTTATTCTATTCTTGAGTATTCTTTGTAATGAGAAGCAGTTACAAGAGAATACATGTGTGCTATTCCCAATGACTACTGAGACTAACTTCACATAATCCGAGGAAGTATAGAGCATCGATCAAGGGGATCACGCGCCACCCACTGAGGCAGAGACTTCTCTTTAGTGACGGACGCGGTACAACGGAGCATCAGCTGACCAGCGATTTTACATCCACCGGGACAAATTTAGAGAAAAGCTGTCCAACTCTCAAAGGTTAACAGACGTTCAGCCACAGCAGTAATCAAAAAAGAGTTAGAGAGACTGTGACTTTACACCATCCCTTCATACATTTACATCTTTGATATTTAACAAGCATTTCTCAGCTGAGACACACATTACAATGGGCACTTCATTTCAAAGTGTCGTCTCAAAGCCCACACCCGGCAGTTTTATTGCCTTGCTGCAGTTTTGGACACTTTTTCAGACATTTTCAGTCAAGCATCATGCTATAAAAGTTCTCAGTAAACATTTTAGGTATATATTTTTGTTGCGATACATAACCTTTTACATTCGTTATCAGTGATGAGATTGGGCTTAAAGTTTCTGCCTTGTCAAAACTCAATAGTCCATCCACGGAGGAATGACATTTACGTTGCCTTGCAAAAATGGCAATGACCAACCAGCAACATGTTCAAACACATTGCATCCAAAGTCAAACAGTTGGGTAATTAATCAGAAAATTCATCTAACAGTCTGAAACAACATTTTATAATCCTAATACCATTGTAAAGCTTTTCCACCCAAACATTTTAATCAATTTTGTTCCCCTTTTCATTACAGGAACAACAGACATAATCTATAAAACATACACCCCTTAAATGAATCATATTAGTTGCCTTCAGTCATTATTTCCTCTGTTAAAAACAGAGGGAAGTGGTCTGGTGAAAGCAAAAATTCACCCTACAAAAAAAATTAACGAAATATTTTGAATATTCCAATGATCAAAATTTGCGAACTCTTCTGAGTTCTTCAAAAGTTGGAGGCCAGTAAATTAAGATTTGACTTGTTTTCGAGCTGCTCTTTTGAAAATGAACTCTTCCATGATTTTACTATACATACTCTTGGAGATATAGATATATATATATAGATATATATATCTATATATATATATATATATGATAAACCGTCTTGTAACAAATCTGGGTCTGCTCTGTCTGGTTAAAAATGCTGATCAAACTGCTTGGGATTACAGAAGTAACATATACTATATTGCCACTGTTATAGAATATATGGCAGTGGTTCCAAACCTTTATTGTCGCATGAACCCTTAAATTGAAAGAAAATTTTGTTTAGATCCATCATACATTGCATATGCCAATAAGTTTGGGGCATTTCCACCAAAGATTGATTTTCGCTTCTCAGATTGTTTTATTTGAATTATGTTTAATTGTGAAACTATCCATAATTTCACTTGAAAAAGCAAAGATTAGAGAAACATCATAAAATAAGCATGTAATTCTATAGAGCAGAATTATGTTTTTCATCTTTCTTACACTGTTAATCCTTTTATGACCCCTCTGATTTCTCTTTAGACCCCTTTGAGGGGTCCTGAACCCCCGGTTGGGAATCACTGACCATCAGGGGTTTCACTGCAAAGAGCTAAAATTCTATTTTAGCAATGTTGTGTCATGCAGATAAAAGAGAGACAAAAAGTAAACAGTAGAGGGATACAGATATGTTGCCACTGAGCCACTTGTAAAAATGGACTTCGTTAGCATGTGGGAAAATGAAGGAGAAAGAGAAAGAACAATTCATTTGTAGATTAAATTACTTTAAAAAACAAGATATGCTTTCTCCTAAACCATAAACCAAATGAACTAACTACAGAATATGACTTTCAACAGTCGGGTTCTCATCTGAAGGAGAACACAGAGAAAAGAGTGGATCTATTTTTCATCCCGTCCCTCAGCTTGCAGCCATAAAGACCCGCAGGGCTTTTTCTAGGTGATTCATCTTCTTCACCTACTAATTTTTTATCTGAACAGATGCCAATAAGCATAAACATCTTATTTTTTCCCACTTGTTTGACTACATCTCACTGGCTGTCAGCCTACGAGGACTCCACTGTGATTATGGCCTCGCCTGTCTTCTGGATGACACTAGAGGAGGAGGAGACATGGCCATGCTGCTCAGCGCAGCCGTCCAGGAGTGGCGACTGCCCACCGGCCTTCGTTCGGAGGGAACAATCCATGCTGTCGTGCAGCACGTCTGCCCTCCCCTCCCCCTTCTCAGCCTCTTTCCCTCCTCTACCAAAATGCCCCTTCTGCAGTTCCTCGTCCTCTTGTTCCTCTCTCTTCACGTGGCAGCGACATACCTCAATGCCCGAGTCACCCGTTAGTCGTCGATGCCGGAAATGATCCTCCTCTTCATCTTCCTCTTCCTCATCCTCCGCCTCCACTTTTCCTCGTTTCTGCTCTTCTTTGCTGTTGCAATGCATGAAAACAGCTACATTTGAGGAGAAGAGAGCCTGCTTAGGGGGAGACGATGTGGGCCTGGGGGTCGGACCGTGAGGTGAGGCCTCCTTTTCGTTCTCTTTGTGAACAGCCATGGCTCCAAGCGGATCTGAGAGGACAAGAGGGTGGACTTGACCGGCTGGGAGAGAAGATAACAGGATGAGGGGAGAAAGTGGGAGGCGAGGAGGGTTTGAAGGACGGGAATGTAAAGGTAGAGAAAGCGGTGGAGCCGGAGGTGAGACTCCTTCACTGCCATTAGAGGAACATCTCTGCACGGGTATGACATCAGGAGCAGCAGCGGGTATAACATCAGGTGGAAGTTGTGATGGGGGTGGCGCGGAGGGCATTTGTGTGAAGGTGACCCCTACCCTTGGTATGACGGCACAGTCGCCCCCTGCCTCACTGGGTGTGGAGATGCGGCTGCTCTCGTACGTTTCATCCGTTACCTGGACAGAGAAGGAGGTGCTCGAGGGGGAAGTTAGGGAGCACGACTCGCAGGAGCAGCTGGTGTAGTTGTCGGAGCTCTGGGAGGAAGTCAGGCCACTGGGCCCGGGGCCCAGATAGGGAGGACAGGGGTGACGATGGTGGTGATGGTGGGGGAAAGAGGAGCTAGGACCCCCCATGGCACCTCCCTGCAGGGCAAAGACAGAGCTGTAAGGTGGAGGAGGAGTGCTGGGCTGTGCAGCCACCTCCTCATAGGAGGGCAACTTGAAGGAAGCCAGAAAACCTACGACAAAAGAAACATCAGCTCAGATGTTGCATCTGCTCCCTTGCTTAGTGAGATAAGTCTGGCAAGATTCTTGATTGTTATAATTGTCAGCAAGTACAAAAGCAAACAATAGGTGGATCCTACTAACAAGCATTATCTTTCGAGCCTGATATAGCTTATTCCTCAGTGCTATCGACCTCCACTGTTGTCCATAAACTATCAAGAACCACACTATTTACTGCAGCACTAAATGCATATTAATCCTCAGCTGATAATAGACAAAGTGACTACTGATTCATTTTTAAGAAGAGTTTGCTAAAACCTAAAAACTAACTAAAACTAAAAAACCGTGCAGCTGTTTTACTCAACTGTTCAGTGATTTTATTTAAATGACACTATATATTTGTAATCCATTTTAAAGATTTACATCTTCAGAAGAAACAAATGTGTTCGGGGTTAAGTGGAGAATAGTGAGAGTCTGTGTAAGTCCGCAAGTACTGTTCTTTACATGGAACTTGTTGACAATATGAAAAATGTAGAATAACAACAGCCTTATTCTTTAACAATGAAGTGAGTGTCCAACAAACAATGCTCTTTTTCTAGCATTATTTGTCCATCAGAGTTGTGTTTGCACACAATTTCTTTTGTGTATTTATGTTTATAATTAAGTAAAATTAGCAATATAGGACCACGGATATACTTGAAATATAAACTCCCTCCATCTTCTTTGTGGAATCATTCGCCAAATTAAACAAGATTTTTTTAAATTTTATTTTCATTGATTGCTTTACTCATTTATTTTCTATATAATGGGCATCAATTATTTAATACTTAATATAATTGAATCATTCAATGTAATTTAAGTTTAAGCATTGTAACATGTGCTGTTTTTCTTTTTTATTATGAACCCATTAAAAGAGCTTTTACCATGGTAAAAACTGATAAAACAACAAAAGTGAAGACCAATCTAATTGTAGGTGACTTTATATTCTCTGTTTCCTAGGATAAAAAGAACCTGGAAAAAAATGGTTTCAAGATATAAAAAAAATAGTATTTCAGAGAATTCAAGACCCAATTTAAAAACTTTTCAGACTCTAAAGCTAACCTGGGTGTAGAACTACACTATAAACATTTGAGATGAAATAAACGTACTGAGGTCCAGCATTGAGGAAGGGTAGTTGCAGGCTCCGTTGTAGGCGATCAGATTGATCTCTCTCTGCCTCTGCTGCTGCTGGATTCTCAGCTTGGCCCGGCGGTGGCGGTAAGCACAGAAACAGCTGAAGAGGATGAGCACCGTCCACAAAAGCCAGAACCCTGAAGAAAACGGCAAAGGAACTCAACCTTCATCATTATGAAAACAAACACTCAAGTTCTACCCTACAACTTCTGATTTATTCCTAGTTTTGTTCGCATTCATCTGACTATGATATTAACTTTCAGACAATGTACTTTAAGTAGGTAATTAACTTGATTAAAAATTGTACTACTTTTATTGTTTTTTATCCTGGGTATTGTGCATTTTGACAGTTGTTCCGGTTGGAACATTTCAGGATTGTGCATGAATGTACAATCCTCACAGTTGCTCACAGTTGTAGGAGTGGCAAATAAAACACATCATATCATGTAAGCCTGTATAAAAACAGTAACTATATCTATTAATGTCCAGTGTTATATGATCCTATGCTATGTTTAAAAAAAAAAAAAAGTTGATTTCAAATTTAACTAGACAGCCTTGCAACATGTAGCCTAAAACAACTGTATAATGATTCTCCAAGTGTGTCTTTCAAATATTTATCTAAGGCAGCATTTTAGTTTACGTTCAAATTAAATAAATGACGTAAAAATAACATTGAAAGGTAATGTGCATGGAGAGGGGGGAAAAATGTATTCTTCACCTATACTGTCCCTAAATGTTATAATGCAACATTTCCAACGATATTTATGTGAAATGAGGACAATAACAAAATAGTGCAATCAAAAATTAAATCTTTTTGGAACATAACACTTTTATGAAGATATATTTTTAACCAGGATGAGAAATCCTTAAGTTGAAATACTGCCATCGCCTCAGGACCCTGTTCACTTAACACAGTGGACAAGTCAGTCAGTTGACTCACACCAGAGCTCATAATAGTAGGTGCAGCAGCCTGTCTCGCCACAGCAGTGTCCTGTTTCGCACAAGTAACCAGGATTGTTGTTTACCCCAGGACAGTACTTGGGGCTGACTACAGGCTGGCTACCAGAACCCTCATGCTGCTTCACCACCTAGTGGACAAAACAACACATCACAATATAACCACAGTGGAAATAACGCAGACAAACAATTGCAAAGATTGTTATGGCTATGGTTTTCCCTTCGACAGGCCAGAGTATGAGTGTGAGATTTCATTCTCAGCCTTGGCAGAAAAATAAGTTTGACAACATAACCTTAACTCAAGGTCCAATTGGCCACTTAGGGACAACTCAACAAGCCACAAACACAGCACTGACATTTCATCACCATATTACAGTGGTCGCATTGGGAAACTTTTGGAATATTTACTCAACAAGCAGCCGCAAATCAACATTAGCATTCATTCAAAGTCGTATTAATATTGATCTAATGGATCCAATGTTCACCCTGTTTTTATCTCTTTATTAGAGGATAACCTTGCTCTGTAGCTATCAAATGCTCCACTATGTTCACCAGCAAATTGATATCTGTCTGTCTGCTGTTTTGCTCAGGAATGCTGTCTGCTGCAGCTATCGACAGAGTTGTTGTGAGCCTGAAAGTGAACCGAAACTGTGCAGCTGCAGGCTGTGACGCTAAAGCAACACTGAGAGATGCTGAATGCTTTGTGGAAGGCGATCTTTCTCTTTGGGTTCCTCCCAATGATTTACAGGTTCAGGCTATAACAGGCCAAACTAATCTCACACCTTATTAACTGAGAGCATGTCAACCTCCTTCTGAGAAACAGCCACCTAAAAAAAAGAAAGAGAAAGGCCTCTGTGAAAGTTCCATCCCCATCTCAGTCATTAGCAAGTCACCGTGAAGGACACAAGCAAGCGAAGAACTTAACCCAGACATTAAATAATCTTATCAAAATCACAACTGTCAATAATTATGCAGCAAGAATAGGTTGATAAGTCCTATATGTACATAGTCACTACACATGAGACTCTAAAAGTGCTTACAAATAACTATGCATTGTCATAGCAACCACTGTGGTTACGCTTGGAGGATTTTTTTTTACTCGTGTGGACGATGTTTTGTGTTATCGGGTGGTATGACATGTTTAGTTGTGGTTGAAGGTCGAGCTCCGTACCGTGGCAGCTTCAGTGTCGTCCAGCCCCTGCAAGGACATGGTCATCTGGTAAAAGACAGAGACACACAATGGTTAGATGGAGCAGTTATGTAGAAAGAGAAGTGAGATGATGTCGACAGCAAGAATGAAGAAAGACTGGCACTACGCTTTTAAGCTGACAAGGGCACGTGCTTCACAAAAACAAATGACACTGTGTGTTTATTCTAACGATCGAACATGACAAAAAAAAAAAAAAAGAAAAAAGGCCACAAAAGGACTTATTCCAGTCTCGAGATGCTGGCTGCCAAACACTCCTGGCCCCTCAAGGAGATGGGAAGGTCAACAAACCCATTTCTCCTCTTTTGGTTAAGGTAGCAGACACAAGGCACCAACTCCCAGACACCTTGTATGCTCTCTCCCTTTCTCTTCCCTCTTTTCTTTCAAACGCATATGCATATGCAAAGCGTGCGCCTCTAAAAATGTGATTAGCTTAACCAGTGCTACTATTTACATTACATTTTTTGTTTTTTTGTTTAACCAATGGACTGTTTAATACATATAATATCAGAAAACACAGAAACACTCCCAAATATAAGGTGACATGTTAATACTGCTTATTTCGTCCAAAGCTGTTGTTATAATTATTAATTTTATGATGACCTCAAAGAGAGAAATTCTAAAATTTGAGAAGCTGGAATCAGCAACTTTTGCATTTTGACATTTTTGCTTGAAAATTAATTTTCTGTTGATCACCTAATCAAGAAAGCATTCAAGCGATGACAATGTCACATACGTATAAAACATCTTTTAAATTTAAAAGAATATTAATTTTGGTCATGGCATTATTTTGACAAATGTAGCTTCTCAGCAAGCAATAAAACCTTAAAAAAAAAATCACACACACTGTCCTTCCTATAAGGAAGGTTGCTTGCACATAGGCATCATTAGTGAATGATCATATAATGATTTGTGTCCAAATACTGTCTGCAGGGGTGATGAATACTAAACCGTAAGTATGTTTACTCTACCCAAATGCAATTCTCTCACTGCGCAGATTTCAAAATTCAGTGTGTCACTCACGCCTCTGCAAATGCCATGCAGACCCACTGTGAGTAAAAAGAAAAAAATGTGTGTGTGTGTGTGTGCTGCTGGATGTTGGGCCACTATCAAAAAAAAAAATAAAAATGTGGAGACAATGGGAGGTCGCTACCTAGTTTAACACCAGGCCTGTAGCCATGTAAATGAGAACTCTCACCTCCTGGCTATGCAGGCAGGATGGGGAACAATGTTGGTCATAGACTGTGTGCATACACAGCTATCAACAGGTTCAGAATGACAACCACTGTCTATTTACAAAGTACCAAAAGACCATGAGTCAGATTTCACAAAGCAGCCAACCCCACACAACTGCTCTGAGGCTGTAAATGTGCCCATAGTAGCGGTTAGCTTTGAGACACCCCCATCTGCCATGGCATATCATATAAAACTACGGTGCATAGTAAACACTTTTTCCAACTCCTGATGCAACCACAGATTTATTAAAATTGCGTAACACAACATCACATGATGCTTTAGTGGAAGAGCAACGTGTCTAATCAAGGACAGACAGGCCCCAAAAAAAACAACTGGCACTGCAGCACACAGAGCACAGAACTCGAGTTTTCTGCCAAATAGTGATCTGGTGACAGGCAGCACTATCTGGCCATAAAAACATGATCTTCAGCGCTATTATGGCTGGGAACATCTTTTTGATACTTTTTCCAACAAAACATTTTCATTAATTTATTAAACAAAGCCAAGCTTGTGGTTTTAATCAGCAGCGATCCGATCAAAGAGGAAGAGCACAAAGCGCAAACCATTTAATGACAACTAATGACAGACACGTTTTCAGATGGTACCGAAAAGAGGACAGAGGTTTAACAAAGAGCTCTGTGCAAGTAATGGTTTACCACAGACCACCAACTGAAATTTTCAAAATTAAAGAGGATTAAACGTTTCTTAGCTTTTTTATTTTTCAACTACTTTGCTACAACTAACTACAGATAATTAAGAGGTCCTGCAAACTGTGTGTTTCTGATACGTCAAGACCACTAGATATGGCGTAACAACTAAGCTTGACAGAATAAATCTTGCCGCATATCCAACTGACAAATATAACCACAGGTAGTTCATAACTAAGGAGTCGAGAGGGGAAATGTTCTGGTATCAGCTATAGTGCTTGCTTCCTGTGGTAAGGCCACCGCACAGCACTGAGTACATGCACAAGTGTGAGGAGATCATTCAGGCTTACCACAATGACTAACCAGAAATGATTATTACCCTTGGCTCCCGAAGGGTCTGGACAGAGTCGCAACAAATACCACGACTGAAGGTAGAAGTGCGGGAGGCTGACTGTGAAAATCTGCAGGATGTTAGGAGATATGCAAAACTCTGTGCAGGACCACAAAAATAAGATTTGGTGAAAAGGTCAAACGTGCACTTCCTTGCTGCCAGCTGTAAGTTGGTGACAGGAAAGTGAAAACCTACAAAGGAAAACTTTTTTTTTCTGATTTAGTCAAGATTATGACTGAGCATGTTATACCACAAAACTGTTGTAGATATTCGTTAAGGTAAGGCCAAGGTCCTACACTCTAATATTGAAGTAAACTGCTGTCAGACTGAATTCAAGAAAGATAGGACAAGACTTTCTGCCACCCTGTTGCCTCTATGACAACAAAAGAACAAAGTTCTTAAAAAAAAAAATCACCACACTCTCAGACCAAAACAAAATAGAATATTTACTTTACTTTTTTTTTTTTTAAATCAACCAAATATTGTATGTGAGAGCACGTTACAACCACCAACAGTCAGCAATACATGAAACTGCACTGAGCTCCTTCAAAATCTGCCTACATATCTTTCCTTCTATGGTTCTCATCACTGATGTTAACTGGGATGTTCAACTATGTCTGACTTCATCGTATTTATATCTGTCCGTATCTTGTCAATGTAGAATTTGGTTTTGAGTCAACTTTGTAAATTTTAAAATATTTGTGAAACTGTTTCATGATATTCTCGATAATTTGTTGCGCATTTGCAAACCCACACCTCTAAAAACTTATCACCCAGTGTTTCAGCATTGATCCCTGCATCACAGACAGCCCAGCGACCACAAACAAAACAGGAGACAGTGCCTGACTGACTTTACTAAACACAACCCATTTGCTACAATGGTGCAAAAAAAAGAAAGAAAAGAAATGCAGCTATTGCGTCGAGAAATAAAACAAAAGATGAAGAAATTAAAAGACAGATTTGTACAGGATAAGTTGAGGCGACTATTTGCCAACAAAAACAACAACAACAACAACAGGCCGAGGGAAGCATGTTGCTCTGCAGAATCCCTCAAGCCCAGCTGTTGACAGCGGTGCTCGTATCAAAAGGAAAAGGCTGTGCGGTGCGTTACCTCCTCAGCCTTCAGCCCGAGGCAGAATGTCAACTTATTATCGGGATCCATGGAGCTGAGGTTTAAACAGAGCGAATTCAAAAGGAAAAAAAAATAAAATAAAATAAAATAAACGCGGAGGTGCGGAGGTTACTCTGCTAAACTCGACCCGTCACCGCCGTCCCGCTCCGTGCGCACGGCGGCCTGCCAGCACCGCCATTCCCCCGCACGGTTCGGACGGACGCTCCTCCCAGGGGCTCGCCCCGCACGGCGGCCGCCGACCCGGGGGGGGGGGGCGCACTCCCGGCGGCGGGTCTCCTCAGGGACGGGGGGCGCGGGTCGTCGTCGGTGCGTCGTCCGCCGCGTTTCGCCGTGGTGAGACGGGTGCGTTTGGCTCTTTGTTTTCGCGGAGGGGGTCGAGGCTGTGCATGATGTCATGCTTCCTCCAGCCCCCGGACTACTCGCAGTGGGCTGCGCTGCGGCTTTGATTGGCCGGAGCTCCCAGCAACAGCCGCACAGAGGCTGCTTCAGCTGGGGGCTTTTATTCACACGCCGCTGCCCTGTTAACGACCGCCGGCCATAAAAACCACAACACACGTGCAGACCCCCCCTTTTTTTTTTTTTTTTTGCAGTGAAACCTTAGCATGTTATTTTAAAAACACAGATTCATACAATGGTTGGATTCACATCTATTTTTTTTGGGGGGGGGGGCCAAGTGACGGTTTGCACAAGCCGAGAATAGTCTACCTGCATTAGAAATGAGTAAAGAAGTAGCAGAAGTGTTAATGGTAAAAGTGTTTAATGCATATTATAAAGAACTGTGTCCTCACAGCGTTGAATTATTGCTGCATTGTGTGCAAACCATATTTACTGGACCAAATGCCTTTTGAAGCTAAGTTTTGATTCACAACAGCAGTTCCTTATATTTTTACCAGTTGTCTTGAGGTAAATAAATCAGCTTTGTATCAGATTTGTATTGATTTTATATGTTTTAGCCATGTTAACCTGAAAAAAAACTAGAACCACTACAAACCTGATGGTGAGACAAAGTGACTGATGTGCAGTATGTTCACACACGTCTGTGTTTAATGTGCATTTTTGTCTTTTAAGCAGGACGGTGTTTCAGCCCAGAGGATAGCGTCGATGTGAGTAGATGGCTTTTGGTATCTGTTCATTTATTGATTTATAGAAAGATGAAATCAGAGGTGGCCGGTGAGGAGTATGCTTTATCTGCCCCCCTGTGAATGCTGGTCGGGTGTTCTTGTCTTCTGTCTCCTGTCTGTGCTCACACACTGTCAGCTATGGTTCACAGTGGTATTTGACAGTTTTACCCCGAGGGTGTGTCTCACCAGTCCATTGCTCTGCCCAGTTTCACATTGGTACCGTGTCATTCAAAGACACATCTCAGCCTTTTTTTCTCTCAATTTGTTATTTTTTTACAAGCTGTTAATCATCCACAAATCCTTAAATGCATGATTTTTGTCTAGAGTATGTTGTGAAGACAGCAAGCTTTAGGGTTGTTGTCATCATACTTGACCTTAAAGGTCACTTACATTCTGCTGTTTGACAAGTTTAAGAGGGTTCAATTGATGTGGAGTCAGGTCAGTACTTGGTGCCCCTATTGGTTGGGCTCCCCAGGTGCCTTGTTGGGGACCTTTTATTGTTATTACAGTTTTTAGAATATTTTGAGGACAATTCACAGCATTGGTCAGAAGTCAGGCTCAACCATTAACAATGAGCAAGGTTTCTTTCAGCATTGTTCTTTTGGAGGCCAACATTGTTTACAGGTAGGGTGGAAATGTCTATGTTTCTCTAAAGAATAAAAAACATATTATGAAACTTATTGTTTTATGGTTGAAATTTAGGGTCGATGTTTTTTTCCCATTAGCTTCTGAGTGCCAATGAAGAAACAGCAATTTATGCTACTCTAAAAATCATTTGGTAAAAAAATGACACATACTAGGGCTGCCACTAACAATTATTTTAACTATCAACTCATCTGTGATTTATTTTCTCAACTTATTGGTCTTTTTTTTTCTCTATAAAATATAACAAAACAGTGAAAATTCCTCACATTTTAGAAGCTGAAACCAGGGACAGTTTTCCATTTTTTCTAAAAAACAAAACAAATAACCCCCCCCCCAAAAAAAAACGGATTATCAAATCCACTAATTAATTAAATGACTAATCTTCAGCTCTAACTCATATATACAGACATATGCTTTGTGTTGCAGTATGAGACTTAAAATGGTCCTTGCCTTATTTATGCTATTTTTATAAGACTGCAACTTATGATCAACCATTTTTGTTGAAGGGTGGAGTCTGGTCCACAGGCCAAAATTCGCCTGCCAGTCACATTCAGTAGCTTCTCATCAGAGTACACGAATTATGACATAGCTATTTTAACAAAAACATATAGGTCATACCATACATTTTGAAACATACTGGTAAGTTAAGTTATTAATTAACATGGAAAGCAGAATATTTTTTATATATGTCTGGAAATGTCCTTTGAGTACTTACAATTTTATGATGCTGTCATGACCACGACCCAGGTAAACGAGTTTTGAATTTCAACTGAAATATTCCTGGGAAAAAGAAAGTGGCTTATGACCAATAAATCTTTTAAGTGTATTCAGGAATATAGGTTTAATACTTTTCTTTAAATTATAGTGACGTGTAGATCAATGTCATAGCCAAAACCTCCCAGGGTAGAATTAAATGCATCAATGACAATTTTTGTGTGTTGGTCACAAGAGGGCACCAGACTATAGGCTTTCCCATTTTGAGTCATTTTTCTGCAATTAGGCTCTGAAGTAGGATCAATGACCTTTAGGAGGGAAAGTCAGACTTCAGCTCAGAGGACACCCGAGTCCCCCCCCCCCCCACACACACACACACACGCACCCAATGAGTGCGTGTGTGTGTGTGCGTGTGTGGGTGTAGTTGTGTAAGCCCCTTGGCACTAAAGGGGAACAAGGAAGCTCCACAGTACTTCCACTGCCCCCGCCTATATTGTTTTCCCCATGTTTCTTGCTCTTGCCCACTAGTTCTTTTGGTTTTACAGTCGAGTCCAAATTAAATGCAGCACTAATAATCAGGGTGTGTAAGCTGTTTAGAGGTGTTGTGTTCAACCACTCAGGCATACCATTCCAGGCAGCCATAATATGTGAAATACTTTTCATCATTATTCTTAACTGTGAAACTTGAATTGAATTAACCAATAATTCAAAGCAAGATTAACAAGTAAGCCATGATGGGCACTGGACCAATTTTTTTGAAACAGTTAGTTGGGTTTTAATTTAAGGCTATTTTTAAAAATGTAGTCTTAAATTTGAGCTTGTTTTATACTGTGTAATTAAATTGGACTGAATGAATGAGATGAATGCGATCTGAAAAGCTGCCTCTCTTTGTAAATCTCGCATCCTGCTTTTGTCTACATAAAAACTCCACTCATACATATTGTGAAGTCTGTATCCAGATTTAATTAAAGAGAAGACGTTTGGCGGTCAGCTGCTCTGTTCAACCACATGGTGACACAATGCGACAAAGCACACTTCCCCTGACCTTTATTAGTGCATACACATGGATGCACAAAAACACACACAAAAGCAACAAAGCTGTGATAAAATGCTAATAGGGGGTTGTGTTTTTATTTTTTGTTACCATTAATTTACATAAATACACTGTGTTGTGGTACATAGATGAACATACAGTGTTTTTGCTTACAGCAATCTAAATTAGGAACAGCTATATAGCTATATCGGATTAGTTTAAGAAATGTGATATAGCTTTAATACACTACTATATCACACAAGGCTTATCAACAGCTAATGTGTGGGAAAGTGAGACTATTACAAACAGGAAAACTTGGCAGTATGCTAAAAAAGGACATAAAGTCCGCAGTATCATTTAGAGGAAATTCAAAATGAAACTCCTTTTATGTGGTTTTAATTGCCATGGTGAGATTAGACATGTGATTCACAATGTACATTAATTTTGGCTGCTAATTATTTTACATCCTCTCCCATAACCCATTTATAGTTTTATTCATTTATAGGCACTTATAGTTTACACAAATTTATAGTTTACACAAATTGCAAACTGGCAAAAACTAAGTGAGATGTGGCCTTGCAGCACGTCCCTTCTCTCTCTCTCTCTTATCTCATATCAGAGTCATCAACCCATTTCTTTCCACAGAAGGGAAGAGGCTACTTTACAAAGCAGGAACTACACATCCACAAACGCGTGAACAAAGACTGATATCACAGGTATTTTTCTCTAGAAAAAGCATTTATTTCGTTAAGGGACCTTTTTTTCTAGAATGGACTGTTTTGTTTTCACAAATTCGTCATTTTCTATTCACTCAGGAACAATTTACAATCAGGAACAGTTTAAAGTGAAAGTTTAGGGGAGACTTTGAACAAAGGTTGTTTGGCAGTGGACCCTCCTGAACCAACAGGCACATGTGCTGTCCAAAAGACATGGTTACAGCCACTAAACCATTTCTTGGCAAGGGGTGATTTATTTTCTGCTTTTTGAGAAAACATTCTGTGTTGAGGGGCTGAAACAAAGACACCCTTTCAACCTGTGACAGACCTTTTCAGAA
This sequence comes from Istiophorus platypterus, assembly GCA_016859345.1. NCBI lineage: Eukaryota > Metazoa > Chordata > Actinopteri > Istiophoriformes > Istiophoridae > Istiophorus > Istiophorus platypterus. The sequence continues at coordinate 11,476,713 of CM029114.1, read as the reverse complement.
ATTATATTTCTGAATCCTTGAAACTCTATATGATGTTATGGCTTAGAAATTTTACTTTTGTTAGGAAATTATGCACTATATTATTTTTTAAATCATCTGTAGTTGTAAATGTATTTAATTATACATTTAAATTTACCCCAAATATTAGTTTGTTCCCTTTTCATTCCACCTGCTGATAAAATCTGACTTGCACAACTAACATATGATGGATGCTGTATGTCAGTATGACAAAAGACAGGTTGTTTTGTAAGAGATTTGATGCATCCCGGCCCAAACACAAGAGCCCATACTGTAGACTTTGACACAGTTGTCAAAAATAAAGCTCTTATATGACAGTAAGGAATGTTTCCTTTGGCTACACTTTTGCTGTGTTATTATAAAACCTGCCCATCAAATGACAGTCAGAAGTTTTGGCAATGATATCACTCTGGAAAATAGATAAGGAAAAAAAATGCAAGTCATGCAAATTTGAACTTTCTTTTTCTCTCTGAACAGAAAGCCCACAAAGGATCCGTCAAAGTTTAATAATTTGCTAATGCTGGGAAAATGCAAAGTGTTCTGGTGCTGCAAAAATAACAGACATCTGCCTGCACTTACCAAACTGTCAAGTCACATCCTGTGCCTTGTGGACATGTGACATTTTAAAAATGCCAGTGTAAATGACAGCACTGTGCACAATGGGTCCCTGAAGCGGAGAGCAAAACTCCATATACTTTGCATTATTACCAGCAACTTTCCAAAGTAATAAGGGAGCCCTGAGCTTTTTTCCTAATCTGCGTGTTAAATCATATCCACATATGTTTGTTTTTCCTCTCAATGTGCCTTTGATATTGGGTGCGTGTCTCCCGGGGCCCTTTTGAAGGCTCTACTTTTTGACTTGGTATTCTAAATCAGGCAAAGATTCTTTATAAAGCTCAAACAATGCTGAAGTTCAACACACCGAGACAATTTGACTGTCAACAGATTCATATCCAAAGTCTTTTGCTCTTGTTTTTACACAGCACATCGCACATTACTTGCATCAGTAAGAATTTAACAATATAGAATAGGAAGCATAAGGCTATTCTTGTCCACCCATTCATTATACCTGATGTCAGTGGTTCCCAGTAAAGACCAAAGATAAATCTGCGGGGTATCCGTATCCTTCAAATTAAACTATCTGAAGTAGATCACTACTCATGTTCATAATCTCTAATTAGGAGCCAAAATGGATGGGTACCACCTTCCTATATAATAACACAAATGAGTCTTCATCATTTTACGTCTTTCATATTACATGAGCCTAATCTTCACATCTCTAAATGTGACATGGTGAAATTGTTTTTGAAATTGACAGCAGTGTTTTTTTCCTGCAGCGTAATTTCGGGTAATTAAAGTGTACTGTTTAGTAAACAGGGAGTTCATTCGGGCACAGTGTGATATTTTTGTTTAGGTATGTTGCCCTTTTTTTCATGGGAGATACCACTATCAGTTGAGTTTGATTTAACCAAACCCCCAAAGTACTGATGAAGCAGATCAGCAGAATTTTTGAGTTTTTACATCTTACATATGTATAATCAAAGAATGTTTTTTAACCTAACTTTATCTATGAGAATTGCTTTACATAATTAATGTTGTAAAGAAATACATTTGAGTCCAAGTCTTCAGGTGCTTGTCACATGTCTCTGCAGCCATCACTTGCCAGTCAATGATCCCCGATGCTGAGCATGAGGCCTTTCTATTCCCCCTGGAAGATCCTCCACCAGCCATCCCTGGTTAAGACAGACAAAGATACCGGATGGGTGTCGTTGGCCTGTTTATTTGATTTATGACTGCAGTTGTATTATCATCTACATTGTAAATCAGCTGTCCCTGTTCTAATATACCACAGCAGTCAAACAGGAGGAGACATATGGACAAAGCGGTTTCTCCGATGTTTTTTGAAGGATCTGGATGCAAACATTTATCATTATGTACCGTGGTACCGCCCTACACCAAACACATGTATACCACACACAAAGAAACACAATACACTGTCAAATATGTCAGTACACAAACAAAACAGGTCTTATTGCTTTTACACTGCTCTGCATTATCACCTCATTATGCATCCACTGCTTGTCTCACGTGAGTTGATGTCATGTGATATTCAAAGGGAAACAGACTGGATTTTTGCTGATGTAGGCGCAATCAGTGTGTAGAATCTGGTTCCACAGAGACTCGACAGTTGTGTTAACGTGAGTCACAATCCCTTGGAAAGAGAGTACACCCTGACTCTGCTAAATAGCGAGCCGGCAGTAAAGATCCGCTTTTAGGCTCAGATTTAAGCTCACGACTCTCACGGACACAAACAGCTGCCTGTTCAAACATTTCTTTTTTCCTCCCCTGCATGTTTTTGTTAATGAAAGTATTTTTTCCACATGAAGGCATCTGAGGGAAACATAATGGATTATTCTGAACTCATTCACAAAGAGACAAACTCCAGAGGAAGCACATATGACTGACAGACTGTTTTGCACCCTACTCCACTGTTCCTTTCTTTGACAGCAGATTAAACTGACAGACCCCGCCCCCCCACCACCACCCTCCACCAACCCCCACCTCCAGCACACACAGACAGAAACACTCACAGCCGGGAACTGCAGGCCAAACATGACAAGTCCTGGCAAGTCAACTGCATTTAACCTAATGAAGGTAGTGGAGACCATGACACACAAGCACACACACACACACACACACATACAAACACGCATAACCACGAGCTCATGCTATCAAACACATTTATCATGTCACTGAGTGAAACAGCCAAAACACTGTACAAGACGACTTGTATCAGATTACCTTACTATGCAGTCTTAAATCAATAGCTCCACATCAGAGTATCATTATCAAAGAACACAAACAAAATGTTGTGTATTGTAATCCCAAGACTTAAATTTTGATAATTTTGTTTACTTGCAGGTTGAAAAGAATTAACCACTGAGCCTTTTGCATCCCTAACTAAGTCCCTGTAATTTTTTCTCATGTACCCTGGACACAGAAGTAAGACCAGTCCATTAAAAACATTCAAAAATGTTGTGTTGAAAACTTGAACATGTTGATTTTGAAGCAACATGTATATAATCAAGAAGAGCAAGCAAGAGTGTTTGTGAAATGGGAGCTGAAATTGTCCCATGGGATTTATGCTGCTTTGGCAGCCACCCCTTTACTTCAGTTTATTTCTGATGCCCCTGCTCAGCTTTGCAGAGAGCAGTGAAATAGACAACAGTCATTTACCCACTGTTGTCTGGATGGAAAAATAGAATATATCAAAGTGAAAGGAGATGAAACCCGCCATAGGGGCACAGATCTAAAGCTTCTATCCCTTCCAAATGAATTATCCATGAGAGGGTCAGGCTTGGGCCCATAGTTAACTGAGACAAGTATGTGGCTAGGATGACTAATATATTGGACAACATTGATTTGAAGAGGGGTAAACGGTGGGGGAGGGGAACTGAAAGAAGTGCACATGAAACACAGAGAAGGACAAATTCACAAATATGTTTGATAAAGGCCTCCATTTTAGTGCAGTTCCTCCCTCTACTCCCCTGTTGATTCCACTCCCTCCGCAGGACCTTGATGGTTCTCTTCAGTGTTTGGCGCTACTGCTGCTGACATAAGGCCTTTGTCTCAGCCTGGCACAAAACAAGAGGAACCCTGAGGACCATCAGGGCCCGGAGAGGAACAGAGAAGCACGAGTGTGCATACACACACACACACACACACACACACACACACACACACACACACACACACACAGTCATGCACACACACGTGTGCACACACACGCGCACACACGTGCGCACACACACACACACACGTGCACACACACAACCACACAGACACACAGACACACAACAAGTGCACTGAGTTGAGTTCCACCACTGACTGCTGCAAGCCAGCAGAGGAAACCCCAGCACCAGCAGAAGAGCTACTTCCCAGTGCATGTCTCTGATATGTCTGTTTCCCCAACCGCATGTCTTATTTACATTCAATTAGGCTGCTTAATAGAGGTCAGCAGTGTTACTGCTGCAGCCACATTTCAAACCATGGCTGCACACAAACATCCACAAAGAGAAAAACATGCATCTTTTTTTGCTCTGCAGCCTTTTGAATTGCCATGCCATCTCGTGACAAAAAAAGGACAGTTTCATGTGGGAAACGGTTGATGTGGTATCTATAGAATGGTACTGAATGAATTTAAAACATACGTCTTTGTGCCATTCTGCAAACAGCTTTTGAGACTTGCACTTGTCTGTGTGACACCTGCTTTTGATGCAACAAGATGAAAGCGCGCCCATGAGGGGTAATGCTTTTGCAAGCACCACTTATTTGTTATTTTGTGTCCTGCTGACTCACTGCAAAACAGTGTGCAACACTAAGTTTACCCGCCTTCTACCTCTTTCCTTGTAGAGTTTTTGCTGCATATTTAAATCCTGTGAACTCTTGGCTGGCCTGAGTGCACCACTGACTCGCCCTTCGTTTTCCCTTCTCCCCCACTCTGGTGCTCTCTGTTTCCTTTCTTTTTTTTTTTTTTTTTCTCTGGAGTCCTGAGACATAGTGACCCACTTCCAGTTCCTTCCTCTCTCTGAACTGGAGTGTGTGTAAATGTTGAAGCTAACGGTTTTTGTTTTTGCAGCATTTTTTCTCCAAGCGCCCCCCCCCCACCACGCCCCCACCCCCTTTTGCTCAGTCTCTATTTCTCTCATACAGCACATTCACCCCCACTCACTCTCTCTGCATGACCCAGGGAAGCGTCCTGTTTGGGAGTGGGAATGGATAGGGATCTTTGCCATGAGTCATTACCAGGGGACCCCTGGCACTCGGCTGTACCCCTCCTCTGCATGCAAGGAATGCTAGCTAGTTGCACTCCAGCCTTAATGAAAGGAGACACTCATTCAGATGCAGACAGCAGAGTTTATTAAAGTTTGATAGACATCAGGGTGTTGACAAAGAAAAACAATTTTGAAAAATGAGGATTTTTCCAAGCGTAACAAGTCCATCCAGAGGGCCAGAAAACTGACGGTCAGGAGGTTTTTACGAGTTCTTTTTTCACTTTTTTTTTTCTTTTTTTAGGTGTGCACAGCTGCACTTTGGGGCTGTGGAAACATTTGCAGGCAAACACAGAGCCCTTGGCTGCCTGATGTACTCTGTCATTAAACGTGCATGCACTCCATGCAACCTGTGTTAGACCTATACCTGCACAAACCAATATAAGTTAAAAAAAAGGAAAAGTTTAAAATGTTCTCTTTCTTTCTATCTATCTTTCTTTCTATCCTTCTTACTTTCTATCCTTCTTTCTTTCTATTCTTCTTTCTTGCTATCCTTCTTTCTTTCTATCTTTCTCTCTTTCTTTCTTTCCCTGTTGATTCTTTTACCCCTCTTGACTCCAGGCTATCCTCCCTCTTGTTTTTTTCTCTGGTTCCCTCCACCTTCCCCCATGGCTGAGTCTGGCAGGGCCACGGGTTCAAAGACGTGCAAGCACCAGAATGTAGGTCAGCCATCGGAGCTGAGTTACCGATTAGAAACAGCTGTGCGTTTGTGGGCCATTCTCTCTGCTGTCTGCTGAGGCTAGCAACCATTGCAGAGCTATACTGAGCTATAGCTTCACTGTTCCACCCCCCCCCCCAGCTCTGAAACTTCTGTAATTCAATCTACTTTCCTCACCTAAAAATGATGAATAAGGGAGTTGCATTAGCACTTCAGTTTTGATGAGCTCTTAAGAACTGTGCTCCTGGATTTAAATGGAAAAAAAAAATACCATGAATCATACTAATCATTGCTTACCTACTGATAACTGTGCTTGCTGAAAAATAAAAATGCGTTAGCATGTTTTTATCTCTCCCAAAATGCATGTTTCCTCTCTTGCTGCTCTTTTGGTTCCCTCATAAAAACACCCCTGGTGGTTCATTGCCCTCCTTTTCTCCCAGCCCTTCAAAACAGCCGGGCATATCTGTGGTTCTGCCTATTGTTTCAGAGGAAAAACATTGCTCAACTGCAGAATGTGTTTCTCCCTTGTTGCTCTGGACAATAGCAGATGTATACCATGAATTAACTAGCAAGTGCCTGAGCTGAATCAAAATCCGTGGTGGTCCTGAAGGTGACACCGATACTAACAATTCTGGATTAGCCCTCGATACCCCTCCACATCTGCCAGCATGGGTTCATATATATACCCATATATATATATATATATATGTATATATATATATATATATATATATATATATATACACACGAAGCACCTGGGGGTAATTACCCGTCAAGGCCCATGGGGACGACACCTGTCAGGGGCCTCAACACGTGTGTTTCGAGAAAAGAAAGATGGCTAATTTTTGAGGAGAGCACTCCCAAAAACCCGGGGAGAAAACCATGCACACAAGCAAAAGCACCACTGAAGTCATGTGTGAGGAAAGTTAAGCAGTGGAAGAGTACGGCAGGAAGGGAACTGTGATGACTCCTCACATGCTGGACACTTTTTTTTTTTAACACTCCTCCCTTCAATGCCAGCTCAGCAGGGATATGAACCAACCCCTGTACCTTACAGCTGTGAGCCTAAAATGCCAGATGAGTAAAATAATGCACAAAGAGAAACACACAAACATTCACATGTAGAGTATAAACAGAGGTTTTATATGCAGTCAGTCACAAAAGGACAAGTCATAGTGTTTGTGTGACCCTGTAACATGGTAGTAATTACATTTTGTGTTGTCTCTGACATTAGTCTCTGCCACGCCCTTTAACCACTTGTGAGCTGATGAAACGCTTAAGCTAGACGTTTCAGCAACACAGGTATTCAAGACACACGCAACTAATTATCGATGGGGCACATTTTATAACAGTTTTTTTTTTTTCCCAGAGCTTATGAAACTTACTGTTGCTTAGTTTCCCACCTAAGAAACTGAGTGATACTCAAGCCAAATGTTCTTCAAAATATGGCTACATATTTTGTGAGTGTTTTGTGGTTTTGTGTGTTTGTGACGACTGCTTTGTTTGCCTGCATTGTCTTGTTGTGATGTTTTGTATATGTAATTTGTTCTTTGTTCTATAATGCAGCATATTTAGCCATAGTTTTAGAAGGCTATGGTTGTTCCACAGTCTAAAAGTGTGACATTTTTGTTTTTCTAGCCAAGAATTAGATTAGAGTATCAATACCACTCTCGTGTCACTGTGTTAAGCCTCGAAACTTAAGATGGTGGAAATAAAGACTGCAGGCAGCAGTACAGCACATCCCTGCGTTTCCTGTAAAGCCACAAGTGATCATATATACATTTGTTTTTGTGTATGCATCAAAAATGAGATACCGTTAAAACATTTGTGAGCATTAGAAGTGTTGTAGGGTATATATATTTATATATGTGTATATATATATATATATATATATATATGTATATATTTACTTTGCAAAGAGCCATGCCCGCTACCCCCCGCTTGTATTCTTTATGCTAAACTAGGTTAATCCCCTGGCTCCAGCTCCAACTTAATGTATACACATGAGAATTGTAAATCTATAAGAAGACATAAGAAGATAATTTTTCAAAATGTTGAACTATTTTTGATAGGGTTTTTTTTTGCAGTAAAATTAGGTAAGCCTTAGAAGACAACGACTAACCTTTAAAGCCCCCTTTCAAGCCTACAAGGGGTGATGCTCAAAAGACAGATTTTGGGTAGAGTATTACTTCACCTGAATGCCCGGAAATGCACAGTAAACAAGTCGCAAAGGTTAGAAGCAATGACACACCAGGGATTTGTAAATCCAGACATCCTGACAAGGATTCTCAGTGGGAAATCAAACTCAAATCTCAATCCATGGGCTTTAGAGATTGCTCTCATTTTCTAATATTCATCTATTATCAGAGGAGAAACACTTCCATTGGTGGGTGGTCTGTTGCTGTCCTTCTCTGCTGTCCATCCACAAGAAAAGATAGGCCTGGTTTGCATATTTATAGGGAGGATGTTTGTTGTTAGAGACCCGCTGTTTGAGTGTATGAATTAGCTTAAGTTCGCCAGTTGCCATGGTCACGGATATGGTTGTTTTATTTGAGCCCATTCAACCTCACATGCACACATCCCTGCCCCCCTTAGGCTGCCTGGAGTTTCTGTGGCTGTATGGCTTTTTTACATTTTGTTGGTGTCTGTATTTCAGCTTGGTCTGATTTTTCTTCACTAGCTGACTGAACTGAGCATGAGCATTTAAAAAAAGATGCAGAAAATACAAATTCATGTGTTTCTATGAGTTTCTCCATTTCTCTTTGACAAATCTCTTACAATTTCCACATCCTGCACAACATTACTGAATGCAGCAGGCCTGTGCACTCATGCTTCAACACTGCTTGAGATCCTGGAGGCCCTGTGGAGGACATATGCCACAGCAACATGGTGCTATCATGTGGCACCGAGCAGGAGAGGGGAAGGAGCAAGTCGTTCTACCGCAGCAACCATGGCAAGAAGGCAGATGAATCAAGGAACTCAGAAACCTGGAGAGGTTGCAGGTTTCCAGATGCAGTGTCAGAACAGAAAAAAAGAATCCAGTTGCTACCCTCTCTAATACCCCAGACAAAAGGTTGGGCCACAAGACTGAAACGGACTGTCAGCCTCTTACTGTATGAAGAGATGTCATTTTGTTGGCAGAACCACAAAGATAGAGAAAGCAGGACATATGATGGGACACAGATGGGTGGAAGAAGAGGAAAGAGTCATTTAGATGATCTTTATTCGCAAATATAGATGCCCTGCTGCCAATGTGACAAGTAAATTACTAACAGAGTCCTCAAAAAATGCCAAATCAGCAATATGAAAATTTCTGGAGGAAGGAAAATGCCATGTGGAATTATCTGAAAAAAATCTTGAAATCAAAAAGGAGAAAGATTTGGAAATGATAGCCAAAAATTTAATGGGAATTTTACATATTTAAACCTACAGTACATACATTTGTACAAATGGTGCTAAAAGGCATGCAACCCAATAATTTGCATTCATGAGTGATTTAGATGCCTCAAAATAACTCAAAATCATTCAAATATTTAGTAACTTCTAAGCCTATTTTATCATCTGTTAACATTATTTTATATATATGTTGCCTATACATGTCGTCTATATGTGTTTTTCCTCAAAAAAAAACAGTTTGACCTGAAAACATCTGCATCATATGCTCATCACACATGCTGAGATAAGCAGGGTTGCACTAAATATGACTCAAACAGACGTGACTGCAAGCCACAGTCACCAGACAGGGTCCTCCCCTGTCTGGTGACTGTGTGATCACTGCCCTATGTCAGGACTGCCCTATACATACTCTGGCCCTATAGATATTCTGCCTGAGAGAAAAAAAGTATAAGCCCACAGGCTAAGGTTTGAAGCCTTGCAGCTGATAAGGTTTCAGTTTTTTTCACTATACCATGAGAATGCCTTGCCTCAAAATCATAAAAACATGATGCGGAAGGGTTCAGCAGATGTACAGTGCCTCTTTGTGCTTGTAGGTGCAGGAACATTTTACTGTCTATCACAGAAAGAAAGTCTTAAGGATAAATCAAAAAGATTGATTTTCACATTTTGTGTTGTACAATAAATTTTTTTAAAAACCGTTTTTAACTGAAGACCTTAAGGTAGATAAGGAACAAATGTTGCATCATGCAGTTGGATGTTTGGATTATGTTAGTGCGTGTGAATACAAGAGGTGTACAGACTCAACCCCTGCTGTGGGCACATCCCACCCCACCCTTTAGTAATATTTCCCGACAGTTTTATATTCCTCTCGTACATCAACAGCTATGACACACCGGATGCCCTGGAAAATGCACAGGGGGAGGGACTGAACATGTATTGTAATTTCCAGTGACTAAGGCTTTTTGTAGCAGTGTCTAGTACACAAAACGTTTGGTGTGTTGCATCAAGCTAGAAACCCAGTGGAAAAATTTCAATTGCGGACGTTAAGTCACACAAACAGGAGCTACTTTTTTTTGCATGGGGCATAATTAGTACAGAGAACATCAGATGTTGCTTGAGACCACTCAGAGCGTGCTCACGCTAATACGATATGACCTTTGCTTAGTACAGGCATGAACGATGGTTTTCTGATCTTAGCCTTGTAATAGGCTTTAACTCTATCAGCTCAGGGTTTTTAGCATCTATGTCAGTGGTGAAAAAGCCTATATGGCTTGATCTGTGTTTTTTTTTTTTTTTTTTAAAGAAAAAAAAATTTCCCCTCTAATCTGATCCCAGTCCTGCCAACAGGAAATGCAAAATGATTCCATGGAATTCTGGTCCTCTCTCCAGTTACATTAGAGTGGAGTGGCATTAACAGGCATAATCCTGATTAAAGTGTGGAACCAAAAAGGGTGGATAGCAGACTACAGTAACTGACCTTTGGCCTAAAGGATGAAGTGGGGGGGGGGGTGCTCGCAAATGGGAGGAAGGTAGTCCGTAAACAATCAGTGTCAACAAGATAAACAACTCCCCAACCCTGCTCCCTCGTTATCTTACTTGAATAACGATCACTCTGGAGCCACATTAGCACACTGTTGCAGAGCTGTGATTTCCTAAAAGCACCAACGTTAACAATATCAGGCTTTAACAAGATAGTAAACACTGCAGCAAAAAGGCCTTTAATATTGGCGTTCAGCAAGTAGGCTTTTTTTTGGCAACAAATTTCATCAAGATAATCTCCCAATCTGCACATTAAAAGGACAACATTTCTTTATTCAGATGGCAGTGATTATATTTTGATCTTAAGAGCCCATCCTGGTTAAAGAAAATCTCAATACATAAAAAAACAACAAAAAAAAAAACCCTCATACAAACTGATTGCTTTATGACTTGGCATGTCTGTCCATACTATCTGTTGTGGCTCCAGGATTCCAGACTATTTATTGTCAAGAGAGGTTTTATGAGCCATAAGCATGACTGTAAATGCAACGAGACTGACTGAGGAGTTTCACGTAAAAAGGAACCACCCCCCAGTCACATTCTGAAAAATTTGGATGATTTTCTGAGAACATCAATTTGATTGGGGGATTATCACTTTGAAACTGCCTGCTGCAGTGGAGGAAGCAGAAAACACATGTTGCTGATATTTTGCTCCTCAGTCATGCCTTAAAATGGAAATTAACTGGAGCAGAAAAAACCTTAAATTTTCATTTCACAAAATTGATTCCTTTTATTACATATGACCAGTGCATATGTCTGAACTGTACTTTGAAGGATATAATTGTCAAATTTATTCTTAAAAATAGCTAACTTCCTTTTTTGATAGTCTCAGTTTGCATTGATGACATATTGAAGACTTCTCCAGAGATGCAGCACAGGCCTTGGTATGGTATTAAATGCAACTCCAAATAGTTTGCTCAATTATAAACAAAATAAACAAGTGCACTGAGTCTAATGAGAATGATTTTGAGGTGGACACTGAAAACCATAATGATGAAGCCTGTACTTTCAGTTTTAAATAATTATATCTGAGGTCAACAAAACAAATTTTCTATAAGTAACAGATGTTTTGTGCTCTCAGTTAAGCAAATATTAATATGCAATAGTATAATGTAGCACAGGTACAGGAGGGTGGTTATCACTACTACATTACCAGAAAAAAGAGCCATAATGATCTTATTTACTGTAAAGATTGGCTCATGAATGATCAATTGAGGCCAGCTGGTTACTGGTCGGTCAACAGAATCAAGGTGTTTCAGTATGATGGGGGAACGACAAAAAATGAGTCAAGAGGGTAATCTATTGGCTGACATGCCCAAGGCAATGAGCAATGCAAGGCCTGAGCCACTATGATCAGAGAGCATGCAGATGATAAGTCTATAAATAGAAGCATGCAGTGGGAGGGACAAAGGCTATTTCCTTTCATACGATGCAAAAGGAGGATTGAATGTCTTTACAGTATTGAGCACTTTAGAACATTACCACTTAACATTGCATTTTTTCCAGTCAAATCAAATCTCCAAGATGGTACTGCCTAGCACATTTTCTGGTATGAAATTAAAAAAAAAAAAGCCAATATTTTTCATCATGCATACCATGAAAATAGATAACAGACAATTGGTATTAAGTTATTGCAACTTTTTCTGGGTTTGTGGCCAAATATTTGCAGATATCCATGTGAGTGGGGTTTGGTTGCCATTTTATGATATATTGTAACTTTGATACAGGCTGAAATCCAACACATTCATGTAGGTTAAGAGGCATTTTTACAAAACCAGATGTTATTTTGCAGGCCTTTCACATTTTGAATGAAAAGAAGATCTAAGTTTTTCCTTCATGTCTGCTCGATCAGCATTCATTAACCATACTAACCCCTTTTTAAAAAAAATCTTTGGCCCAATTTGCCACTGTAATTGAGATAATTGCCAAACCATGTCAGTGAATAATTGCAGGAATTACAGCAGCAAAAAATCCACACCTTTCTACTGAGGTCCACTAGAGTAAGAGAGGAAATGGGTCTTAGGAGTAGAGTGAATACATGTAAATACCTCAGTAGTGATAACAAGCACAAGTTGCTGAATACTTGCTTACATAAAAGATCCTTGCAGGGTCAAGGTCAAGTTTCTTGCAGGCGTTGGCTTGATTGCATTGACCTCCAGTTAGGCCAAACAAATGCTCACACTACAAAACCTAAATAGACAAACATTATGTATGACTCCATAAACCTTTGGCCTCCTGCAATCAGAAGTGAGCTGCAAATATACAGAGTTCAGTGGCACAGTGCATCGACATCACTGCATATGTTGGCCTGTGATAAGAAATGTGCAAGTTGCATGTTGCATAACTCCTCTATAATTACCCCAGGAATAGTCATGAGGTGCAGCCCAAACACAGCTTTACCACAAAAATTGTAACTTAGTTATTGTGACACAGTTGCACTATATGTGTGATGTGTTATGCTCTCACTATGACCATACAGAGGGTGAATGGTTACAAATTAGGATGTAGTGAGGCTAATTCTGTGTCTTGTTTAACGTATCTACACATCACCAGGAAGAACGCACATGCAAGCACTAGAGCAAAACACTGTTATCCTGTGAAAAAGCTATCAAACCGCCTCATAAGTGAATCATCCTATTTATTCAATGTCAAAGAGTGACACAAAAAAGCAAATATTTCCCCTGTTCAGATCAGTATATACTGTATAAAAATTACAGAAGAGGAGAGATCATTAATCATTTCAATGGCAAGCAGCCTTGCCTTGAAAGTAGGTTTAAAAACAAAGCTTATTTAACACAACATAGATCACAAATCATCATGGCCTTTAAAGCCATCTGCATCAGTGCAACAAAAGATTTGTAATGAAAAAAAAAAGCGTTGTAAATTTTACAGTAAACGAGAGTTAGACAGTGAAATTAAGTCATGCACAACGACCAAAGGCAAGACACAGGAAATAAAAACTTGTACGGCTTTATTTACAGCTGAATGCGGTTTCTGCATGGCTTCAGCTTGGTGAACTAAACATTATCACAATTTTTGTAAATGGCAATTTATTTTGCAATCACCTGCATCCTGAATGTCCTCTACAATTTTGGACTAAAATAGTTTTGTTTTTACTTGACACACAATTAAGATATACACTAAGCTGCCAGTTTACTAGGTATACCTAGCTAAAAGGAATGAAGTCTAATACAACAGTACATTTTGACATCTACTGGTACATTTCTATCTGTCAAGTAAATTTTATCTTTTAACATCCTCCTTGTTCACATTTAGAAAACTAACTGCAACAGACTTTACCAGTAATTTTTTTAATGTTTGATATCCTGCAATCTGCAAACTGTCTGCTGTAAAAGCCCCATGAGGATCCTGCGTGACACTTATTAACAAGAAACAAGAAGTGGGACTGGTCCTCAGGGCCCTTTTCCTCATCATCATTCACTTCATTCGCTACATTGTAAACACCTTTGTGACTTCCTCACAGTATTCCAATAGGAAAAATATCTAAATAAGGACTTGCAACTAAGTTGAACAAGCAGACTGCAAACCAGCACACTGCAAAAACCAGCAGCACCAAAAAAATAAAAATAGGTGTGGTGTGGTCAATAAAAAATGGACAGCAAAACAGAAAACCTTTGGCTTGAAAAATTAAAACATGTATTACAATTGTGTGTTCAGAGCAGCAGCTAACTATTATTTTCATTACCAGATAATTTCAAGGTCACATTATAGATTAACGGTTCTTTAATCTCAGAAAATAGTGAAAAGTGTCCGTCACATTTTATCAAAGACATTCAAATAGTTTTTGTCCTATAAACGGCACGTGCTCACATTTGAGAGGCTGGAAACCCACTTAAAAGACCAATTGACTGCTGAGATGTTTTTAGATAGTTTCCTACCATCAAACCATTAATCAGGCAAATATCTCAGCTCTGATGTGTCACAAGAATGACACACGACTGAAATGTTGCTTTGAATGTTTTGTTTTTTAAAGTTTATTTGTGAGCAATTAATGATGTAGATCAACAAACATTACTCCTGCAGTTATCACTATTCTGTCTGCGAATTTAAAATTATATATTTGCGATACATCACGTTACATCTATATTATGTTCGATCAGCCGTGATTACTGTCCTCCTCGGGACTCCACAAACACAAAGTCTAGGACTTGGACTTGCCCAAACCCGAGACTTATTTATGACTCGCTTAAATAATGACTCGGTCCCAGATCCGGCCGCGGTCGACTGCTCTCACGGCACATTGCGACGCCGCCGTCCGCATTCAGCGCCGCTTGGAATCGACAGGACTTAAAAGAGGGCGAAACGCGATGTTTGGCGACTATACGTTTCCGATTTCGCAAAGATAAGAAGAACATCCCCCCGCCCACGACCCGATGCGGGTTTCTGTCGCTCCGTATCCTGCTTTTTTTACGACGATGAGGACAGGAAATGAGCAGGACGGGGAGAAGATGTGAGTAACTGAGCCGCAGAAAAAGTCTGACGAGAACTAGACGATCGGGATAAAAGGACCTTTCCCCCCCCGGCGGGGGGGGGGGGGGGGGCTCGTTTCGACCAATCGGGGGCCGGGCTTCCGCGGGTTGAGCCAATCGGCTACGGCGAGGGCGGGTCCCCCCGGGCTGTTGCTAGGGTATGTTGCCCGTTGACGCTCCGGCTCCCGCGCCAATCGCATCGCGGCAGGAGGCAGGGAGCCCGCTCATTGGCTGAGCAGACCGGAGGCCTTTTCTGATTGGACCGAGGCGCCATCACTCACGTCGCCCCCTCCCCCTGAGTTCTGGGTTATGCGCTGTTGATAGTGTCGCACGGAGTAGCTAGAGACTCAGGAGTCAATATAACAGCGCTCACTCATCGCTCCGAAACAGTTTTGTTTTTTAAAAAATACAACTCGGTTCTTTTTATTTTATGACTCGCACATCCGTGTAAATAGATTTCTGTTGTTTTTTTTTTTTTTAGTATATATATATATATATATATATATATATATATATATATATATATATATATATATATAACAATACAACGACAGGATGGAACTTAATTCTCTTTTAATTCTGCTGGAAGCTGCAGAGTACTTGGAAAGAAGAGACAGAGGTATTTCCAGATAAAGTGACAAGTTTGACAAGCGTTTCTGCGTCCGCGATGGTTTTGTGAATGGAGGGTCGGGGTGGGGACGAGCTTTTTAACGGTGTGTCAGACGTAAAGTTTTTAACGTTGCCCGGTCGTGGTGCAGGTATGATGTCACTTTAAAGACAATGGGGCAAAACACCAGACGATGGGTGCAAACTGGACCCAGTAAGCTAGAAGAGAGGGAAACTGTAATTTATCATTTAAAGGGTGTCATGTATGTACGGACTGTTATGCATTGTTTTTTTTTTTTTTAATAGAGGGTATGTATGTAGATAGTATGTATACTCAAGGGTGCATTCTTTTTATGTAGGGAAATGAGAGGAAAAACAAGAATGACATTGAGAATAATAGCTAGTATCATAATGACAGATACTCATATATGACCATGTAATTTTTGCTAACATGTAAACCTCTTTGAAGGCTATACAGATTTACATGAATGTATTGTTCCTATTGAATGGACAGCTTTTTTTTTTTAGTTATTTCCTCAAGTGATGCATTGGCAGCGCACTTTTCCTTTTTTTTTATTTTTCTTTCTCGCAGACATCACAATGAATTAACTTGATTCATTTTGCTTTCTGTGTCAATAGAGGCAGAACACGGTTATGCGTCTGTTTTACCGTTCAGTAGCGACTTTTCCAGAAAGAAAACGAAAGCCTCGCCAATTTCCAGAAAAACTCAGAACAATAGGTAAATATGTTTCTTGCTTTTTTTTTTTTTTAATTATTTGTTTGTGCCCATGCCAGCTTGTAGAAACATGCGCGCAAGTGGACACACGCACGCACGCACGCACACGCACAAACACACACACTCTCACACACTCACACACACACACACACACACACACACACACACACACACACACACACACTCACACAATGACACACACAGACACACACACACACACACACAGTTGAAGAGAGCTGTTTTCACGCCCACTGCCAACTTACTTGCTGCCTGGGCTGGGCTCTGTTTTGGTCTCTCCAATAAACACTGCCACGCGTACACTGTCAACTCCGCTGCTTCAACTCTCTCTCTGTATCTCACACTCGCACACACACACACACACACACACACACACACACACACACACACCCCTAAAAAAAAAAAAAAAACAAAAAACCCCTCCCTCCCCATTCTGACAGACAACACACCCGACACACACCACGTAACCTTAAGCTTTTTCCCTCGGTCTGACACAGACCAACAGGCTTTCACCTCTGCAAAGCTTTGAAATGCCCCTTTTTCATGTGGTTAGTGTCATTTGTGTGTGTGTGTGTGTGTGTGTGTGTGTGTGTGTGTTTCAGTGTCAGACGTGAAATGAAAGTCTGTGGGATTTTTTTTTTACTTGAGGGATCCCGTGTCCTGAACTCTCGCAGTCACGGCCGCAGGGTCGACGGTGGTTTCATTTCAGGCTGTGACAACGTAGATCGAAGCTCCTGATCGGGATGATCGATCAGTTTCACTCTCTCTCTCCGTGAGACTTTCACCATCGCGCGTTTGTGCTCAGTTTGAACCCACTGGACGGGTCACGCTGTGCAAATAATGCTGACTTTGCTGCAAGGGCATAAAATTACACGGAATTACTTGACATGAGTAAATACACTCAACTTTCAGTTTCGGTTCAGTCCAGCTTTTTGGCTCTCGTTCATTTCGGACCAGTTGTACAGCAGGTAAAAGGTCGATTAGATATTAGCTGATTAACATTTAATCCTTAGCTCTACAATAAAAAGACCTGTTCCCTAGGACGATGTATAATAGGGCTGATAAGGTATATTATCTTCGATATAAACTTGCCAGTTATTTTCTTAACTAATCGATTATTTGATTGATTGCTTTGTCTATAAAATGGCCTATTTTTATCTGATTTTTAGTCCACAACCTGAAGATATTCAGTTTTAGTGCCACGTATGACAAAGAAATTGGACTAACGTTATCAGCAATAGTCTTTGTTGAGGTAACTGACACACCTGATGGAGAGTTTCAGTTTCAATTCAATCCCCTGTTCTCTTGAGATCATGCTCAAATTCGGCAACAGGTGTGCATCAATAAACTTATTCAAATATATTGGATTTGCTTTAAATGTGTTTTTGGTGAAACATTTGCAGGATGTGCTCTCGTCAGTCCTGTTTAATTCCCTAGAACTTTAGTAATCGTGAACTGATTTAAAAAAAAAAAAAAAAACCTGTTGGCTAATATAGTTTAAGGAAACACAGTGAGCCTGATTTCCTCAGTAATGAGTCTCAGAGTTACATTATTGCACACAGAGCATGTTAACCTGTGGTATCACTATTGCTTATTGTAATCCCACTCCTTTTTAAGGCGTATAGTTTTGTAAAATTGAGAGTTTGTTTTTAATGCAGTCCCCCCCCCCACATTCCACATTCCTTTGATACGATCTCTAACAGACTGTCATAATTAAGTGTGTGTGTGAGTGAGGGGAGTGTAGTGGGGGATCTGGCAGGTGAGTGTGGTGGCTAAAACAGACACCTTGCACACTGTGAGACAACACAGCCAATTGGGGTTCACACATCACACCTGCTTTTCCCTCCTCTTTCCTGTGACTGGAAGAAAAGGGGTGGATTCCCTAGCTCCCCTTATTCTCTCCTACCATTCTCCTACGGTTTTTAAGCATCAACAGGATGCTGGGGGTGGTGTGTGTGTGTGTGTGTGTGTCATGTGTTGGTTTGTGTGTTTGTGTGTGCATGTGTTGGGGAGGTTATTGAGGTAAGAACATGTATAATGTTTGAACTGAAACCAGATTTTTCAGCTCTTGTTAGACTGTTTGATATCGTTTTCAAATCATCAGATAAAACAAATGTGTTTTGCAAAGGTGCAATATTTGGGGCATATGAAAAAAAAAAAACAGTTGCACACACAAAGAAGAAACCCAAATGGAGTTTCCTTGTTTACTCGTGGGCTGTTGATAAATCAAAACATTAAAAAAAAAGGAGTGAGACCTGGGATTTTATTGGTGAGAGATTTCCTGCTTCAGCTCACTGTCACATTTGGTATGAAATGAAAAATATAAATAGCTCAGATGACAAGGAAAAGCCTGCTTAACTTTTTTTCCATTCTTGAAATCTGTGATCTCTGCAAATGTAGGAAAATGCGCACTGGCTGCTGTGCGTATAAGCTTCGGCAATTTTACATCCCATATAAAAAGTGACGTAAGGCTATTCTACTGGCCTTTGACCATTCGGGCAGAGTTTTATGGCATCCAATTATAGAGGGCTTTGCATGCCACACTGTCCCTTTACGTGACATGTAAAGGTGCGTGTTACCCTGCTGTTATCATGGGTCTGCGTGCACTCACTTCCACGGAAATGTGCCATATGATTTCCTGGTCGTGCCCTGTGCTTTGGTTGGGATGTCCCCCCAGTTTCCCAACTTCCTACATGATGGATTAAAGCTCTTTGTTGGCCTTTTGGATCAGGTTATTAAGAACAGTGCAACATCCTGTGCTTTCTCTCGAATGATTTTGTGCAGGCGCCACATTATCCCACTTGCATGGTCAACTGTAACCCTTTTGGTTACAGCGAGCAGCGTCGCTTGTGCAGATGCTTCGGCCTCATCCAGCACAGCTGTGTGAACCGCTACTTCACGAGCGCTCAAGGGCTCTTGAACAGTGGAAAATCTGAAAAGGCTTGTTGTCAGTCTGGCCCTTTGTTGTTGCTGTTTTTGTTTTTATTGCTGTGGTATCCATGACGGTCACATGAACAGAGGGCCTGTTTCAGATGGTCTGCAGTGCCCTCACTGCTCCCAGCTGCACGTCATAATAGAGACTCTCCCCGGAATAGCCCACACGCTGAGGAATTCTTTCAGCATCTCGGGCCTCCAGACGTCTGGGTGTGCTTTTATCCTGTGTCCACACTGCTGTTTGGCCAGCATGCATCAACAACAACAGTGCCTGCATGCTGTTTGTATGTGTGCTGGGCGGGCGGGGGGGGGTACTTTGCAGTGTCACAGATACCCCTCCCTCTCTGAGCAAATTTTTGCCCTCTGACAGATGTCACACAGACATGAAAAAAAATTTTAAGAATTGGGCTTTGTTTTCGCACAGTTGTCATCGATGTCTATTTCCAGAATCTGTGACCAAGTTTCTCAGTGTCTGTGCCCTTAATTCCCCTACATCAGAAGGAATATGCAACAGATAAGACCTTTTTTAGTATTATAAATAAACATTCCTTCCTGTATAGCAACTACAACACTCAGAAGCCTGAGAGCCACCTGAAGACAGAAAGAATGGAAAAAGCTGAGAAGAATCGAGCCCCTTCTTCAATCTCTTGACACATTTTTCCTGAATGTTTCTCAGATCTGCTGTTACTCTGCCCTTTCTTCCAAACATCTTGCTGTAATCTGTCTTAGATTTAATTCAAAATTTTTACTATTTACAACACTGATATTCATTTACCTTTAGATTACTCCTTACATTGTATTCTAATCTTCAAGTTTTGTGATTTTAAGTTTGCTGCCTTAACGCTCATCTTTGTCCGTTGTCTGTTTTCCCTTTCAGATCGTCGCACAATGAGCTGGAGAAACACAGGTAAGGTGACATCTCAAGTTCTTTGACCTACTCGGTCTCTCATGTTTGCCTGATTGTGCGCATATCTTTACCCAAGCACCACTGAATTCCTAATTTATTAAGTGAAGGGATGCTAGCTGCAGGTAAACGTCAGATGTATTTCACTCAGTCAAAAGCACCAGATAAAATCAGAGGCCATCTGAGCCAGAGATTGATTCAATTGAACCCTTATGTCTGAAAAATGGACAATAAGCTGATTTCAAAGAGCACCTTCATGTTGATGAGGTCCGTCTCCATTTCATGGATGAACCTCTTTACCTTGTATGGAAGGGGAATCCTGTCAGTAATGTGATAATCCTGCCCAGACGGATGCTGTGAGCAGAGGCGGGGTGAATCTGGCCCTTGCCTGTCATTTCCCCAAACTGAGAAGGCCACAGATGGCACATCCTCACACACACACGCACACATACACAAGGTGATCCTGTTTTACAACTCCCAGCAAATACCTCAATGCAACTCAGAAACACATTTCTTTCCTTACCTCCCTTCGGAGCACAGCACTCAGCTTGTAGTGGTGTGATACCTTTTCTCATTAAAGGATGTCTGTTCTGACTTCATTAACAAGGGACGTGACTTCACAGATCTGAAGTGATTTCTTGTCAGGAGGCAAAACCCCTCAGTGAGAACAACAAAAACCTAGCAGAAGTAGAGAAAAATGCCTGGTAGAAGCAGCAAAACAGTTTTTTGTCCTTTTTTTGCATCAAGGTCATCTCAGCTGACTCTTTGAAAAAAAAAAAAAACTATCTACCCCAGAGGATTAAGGAAACAGCTGATGTGACTATCAGCATGTGAGCAGAGGCTGAGATGGGCGTGTTAGGCAGCATGTGCATTACACACTGTCCCCCTCATCGAGGGATTGGGGTTTGCCAGTCACATGTCTGGGACTGAGTAATGGATGTGTGTAGAGCAGAGAGAAACAAGTGAGGACATATTTCTCTCCTGACCTTACGCACGGAGGAGGCCCGGACTGATTACGCTGCAGGTGTTGAGACACAGCAGTTACCTCATGGACAGTGGTGGGGTGTGGTCGTTTACCGACGAAGTGACGTCCAGTCAAACTGACAAAAGCAAGTGCCAGTAAAGTGTTCCATAATCAGTTTACTCACTTCCCCTGTCATCACTATGGCCGCAAGTTTCTAAAAAAGCCTTTCAGTGTAGTGTCATCACTGTAATGTTAAAACGTGACTTCTCTCACTTATTTGATAATTAAAATTCTGCTTTAAAACTCTGCAAGTCCCTCTGGACTGTCCTTGGTGACAAGTGAAGCATTATTCTATATTTTCTTTTTCAGCAGCAACTGTTTTTTAAGAAGAAATTTCAACCTACTTATTTGTAATGACACACCCTGCAGTGAAAAGGTGTCACTGTGATTATCTGAGGCCACAAGTCCAGACAGGGAATCAGTATGCATTTTACTTGGACTTTACTCCCATATGCATAAGTTAAAGGTTGAAATCATGACTTCGGGCTTTAGCACAATCATCTACCGCGCTGGTGTATGTAGCATATATTTATCATACATGCAACAGTTGTTAACTAATCTGAAGGATATAATTCATTGTGGATAATTAACGAACAGAGAATTAATCAACAATTCTGACACTCATCTGGGCAATTAATCATTTTCAGACCAAATGTTTAATTGATAATAGAATAAACAATCAAGAAACACCCAAAGCAATAGTAATTTCCAGCCCTACTTGTGATAGGCTTTTTCAATGTTCATTTTCAGTGTTCATTGTTTGATCTCTTGTCTATCTGCTGCTGATTCATATGGAAACCAAAAGTCCTCAGCTGTCCTGTCCAACCAGTCTAAAGACCGTGCAACTAGTTTTGGGAATTCACTAAGGATTCTGCCCTTGTTTAATCAACATCACTAGCAGTATTGTCTCCTAAAAGTTTTGCCCGTCCTTCAGACATTCAAATACCACTCTAGGGAGGTGCTGCTTTGGGCCCTGACTCACTGTCGTTGTTTGTTCATATGTCTGTGTTTTTTGGTTCCCACTGATGTAGCACTGTGGGATCTTTCTACCATATGTTCATGAGGTAGACAAGGCGACTGATGAATTTCAGCTTTATGTCAGCTGTTAACTATTTACTGTTTACAGTCACAGAGTAATTAATTTAGATCATCAGCAATCAGGGCTACATACAGATGTATCTGTAATTTTTTGATACCGAAATTTCTTTGTGAACACCAAAGTAATACTTCATATTTCAATTCTTCAGTCTTGAAAAACGTAAAACAAATTTCCACAAAACCCCATTTTTCCATTTAAGAAAAGTAGCCTTTGCTAAAGGTTGTCTAAATACAAGTTACCATCCAAAGAGCTTTGGCCAAAAGATAGTTTCAAATAGTTGAAAATTGGAAAAGTCTGATTTAAATCAGCAACTATCTGATAACAAACAAGATTACAATTCTGACCAGACGCGCCGACTCGCTTTTTGAAAAAAAAACAACCAAAACTTCCCTGTGGGTACATTTTGGTACGTAACAAAAAAGTCATTGAGGTTTGACACCATGCCTCACTCGCACGTCATTTTAAACCACTATGTCGAAGTAAAATGCACCAGTGTTCAAATATGTTCCCAGCAAAATATTTCTATATCAGGTGGACATCAGGCTCACTGGCTGCTGCTGCTCAGAGATCTTATGCATGCTAGGTGTCTCTAGTGAAACCGACTTCGGGCTTGGCAGCACATTCAGGAGGAACCCTGCATATATTTGTGTCGTGTTATCTGAGTGAGACGTCTGCGTGGGTGCCAGCTCTGTTCCACAGGGTTGTCCGTCCTTACAGAACGTGCTTATCTGCTGCAGCCTGAGTGCAGCCGTGACAGCTCTGTATAGACCATCTCGAGGGTGACTCTGCAGGTTTTTCTTTCTGCTCTCATCATTGCCTTGGCACAGGACAGAGCTGCAGAGCATCAGTTTGACGTTTATGGGAAGCCAAATGCTACTGTGTGGTTGGTCTCTGATGGTATTGCTTCCTTCCCATTTCTGACTTCAGCTGCTCTTGATCACGCCTATGACGACTCGTCCATGCCGCAAGTTTCCTTTTCTAGCAACGCCAAGAAATTGTGAAACTGCAGACTCTTTGTTTCCCACATATCACTTATTTACAGGAAATCTGAGTCCAGTCTCGTAAGGCCGGGCAACTGGTACATTTGAGGTGCTTACCTCCGTTGAAAACAAGATTTACAGATCTATTTTTATCTCTGCAAACACAAGCACCACCCATGGACGCCAGGTGCTCTCAGTTCCATTTCTGAGATTACTCAGACTCTGCAGACTGATTTCAACAAACAATATTCTACTCTAGGCTATATAGCCTACTGCAGATGATGTGCAGCAACTTTCTGACACCTGTTGAACTACACTTAAGATTCAAATGCACTTCATGGACACAGGAGCAGGCTCTCAGTTTGCTAGAGTCTAATCTTCCCTCTAATTAAATTTACTCTCCCAGTGTCTTCTACTCCCAGCTGTGATGAATGGGTTATTTGGCTTTGAGGAACTCTTTCCCCTTGAGTGAAGCCTGTGTGTGTGTGTGTGTGTGTTGTATGCGTGTGTTTTTGTGTGTGTTTATGTGTGTGTCTGTGTGTGTGTGTGTCCCTGTGTGTGTCCCTGTGTGTGTGTGTTTGTGTGTGCGTGTGTATGTGTGTGTGTGTGTGTGCATGTGTATTTGTATGTGTCTGTGTATTTGTATATGTGTGTGTGTTTGTGCGTGTGTATGTGTTTGCGTGTGTGTGTGTGTGTCCCTGTGTATGTGTGTGTGTGTATGTGTGTGTGTGTGTGTGTGTGTGTGTGTGTGTGTGTGTGTGTGTGTGTGTGTGTGTGTGTGTGTCTATAGGCCGGGCTACACAGCAGCAGCACCTCACCAAGCTTTTGGCAGTCGGAGGACGAGCCGTCCACAGCTGAGTTACTTCACCTCTGCACCCTCTCTACTCTTTGTCTCTTTCTCCAGAGACCACATCTGTTTTTTCTTTTATCTGTTTTTCCCTTTCTCCTCACTCTTGCGCCCCCCCCCCCAAAAGTGTGTGAGTCAGCAGAAACCTGAGGCAGTGAGGAGGAGAAAGGCAGCGCTCCCTTCTCACAGTGGGCCTTTATCGTTCTTTACTGATCCTCCTGCCAAAACCCGTCTGTCCCCATTTCTACTCTTTAGAGGTGTAAATCTCCCTTTGTGACTGTCAGTTTATGTGGAGGAGTTTTGATTGACCTGTTAATCTGCATTTTAATGTGGACTGTAAACAGCACAGCCATTGCAAAGTCACATTATGTCAACATCCTGCTTTTATATATAGATCTTTTTTTTTAAGAGTTTAAATGCCATGTTTACCTCTTACAGGCTGCTTCATAAAAAAAGTGTTAAAAGTTTTGTTATTCCTTTCGAGTTTTGGTTTTAGTAAAGCATTCGTGTGCTCACATGATTGCACGTGGCTAACTTCCTCAATCCTCACACTGTCAGTTACATTCCTCACATGTGTGGTGACCTGGAGTGATTAGACAGGCATGGGCAGCTAAATAACCAGAGTAATTAATTATTAACTGTACATTGTCTCATCTTTAAGGCTCATATAAGCCATGTTGTAATTTACAGTAACATTTATACTCAACATCAGTGAAAGCTAACCTAATATTAGAGTTGACCTGGGTTGTGCCACATTGATAAAATCATTTATCATGGTAAAAGTGTAGTTATGTGAATACATGTAGGTCTGCAACTAATGATTACTAGTCCAAACCCAAAGATATTTAGTTTATTACTACATAAGAGAGAAAAATCATTTAATAATCGCAATTAAGAAGCTGGAACCAGAGAGCATTTGAAATTTTGTGCTTGAAAATTGTCTTAAACGATTAATTTATTATCAAAATAATTGCCAATTTAGTTTTATGCAGTTAACTGATTAACTGACTAATTGTTTCAGCTCTGTGTATACGTATTTTTTTGATAATTTTTCTAAAAATTTGATTGAAAAATTGCCGATAATAGCCAGATGGGAATGTCTGTGTGTGGCTGATCTAGTTAATAAACTGACCGTTTAGTCAGTTTGATATGAAAAACCTTTAACGCCAACACATTTACAATACAGCATAATTGCCATAAAGTAGTCCTGCTTTACATTTCAGTCATCGCCTGATATTTTAAGTCACACTGGCCAGCGTTAAGACCCAACCGTCCTGTAGCTTTGGGACAGTCTGGGTTGTAACTGCTGAAAAGGCTGTATGTGCACAAAGGACAAGAAACACGCTACAGCTGGAGGTCAGCAGCAGAGGTCACATGTGGAATTTCTCCATCCTGAGGTCACTGGGTGCTGAGAGGGACTAAAACTTCCTCAGGTCAAACCCGGCCATGGTTGTTGCATCTGTGGATGATGTGTCCGGGCTTTTTGTGCACTCACACAGAGATATTTGCGCGTGTGAATGCAACTGCCGTAGACCCACATTTAAGTGAGAACATTGCTGCTCCCTCGTAGGCACTGCTGCTGCTGCTGCTGCAGCCTAGACCACGTTTCTGTGTCAGCAAACTGCTGCAAAGCAGCTGATGCTCATAAAAACACCTAACGACACACTTTAACAAGGTGTTTGACCAGCCCCCCCCCCTTTTTTTTCTTTAAATTAAGAAGTGAAAAGGAGGAGAGCATGGAGGGAAGCGTGTTGACTAAACCATTCATGGTTGGGTCCTGGGCCCTGTACGCCTGAGGAGGAGGAGGAGGAGGAGGAGGAGGAGGAGAAGAAGGAGGAGGTGAAGACATTCTTGAGTGTTGTCGAAGGGAGGGATAGGAAGCAGCGTAGGACGTGGCTGCTCTGTGTGTCGAACAGGCAGCCTGAAATTCAGGTCAGCAGAGTATGCACACATACCCTGGAATGCAGAGTTAAGTAACAGCCGCGGTTTAGGCAGAAGAGTTCTGAGGGTGGAAGGGGGTCACGGAACTAGCAGACCGAGTATTACTAGAGTGCTCCACAGCCACATCCACGTTGTTTGGCGCTGCCTGTTTTGTTTTTGGCTTGTTACCCCTCAAATGACTGTCACAAGTTGCATAAGTCTACGGATTGTGAGTGGGTCAAACAAAAATTGCTCTCTTCCCCCCTCTTGTTTTATTGTAATAACTTTTGAGGAAATTGAAGACGGAGACTTTTACTGTGGTATGAAATGTTTCCTTTTCTGTTCGTCACCCCTCAACCCCTTCGAATTTATCCCCCGACCCTTTTAGGTGGGTGCAGATCCTCAAACCGATTACCCCACCTATCTGTTCTATAACCTCCTCTCAGAAGTAAACGGCCAAACTTTTACAGTCAACATGGAAGCCGGAATCTTTTCTCATTCCTTTGTTAATCATTGGCAAGGATTCATTATAAAACCAGAGCTCCTCGTGTCAAGGCAATGTGTTCATTTAGCTCGCTGAACTTGTCTCTGCTAGTCTGTCCAACATTTGTAGATGTACTTTTCAATGCACATATCGAAAGGTAACTAATGCCCAGGTCTGTCATTTGACTTGGTGTTGAAAAGAATCATAGATGCACTGGGAAGCCTTTCTATATTTTCCACCCCCCCCCCTTTCGCTCACACGCGCTCCTCTTTAAATTCTATTTGACATCTGTTTTTCTGTTAACACCACTGTAGGCTGGCTGTGCTGAGGAAGGGATTTTGTAATGATCCATGCTCGCACAGGGGATTGTTTCAGTGCACACAAAAAAGGAGCCTAATTATCAAGCATTCCCTAGCACACCCAGTGGAAATTCCAGTTTGTTTTGTGGGAATACTACTACTACGCGTGAACAACGAACTGCCTAATTCTTCAGTTTTCCTGTTGTTTAATTACCAGATAAGCATGCTCCTCTTTCGTCAGAGTAACTCTGCGAGTAGTGTAACTAGGTCCCTCCCTCTGCCTGCACTGCTCTTGTGGTGTGTGCGAGGTTCTGTTTTGCGTGTGAGAGCGGAGTCGTGTGAGAGCGGAGTCACGTGAGAGCGTGCTCCATGTCCCTGCCGTCAGGAGAATGTGTTTATGGGGGACTCGTATCCCTCCGTCTCACCTCGCAGTTGCCCCCGGACACAGTGGGTGGCTGTGGCGTCCTCGATGACAGAAACCAAACGCAGTTTGTCCCAGACGACTGACATTTTGTATCAATGTGATTAAAGCCTCTCGTGCCTCTCTTTGCCTCTCTGTGTGTCTGATGTCTCTCTGGTGCGTACAGTGTGGCAAACCACTCTGCAAGTTTCACATGAGCTGCTGTAACGCTGTCTTATTTTACTACCCACTTGTTTTTCAGAGACGGCACATCGGCTCTCTGTTAAATGTAAACATGTTCAGGGCAGGGCTGGAGGGTGACAGTGAGACTGATGAAGTGATCTGCTGAAAGATCTACTGTGTGTATTTTTGCAAGTGTGTGTGGGTGTGTGTGTGTGTGTCGTGTTTGTCGGCGGCCCCTGGGTAGGGCCCCTCACCACCTCAAACCTCCCTCCATCTGCCTCATACTCCCCAGAAACCTGCCAGCCAGATGTGGAGCCACTTCACTGGCAACCTCAGATTCCTCCACCTCACCATGGCGATCCACACTCACGCAACGCAGCCCCCACTTTCACTTCGTATAACAGACCTGCACTGTAAACACTGTAAAATGTTTTGTTATAGAATGATATATGTAACATTTGAAAGTCTAAATCCAGTCTTACAAAATAATATTGGCATTTTTTAGAGCCAGAAATAAACATTAAATGTAGTTCTAGTTTATTACATCTTCTTATTTATCTAGTTTCAGCTGTAATTCCTATCAGTCATGGTAAGACACTACACACCGAGTTAACTGCTGGCATCTAGAAACACTGTGACATCATTGAAACAAGTTTGATGAGGTGAAAAATACAAACATTCAAGTCAGGTAAGCCTATTTGGAAGGGAGAACAAAGGCAAATGGTTAAAGTATTACTCAGACTCCCTCCCTGTTTCAACCAAACCACTGTGCCACCCTGATTGCAGTTTTGTGTGTGAAACGGTGGGAAAACACAGTAGCCCAGTAGTTTTTGGGGTGTTTTTTTGCAACATTTTCTGTTTGTCCAGATCTCTGCAATGTAATTATTATTGATGAGAACGATGTATAAAACTGTAAAATATAAGATCCAATTGCAATCAGATGGAATTATCCTTTAAGCCCTTAAAAACACAGATTAAATCATCTTTAATTTAACAAAACCTCCAAATTATTACATTGCATTTTGAGATTAAGTCTTTGCGTTATTATGTATCCTCTATGCTGATGTGTTGCGGGCTCAGTTCAAAACAAAGACAGAGGCCCTGGTATTGCATTTACTTTTCCTCAAACCCAACAGGGAGCAAAATGAGTCAGCTCCAGCAGCGAGGGGTAACATTGCAGCGGTGTCTCCTGATGACCTTTGACCTTAGTTTAGCAGGCTTGGCTCTGTGCCAGACAAGCCACTCAGTCCTGTGCATATGGGTTGAGGAATGCGCTGGGCTGCAGCAAGCTCATTAAACAGTGCAGTGAGTGAAGGCCTGTTGTTTGAACTGGCTCGCCTTCTCAGGCCCTGCAGCACTTTGTGTGCTGATAGATCCATGATCCCAGAGTGCTGGATAGCTGTAGGACACACTAATGTCACCAGAGGAGTGTTTGTGTGTATGAACCATTATGCGTGTGAGGACACTGTAAAACCGGTCATCCATATCCTTCAGCATGCATCCGTCAGACATAAACAGGCTGCTGTAGATAAACTGCTCGCCTGTGACTCGGGCAGCAAAACAAGATATTTCATGGTTGTTCTCCTTCCAAGTCCCGAAGTGGGTGCTGGTCTGTACCCACTAACCTTCTAGCATAAGTCAGCAGTTTAAATAGCTTGTTCCAGTTTCAGCAGCATGCAGCTTTCTGAGCAAGGGTTCCTTTTCTTTTCTCCTCCGTCTTTTGCTTTGGTTTGGCACTGAGCCCCTGACAGAGGGGGGAAGAGAGGGGCGGGGGATCGGACACAAATCATCCCGTGGTACTCGGCACGTGAGAACGGTCAGGTGGTCATTTCCCTGTAGACATGACTCCAAATCAAATTGCAGATTTACTATTAAATCCTCCTCTAGTCCATTTTCTTTTCACAGTTTTAGCAATTTTAATTTTCAGAAGTGGTTTAATTTTCAAATGCTGTTGTTAGCATAATATAGCTGTTATGCATGCACTGTAAAATGAAGCCTTAACTTTTGCGCTATGTTTGCATTTGCTCGCACTGAAACCATAAATCTGCCTTAACCCTTTCGTGACAACATGCCCCTAGTCTCACAGTGTGACACTTTTCATGACTGGAATATTAGAGACGGACCTATTTTCAGCACAGACAAATTGGAAAAGTTAATGTGATTCAGAAACATGCGAACCGTCTGCTCTCTGTCAGCATTCATGTTTGTCTGGTGCAGCACTCTGTATGGCTGTTTGAGGCAATCTGATAAACATTGCGTGACCAGGGCTTGGTTTAGGAATAACAAATGTGAGTGAGGGAGGGTCCTAACTCCAAATCAGCTGTGCGCTCTTGAAGAAAAATAGCCAGTGTGTCTCGCGGCGGGGGAACACGTGCTGCTGGGAGGGAGCTGTCAGGGACACACTGCCAGGTTTAACCAGGTCATGTCTTATCAATATGCACCATAAACGTGAAGCTTTTCTTAGGAGTCATAATAAGGGTGGAAAAGAAGGAAGACGCATGTCATTTAGTGCACGACGCACGGCCAGAAAGGCTCCGCCCAGATCCTATTGGACTCTAAATGGGCAGAGCTCGTTTGATGTGAAGACAAGGACTAGAGAGAAATGTGCCGCTGAAGAAGTGGTATTTCTTTTTTAATACTATATTTTTTTTGTTAATTTTTGTCAGGCATGTATATAAAATATCACTTTATCATATCATATCATATCATATCATATCATATCATATCATATCATATCATATCATCATTATCATATACTTGATTGATAAGTTGTCTGCTCTTGGTTTAGGGTGCAATTAAAGGAAGCAGTATATCTGAGGAGTGGAGACATTCATTTTCATTTTTTTTTTATGTGGTAAGAGCAATGATTAAAATGCATCTGTGCATGTTTCTGCATACCAGCTAAAATATGTGGTGAGCATACAGGTGGGGCCTGTGATGAAAAGTCAGTAAAAATGTAAGAGTTCTCTTGGGGGGGAAAGGTGGGTAGTCAGGAAAGTATTCGGGGAACGCCTTGTTTTTGTTTTTCATTACAAGGAGGACGGGGGGGATGCAAGATGGTTGCCCATTGGCTCAAGTTACCCTTTGAATGATGTGCCTGGTGCAGCTGAGCACACTGCACTCAAAGAGCCCTTTTTTCAAACCAAGAGAAAGTCTTCCACTAGCTCGGACTCCACTCCCTTCGAAAAAAAACACCCCTCTCCCCCCTCTGCTGCAGACCCCCAGCTCCTTCCTGCCCGCTTCCCCTGGCTGGACTCCAAGTGCTTCATGTGGCTGGGGCAGGTTGGAGGTAGGCCCCCACCCCTGTCCTCAGAAGACACTTGTTTTCCAGTGGGATGAAGGGTGTGTTGGTGTTGGCAGGGTGGAGCAGAGGGGTGGAGGGGTTCAGCGGATGGGGGAGGGAGGACAGCAGAACTGCCCCCTGGGAGAGGAGGAAATAAAAGAACGAGTGCACTTTCACACGCCCTTTTTTTGGGAACGCCTGTATGCACCTGTAGAGAGGTAGAGATGGTTTTGATGGTATTTTTGGTATAAAAGCAGGTGTGTGTTTATTGCTACAATCAAGTCCCTAAAAATGAAAGATGCATATATATTTTAGGACTTTGGTTTATTATGTTTTGTCCTTGAGTCTCTCTTATTGCCCACAGGCTGTCTCTGGCTGACTTTTAAATGAAACAGACTGCACTAGTGAGAGGGTCTTGCTTAATGTGAAAAACACAGGTGACGCCCTTCCTGAAAAAAAAAAAAAAAAAAAAAAACAGGGAACAGACTGTGTACATGTGTAAAGTGTGTGTTCTTGTGCATTAGCTTTGGTCCCCTGTGTGCTCGTGCTCGGTTCAGCATCTGGCCCCAGAGGGCTTCATTTCTCTGATTAGGTTTATTGTGGTTGCAGCGATGGCCAGTGGAGACCTTGCATTGTTGGAGTTTGTTTACCGTTCAGCCGGAGTTAGCCAAAGGAGCGGGAGAAAAAAGGGGGAAGGCCTGCTCAGAACAAAGAAACGGTTCATGGACTAGCTTGACTAATGGAGGATTGGAAGGTCTTTATGAACAAATTTGAATGGACGAAGGACAGAGAGGGGAGGTAATCTGCTGATAAAAATGTTGTGAATAAAAAGCATTCCTTTGAAATAATTTACAATATCCATACAAATTCCCTCAGAGAGTAACTTTGCCCTGTTGTCTTTATCACTGAATCAAACTTCCAAATGTTACATCCAGTGAGTGTTTACTTGTCAATCCAGGGTCGTTGTCCCACAGAGCTTTGGCAGGGACGCAGTGTTTTCTGAGGTCACTATTTGCGTCTTCAGTTCAACCATCAGAATCATCAGAACAGATGAGAATCTTCTCATGGCCGTCACTCTGGTCAGTAATGATTTTTGCACCTGGTGACCGAGTTTGGTTTAAGGCCGTGCCCCCAGTTTTAGAGCACAGGATAGGTTCCATTTTGTGCATCAACCAAAAACAAAATTTATCAAATTGTCAACCGAGCTTGACAATGGTAATGCACCACTGAGGTCAGCATGTTGCAGGTTTTTTTGCATACGCATGATTAACAGTGAGTAGTTTGTTTGTGCAAAGCATGTATGCAAATACTTGCATTGCATTTTGTGCAAAATTTACCAAATTTAGTCACACAATCATGTGCTTGTGTGTTTGCAGACGTGCCAAACTACGGCTGTACTTGGAGCAGTTGAAGAAGCTTGTGCCGTTGGGTCCAGACAGCACAAGACACACCACACTGAGCTTGCTGAAAAGGGCCAAGTTGCACATCAAGGTACCAAATAAAACATCCTATGAATGAAATGTAACACTTCGGACAGTCTGTGTCCATGACGCGTTTGCTTCTGTTTGCATCTGTTCGATAAGTCAGCCTTTCGTGACCGTCAATCAACTGAAAATTGACAACAGTTTTACCATTGACTATTTTATTATTAGTTTTCCTACATTTTAAAATTAAACAATTGATTTCTAAAAATCTGAAAGATTAGTCATTGATGAAAATAATCATTACTTGCAGTCCTAGTCAAGGCTAAAACTGAATGAAA
Organism: Istiophorus platypterus; assembly: GCA_016859345.1. Classification (NCBI taxonomy): domain Eukaryota; kingdom Metazoa; phylum Chordata; class Actinopteri; order Istiophoriformes; family Istiophoridae; genus Istiophorus; species Istiophorus platypterus. The sequence goes on along the minus strand of CM029114.1, from coordinate 11,444,301 downwards.
TTCTCCTTGAAAAGTCTAGTTTGTCCTCTTCCCCAGCTTTATGAGCACCAAACTCATGCTCTATTTCTCCCATTTCTTCTAGCTGTTTGGTTTTCTCCCTTGCCTTCTTTGAGTGGTATATTGTTTTCTAATCTCTCAATCAGAGCTGTTCAGGGACTGCCAGAAAAAATTGCTCCCAAGGCTGAAAGGGATAAAAACCCTTAACAAATGAGTCAACAACGTATGGGACATCTGGTGGCTGATCTTTAGATATGTGAAAAGAGATAATTGGATGTTTGGTTTGCTTAAGGCTAACTCCTCCTGCATGCTTCATTAACAGTTTCAGCCCACACACACGAGTGGTATAAAAATGACTCGATTAAAGTGTGTTGCCGGACCAATGACAGAAGAGGCCTTGTAGAACTTCTGTGCTTGCAGAATATCATTGGATTCTTAATCTTGCCATGTAGAGGATGAGCTGTAACTTTGAGTTAAGTTTAGGACATGCTGCAATGATCATGCTGTTTACAAGTAGCAACACTGTGGTTGGTGGAAAATCCAGACATAGCGAGTTTTAACCCTTCATTTCCTGTTTATCGTGCATGTCCTCTCTGCTGAGACGATCTGTGCAATTTCTCGTCATTGTGTTGTGTTTTCTCATATCACAACAGGACAACATATTTTATACTTTGCTTTGATTCACCTCCGAAAACTTTCAGATTCAAAGATGTCTAAGATCTAATCCCAGAGTGAGTCAAACCTTTACAAGAGTTCACATTTATTTTTAATTTCTGACCCACAAACCTCACACAGTCACTAGGCCACTTCCCTGTTACATGTTGAAACATTAAATACACTCTTTTGGGACTTCTGTAGAGGTCTGAGTCGCAGTAGATGATGGAAAACAAAACTTGTTTCGTAATCTTTCACAATTATTTGTGATTATATCAGTAACAGCTTCTGTATGACATGATGTCAATCGATATGGTAGCAAAATTAGACCACAATAACACGAATTCTGAAATAATATGGTGATCACAATAGAAAGGACATTTTATACTTCTGTTACATATTGTACTTCTTTTTTTTATCAGCCTAAAAACTTTAGAAATATTCATTTTTTTGTGTGAAGACAAAATATGAAAAGGCCATGCAACAGAAACATCAGACTTTCTTTACAACACTGGACATGCTGAGAAAATGTTTGTGGTATATTATCAGTCTCTACAATCTACTGCATTTTTACTATCTTTTCTTAAGTAGTATGACTGTCAAATGCTGGAAAATATTAAACTTATGTGTGTAGGATTTTTTTTTGAACCACGTTTGTGGTCCCTCACAATAAGTTTTGGTTTCCTACAGCAAGGTCCCTTAAAATGCAAAGTGAGGTAAATAAGCAATCATCATACAGTATTCAGGTAAACAGTCAAAAGAGAGAGTGAATATGGACGTGTTTGCGTCCAGTGGACACTATCATTGATTGCTGTTATGTATGTGTCTCTGCAGAAGCTGGAGGAGCAGGACAGGAAGGCTTTGAATGTGAAGGAGCAGCTGCAGAGAGAGCACCGCTACCTCAAACGCCGTCTGGAGCAGCTTTCTGTGTCAGGATCCGTTGAGCGCATCCGCACTGACAGCATGGGCTCCACCATCTCCACCGACTCTGAGCAAGGTGCGCTGGCTTTCAGAAGTAAAGCAGTGGTACTAAGTCAAGCGTCAACCCACCGGAGAACCTTGTTTGTTCCGAATGTGGTAGTAAAATGCAGCATGTTCAGTTTTCGGTTTCAGAATTTGAGTCCTACTACAGCAATGACAAGCACTAACAGGGTAACTTTCTGCATAAAGACATATATTCTAAAACTAAGAACTGACATTAAAAGTAGTTCTACAGATCCCACTTCACTCGTAATTTCTTTCGAATGTGCAGCTCTACTGTACCACATGGACAGTTCTGGGCTTTTTGTGGCCGAGGAGTCTTTTTAACTATGTCATTAATGTAAAAAAAAAATGTAGATCACCTCCACATTTGATGAAATCGGTAACAACCAAGGTATGGCTCAGACAGGTCTTGGCACATTCACTATGTACCTTAAAGCTATATCTGTGTGCAAATAACTTCTCAACAACTCTACTGGTGCTTTCATCCACATGGCTACTCAGTCAGAGCTGTTTGGTTGTTTGCATTCTTCTCGTTGTACACTGATAAACTCTGTGATCCTAGCGAAAAAGCCACATGATTATTAGCCCCAGCCTTGTTTGCAGGTGATGTCCCGAGGTCAAAGGTTAATACCTCAGATTACAGATAAAGAATTCTAACTCTCCTCTTTAGCTACCAACGGTGGGGGATTTCTTGTTAGCGTAGCCTCCAAAGGTCAACAGCTTTGTCATGTGCAGAGATAACATAAATACAAACAGTAATCTGTTACTTCTCTCCACTACTGCTGGCTCTATTTGAATACCATTATCCTGAAGCCAAAGCCAAACTCCTGAGACTTAAGTCATCAGTGTACATTGTCAGAAGGGCTTTACAGATGGTCAAACAGTGTCTGATTACAGACTCCACTGAAATGCTTGATTCAGAACATTTTACTGTGCATTTACCAATTCTGGATCAGGTAAACACACATGCAGTTGTTTATCACTGGATGGGGATTAGCTGTGGGAGCACAAAGATCTGCCTGTTTGCCCAGAGTTCATGGCTGACTAAATCCGGGGTTTAATCCAAAGACGCAGCAGGCTCCCTAATAAATATGCCCACATTTGGGTGGAAGTAAACAGTTTTCATCTCTCTTGCTCTGTTTTTCAACAAAACTCTAAATAACCTTGTGTATTTTATTTTCTTTTTTTTCCCACACAGAGGTGGACATCGAAGGCATGGAGTTCACCCCCGGCGAGGTGGACAGCGTGGACAGCATCAGTGACGGCGAGGAGGAGGACCACTACAGCCTCCAGAGCAGCTCCAGCGACACCAGCTACACAACTACACATTCCCACAGACTGCAGCCACACCACTGTTAGACGCCACGTGACTATCCGTCTCCCAACCAGCTTCCTCGCCCGCGCTTCCCCGCCCTCGCCCTACCTTCCCCGACCGTTCGCTATCGCCAGCGCCGCCCACTACCTACAGCTGACCGGTCCACAGTGGCGGTAAACCCACCCTGAAACAGTTCCTCCTTTCCTGGCCCTGGGTCTCCAGGAAGCACATGGGGCTGAAATGCCACTCAAGCCTTCCCGACCCCCCTGACCACTGACCCTACCTCACCCTACTGTATCCTGCCTGACCCTGCCCCTCCTGACACGCCCTGCCCGTCTAACTGCCCTCACAACCCCTACCTAGTGCCGCAGGCTCAGAGAGAGCAGAGCAGAGTTTGTGGTTTTTCCCGGGGACTTCTGTGGTGTGGTGAACAGCTTTGACTCGTTAATCAAGATTTTGTAATGCGTGTGTTTTTTTTCTGTGTGTGTGTGTGTGTGTGTGTGTGTGTGTGTGTGTGTGTGTGTGTGTGTGTGTGTGTGATGTCTGTCTGTGTGTGTGTGTGCAGGAGAGAAAAAAACAAGCAAGGGAGTTCGAGAAAGGTCAAAAACAAAATATAAGCTTCATGCCATCTTCATGTGGCAATAATACACAGACAATGCTTTGTGCTAAGTCTGTGATATTAAAGGTAAAGCACTTCTGTTGGTTCCAAAATATATGCATCATTGGGACCTTGAAAATTATCCTGAACATACAGTATCTTCCTTTTTACACAATAAGATTTATAGGAGTAGCTATTGCAGATTTATACTTGTTCCTTGGAACGTATACATGCTGAAAAAGGGTCAAAGCTTAAAGGAGTACTTTGACATTTTGGGGATCTCGCTTATTCTTTTTCTTGCCGAGAGTTAGATGAGAAGATTGCTATCACTCCCACCTCTGTCTGTTCAGTATGAAGCTGGAGAAAGCCGCCCGTTAGTGTAGCTTAGCGTAAAGACTTTGAAGGGAAAACAGATAGTTTGTTTGAAGCTAAGCACTAGCTACCAGCACTTCTGAAGCTCACTATATGGCACCTTATATCTTGTTTGTTTAATCCATGTCAGAGCTCAAGTGTAAAACTCTTTAAGTGGCTTCTGTTTAACAGGGGGGTTATGTGGAAGATCTGGGCCAAGAAATAGTCAGGCCCGTGACCCCCCCACCGAGAAACTTCAGCTCGACATTTTTATACTTAGCTTTTTGTACTGAATAAACAAGCAAGATATGATGTGGAAGTGCTTGTAATCGGATTTTTTAGCTGTGGAGAGAACAATGTGAGCTATTTCCAGTCTTTATGCGACGCTAAGATAAACTGCTGGGGCATGTAAATTCTATTAAAATGAGAGTGGCATCAACCCCATCTGACTGTTGGCAAGAAAACAAATAAGCGTATTTCCCAAAAATTTGGAATTATTCATTTCAATTTTCCACTTTCTAGCACACTGTCTATGCTTTGCAGTGCGTCTGCAACCGTGTCACCTAAGACAGGACTTTTTTTTTCCCAATAGCTACTTTTTAAATAATTGAATCTTCATAAACAAATCTGACCAGTTTTTGGCTAAAGACAAACTGAAAAAGTTACAGAGCTGTAGCAGAGAAGAAAGAATGTAAATAGATGTACAGTTACTGTCCAAACCTTCATGTCTCCCTCTGGTTGGGTTGCCTAACCACTATTCCACACTACTGACCACTACACTATACCACCCTATGGTGTGGATGGACTACTATGTCAAGAAAAAAAAAAAGGAGCAGCCTCAAAGCTAAAACTCTATTCCTTAAAGATTGATCTAAATCTTGTGTCTCAGTAGCTAATTGATGTAGCAATAAATACAAGAGGTGGGTGCTTCCTCGGAGTGTTTCGATGACTCTGGCGGACCATGATGTGTTACGGGAGACTTTTTCCTTTTCCCTTTTTACCCTGTAGATGGCAAGCGGGCGATTACAGAGAACGGACCTGCAGTAAAAGGGTCAGCCTCCCTTTTTCTTGGTCACTAATGGATCCTTCTCGTTTTCACGGCACCATCTACCCAAAATTTGAATTCCTCTACAGCACTGTTACTTTTTCGAGCAGTGTTTGATGTATGGCTGGATTTTTTGTTTTTGTTGTAGTTGTCGTTGTTCTGATTAACAAGTCAAAGCTGTAAATGTGGAAAAGAAAAAATAATTAAAAGAAAAAAGGGCCAGCTCTAATGATTTGTTCTCTGTTGAGGCGCTCATTTTAGCTAACTTAGAAAACTAATCACATTCAGTTGAACTTTTAATTTCTATGATTTAAGAAAAAGAAACTAATGATCTTATTTTCTCTCTCTGCTAAATGTAACCTATATCTGGAGCTTCTGGGCACTGCTGAAGACCAACGTAGATGAAATTCTTCTCTGACGTCTATAACTTATGCACAATAGTCAATGTTGACAGAGGAGACGCTTCTGTTGCTCTCTGACCATTTTAGAAATCATTAGGCCTCAGTCTCTGGCAGTCTTTAGAGCTTGGTGTCTCGACACGTCAAAAACGAAAAAGGGCCGATCCACCATGGCAGGTCTGACCAAAAAAACAAAAAAACAAACAAACAAAAAAAACTACAAAAGACTCAGAAAGAAAACAAAAAAACTTGCATACAAAAGGAGCTACTTGTCACTTCAAGTGAAATTAGCCAGTGTAGTCTATATTTCTTGTATTAAATTTTGTATTATATTTTCCTAAATGTTCTCTTGTAATGAAAAGACAAAAAAGAGTGATTATATCTATCTATATATAAATATATATGTGTGTGAGAGAGAGAGAGAGAGAGATAGACAGACAGGAGGCCAGGCTTGTTGAAGGGAGAATGGGGGCAGGGAACTGATACACTGGCCCCTCTCCCTTTGGTGACTCTCCTGCTGTCATTCTGTGCCTTGGTGAGCCTTCAACCTCCTCCTCCTCCTCCTCCTCCTCCTCCTCCTCCTCCTCCTCCTCCTCCCCCTCCCACCTCCCTTAACCTGCAGTCCCTGCTCAGGTCGCAATCCCCCTTTTCTCTTTAATCTCATCCTCCCTCTTCCTCTTCTCCTCCGGCGGGGGCTGAAAACTTCGATTTCAACCCCCCACCAATGCCAAAACTCTTCCATGAGCAAGGGGCACGCGAAGAGAAGACCTCTTTATGAATAAAGAAAAAAAAGAAAAAGAGAAATGCCCCTTTGGTCTCTACTGAGAAGCCGCTGTTGTACTACACCCTGTCCAGGCACTTCTGACCCTCTTGACGCCCAAGCATCTGCCAGTGCCACCTCTGTCACGGGAAAAAAAAAAAAAACAAAACAAAGAAAAAAAAACACATACACAAACACACACTGGTTAACTCCCATGGCAGCTTCCAGTCACCCCGAATGGTCACCGATGGGGTTCAAAACCTTTGGGCTTGAAGCGTGTTTATCTTTTTTTTTTTCTTTTTTTTTGTCATTTTACTGTTATTGTATGTTGACTATGTGTTTGTTCAGTGGGAGTCACTGGGAGGGGAGCGATAAAAGAATAATCCAATCGATGGCAGCTTAAGGTGTTATCCTCTGCGCTCCCAGTGGTCCATCCCAAAAAAATAGTGTTACCCATTGATCAGGGGACCTCTTGAGACACAGCAATATTACCATCTTGTGCTTTCTGAGGGAGGGTGAGCGGGCAGAGTTTCTAAGACAAGCAAGTGGTTTTGCTTTCGACTCTGTGGTGCATTTTTTTTTTGGTGATCAACTCTTTTATTTTGTTTTGATGAATTTTACCTCCTATCTGCACTCTCTCTCCATACACTGCAGGAGGAAAAAAATTTTAACTAGAGATGATTAAAAACTCTTTTGGAAACTTTTTTTTTTTTTGTCATCAAGAGTTTACATTCACCATAAAAGGATTTGTACATGACAAGTTTGTAGCAAAAATGTCCTTTTTCAGTTTGTCGTTCAAATGAAAAACTGAGTAAACCATATTAATGGCATAAGATTATTCTCTTGCACAGAACCTCCCAGTAAGAAACACGACAGAAAAAGACGGAGTGAATGGGATGAGCTGAGGGCCAGATATGAGATTATCATTTTTCAGTGGCATCAACAAATGCACATAGCACACACTCAGCATGAGTGGTTTTTAAGCAGTTGACTGGACTTGGTAACATTTTGTTTGAATGCTGGACGGATAGTGTTTTTGAAAATTCTTTCAATGATGTGCCTTGGAAAATCTTATTTTCTTAAAAAAAAAAAAAAAAGCAGAGATTGTACCAATTAACGAAGACTGTTAAATCAGTCACAGTTGCTCTTATTTTTAACCCCTCGGAGAGGCAGCAGGAGATGTTACAGCTTCCTTTCTCATTGCAAAAAAAAGGTAAACAATAGTTTAAAGGGCTCTTTGTTGAACTCCTATTAAAAAAAAGCATCGTAAGAGTCATCAGAGAGACAGGGGCTCAGTTTAAAAAAAAACTGTGGACTTCAGAGCAACTGCAGACACGGTTTGATATTTGCTTTCATATTGCTGTTGCACAGAGATTTACTTCAGTGTGTTGGGTTTTCTAAGAGCACAAAAGCACAGTGTGATGTGTGGGGAAATCAGCAGGCAGAGTGATGGAGAGAGGGTGGGTGGGTGGCTTGTGGGATGAAATCGGGGTGAAGCACTAGACCAAGAACCGTCTGCGCGGAGAGCAGGGTCAAGGCAGACAAGCGTGTGCTCAGAGAGGACACCCTCCTGTCGCAGAGCCTGCTGAGTAATGGTGCTTATAAAATCGACGCAAATTCCATGAAAATTTTTATTCCTGCCAAATAAATAGTCACTTTTAAATCTTCCGTGATGAATGATTAGTGAGAGTATATGTAATTCCAGCAGAATAGCTTTAACTACCTGTAGGCTTTAGGTCAGCTTTCCGCTTCCTGAACCCCAGCCTTTATGTCTTTTCCTCTTACTTCGCATCCTTATGTACCGGGTGACGCTCCAGAGTAGGGAGTGCTCCACGATGGGTGTCACACCAACATTATGGTTCATTTTTGTTGTTTCCCGCTGTAGAAGAGGGAGAGCTGGCTGGGATTTAAGTTGAGAGGAGGATGGTGGGGATTTTGTTTGTGCTGACACACTGTGCAGAGTAGGGAGAGTTCTGTGCCAGAGACCTGTGAATATGTTCCTTTTTAGCAGATGTGTAATATGCATTCAGAAGATGTTATATAAGTTCCTTTTTTTTTGTGTGTGTACACGAGTACCTGGTGCTGGCTACATTTAGCAAACACTTGAAGGTATTCTGTATTCTCTCATTGTAATATAATTAAAATTGTTTTATACATAAAGCTGTCACAGCCTCATTAATGCTTGTAAAATGACTTATGCTACACTGGAACAACACGCTGCTTACTGTGGGGGGAAAAACAGCACTTTGACAACATTCAACTGCCAAAACCAATACAGCAGGAATATGCAGATAAATATGCTCAAATGTTATGGGGCTTCCTGTTTGGTTTGTGCAGCTGTGAAACTGTGATCTGTCTACTGGAATATTCACTGGTTTGTAAAGATCAGAGTTCATCTTTTGTCACTGTGAAGCACAGAGAAGTTAACCAAAGAATTCAAAAAAGAGGCAAAATTAAAACAGTAACTTATCAAATTTTATTAAAGCTCAATTTGACAAAGAGAAAAAAAATTAGACAACAGACAAACACTGCGCTTAAAAATTGCAGAAACTGGTTGAAAATGAAAGTCCAAAAGATTCTTTTTCACATATTTTTGGACATCTTACTACCTGTTGGAAATAAATCTACACAAACACAATATTACAAATGCTTAACATTAAATAATCTTTCAAAATACATCACATGAATTATTTCTTAACTACAATTCAAGTCTCGCAGCAGAAATATCAGCAGTCAATTCCGTCTAAAACGGAATGCAATCGATGAAAAGTATATGATCATCTTCATTACCAGTTTAGCTTCATGTCAACAGGCAGACTGAAATGATCTATTCTCACTAATGCGCTTCAGTCACAGATAAAGGCTAATCACACTGCATAATGAATCTGCATGATTATGAGGAAGCTGTTCATTCTTTCTTTTTTGATGTAAGTCACTTTGGTATCATGTGATTGTCAGTGCTCTGGTGCAAGCTGTGCTGGCAGTGACTTACCAGCAGCAGTAAGCTAAACTTTCTATTTATGTGTGCAGTTTACAGAACACATTGTGTGCTGGCTCTAGTAACACATACTGAGTGCTACAGTCGCAAACCCAGAAAATGTCAAACAAGGAAGAAATCCTAAGGAAAGAAACTATTTTACAAAATAGTTACTGTATAAATAACATCTATGTGCATATTAAAATTAAAATCATTAAAATGTTAGTTATTTCTTGCTCTAGTAAAATTAAAACTAGGCAGTCACAGTATTATGATTTGGTATAATGTGAACTTTAGGCTGGACCATAACCTAAAGCATAATAATAATATGAAATGTTTTTGAATTGTGGATGAGTGATTGATAAACTGGTGAAATCCACAATCCAAAGTGTCAAACCGTATGAAGAATTTTAACATTGTGCAGGAAATGCAAAATATAAAGAAGATCATAGACACTGTTTATCAATATATAAGTATTCAATGGTCTTCCACAGTAGAGTACAGTAAAGTATTAAGTATGTGGCCTAGACACATTGGCCTAACTTTGCATTTACACTGAAGTAGTTATAGCAATAAAAAGGAGCTGCTGGTCTGAGAGCTTATACAAAGGCAGTAGGTTTTATACAAAGGCTAAAGACCTGACAAGGTTTAATTGTAGAGAACAGAGCTAATCTGACAGTAGTCGGCTCATATGATAGAAAAACAGCGATCGCTGAGATCTAAGCAAAACCTCAGTCTGAGACGATCAAGATGATCAAAAAGGCCTCGTGTTGAGTTCAAGTCACCTGTGCAGTGCTTCGTGCGCTGTCCTGTCAGATGTACTGCTGGGGTTTCTGTGGGGCAGTAGCAGCGGAAGCCAGGTTCTTTGCTGCTTCTTTGGCCTTCCCTGATGCGTCCTTCACTGTGTCCCTGAGCAGCCACTGGGGTGTCTCTCCTGGAAGACCAGAGAGAGTCCAGAAAGGGGCAAACAGAAAATGAGGACAACAATGCAACATGTCTTCCTGAGCGGTTTTCAGACACAGAATACATAACATTGCTGGCTTAATCAAGCTGTTGAAGTGGTGCCATTTTTGACATATTTGACTTTTACATAAATGTTGCTAATAGCAGCAGCGGAGATCCGAGTATCATAATGATATGAAGGAAGAAGTTTCCTGTTCTCTATCAGGATGCATCGGTGATGGATTTCAAAACATATTTTGCTGTTGAAGCCTTAACTAGTGATCCTCATGACCACCAGGAACATTTCGCCCCCTGTTCTCTGCTGAAGAACGTTCTGACCAGTTTCATAATTAATCAGATAGAGAATTCACCTCACTATTTCATAGTGCCTGACAATGGAAACGAAAATGACAAGATGTTAAGATAGAACTTATTGTACATCTTGTATTTTTCTTGATATTCATTTCTTCCTTGATGCAACTGACATGAAAGATAGTTCAAAATATAGGGAGGGAGGAAACTGATCTGATCTGATTATTACTGTGGTTGTACAGGAGTTTTCCTAACCTCTTATGCTCCAGTCACACTGTGAGGAGTAAATATTTTTTAATGAGACGTGAGAAGATTCTCTCTAAAATAAAAAAATCATCTCATTCACAGTGGTTTATGACTCATAGAACTGATTCTATTTTCTGGAGGAGGTGATACTTGCGAAATGTATCATAGTGACCGTAATCTGTGAATGCGAGTTTCTCTCCATGTATTTAAACTCGTGCCTCTTTGCTGCAGCTTTACATTAATCTGATAGGTTTCAATTCAAACTTGTGCCGTGTTGAAAGTTTCTGGAAATGTTATTAGGTCTGACCTAGTAAGACTGAACTCGTGGCTATAGAAGACTTGGCCACAAGGGTGGAACGGTGACCAAACTTTAATAATTTTAGAACTTATATTTTGAAAAAGTCTTAAAAGTTAGAACAACCATATTTGTGTGCTACAGAGTCTATTTGTGTCTGACCTCTCTGTTAACCCTCGAACACAAAGCACCTCATGTGATAATGACAACCTGAGCCATGATACAACAGAGCAGTTTTCCTAAAGTGCTAGAAAGAGAGAGAGAGAGATGGATGTGACGAGCTGTTTCCTTCACTCTCACACGCTTATATACAAAGATATTGTGTTTTTAAGTGTTTTTCTTGGGAGGGCGGCTCCAGGCTGGAAGAGGGAGAAACCTCCTTACATTTTGGGATGCTGATAATAACTAGAGGGAGTGGATGTTTTGGGAATTCACAGGGGCCGAAAAACAAAGCAAACAAATGCTTTAGCTGCTTACACAGTTGATTTCTACATATAAAGTTTGAAACAACAAAAATCTCCTGGTCACCATGCATGCTTTAGTGGAAGCTGACGTCTGTCCTGACTAAAATAACATCAGCTGAGAGTTGGAAGTACAAGCTGGAGATTTTTAACTGTCAAACTGGTTTAAACATGTTTCCATTTCCTCACTCGAGTTGTTTTCTTGCACATATTTTCTTCACTGGCCGTGTCACCGGGTCTAGTGCAGCAGTTCCACCGACACTTGTTGATAGTGAGAGACAACTAGTTTTGAATTCACCGCTTGTCTGAAAGCACCTTTAAAGTCAGTTCAAGTCTACTAACAGGTACTTTCATTATATCAGAAAAAATCCAAGCGTTCCCATAGTCTATGTGCTGCTACAGTTACCAACAGCTGCTAAAGTGACTGTGTTAATGGTGTTTCAGGTATTTTTTTTTTTTCATCTGGAGGAAATGTCTTAATACACACATGTTGCGGCCTTACAAATAAGTTGGGACATGTCCCCCTGTTTGCCCATCTCTGTACTGTGGCATCTTTGGTAAATTCTCAGACTTCTCTCTCAATGAGCTGCTGGGAATCATGAGCTGAAACACAAATACACTTTCTGTCTTTACCATGTTAACTTCCTAATAAAATCAAGGTTTGATTGTGGGGCAGATCTGTTGCATTGGCTGGATGTTGACAAAAACTCTGGCATGAACTTGAGAGGCAGACTGAGCATTCAGAGGGGAAGCCAGACACTGATACTCCGTATTTTGAATTATTGACTTTGTAAATCCTATCCCAACTAAATTCTCACATTGTGGTTCACAGTTCTTGTGCAGTGACTTTAACAGTAATGTAATTACTGTTGCCTATTAATCAGGACGATACTGTGATAATCAGAGTGATAATAATCTGTTCCTTCGGTTAAGTCAAGTACTGAATCACATACCAACTCTCTTAATCAGATCTGAACCAGAGTGGTGATATTGTTCAAATGCTTTCAGAGCACATAACTGTCATCAGAGGAGACGGAAATTTCTTTGATAAATCACATTTCAATCAACTGCAATTCAATTCTAGTTACATAGTATAATTAGATAATTGCGTACCAGGCTTCTCTGAAAACGAAATTAAATGTATTTCAAAGATTTCCATTAGGCTTTATTGGGGATTTCTCTAGCAGTTGATGATAGCAGCAAAGGTAATTAACTTACACTTTTTTTTTTTTTTTTTTACTGCAGGAGATCAGAGGAAGGCAGGCGAAGTAAATGGTGAAAATGCCGTGTCTGTAGTAGTACTGTGCTTGACAGTCAAACTACCACGAAGGCAGAAAATAAAAACTATAAACTTCAATCAGCATTCAGATTTGGTGACCATGGAGTCACACAGACCAAGGGGCACTGCCAGCAATCACAGCGTCACTTAAATCTGACACTGCTCTCTGCAACCTTCCCCGTCACTCTCGCTCAACATGTCCAGTCACAGAAGAAATGTTTTCAATCGGATGCTCCAACATACATAAAAACAGAAAAAACAACCAGACAAATAACTGCTGAAAGTCTTCAGAGCTTTTAAAGCAAAACTACGTCAGATTCTCTCTGTTCTCTATCACTTGTCATCAACTATACTGCCATTCAATGGCAACATGAAGTAAGTGATACTATTTTCTGTGTCACAGATATGTCTCTACTGTGTAACACATTATCTCTTTAATGTAAATTTAATGTTTCACTTCTTTGGCTAGATTGGGAAAAAAATCAAAATTTACAAATTGTGCTTTCAAACAATGCAAAAATAAAAAAGACTGTGTCAATCACAAGCAATCTACCTCCCTCCTGTGGGTGGTTGTAAAACTAGGTGACCCATTTGTATTGGACATCATTTCCGGCAAGAAAACATTCATGTTGCATTTAGAGGAAAAAGGAAATACAGTTAAAAACAAATTTCCTCTTATAACAGAGGTCATGGGTAGGGTTCGGTAATCTCGAAAAACAAAACTGAAAAAACATAAACCCACTAGGGTCAGCTAAACTATACAGGATCTAGTTCTATACCAATGCTAGATTAACTAGATTAACTTTTGAGTCACTTTTCTCAGTCTTACTACTTTGACTTTCTGTTCTCTGAAGTTTCAAGACAAATATGGTGTGTATCCGCAAACACAACACACAAGGGGGGGGGGGGGGGGGTTCACTACTTTGACTACAGAAACTACTGTGTGAGGCTCTTATATGGTATCATGTGACAACTGCTAGGCGAGGCCTGGGATGGCAGATGGATGCCTTGCTGCTAGATAACTTACCACAGCGCTCAGCCTGATGCCAATCCCTGCAGTACCATCAACAAAGGGGCAGTGGAACAGAGTAACAACAATGGGAGAATGTCTTTTCAGACAACAGTATGCTGCATTAGCACAGCACACAGTTTGTAGCACAACACAAACGTCGGTGGTTGGGATACACTGCCAAACAAGGCACTAACTTTCTCATGTATCGTCTACCCCTGAAAATAATACACCTCTCTGATGATTAAAACTGACTTGTCGAACTTTATTTTACACTGCACTGATTTGTCTTTTTTAAAACAGCCAAAACTTTCTCTATAAATTGTGACTTTTCGGGGTCTGATGAAGGATAAAGGCTGTGCATGATGAATAAAGGGTCATGATTACAGCTGAAACGACATTAATTAGGAACTATTTTGATATTCGAGTATAATTAGTCCATTTTAACCAAAAATGCAGAAATTCTCTTCTCTCTTCTTAGTTGTCTATCATATCTTATTAAACACAAAAAACCTATTTGCTAAACTTTAATCCACCAAATATGTAATTTATCTAGTAATCAACAGATTAATCAGGAATGAAAATCCTTGTGATTGAGAACAAATTGAGTTGCTGAACGTCCTTATTTTACAGACTGTGCCTTTAATCAGGTACATTATTTTCTCTAATCAGGTATCAATGTTTTTACTTGCTTCAAGTTGTCTGACAACACTGAAAACCTTAATTGTTCTGAGCCTAAACACATAAATTTAAGCTGTTTGTGGCTTGCAGTTATCATTGTTTCTGATCCCTCTGCAGTCGTAAGCTACGTCTATGTGGTAACAACAAGAAAGACTCTTCTGCTGCTTCTGTTGCTTGAAATAACCTGTTTCTAAGCAAAATGTGCAGGAGAAATTTTTATCCTTAACTGACACAATTTGACATAAATTACTGCTTAAAAACTACTCTGTGACTCTCAAATGGATTTTGCATACATAAGGAAGGAAAAATGTTTTACTGTATCAGGGTCTTGGGAAATTATTGTTAAGCTCTGTCTGTCTCGGAGGAGCAACAGTTTTCATTGTCCCTTAACTCATGATAATTCATAATGAGGATGTTCCGGGATGTTTAGCCATGTACTGAAAGTAAAGAAAATATTTAATTCATAAATGTAACCATACATAAAAATACCTAGTGTACAAAGCGCCACAGTCTCATGTTTTGAGGAGAGAAAGCCCTACTTCCTGAATGTGTTTTCTCCTATCCAGAAATGGCAACAGTTAAAAATAAACTTGTTTTGTTTCCCTCTTCGCTTTTCCCTGCACTTTCCCCCTGTTTCTGCTGGTGAAGTGCACATACCCTGTAGGTTGGACAGTGCGTATTCAAGCCCTTTCATGGCCTTCACCTGGTTGCTCTTGAATCGGGCCAATCCAAACTCCTGAGAAAAGACAGAACAGGAAATGGCTTTACATAGGGGAGATGTCTGAAAAACAACACTTATATAACATTCTTCTCTCTCCAACTCTCAGGGGATTTCAACACAAGCCTGGCATCTTCCACATCTAATAATAACAATTTTGGTCTGACATATATTTGGCACTGATTTCGATTCCCTCCCTCAAATCTCCCACTTTTCTATTTTGGCATTTGCACACAGGCTCCAACTTCTTTGCTGCCCATAGCATGACCTACAAATCAATCTAAAGCCTTAGGAATAGAACTATATATTTCATTGTCAATGGTAAAACAAATGTATCTACTTAAACTGAAGTGTGTGTGTGTGTGTGTGTGTGTGTATGTGAATGTGTGTGTGTGTGTGTGTGTATATGTGTGTGTGTATATATATATATATATACATACATACATACATACAGACATACATACATACATACATATATATATATATATATATATATATATATATATATATATAGAGAGAGAGAGAGAGAGATACATAGGTTTATATATAAGTGTGCTTTGCTGCCATCCTACTTATGTAGAAGACATAATAGCTCTTACTGAATGAAATCAGAAAACCTTTTGACAGAAAAGAAGAACATATGAAAATTCATATGGTTCCAATGTGTATTAACTGATCATATTGATTTAAACGCAATTTCTCACTGTAGAAAGTGGTTGAATATACCTGAATAGGTCTGGAGAAGCCATAAATGCTTGAGGATATCCAGGCCTCCCGTTTTAGCTGGGTGGTGCCTGGCTGCTCCCCTGAGTCTTGGAAAATGCAACGTTCTTCAACGGACTAATTCGGGAGACAGAGAAGTGACAGCAGGTTAAGGTAAAGGACTCTAGAATTATTTTCATTTCTCATGCAGCTCAGGAACAAAAGTTAACGAACTGAATACATTTTTCCTTCTATGTATGTTTTGACATACAGGTGCTTGGGAGCCGATTTAAAATGAAAACACATGGTTGAAGCAAATAAATCTGGATTTTCTTGTGAGTTTATTGGTTAGGTTTAGATGTTTGATATATCATTTTAATTGATAATATATCAAACTAATCATAACCAGTTACAGGTTGGAATACTTGGAAATTTTACAATGTGATTTGGATTAATGTATTTATGACAAGATCCAAATACATTCTCAATTCATAATCTCTTTGAAAATAAGTGTCATCTATCTATTAATTTTAAATGTCTACAACTGCTCTTTTTTGTAATAATAAATGTCACAATCTCTCAAAGCTGCATGAGATGTTTGAGGTTAGTTTAATGTCGGTTAAGTTTAAAACTGCAGCGGATTAAGAATATGAGAAGCATCAATCCATCCTGCATTAGTGTGGAGTGTACAGCATTAGGAGTCTGAAAAAAAGCACACCTTAATGCTGCATAATATACAAGTCATGTCAAGGTCCTTCTTCCCTTGGAGATTAATACATCTGAACTGCCTTCAAACGCTTGCCTCCTTTGAAGATCAGACCGGCTGAATTA
Organism: Istiophorus platypterus; assembly: GCA_016859345.1. Lineage (NCBI taxonomy): Eukaryota > Metazoa > Chordata > Actinopteri > Istiophoriformes > Istiophoridae > Istiophorus > Istiophorus platypterus. The sequence continues at coordinate 11,427,746 of CM029114.1, read as the reverse complement.
ATATTTCCTCCTGCCTACTGGGGTTAGCAGCTACACCTGATTGCACTGTGGATGCATGGCACAGAGTTCAGTCTATTCTTTCAGCACAGTGTGAAGTATTAAGTGAAGATATACCATAACATAACAGTAGAAGAGGTTTTTTTTTGTTTGTTTGTTTGTTGTTTTTTTTTTTTAAATTGTAGAAAGTATGAATCTCTACTCTTGTGTGAATTTTTTTTTCTTCCTCCTCTAAACACATCTAACATTGACCACGGCGTTCACTCACTGGGAGACAAGGGGGGGGGTTGATTTTAAAATTAGGTCTACAGAAAATAGATTTTCAGCTGCAAGAATATTTTTTACTGTGACACAATGTGAACAAAATATGCTTTAGTCAAATGCAAATTAGAGCTTTGCGAAATGTAGGCCTAGTACACAAAGTCAGTAAAACATAGATGAAAACTTGACTACTATATCCATATTGACTGGAAAATAACAACTCTTCAAGGTTAGTAACAATGTCATAGAAATATTACACTAAAAAAACCCCACAAACCACAGAAAATCGGGTGCTTCACCATGAGAGTTGTGTGGTTAAGGTTCCAGGTATAGGTTGTCAGGCTCCTGTTGATGGGGTCCACAACTGAGTCCTCGATGATGTACACAGAGCGAGACATGCCGGCAGGGAAGAACCGCTCTGCCCAGCGAGGAAGCCGATTGGTCTTCGTCAGGAGGCGTCTGGATAGGAGCTGGTGGTCCGCAGTCACCTCTCGGTACACAACGTCCTCTGTGAGAACATGGGTGCTAGTTGATACAAAAATAAAAAAAACAAAACAAAAAACAAACACACACACACACACACACACACACACACACACACACACACACACACACACACACACACACACACACACACACACACACACACACACACCAGCCAGATGGTAACTATTAACTTGCAGGTTTAATTTCTGTCTGTAATTAATTTCAGTTCTTTTTTTAAACAGTGGTCAGCTCTCAAAAAAATTTATTAAAAGACAAACACAAACAAGAAAAGCACTGTCATATTTTTAAAACAGAACAGAACAAAAATCTCTCAGGTTTCTGATGCAGTTAGGTCGACCATTATGCAAACAGGAATATTAAACTAAGAAGATGCTAACCATAGTTTTACTTCCCTGATGCGTTATTTCGGTTCTTGATCATAATCATAACCAAGGGCTTTTTTTAGTCACAGGTTCATACATAAATACAAAGCAATGTACCTTCAATACTTTTATGAGGTTTGTTGTAATTGTATAGTTGAATTTACCCTGGCTCAAGAGAAAAATAAGATTCCTACAGGTCTACAAAGACTCGAATTTAATTAATCCAAAAACATCCTGTGTTGGATTGAGATTTTGGCGATTTAAAAGGGTTTTAATAATTTTTAAATCATAATGATTTAATTTGTAATCTAGATTGCATAATGAAAGATTCATATTGTGATAACTCGAAACACTAAATACTAAACCGAACATGTAAACACATTGTAATAACTTCTGAACAAATTTATGAAGTTATTTTATCAACTGTAATATCACATTTAAAGCAGTTACTGAAAACAAACAAATGTTTACAATGTAGTCAGCTAAAATGCTGACCATGAAAATATTACAATACCTGAATGGGTTAGGGTACCTCTGCCAGAAAGCAGAGACAACATGGTCCCACGTGCTCCTGATGTCTGTGTCATTACAGAAATACTTTACCATTCTTTTCTCGCTGATGTGCAGGATGGCCTGAAGCTTGAACCCTGAGGTCCCTTAATGTGACTATACAAAACAATGAAAAGTTGGGCGCTGACTCCATCCAAAGTCTGAAACAGTCCCTGCAAAATTGAAGAGAACCATCAATAAGAAGCAAAATAAGACTTCTTACCAATTATATGTATAATTACTAAGAAATTCTATGTACTGCAGTTTATTTTCCAGATTGTGCATTTACATGAACATGTAAATGTAAATAATTCTTTCTATCTTTAATGTCACATACCTTTGTTGGCTTGCTTAATATTTTAAAAAATAAACTTATCAACTTTCAGACATTTTGCCATATCTTTTACAGCACAGTGGTAGCTATCATCTCAGTGTCTCTGAGCAGAAGCGCTTTATAGCAGTATTGGATTTTTCTTTGATTTTTGTATCAATTTGATCACATACCTTCATTTGGTATGTATTTAATTTGCTGAGTTATATTTTATCTCAACTGGTTTTCCAGACAATCTTCTCCATCTCACTATGTATCAGTGTCCCAATATAAAATTACTTTTACCATGATAGATGATTGTACTCATATTTACCACACTAGAAGCACGTCCATCAAAGGATGCTTAAAACTACCTCTCTATAAATGGTTACATTTATTTCATTTGTAATACGACTGTTATTCCACTATTCCCTACCCTGCCATACACTCTTGCACCAACTTTGTTTACATACCACAACCCTGTGTATATAGTTTACAGTAATGACTGAAATGTCCATATGGTAGATTGCATATGTTTTTTGTCCATCGTTTTTTTTTATCCCTATATTTTCATACCTCCTTGCCTCTACATAACAAGTGGGTTTATGTTTCTTGTCTTTGTTGTCTTGTGTCTTTAGTCGTTACTTTACAACTGCTCTTGGCACTGTGTGCAATTACGCTGAAAACCATTAAAAACCATAATCAAATCTCTTGTAACATACTCGGCCCGTGAAGTTGATTCTACTTCAGTTCTGTGCATGAACAAACTGGAAATCTTAACAGAGCATTTTTTATTTAACTCTACAGTCTAATTGCTCCCGGTTTAAGGTAAATATTTGTCGAAATAAAATACGGGGGTCCGTGCTGAAGTATACATTTAGCTCAAATGCAGGTATATGTGAACATCCTTAGCGTGATATGTTATATAGATGTTTTATACATAAATTATTCAAAACAATCCATAATCAGACACATCCATGAGAGTCGTAATTCTTCCATCAGCACGATAGTAACTGACACAGAGGGGATTTGATGCTGGCTGGTACTTAAGCGGTCGGTTCACTTTGTCACCTTGACTTATGCCTTTACACTGTGCTATAGCTGCGGTTACGGCTTGTCCTCAACTCGCCGGCCAATGTTACTGCAGACAAAGTACCCTGATCAGCTAACAGCTAGCTGGTTAGCTTCTGAAAAGTACTTCAGTAGTCCTACATCTGACAGTGGCAGGGAGGCAGAGCGACAACCGGTGCGTGTAGAAATACACATGTAGTAGTTTTACAGCTCATTCCCGACTGTGCGGATCTGACAGCTAACCCGACCATAACAATACACCAACCTGGGTTTAACGAGTTTAGCTGTTCAGCCTTAATACGGGGTGGACTGAAGTGTCGAAAGCTCTTGGCTGTTAAATAAACGAGAGAGGTCTCACCTTAAGTCACCGCCGATGAAATATCAGGCTAAAAAATCTCCACGGTGCCTTTCTGCGCCGCGAATTACCTAACGGAAGCTAATAGCATCCATCCTGCTACATGTGACGGACAGGAAGGGCCGAACGAGGTCGGACCGCTTTACAGGGGCACTACATCCGGTCAACGTTTCAAAGTAAAATCCTTATCGACGCATGGATTTGTTGTGACTTTTTATTTAACGGGAAAAAAAACAAGAAATTAGAAGAGTAGAAAAAGAAGTAATCCGTACAGTTGACAAAGTTTTCCCCAGATGTCCTTATAATATAATATTATCCTTTGATTAATATGTTGTTAACTATTTATTCCATAATAGTATTTAATAATAAATTCATTACAGTTGATAAAAACTATATTCTGACAGTTTGCGTATTGGGAAATAAATTGTATTGCACTGAAACACTTCCAGTCGTTTCTCGAGATTACAGAAGGAGAAGACAAAGTGAAAGTTGTCAGATAAAATTTACATGTGAATGCAAATATCAGAATCATTCAGCACAGTATTAAACCGGTCTTTTTATTTATGCTTTAAAGAAGAAACATCTAGAGTCGCACATGTCTGCTAGGCTATACTCCTTGGTGAAATAAAAAATGATTTGACCAAAGATTTAGCGCCAAAGTTTGAATTCTAGCTATAGTCGATGAAAAAAATGCATAATGGGAGTTTACCTAGTCTTTTCAAAACAACACTATGTTTAAAAAAAAAAACAAAAAAAACATGGTGCTGCTGTAAGCAAGGATGAGAGGAGAAAATTAAGGTTGTTTGATGATGGGGTACCCTAGTACCTTTTGTACTGTTCTTAGATATTATTAAGTTAATTAAAGTTGGGGGACTTTTGAGAAGAAGCCAAAAATTTCAGGTTCCTCTTGGGGGCAACCTCCAAAAATATTGAATCCTCCCCTTACCACAAAGTGAACCGGTTCTCTTTTATTAGACGTTTTTGCCTGGTTAATGCCCACATCTCTCAAACTCACACCCCCATTTTGGAAAACAGGCTGTCAGTCAGAATCTGCTTGTCTCTGTGGCCAAGCCCAGATGGCATCATGGTGGGTCATTTCTATCAGACTTGACAAAAACCTCCTTCAGAGTCACAAAATATATAGGTCTGATTTCACAAGATTTGGGGAGCACTAGCCAAGACTTTTAAAATGAGTTTGACACGTACAGTCGATGACTGGCCCCTGTGAAAGGCTTGACGCTCATGTGAATGCGCAACTTCCCAGAGTACCATAAATATTAGATTTTCTTAGGTTACTTGTCATTGTGCTGAAAACGTCTGTCTTTAAACAATTGTGTCATAAGTATGTCTTAAACCAAAAAAAAAACCCTTTCTTAACCTTGAAACAGGGGAACGCATTAATAAACAAACATCATGTAATGCACCTTCCAGTCCTGTTGGCGTCGCACTAAAATTTATCGGACTGTTCTATCCGGGTCACGTTTCCGCTCCTTCTTCTTCTTCTTCGCCTCGCCGCAAAGGGAAGTGTCCTCCATGGTGTCATTGTAGGTCTCTCTGAGGTTGAACGTCCGGAAAATAAGCGATGTCTGGGTACACGCCGGACGAGAAGCTCCGTTTCGAGCAGCTCTCAAAGCTCCGCAGGCAGTACCTGAAGGACCAGGAGCTCAGCCCGAGGGAGCCCGTGGTACAAGCCAAGCCGCCCGGCGCCGTCGCCAGGTTCTGGGCTGGCTTTCTGGAGCCCAAGAGCCTGTGGAGGCTTTACGTGAGTCCCGAGTAAACGGCTAACGCTAGCCAACAAAACATCTGCCCGTGGTAACGGTGTGAAATGAGAAATATCAAGGGGGAAAGAAAAGCCGTACGGTCCCTGGGAGTTCACGGTATAGCGCGATTAATTGTTTACCTGCGTCCAACGTGGCGAAACATCGGAGGTCGACTGTACATAGAGACTCGTAGAATGAGCATCAACCCCTCATTCAAAAATAATAACTTCTGATCATAACTTGGATCAGATCGATCATTTTTGACCGTTTGTATGGAAAGTTCCCAATTTAGTGTGCGTGTTAAACAAGTCAAAACACACCTGGTGAGATTTTACATTGTTTTTGATATAAACTAAGAGAGAGAGAACAGCACTAAGCAGGGCTAAGGCAGCTGCTGAAACATGGCCGTTGCCTTTATCAGTCCTTTTCTCCTGGATGGTTTTCATACATACAAAACTTATGGCGACCTTAACTTCAGCATATGTAAACGAAAGGAAAACTCTATGGATAGATCAGATTCAAAACGATCATTTGGTGCAGAGATCATCCTAAATTTATCTTCTCTAATAGACAAATAACATCTCCCTTTGTTATTTACAAAAAAAAATAGATACAATTGAAGGTAAAATTTTAGCGAAGGCTGAAACAGTTAATCATTTAGTAAATCTACAGAAAATGAGTCAAAACATTAGTTAATTCTTTTCTCAAGATGACTGTGTAGATCGCATTCAGCCCAGTATGCTATCCTTAGACCCTTAATTGAAATTATTTATCTCGGAAAAATAACAGATGTTCTCTGATTCCAGCTTTTCAAATGTGAGGTTTTGCTGCATTTTTTCTGTTTTTATATCATTGTCATTTGGAGGTTGTGGAGTTGTGGACTGTCAGCTGGCCAAAACAACCAATAGGCCTTTTTCACAGGAAATATTTTGAGAGTTTGGGACATATCACAGTAGGAAACTAACAGGTGTTAGTATTAAAATGAGTGATTTCTCTATTCCATTTTGCAGCTTTGGTTTCAGGGTCTTGGTAGTGTGCATGATGGCTCAGGTACTAACACCTAAATATTTTCCCGTTATGAAAAATCAATATGTCTGCTTTTCAATATCCTTTTACATATGATCATTTGAGTCATTAAGTGTAGCAGTCCTGCTTTATCTTCCTTGATTGTATATTTGAAACTTCTCTATGTTGCTTTGGACTACTTTATGTTTCAGCTTGTACCCAGGTCCACAAAGTAACAACCATTTTTTTCCACTTAAATCTTCTTTAGAAAAAACCCAAAAACAAAACACTTTATTTTCAGGTAAATAGTTAACAGCTAATTATTTCACATTCACAAATATCTTAATAAGAGTGATGGAACAAGCTCTTGGTTAAAGTATGTATTAATTGAATTGTTTTGAGCAGTCAGGATGAACACAATGATTCACTGTGTGCTTCTCTTTGTTTATATTTATTTGTTTTTCTCCTTACAGACCTACAAAACATATAGAGGTGGAGTTTTCACATTAACACGCCTGTTGATACCTGCTTGGATTGTTCACTACTATGTGAAATACCATCTTGCTGTAAGTTAACAGAAATGTTTAACATTATGATGTTTATATTGCACTATAAAATGGCCAGGTTGGTAAACAAATAAGAAGATAACCGAATAGAGATCTAATGAATGTTACAAATGTGTGAGAATGTGAGTATATATCTGCTGAACAGAATCCTGTTACAAGCAGGACTCTGGAAAGTTGTGAGCATTACTGTGAGCTTAAGTTGTGCCCAAGTTTCTGTATAGTAACTGAAAGGCTGATATTTTATTAGTGATGCATATGCCATTTATGAGCATTTCTCTTAGGCACTTGCATATTTAAGCTCCTGAATGATTACAGGAACACTTTAGAATGACTCAAATCCTGTAGTTCTCATCTTCAATTTATAAATTGATTGATCATCAAACTTGATAACAATGTCATTTTCCCCAACAGCAAAGACCATATGGCATTGTGGAATTGAAACCAAAGCTGTTCCCAGTAAGTATGAATCATGTATTATTATAACATTGTCCCTTTTGTTTATCCTATAATCACTGTCTTTTTTTTGTCCTTGATTGTGTTTAGGGTGATATCATTCTGGAGACAGGCGAGGTTGTTCCAGATCTCCCTGAGACCCACGGTCATCACTGAAGTTGAAATATTTCCATAATTACGTTGAGTTTGTGTTGTAAAAAATGTGTATATGCCAATAAAATATTACAGTCACATTATTTATGAGTGAATCTGATTTTACAAATCAATTTAAATGGTCACATATTTAATTGAAACTATTTCCCAAATTCACTGCCAAAACATATCAGTTTAGAGAAAAAATATTTGTAAACTCAGCCTTAGTAGGGCAGTAATTACCTGTAAATCACATTCTGATAAAATATTACTCCACTTGTTTGGCACATTTCCTTTTAAAGCAGGATTTCAGTGTGGGGTGTAATGCCAGGAAAAAGCACTCAAATGCTATAAACTAGCAGCTATTGGTTGAGAGCTGGATAGGTGAAATTATTTGAAATTTAATGCTGGCTTTGAATAATAGATTTATATCAAATCTGACAGCATTGTGTAACTGCTGAAAATACACTGGATTTCCCGGAAGTGAACACAACACATAACACATAAAAACATGAACTGTAGTTGAACTGTCTGTTAAAATTAGTGGCCAAACATGCTACATTTAATCTGATATGACTAAAATCACGCTTCAGACATAACTCAGATTTCTACTGAACAGGATTAAGAACCCTGACACCATTAGAAAAAAAAGTGTACACTCAGTTGCCAGTTTAGTAGGTACATGAAGCTAAAACTGATGGAATAAATAATTCCTACCTTCATGGTGGCTATAATGTTTTGCTTGTGTAGGAATTGTTTTAGAGAGGTGTTGATTAAGAGTTATAATCATTTTGGAGAATGCAGTTTGCGGTACTTTTGTGTTATATGGACGAGTGTTTCTATTATTTTGTCTACCCTATTTATGTCAGTAAAGGTAAGCTTAATAACAAAGAAAACCTGTCTTGTGTCTATAATACACAATAGTTTAATAGCACCACAAACTACATCCACCAAAATAGTCATCTATTCGAAACAACATCTCTGTAGTGTCAACACCAACTGAAAAATACATCCCTCGTGGAGGTGGTATTTATTGCAGGATTGACGTATTAGACTGCATTAGATCTAGTTAGGTGCATCTAATAAACTTCACAGTAAGTGTACAGTGTGTGGTCTCATGAAAACAAGGCCTAAATGGCTCTTATTCTGTTAACTGCTGAGAGAAATTTGTGCTTATACGGGTTACAGTACAGAGAGTGAATTGAAAAACCAACTCTCATAATTGGAAATACAAACAGAAAATAATTAAGATGTATTTTTTTTAAAAAAAAATTTGATTATCTGATTATGTGTGTAAAAAGACGGGGTTTTTTTGGAAAGATGTCGCTTTTATGCTGAAGGGCGGAAGTGGCTAGTCCGGTTAAATAAATTACATGAACGGTAGGTTATGATATTAAGGGAGTGTTACGAAGCCAGGTGTGGAAGCTTTTAGTAGTCGATCGGGATTGACAATCGAGTAGAAATGGACGGCTTTCTATGAGACAGAGAGGGCTAATCAATAGCCAACCGTTTAAACATTATAGGAGGACAGCGGTAAATATTTCACAACTTTTCTCAAGCGTCCTAGCCAACTAGCTAGGTAGCGCCTCAGCCTCCTCGGCTAGCTCGCTAACTTTAGCTAATCTGTCCGTGTACCACGGGTTTGGTCACCTTTAGCGCACGTATACTTCTGTCAGAATCGCTAAGGAGTGAAAAATGCGGTGTCAGCCCTCAAAACCGACGTATTTCCAGCCGTGAAGCGGCTCTATTCTCTCCCGTGAGAGAAGCCTACGAACAGTCGACGGCGCGGTTCTAGCCTATCCTGCTAAGCTAACTGGCAAAACAACACAATCGATGCGCAGGGACAAACAACAACCAGTGACTCGACGCAAGCCTTATTCCCTTGTGTTTTTCTTTTAAACGTGCACATGTCTAAGAAGATTAATGATAGATGATTAAGGCATTTTCAGGGTCTTATGTTTAGCGCTTTAACCCTGAGGTAAGATCGCCATAGTAGTTGCGAATGACGGGCTGTCATAACGTTACGCTTCCTCTCTTCGTTGTTTTTATACTACTTTGTGTCTTTGATATGTTTGTTTTGTTATAAAAAGAGTATTAGAGACACTTATCAATATAACGTCCTTCACAACAACAACAACACCAACACCACCACCACCACTAACTATGAACTCAGTGCTAAAACATACAATATAATTGACCTAACCTCTATGATAGTGTCAACAAAAACCTAACATCTCCTTCAAAATGTAAAATTTGAATCTCGTTTATTGAAATGCTTCCCTTTTCATCATTGGTCTGATTTTATACTTAACTGAAGAACCGTGGTAGAAATTTATAGGTTACCATGGGCTGCCTTACCATTTTTATTTGGTAATTTGAGAATTCCCCATTTAAAATTTATTTTAACTTATTTATTTATTTGTTTTTTATAAATTTTGTCAGATCATGTCAGCAATCAAGATCGCCCTGCAGCAGAGCCAGAAGAGTGGCAGAAGGAAAACCCCCGAAGCAATGTCTGCAGAGGTGTCACCAGACTCCAAGTGTCCCATCTGTTTAGACATATTTAACAACATCTCTTACCTGGATCACTGCCTGCACAAGTTCTGTTTCCGATGTATTCACGAGTGGTCCAAGAACAAAGCAGAGTGCCCTTTATGCAAACAGCCATTTAATTCGATCTATCACAGTATAAAATCAGAGCAAGACTTTAAGAAGTATGACTTGCAGCCGTTGAATAATGGCTCCTTTGGGACTTTTGGGGGAGTGCGGTTTAGATACCGCACAACTCTTACCAGAGTCCATCAACAGATGCGTGGAAGGACGTCTCCACCTCCAGACAATGGAGTAATGTTTGAAGCTGCAACAAACACTCCCCAACAGCTGCAGGACCGTTACATCCGGCGCATGATGATGAGGTTGGCAGCCAGGAGGAGAGCTGCAAGTGAAGGCAGGGCAGTGAACAGCGTCAGACAGCAGGAAATGATAAACTTCAGGAGGGAACTGTACAGACGAGGGGTTAGGGTTCGGACCATTCGGGATGGTGGCCGCTCAAGAGAGACCTCAGCTGAGTTCTACCGAAGAAATCCTGCCTGCCTACATAGACTTGTCCCCTGGCTAAAAAGAGAACTCACTGTGCTATATGGGTCCCATGGCTCCTTGGTCAACATAGTTCAACACATCATCATGTCACGCATTACACGTTATGACATGGAGGATGGAGCTATTCAGGAAGAGCTTAGGCCGTTCATCCAGGGGCGCACAGAGCACTTTCTGCACGAGTTCATTAGTTTTGCAAAGTCACCCTTCAATATGGAGGCCTATGACCAGCATGCTGTCTACGACTGCCCAGCCCCTTCCTCCAATGAGGACAGCAGCTCCAACTCATCTGTAATAGCTATTTCGGAGGATGAGGAAAACTTCATGGGCTTTGACCCCCCTGGAGATTCCATGTCTACTCTGAGTCACTCTGTGTGGGATGATGAGACGCCTGGGCCATCGTATTCCACGACAGCAGAGCAGAGGAGCGCGGAGCGTCTGTCAGTCCTTGACTCAGACTCGGACTCAGACAGCAGTTTGGAGGATGAGACACGAGAGTTTGGGGCCTCCCCACATCAAATGAGTGCCCATAACCAAACAGATATGACTCAGGGTGACGTTAACAACGAAGAGTACTTGTCTTCTGATGACGACTGCCTCATTGTAGGCTTTGTCAAGCCAACAGCGGAGAGGACTCCTGAACTGGTTCAGCTCTCCTCTGACTCTGATGAGTCTGGCAGTGAAGATACTAAGGAAGTGCCTCTTTTACCTCAACACATCCGCTTCTCCAGTCTCAGTCCTCCAGCTTCACAGAGTAGTGATCCAAGTGGTGCTGGACGGTCAGAAAAAGTAGACACAGACCACTTTCATCAGTTGGATTCAAAAGAACCATATAGCCCTTCAACATCTAGAAGATGCAAGACATCCAGTAAGTTGGACAGAAAAGACACAGATCAAGGTGTTGATGGTAATGAGAGAGATAGGAAGAGGCACTGGTCAAAGGACAGCGACCATAGAAGGAGGTCAAGAAGTAGAGAGTGCAGGTACTCCAGCAGGAGCCCGGGGATCTCCCAGAGCAATGTCAGCACTCTATCAAGGGGAAGGGGTTATTCGTACTCCAGCGGCAGAGACTTCTACTCAAAATGTGACATAAATTATAAAAGGAGGGAAAATTATCAAAGCTATCAGTCATATAGACATTATAGCCAAGAGAAAAGTGACAGTGGGATGCATTATACTGAGAGGCGGTCATACTATTACAGTAATCGCAAGTACTCAGGTAGGCACTCATACTCTCGCTCCAGAAGCTGCAGCAGAGACTCACGGAGACGGAACCGGCGGTGTTCTCGATCTTTTTCCAGCAGTTGCTCTCCTTCAGCAAAAAGAAGATCCCACCAAGACAAGCCCTGTGGAAAGAGGAAATACAAAACAAGACACTTGGAGGAACCGTCCGAAAACACACTTTCAAAATCACATCGTGAAGGTGACTCCTCCACATTATTAACAAAACACAAGAAAAAGAACAAAGAGAAGCATCGTAAAAAATCCAAAGAGAGGTCAAGAAAGACTAGCAGGAGCCTCAGTGTGGAGCTCGTCAACGAGGAAAACTCCCGCGAACGAAGCAAACGCCACCACAAGAAAAAGAAGAAACACAAGAAGAAAAGTAAAAGGCACAAGAGTAATGAGCGCACAGAGAAGTGCTCACCTATTGTCATCACTATTGACAGTGACAGTGATTCTTTTGCCAATGAAAGTGTCAGCCAGGTCAGCACTGCTAAAAAAGACAAACCTATTGATGGTACTACAGATGACCCAGTTAACCCTGCTGCTGTGGCCTCTTTGGCCTCTCTGGCATAGTAATACAGAAGTCCAAATTCCCACTGTATGTGGTGGGAATTGATGGATTCACTGTCAGCTGCTAATGCCTGGCAATAGTATTTTAGATGAAAACAATGTTCAGTATGTTGCAGGTCCTCAGACCCTTAAGGATATAGTGAATACACATATCCCTTTTTTACCACCACAAGTATTTTCTTCAGTGATTGCTCATTGGTCTCTGGCCTATAGGACAGACAGAGTTATCCATGCTGACCTGGAGAGTGATGATCATTGGATAAATGACTGTTATAGTTTTTGACTGTGTTAACTAATACTTAAAACAATACTATTTTATGTGCAACTTGCCACTATTTAATAAGGCAGAATGGAATAATTTTCTGAGTTTCACATCTTTTTCAAGTGTCTATTCTTATTCTGGAAATTCTGTTTCTTTAAAGGATGTATTTTATTTCCAAGGTGCTCTCAGGGATACAGTTGAGAACAATGATTTTTTTTTTTTTTTTTTTTTTTTTTAAATCATATGTCAAATATATTCTTGAGACACAACCGTTTCTACCTGCTGTTCATGGAGTAGAACTTACTATCAGCGGATGGTTTTTAGATTTCAGAATGGTCCCTTTTGTATTGAATTTTATTTAAAAATAAATTGTAATGAACAACCGGTGTCTTATTTTGTTAATGTTGGTTATCTGTTCGTTTCAGGTTTGCCAGACTAAGTTGGTCAGGCCATGTAAGTATCGCCTAAAGTTAGGCTGTAGAATTGGTAACATAAAATTGTAAACAAGTTTAAATTGATTGTTAATTATATAATGATTGGAGAATAACCATTAATTGCAAAGTGATGTGTTTGCACTGTTTATTTTTATTGAATTAAAAATGTTAGAAATACATATACTTTGATATTTTTAACATATTCAGATTAACAAATCCAAATGTAATATACTTTCAATTTGGACTGACAGGGAAAAGTTGAATTTTAATGTTTTTTTTCATGCTTTAATTTCATTATTTACTTTGATCTGAAAACCAGTTAGCCCATCACCCTGGTGTAGATATGCAAATAGAACAGAGCAGTCAGTTATTTAAGTATTAAGTTTTATGGCAGATAGTGCTCGAAATTCAAACTAAGAATCTTAATCTAAGTGTCTAATCTTGACTATATTACTTTGACACTACAGATAATGTTCTATGGTGGATTGCGGGATGTTTCAAGCATCAGGTCTATATAGTCTTAATAGTCAATAAAGTGAATAAATAAATAGTTTTTTCTAGGGAAGGGTGAACAGTGAAATAGACTAGATAATTACCTTACAAAAAAAAAAAATCTGGTGAATGTTGGTCCAGTTCTGCGCTCTTATTTTGAAAGCGACGATAACCGGAATAGCAATGTTTTATTTCCTTGACTCTGATGGACGTTAACGTCGGTGGCTCTGGATTTTGTCAAAAGCTTCACTTTAACAGACAAGAATAATATCGCCATGGCTTCACCGGTGCCCCTCAAGGTATCAACTAAAATGTGCTGTACTCACTGAACATTGCGTGTTTGAACACGCTGACAGAGGGAAACAAACGAGAAGGCATAGCTAGGTAATTCAGTGCCAGATATGCAGCTGGGTAAAAAAAAAAGTGCGGAAAAAAAAGGAGCCCTTGTGTTAGCATCAGTTTAGCGAAGCCGTAGTTAAGAGTTATCGGGCTTTAAAGTAAACGGCAGCAGCCACGGGAAGCAATAAACGCGAGCTAACATGTGCGGGACACTTGCGGGACACCTGCGGGGCTTCTGGACGAGGCGGCGTTGAAACGGCTAAAGCCGAACCACCTCGGGTACGGTCGCCCCTAGCACGTGTTCGCCCTGCGGCTGGGACGCTGCACCGTAACACCCGTGAACAGGCTGTTTCCAGATGTGAGAATCCAGTTCTTTTCGTGGCGTTTTTGCAAAAAAAACGAAAAAAAAAAATAAATAAATAGAAATGATATGTGAAGACATCACCTCAGGCTGGAGGAGGTTGTAACAGGAACTTTTCATGATTCATGACAAATGATTAATCGATTTACCAAGAAAATAAGGAGTGGATTATTGACGATGATGAAAGTAATCCTTGTGTAAATAACTGTTAGATGCAGCCCTACAGTATTTTCCACTGAAATGAAGTGAAGCGTAAGTATTTTATTTGGGTAAATAGACTTTCCTGCAGCCACTGCTACTGGCTGCGAACATTAAATACAGAATGTACAAACAGACATTTCTCTCTTGAGGGAAATAACATCATCATGTCTCGTCGTCAGAGGAATTTGCAAGTTGGTAATGAATTAGTGACTGATCTCAATCTGAGCTCATGTAGTTTGAAACATTTTTGGGGGGTATTTTGTCTTTTTTTTATCATTGCTCTTAATTTCCCTATACTGTTAGTAAAACATATTTTGAAAAGTTTTTACATCTTTTGTATCAAGATCAAAATTTTTATATGAATTGAATTGTTCTGATGAGATATTAACTAAGCAAGTAGTTTGTTGATAGATTATTTATTTATTTATTTATTTTTTAAGATAGGAATAATTGGTGGTTCAGGCCTTGATGATCCAGACATCTTAGAGGGAAGGACTGAGCGTTACGTTGACACGCCATATGGAAAGGTTAGTGAATTGGTAGACTTAAGTTTCTTTAAAAATGGCTTCTTTTTAGTAAAATAATTCCTCACAGTACTTTTTAATATATAATTTGATTATCCTGCTCCTCTTGAACAGCCATCTGATGCCCTGATACTGGGGAAGATAAAAAATGTGGAATGTGTGCTCCTTGCAAGGTGAGAAAGGGTATTTTACTTGTAATTATAAATAGAGTAATCTCTGTCTTTCTGTCTGTCCTTCAATTTTCACAACTGGTCATCCAATCAACTTCATAATTCACATGTGAATTGTTGAAGACTCAGAAGTGCATGAGCGTTTCTTCAGAAACATTAAAAGAGAAATTAAACATCAGTCGGTTTGGGGTGACCCATCTATGCAGCTAATTCCATCAAATAAGACAAAAGTGCATCACATTTATGTCTGCACCTGGTCAAAGCATAAATTCCCCAGAAAACAAGCTGGCACAAATCCTGGCACAGGATCATCTAAATTGTGGGAATGTTAAAGGCAGAGACCCGCACTCTGGTACACCTGCTGTGCTATATTTGAAGCAAAAGCATCCTGGAGCGCTTCGCTAAAGACACAGCAACAGCAAAACAGGATTGTTTTGTTTGCTTTTTATTCCAACCCAAGCTTGCTATATGAGGATTATTAACAGGTTGAACAAGTAATTTATGCTCCGCTGCTATTATGGTAATGAAATCTTAGATCATGTGTCATCTAATGTTGTTATTCAACTGTTATACTCTCTGTTTCCATTAATGGCCATGTATGAGTAAGAAGTGGCTTAAACTGCTGTTAAATTGTTTCAGCTATTTTCCTTGTTGATGCATAGATACATTTCTTGATCTGTACTGGGTTATACTGACTGGTGTTTCTCATATTTTGTTGACCCTAATCCATACAAATCGGATGGATGAACAGTTTCGAAAATGACCATTAAAATAAAACAAACCCTTTTCAAAACCTTCAATAAAAACTGGACCTTGTAATTCTCATGGAGGGAGGACAAAATTATTTTCATATATCTGATTATCATTACAAATGTCATGAGATAGCAATGACATGTAAATTAGATGATGATGATGATGATGATTAGATAAATATTGAGCTAACAAGCACATTTTGAACAGGCACTGCACTAATCACATTAGTGGGAATTGTGAAAATGTGCTCTTATCACCATCTAGTGGGGAAAAACTTGCACTTGTAAAATATTCTGAACAATTTACATAATCGGCATTTCTTCACACAATATTTTACTCCATTTAAAAATGAGGTTCACATTAAATCCAAGCATGTGTTTTGTTTTGTTTTTTTATTTCTGAAAGTGAACTAAAAGTCAGTGTAAACCATGTATATCTTGAACACTGCTTTTTCCTTTCCCCAGGCATGGGAGACAGCACACCATAATGCCATCCAATGTGAATTACCAGGCCAACATTTGGGCACTGAGAGAAGAAGGCTGTACACATCTGTTGGTTACCACAGCCTGTGGCTCTCTGCGGGAGGAGATTCAGCCAGGAGACATTGTCATCATAGATCAGTTCATTGACAGGTTAGTGTGATGTCAACACACCAGCAGGTTATGGTTCAGATATTTATTTTTCCTTTAGTTTACTCCCAGATGTTTCCTATTCTTACCAGGATAGATATGTTGCCTGAAAGGAAAAGGAGTAGTAACAGAAACAAGAAAGAACAGAGTTGTAAACTGAGGTTCGCAGAGTATTTAAACTGTTCTATTATTTGTTTTTCCAAAATTTCAAGACACACATATCCAGACCACCTCTCAGTTACTGCTGTGTACAGGCAACTCAACCAGGGGGCTTCTAATCCAATGTGCCCTATCCTCTTTCGATGACACTGCTTAGATCTCTGAGAAAGTGATCTATCTGAGACAGCCACACATCCATGTAGCTGTTGTCTTTTCCCTAACTTGGCACTGAGCCTCTCCATTGGAAAAACCCTAATAATTTTTCTATACCACTGAGATACATTAGGAGGGTTTTCATGAATTCAATTAGATAAGCATTTCCTAGCCAAAAAAAAAAAAAAATTCAACAACCTAGATCTTCTTACTCCCATTAGTCTGTGTTTAAGTGCCTGCCCAAAGAAAAATTAGCCCAGATCTTTGCAAAGTTGTGCATGATGTTAACTTGGATATTCTTCGACAACTTCCAAACCAATGCATATATGGGCCAGCTTTCAATTTGCATTTAAGACACAATGGTGATGTACCAGGATCTATTTTGTTCATAATATTAGGTGTCCTGTGTTGCCTGAGAAATATTTTATACAGTATTTCTTTGAATTTATTACCAGGAGACCGAGAGTAGTTGGCAAAATACATCCCTTCCACGCTTCTCTGAAGGTCTTCCTTCCTCTGTTAACACGGTTTTTCAATATCTTGTCCTTTACAACTCTGCAAGCTATTATGGAAATATGAGCGAGAACACTTATGTGAATTTAATTGTAAACGTCTCGATTGAGTTTTGAAAGTATTGGGTTATCCCTTAATTTGAGATGATAATCAAAAGGGAGCACATCTCGATGACCCATGTGGGTTCTGTCTTCCTTCTAAATTGCAATGAACCCACTCATGTGTAAGTCTGCTGTGACAGGCCCAATTACAGTACACAATATTAGAATTTGCTAAACCAACTCTACATTTTCTAATTGTAAAAGATTCATACTTAATCTTAATTACTTCCCTTTTAAGTGAACTTTGAAAGGTCTTTTTCATCTTATATCTCAAGAAGGACCCGAAGATTAGAATAATGAATGATATGGATTCCTCAGGGTTCGTGATAAACAGCAAAACATCATCTGCATATAACACAATCTTAACACAATGGATCAGACTTTATTTGAAAACCTGCTATCCTTCTGTGACCTCTTACAGCCTCTACCACTAGCTCATCAGCCAGTACAAAAAAAAGCAGCCATATAGCTTCTCTTCAAGCAGGAAATCCCTATAAGCAGACTGTGACAAATTTGTGCTTTACAAGAACATCGGCCCAGTGTGAATGACATATTAGCTTAAATAAATAAAACCCTGCACAAGGCCAAACCTTTCCATAATGTCTTTTTGCCAGTAGTTTAGAAACACTTCTACATTAGTTAAGCTAATGGGAAAATAGGAGCTGCATTTGTAAGAGGGTTGGTTTTCTTATGAAGTAACAAGGAGTACCTCACCTGTTCATGTTAAGTCCCTGTACGCAGCCATTGTTGCTGACCCCTGTGTAGTACCCTTTTTATGGCGACAATTTACCCTCTTCTAATGGCTACTTCCAGCATGAGAATTCATCATGTCACAAAACAAAAGTTGTCTCAAACTGGTTTAATGAAAATGACAATGACTTCATCGTACTTCAGTAGCCTCTTTAGTCAACAGATCTGAATCCAGTAGAACACCTTTGGTATGTGGTAGAATGGGAAATTTTCAGCAGGAATGTACAGTTGAAAAATCTCTAGAAATGTAGTGAAGGTCATGTCAACATGGACTAGAATCTCAAAGGAAAGTTTCCAACACCGTGTGGAATCCATGAAAAAAAGTAGTGGGGTTCTTTTGAAGGCCTAGGAAGGCTCTACCCAGCATAAGTGTAATAATGTAATAAAGAGATTGGTGAGTTTATGAACACTCATTACAATAGGACATTATGGTACAGAGGAATTACTATGCAAAGTGGAAGTAGGTAATCAGAGTGAGAGCTCAATAGACAGGTCACCAAAGGTTAAATAATATTTCAAAGCATCACACAGGTTGCCTTTTTTTCTCTTGTGAACTTATTCCAAAATGTTACATTAAGGTGTAGAGAGTTGAGCTGTTTCAAACACTTTTCAGAACTTGATCCTAATTTTAGTTGCACTCGGCCACCACAGTGCTTCAAGTCATAGGCGATCAGTGCTATGCAGCTGAATGAATGTGGGCACTGTTAAAAGGAGGGACATGACCGATTTGTGAGGTTATTTGCTGAGTAGCTGGAGTAGTGATCATTTTCACACCAAGTGCACATATGGCCAACCCCAGGGAAAAGTTACAGAAATTCTGCGAAGCAGACTGCCATTGTCAGAATGTGCAAGAGAGGGCAGAACAGTATTTAAGGGATCTTTGAGTCTCATGTAGGACCTGAAATTCCTGTGACTGGCATTCTCATCCAACTGCTTTGGTCTTTATAAAATTACAATAAAATACAGCATCACAACATAACGTACATGACAGCACAGACTTAAATATGTGACTGCGTATTAAACAAATTCAAATTTTTGAGATTCAATCTGGTAAGAGGTTTTCCATAGTACAAAGTTTATGTGAATAAAATGCCTAAAATGGCATTGTTTTCTTTTATCAAATAAGCTTATCAAATAAAATGTTTACTGCTGTCTTTTTGTTATTTTTTTTAATTGTTTTTTTTAATGGCCTCTATCAAAAGTTGTTATTGGTTGTTCTGTATCAGTTGTAAAGAAGGTCTACTGTACAACAATTCAAGCATCTTCCCACGAATCTCACTGACAAGATTCATGTTACTGGGTGAGAAGAGTGTTCAAATAGTTGAGTAACAATGGGGGAAGGACTTGACTCACCGTGTTTGAGTTGTCAAAGCCAATATTTGTTTACTATCCTGTTAGGTAGTGAAAAACTGTTAACCTCTGATATGTTGTTTAGCTCTCAAGTGTCAAAGCTGCTCAGGGCTTTAGTGAGAATTAAAACTGTACTTACTGTGACATCCCACCTGTGGAAACGATTAACACCAATATATTGAGTATATATTGAGTATTTCGAGCATGAACTTTGCTACAGAGATATTTCTGCCAACAGTTGCCGTTCCTTCCTGTCGATCTTATTTTTAGTTTATAACTTTCTGAGTTGTGAGCTGTCAGTTCTAATTCATTTTATTGAGTTAAAATCCACCATCTGTCACTGGCTGACATGTTGAACTTTTGTTCATACTAATACATTTCTAATCATTCAGTTTTGAAAATGAATCGATTTTTAATCATGTAATATGGATTTTAACTATAATGGTGCTGCTTTGGTCTAATTACCTAAACTGGCCATAAGGGATATTTTTTATAACCATATGTCAAATGAAAATGTGACCATGTGAAAGGGATCGCTACCTGTGATGAACCTACGGAGAATTATCACTTGAATTGGCAGTTCTCCTCAGCATTACAGAGCTTTATGGCATATTTTAGCTCGCTGCTTAGCTGTCTGACCTGCAACTACTGTTTTCACTCTGACTGCTCTGTGTCATTTTTAGCTGTAGCAGATAGCCACTGGTTCACTCCCGGAGAAATTAACGTAGTGGAGCATCTACCAGGTAAAGAGCCAGATATTTACCTTAGGGGTTTGTAGTGACCAAAAACCCTAGCTAAGGGATTGAATATTGGATTTTCTATGAATGATAATGTTGTTCCACAACTGCTGGACATGTAAATAAGCACCATGTTCACCATGTCGATTTACAGGTTTATGATAAGTCACTGTTGAGTTGCCTTCAAATGGAGATTTAAGTTAATGTTGGGTCGACCACAAATTTACCAGGTTGACTGATTGCTCTGTTTGATATTTAGATATGTAATGAATCCCCCTTTTTTTGCCCATGTCCTCAGTCACATTAAAAACTTTAGAACTCATTAACAGCTTTCTAGTGATCATAGCACATAATTAACACACCAGGTTTTCTGTCTCAGTGGCTCAGATTGCAGTAGGTGATTATAAGTTCTTAGAGTTAAAAACACATGCTGGTAAACCGGAGAATATCTTTTCATGAGAAAGCATATGTTCTCAGCAGTTTCTGACCTCAGGGCCTATGTTCTTATGTGTCTTAAGTGCATACAAGGAGCATGACCCTGTGGGAGTGTTTTTCTCGTTTGGCAGATTGCACAAATTCCATTCAATAACTCAATATGGTGCATTGAGAGTTGCTGTTTAAATGGGATATTTAATTCGTTACCAATGAGTTTTTGGCATACAATTGAGATTGAATTGAGTAGTAAACTGCCTTCTCACAGTTGTGTGTTGTACACTTGTACACAAGTCTGTCACGTTGCCTGTGGTTTTGCTTGGTGAAGGCAATGAATAGCCCAGCTACCAGAATCATGCACAGACAAGATCTATTTATCAGAAATGAGGAAGCTGCTTTCTGGGACCTGTTCAGACTTGTCCCACAACATGTGATCACATGTTTCTGAGGTCTTCACTTTATTTATGCCACGGTTGTTGTCAATACCTCTGTTTACTTTTTTCTCAAACCAAGCACTCATTTCTGTGTAGGTTAGTGCTACGGGCATTTTGATTTTTAAGTTTTACAGTCTCACACAGGTCTCAAACGCTCTTTGCACAGAGGTTCAAACTCCTCCTGGTTTGACCTTTAGATTTAGTTTCTCTTGTTTTCATTTTCACTTAGTCTTGCACTATTGGGGGAAAAATGCTGAGGTTCCTTGCAATGATCATGTAGCAACACTGGCATTTAGATTTAGATCTGTTTTTCTATGTCAACATCTATCTTTAAAAATATATCAGTAATTTAAAATTTAAGAAATATAATAGTAGCCTTGGGTTAATTGCTAGATAAACTGATAGATAATTTAATATAAATAAACTCACAGATAATTTAATATAAATTGCTAAATGAATAGATAAATTGCTTATAGTACATTCTCATTTTAAAAAATCAAAGTCTCTATCCCCTTTGCTTAGATCCCATAGTGGCCTGTTTATTGTCTTTAAATAAACAACGTACACATAGCACCTTTTGTCTAAATATTCACCAAAAAAAAAAACAGAACTGAAGGAAACCAAGACAGAGACCACAGATTAAATCCGGCATGGGTAATATACTTTTTCCAGTGTGGTCATTCGTAATAAAATCTATATAGAGCTGTGATTTCCCGAAGCTTGTAGATCATTCACTTTTTTACGAGCACTACTTGATATCTGACACAAAGGACGAGAGGTAGAATTGGATGTTGGAGCAGTGTATATCTAATGCATAGATGTCTTTAGCAAATCCTTTTTACATTTTAGGAATAATTTTAGATATTTGATAATTATAGGCTGTGGGAGCCTTTCTTTGCAACAGAGATCCTGAAATTACATTGCTAATGAAATGCCAGACAATGATAACTTGACTCCTAAACTAAAGCATAAACAAGCATTGTACTCAGCACCTGGTTTATCCAACACACCAATGTTATTGATTTTTTTTTTTTTTTTAGCAGGGTGGAGCTGCAGCTTGCTAAAAATATTTGAGTCATTTAGTCTTCCAGTGCCAGGGTTATGAGTAAGAGATAGGGTTGGGCAACAATTTAAACGATTACTGCCGATGGAAAGATGCATATTTTGGATGTTTGAGGCAATTGCTATGACTTGCTAATCCCTGGGAAAAAATAAAAGGAATACAAAGTTGTGCTATGACTAAGCACTACTGATACTTTTTTTCTTTGATTACCCTATTACATAACACTTAATATACCTTATTATAACCAACCCCTCATGAAATTCAGTGTTTACCAAAGGAACTGAGAGGCTATAGGCAGCCACGGTAACCCAGATATTTTCAGGTCTTGGGGGTAAGTGAGTCAGTCCCTTGTGTACTCCTGGGCTGCCTCTATAAAGAGATGGGGGCAGGAGAGCTGGCGCTGTGCCTGGGTGGAATCCCACACACTGAGTAGAAGTGGAAGCTGGGGGAAAGCTGTCTGCTTGGACCCCAGCTTCATGCCAACCCTTTTTCTATGTTAATCCATTTATAGACCTCGATGGCTGTGAAATGGCCATTCACATAATAAATTGGTTAAATTAGAGACAATAAAAGATGTAGTTTATCACTAAAACTGTAGCTTTTTTTTTTTTAGAAATTTTGTCTATCATGACTTTTTACTCCTTCAGTCTTTGGGTATGTAGAACTTCCTTTTTCTCAGGTCACGTGGTCAACTTTATAATCATTAATTTTTTTTTAAGTTTAATGTTCAAATTGGCCAATAATTTCATTTCTAAATAAGCATTAGCTCTAGATATATGCAAAAAAAACCCCTCCAAATCAAACTAAATTATTACTTTTTTTTATTGATCTGGCTAATTTGCAACAACTGAACTCAAGTGTCTGTAATATGCCTGGGTTGCTGTGACAATAACTTTCAGTATTGCCTGTTGGCTTTTGTTGCCAGGACAACTAAGAGAGCTCAGACACTTCATGACGGACAGCCCACCAGTCCTCCAGGTGTGAGTCACATCCCAATGGCTGAGCCTTTCTGCAACAGAACCAGAGAGGTGAGACCATGAATACTGGTACATACATCCCATCTCATAGATGTCACTTCCTATACTACCTGAAGTGTTGTAAATTTATTTATTCTGATATTAAACTTTAGTTAAAAAATTTAACGTATCCCTTTTTTTTTTTTTTTTTTTGGACTGAAAACAGTATTTGTTGGTCGCAAAGATGACAACACCATTGTCTGGAAAATGAGAAATAACTTTTCAAACCATGTGAACAGTCCGGTCCTCCTCTTTTATTAACTTAATGGAGACACTTACTAGCTCTTCTGTCGAGGTGCAGGTTTTGGTGGAGGTGGCGCGGAGTCTGGGGATCAAGAGCCATGTCCGAGGGACTATGCTAACTATCGAGGGGCCCCGCTTTTCCTCGCGGGCAGAGAGCCTGATGTTCCGCCAGTGGGGTGCTGACGTCATCAATATGACCACTGTACCAGAGGTGGTCCTTGCCAAGGAGGCCGGCTTGTGCTATGCCAGCATCGCCATGGCAACAGACTATGACTGTTGGAAGGAACATGAGGAGGCGGTGAGTGGCAGCCTTGGGGTTCTAACACTATTACTACTGTCTTACTAGTGTCCTCGCTGTGTCTTGTGTGCATTAGTGTTGCCCATGGGTTGTGCACTTTTGAGGCATTTTTGGTGACATCACACCCTCCCCGATCTGTGTTTGTTTCATTATACAACAACCAATGTCAAATCTTTAATCTTTAATCACACTTGTAATTATCTTAATTTTTGACCTAAAAATTACCATTGATGAAGAACTTTTGGGTAACTACTCAGCGGGGTACCAGGCCCTTATTATGCTAATCAAACACGGCATATTGACTGTACATGTCATCACAACTGGCCATCTGGTTTCCTACTTTATCCTACTTTAAATCACCATACTTTCCTGATTGATTACTCTGACCAGGTTTCAGACCAATGATTCACTTACCACATCTTTGTTTTGTTTTTTATACCGTCCAGAAATGTTTTATTTTTCTGTAAAACTGAGCCAGTGAGAGAAAAAATGCCAAAGTATTGATGAATTTCCATAACTACTCTGATAATAGTACATACCAAACTTTACTGTTGACCAGTTCTCTGTTGTATTTATTTAGCCCACACAGCTGATTTTCTAAACTGTTGGCACATCCTTGGCCAGGCCACCACATACAAGTGGTTGTCAACCCAGGGTCCAGGAACCCCTGAGGCCCTATGACACATAACCTAGCTCTGCAAAGTAATTCCCATACACAAAATTGTGCTGTGTTGTTAAAATGCACAGGTGTGGACATCTTGTGCCAAGCTGAGCAATAAAACAATTATTGCACAATTAAATGCTATCCACCCACACAGCTCTGAGCTATTAGAAGCTCTGATATGAATGTGACAAAGTACATCAAGGTTATCATCACTGTTCACGTAGATGAAAAATGATGCCAGCCAGATGGTCATACATAGAACACTTAACAGTCAGTCACTTTACTGTGAACAAAACAAAAGCTAGACATATTTGGTTGCTGTACTAGGACTTATTATTTCAATCTCTCTGAAAACACGAACAAAAATAATCAGTCTGGTAATTTATTGTTGTTTTTTTTAAATAAAAACAATCTCTTTAATTATGTATTTTACCTACATAGAGGGACTTCTGAGGTTTTATGCATGCCGTAATCACAAGCTCGTTTTTTTTTCTCTTTCTTTGACCGGAAGATTTTCTGAGTCCTGTCCCAAGTTGAACTTTTCTGCCTTCCTCTTGCAGTTGACTGGCAGAAGACTGTTAAATTGTAGATGATGACAAAAAGAGCATTTATAATCGTAATGGGTCTCAATTACTTGAAAAACAAGTTTATCTCTCTGCGTTGCTTAAAGATTAATATTGGGAAAAAAAAAACATAATATCATTAAGAAAAAATGTCCCTAGATCAGTTATTGTTCAAGTTTATTAGGGTGATCCACAGATGTTTTGCCATCTGTGCCCCATGAGCAGTCTAATATATCCGTGGCTTCTTATGACTTTTGAGTGACCTACTCTCCCTGAGACACTCTGATAATGCAGTCAATATACTGCATGTGGGCGAGTTTTGGCTTATTTCTCACTGATCCAGCCCAACTCACAACTCCACTTCCGAGTTCCTGCAGCTGACCTCTTCCCCCTCCTGTTGCAGAACGCTCGCCACATCCTTCCGTCCCCCCCCCCCCCCCCCCAAGCCTCATACTACCTCCTGGCCTCCCCCGCCTTAACACCCCCCCCCCCCCAAGGCAGCTTGCCTGCCAGCCTCCGGTGGAAGCCCTGCCAGAGGAGATTGACTCACACTGAGTCATCAGCTTCACTGTCTTCATCCTGGCAAACAACACGAAAACATGAACCTAATCATTGAGTGTGACGAGAAAACAAAGCACTCAAAGGGAAGGGTTAATGTAGATTACAGGAGGTAAAAAATTAGCACAGGATGGAAATAATGGCGGAGCTTATTGTTATATACACTGTATGTCTGGCTGAGTAATTACATATCTGTATCTGTTATATACTATCACATACTTTCATGCTTGCTAACATGAATGTTTTACAGTTCTATTCTGTAAAACTGAGGTCTCAGTGTGACAGATGTTTTCTTCTTCTGTTTTTTGTTTTTGTTTTTGTTTTTGAATCTGCTGTGACTATAGCAGATGCAGCATACACATTTTTATTTTTATTTACCCATTCTTGTAGTGGTGTTAGTCATGGGAATAAGCTTGATGATGATGATAAATGTATCCTAGACATGGCAGGTGAAATAGTTTAAGATTCAGTACCTCATAAAACCTGAATGACTCACTGGTGTATAGGGGACAGCTGGGCACTAGAAAAACAATAATCTGCTCTTTATATTTGCACCTAAGTGGATTGTTGTTGAACTTTTCAAATACTTCTATCCCTTACTCACAGGTCCTATTGTGATGGTGATTTGAATGAACTTGATATGAAACTAACTTTCAGTTTCTCTTGTTCATCTTTGGGTATATGGCTGAGGTGTAACTTAACTTGACATTTTACATGTGCAGTAAAGCTTGTTTGTGTTTTCTTGAATATCAGTTTAAGGTGGAAAGATATTTAAATAGTATCATTAATTAACTTTTACTGAAGTTTTAAATGACATGATTTTTCATCATTGATACCGTTTTCATGATTTTAGCCATCTCGCCTATCCCAAATTCTAAGTATTCCCAAAGTGGTAAAACGGTTCCATTTAGATATTCACATAAAGACACTTCATCAGTAAAAGTTTCATCCTTTTCTGGCAGCCCCCATGTAATCCCCATTTAAAGGATAATTATATTCTTTATCATTCTTAATATCAGCAAATCCCATGAAAGGACAAAAAACAACAATAGACTGATTCCACTAACAAGTACCTACTTATACTTGTTAGTAGGATCAAATACCCAGAATCTCTTAAAGACACATGAATGAGCCACACCTTTTGACTGGGTGATATGCTCTTTTGCACATCTGCAAATATTCACTAATGTGTATCAATCCGCTCAGGGGAAAAGTCCCCAAACAAATGCACTATTTACTGCTGTTTGTCATTTGCTAGAAGCTACAGTGCTAAGCTGCTTCAAGAAATTATTTAGACCTTAAAAAAATTAAATGGATGTATCATTAACCCATTTTCAAAGATTTAAGGCTTCGGTACACAGTGGGCTTGTGGCTTATTGCCACCAACGACCTTGGAAGTTCAGGAAGTGTTTACAAACGAACTAGTCGTCGGTTTACTTTTTGTTAGAACAAATATACAGTATAGAATATAACAAACGTCATCCTTGAAGTTTTAGAGAGGAATCCTGTATGTAGAATATAAAATAGTATAAACACATCTAATAGTGTAGTCACAGCAGCAGCTTTGAGTTTACAGGGTATCATTCTTATGCCGATATGTCCATTCTATAAAATGTTCTTCACAGTGCAAACATTCATACAGTTAAGGAAGGATACACATCATGA
The DNA here is from genome assembly GCA_016859345.1 of Istiophorus platypterus. Taxonomy (NCBI): domain Eukaryota; kingdom Metazoa; phylum Chordata; class Actinopteri; order Istiophoriformes; family Istiophoridae; genus Istiophorus; species Istiophorus platypterus. Next base: position 11,400,664 of record CM029114.1, on the reverse strand, counting down.
TACTGTATTAGGAAATACCGAGTGACTGTTACACAAGGAAGTGAAATATTCATTGCTTTGAAGTGATACTTATCACAGGACACCTGTATTTTTTGTTTTTTTTTGCTCCTGTCCTAGGTCTGTGTTGACAATGTATTGAAGACAATGAAGGAGAATGCCAACAAAGCCAGCAGTATCTTGCTAACTGCAATACCCCAGCTTAGTCAGATGGACTGGGCTCAGACAATGAAGACTTTGAAAGTAAGTTGCCATGTTTATGATGAATCATTTCCACTCAGCAAGTCTCAGGAGAAGTTGTGAGAGATGGTCTGTTTACTTTCTATCTGCCAATCCTGCACAGACCCCTCATTTATAACCTCTTCTGTTTCATTGCACCTCCACCACTTAATCTTTATTTATCAAAAGACAAACCATCTGGAGTATGATCACTTTCATAGCACTATCTGTTTATGAAGGTGATTATTAACATGTGGTCTATGTGCCAAAATGAGCAATAACACCTCCAATTGATAGGTTGGCTCGGACACTTTCATGTGTTACTTCGCAACGTGACATGCATTACTGTATGTGCTATGGTGCATATTACTGTCTTAATTCAGTATATTTGATAATTACATGTGCAATAATAAACATGTATTCAGGGTATACCACCACATGACTAATGTGATGAGTGTTTTTACACTGGGTGCAGCCTTTGCATTCATCTGAAACAATAGTTTAGCTTGAAGTACTTGGAGCATGCAGTAAGGTAAGTAGTTAAATTTCTTTAGAGAACTTATCTTTGTCTATTGGAAACTCTTACACTTTGGAAAATTGTAGCATTAAAACTCCCTGATATTTTATTTGTTGTGTACAGTGTTTTTATAATGATGACAGGCACATCAGTTTTCATTAAACTTAGAAAGAGCAAGTTTATAATTATGTCCTCTGTTTTCCTCTTCAACCCTAAACTTACCTCCTGGAAACTTTTGGCCTGAAAACAACACTAAACAACTTTCAAATGATCTAAACATAGTCATTTTTGCTGTATATATCTGTGAGACATACATGGGAGGGTTGTTTTGTTCCTTCTCTTGCAGTCATTGGCACAATCTTCAGTAATGTTACCAAAGCACTAAGGAGGTGAAAAACAACAAAGCAGGATCCCAGACACCGCCACCACTGACTCTGTCACGGACAACAGACTTGATCCTGCTTGCGGATTCGTCATCGGTGATTCACTTGAAAGTGCCTCACATAAATAATGCATGTATGCTGTCTTCAGCTGGAGTTTGTGTTTTTTCTTGACTCAAAATAGGCGTATAAAACTCATTCTTCATACCGATTAACATGTCACCCTTTTTCCTCTTGAACATTTACCATTGTTATCACTGGCCATTCCAATCACATGTTTAGGTACATTTGAAGGATTTTAAATCTTCTTAAAATTATGCTTGATATTATTTTTGTGGATTTATAATTTATATCGTCTGTAAACGTTAAAATTTTATAGATTTGTTGCCAGTATTGCTGTTTATGCAGGATGTAATCAAAATGTTTTGGAACTTGAGTAAATGAATACTTTGTTACCGCCCTAGTCATAACTAATAGACTTTTAAAGGTATAATCTGATGTCTTGATCATATTCATTGTTCAGGTAAAATCCTTTAAGAGTCTACATACACCTCCGTAAAATGTTGTCATGTCAAAGCTCTTATTATTAATACTGGGAATGTTTCTACATTCGTTTATCAGGGGACATTTCTATTTCATTGTATGCTTTAATTTTTCTGTTCATGACTGTTTTCTTTGTTTCATGAACCAAAACTTAACAGCATTTCATTTGCATATCAGATCTGCAAAGTACATGCAAATTTTTTCAGCCATCACTGAATCAGTTCAGTGACGGTACTTGTAATAGTACCGAGTAACACGAATTGACTGCATTTATTGACAGACATTAACATTTTCACATACCTAAAATGTTTGATACTCAAAGATTCATCATCTAATGAAATTAGCTTTTTTGTAGGTGTGCTGGGCCTTCCAGCACTACTCATATTAGAGAACTCTTTCATTTGTTTTCATATCTGCAATTGCTGGAACTGAACCTCCACACTGCACAGTGTCTAAAAATATCGTCTTGTATTTCCTCTTTCCTCTTTTTTTTTTCTTTTAACCATGTATCAACCTTACAAACATAAGCAGCATAAAATATCTCAATAGAGACCAAAGATTTTTACCATTCAAAGAGCAGAGCTCATGGCTGAAGTAGTTCGCAAACATTTTGTCACTTGCTTATACAATATGTGCAGGGAGATGCAGGGTGGCATACTCTTTAGCCTGTGCGAAATAAGGAAAGTGAATACTTAGGGTAAGAGTTAAAAATAAGAATTGGGAGAAAAATATTGTCAAGAATGAAGTAATGGTGTATTTATATTCTCCTTCGTTGCCAGTTCACATTTGAATTTTGGGTTCTGAAAGCATAAATATTTGGTGGATACAAAATTTTGTCATTGATTATATGACAATCAGTTGAATTGATGATTATATGACAACCAATGACATTGATTATATATAATTGCATTCTAGAAAAAGCCTCCTGTTGCATATATGATGGGCTGTCTTTAAAATGATTTTTGCTGCTCTTTATAAAAACGGTTTGCTACTGTAATATCAAAATATTAGATGTATAAGGCTGTCTACTGGACCCATGCGAGACGTTACACTCCACCTCGGAAGAGACAAAGCAGCAGTGTAATGCTGGTCATGACTTTGGGGAATTTTTTGTCTTGTCGAACCTGATGTTGGGTGCATAAAGCCATAAAGATGACTTGGTTTCAGAGTAAACTAAGCTAATGAATAACTTGAGAAAAAGGTAGAAGCATACTGTGGCTTATTTCATGAATCTTGTGCCTTTTTTTTTCTCTACCATATTCTTACTACTGCTAGGCAGCCATGCATTGCGTATTATTAACTGGTAACTATAATCCATCCCATGAGCAAATGTAACCTGACTTCCTGTTTGTAGAAAAGTATATTTTAATCGAAGTATATTACATAAGATATTCAATCGGTCAAATATAGTCTAGGAATTACATTGTTAAAAATGTGTAGAAGCATGTGTTAGTCCGACATAACTTGAAATTGTCTCAAAATATTTCAGTGAAACCAAATCAATAAACGATTGTATCAGCCTTAATCTGATTGGTGTGTTTAATAGTGGAGAAACCTGAAGCCAGAGCTTCAGCCACTGTTCACTGTGCATTGTCAGGGAAAACATTTGTTCTGTTTCTGATCTGTATGTAAATACAAGAAAAATAAAAAAAAATACATGTAAAAGTCCTCTAAATAACAAAAGTTTAATTTTGCCCTGGGTTTACACATTGCTCGTTTGAAATTTGTTAGTTCGCCAAACATGTATTCACAGACAAAATCGAATAATAATGGCTTGATTTTATTTTTCTTTTTAATTTCCTGGTACCAGAAGGTAAAGCAGTCATTCAGATATTACGTGAAGCGAAACCAGAATCGTCTGCCTTCTAACCTGCTTCCTTCCTCAAAACCCCCCAAAATATATTTTAAAAAGTTGAAATTTTTACTAAAGTGCACAAAATCCGAGATGTGGAACTCAATTGAACAAACGGGGAATGCGACTCCGTGTCCCCACGGAAGATACGTAGAGATTATGTTGACTCAATAGGACATCAGACACTAATGTGGTTTAAACGTGCAAAACATTTCAGTGGCTTTTTTGTTTTTGCTGTTCGGTTCAATATCTGACACGGGAAGCTATTAAAAAAAAATAAATCTGCGATCTCGTCAGGTTCGAGACCAGAAAGAACCACAATCCTGCTTTAAAAATACAATCCTGCTTTAAAAATACAGTTTTACTGTAGTGTTTTTACAGTAAAACTGAACACGATGGACTGAGGTTGATTGTTTATATGCTTATCGTAAAACTGCAATGATACAACAGAAGTTAAAATCGAAATAAAAATGATTTAATGTGAAGTGAAGAGTCGGATTATAGCGTGTAGCTCATTTTTAACGATATTGTACTTATTTCAGGTTATTCGTCAAATCAGCGACGCTGTGTCCTCCTATAACCCGGATTTCGTTAAAAATAAAAAAGCTACAAACGTTGCCTCTCCAGCTCAAACAAGTCAAATAAATAAAAGTACATTTTACAGTAGAGCAATCGACGCTTCGTTTCGGCTGCAGGCCTCCTCGGGCCCCTGTTCAAAGTCCTGCTTCCCCGTTCATAGCGGAGCAGCAGGAAATACAAATCTCGCAGCATCACATGGTGTTTTACAGGGATCCCAGGAAAGCGGCCACGTCTGCATGGCCGTGCTTTCTGGCCAAATCGATAGGCCGACAGTCTGTTTTGTCCCTGGCCCGTGGGTCAGCCCGGTTCTCCACCAACAGCCGCACGGTTTGCAGGAAGCCCGTCCTGGCCGCGTCGTGCAGCGGGGTGGCCCGGGTGTCTCTGTCCGCAACGTTGGGTTCCGCTCCGTGCTGGAGCAACGTCTCAGCCACGGCAGTGCTCCCCATCATCATCACCTTCGTTCAAAACAAAAACAAAAGAAAACAAAACAAAATAAAACAAACACGGAGGGGACGGGTGCAAATCGAATTGTTTTGGTTCTCCTGCGCCTTTAAAAACACAAATGTATGCATTTGCATGAGGGCCTGAGGCTACAAATATCACAGAAGAGCATTAGGGGCCAGAACCGGGATGGTTGACGTGCAATTTAATTTAAAAAAAAAAAAACAAAACATAACACTGAACCAATAATTATTTTTTCCCCGCTATAATTAAAGGTTGTTTAAGGATTTGAAAGACCTGTGGTAAATCACAATAATGGTCCTTTCGCCGTTCAGAACTATGTGAACTGACGTTTAGCGAAGCACAGAACATTGTTGACATGTTTTCCGACGTGAACTACAATTTAATTGAAATAATAATTGAAATAAATAAGTTGAAATATTGGGAGTGATGGTTGAACTGGGAGCCGTAAGCCTGCTTTTCCTCATTTAAACAAAACAACGCAGTCACCTCACGTCACATGTCTGGTATAACTTGCACAGCAGGCTTTTAAGTTCTCAATAAAAATTCAGTTTCGTTTTTATTAAATGCCTAAAGAGAACTTATATTTTATTTAACTGGTTTGAAAGGAATGGAGGGTTTTTTTTTTTTACTCAATGTAAAGTAAGCTTGATTACTACAGGATAAAAAGGCACTTCGCCTATAACCTGAGATGCGTCAGCCTTTTTCAAAAACAGATTGGAAATGTAAAAAAAAAAATAATAATAAAAATAAAAGCATATCAGGTTTATAATTTTGCGCTTCGAGCTCTTGTGGTGTTAATGCTGCTTCTGTTTTGCAGTAAACGCCTATTTTTAGCGAGATAAAGGCAGCAGGATAAGTCTCAAATGGAGGGCACCTTTTTTTCTGGTGAATTGAGAAGTCGGTTACGAGGTACTGAAAGCATTATCATGAGAATATTTTTCACTTTTTACGCAGCCATAATACTCGAAACTAAGCTGGCCCTCACCTATAGTCACACTATTTAAATATATCGTTTTTGAAACGATGAAAAAACGCGCAGGGCGAAAAGGAGCAGGCCGCCGAAGTAACAACATCCACGTCTGTTTCAACCCGTGCGGACATCGAAGGTCTCCATAAAACTATGGAGTTTTTTTTTTTATTATTATTATTATTTAGCCCGGTGAAAAATTACTATAGATTAACTGGTTTCAAAAATCCAAAACAAAACAACAACAACAAAAAAAAAACCAAAAAAAAAAAAACCAAACATGTCGAAGTTTGATCGGCCCACGAAGGCGAGACTGCGCGTCACTTCGAGATGCGTCGCAGAAGCTAAATAAATAATAAAAAAGTACCTTAACCTTAAACGGCCCGGGTGAAATAAACCCGCGTCTAATAGGCCGGCACCGGGGTTTATGACGTCGACTAGACTCAACAAAACAACACTTACGGGGTTTTGGGTTTTTTCTTTAATAGGTGCCCTTATCTGACTAGGAAGGCGCATCTGGTTGCCACCGACCTGTAGAGCGGTTCGTCCGAAACAGTTGAGCCCGTTAACTTGGGCCCCTGCCCGCAGGAGCCTCGCCACCTCCGCCGCGTCCCCCTTCGCTGCGGCTGTGGTCAGGTTGTCGGCGAGAGCCATGGTCGTCCCCGGGAACATCCGCAGCGATCGGCTCCCTGACAGATCAGCCTGACAGGTAGCTCGGCGCGTCCTCGCCGCTTATTGGAGGGAAGAGAAGAGCTCGAACAAAAACAAACAACCGGGGAGAGAGGGGGGGGGAGAAAAGAAAAGAAAAGAAAAGAAAAAGAAAAAAGAAAAAGAAAAAGAAAAAGAAAAAGAGAGACGCGCCGGAGAGTGCGCGCTGAATGAGCCCGGCCCGGCGTTGATGCTGCGCGGAGGTTCCGTCTCTCCCACCGATCCCCGGCTGCTCAGCTCGTCCGGGCCTCGGCTCGCCTGGGTCGGATGAGAGAGCCGCGCGTTGCCCTGTCCAGCGGTCGGTCGCTGGTGTGTGTCTGGGCTTGCCCTGAATCTTGAATGGGTGACGTCAGTGATTGCAGTGTTGCTGCAGTGGCGCTATCGTGCGCATGCGCCGCTGCGACTGGTTATTTTGACAGCGGCGGAGGCACCACGTTATTTTGTTGTTTTTTTTTGTTTTTTGTTTTTGTTGTTTGGTTTTGGTTTTTGTTGTTTTTTTTGTATTGTTTTGTTTTATTCGTGCCGGATCCGCGCGTATTTGCCAGCGCCGGAAACCAAACGTGACAAAATGCCGAGGATATGAAACTATTGTTTGAATTCCGATGTGAAAACGCATCTGCCAGTGGAGGGAAGTAACGAGGTACAAGTATGATAACCTGCTTAAGTATTTCTTTTAGGGACTTGTACTGTACTTTACTTTCATTTCCTGCTACTTTATACGTCCACTAGAACTTTTTTACTCTATTTTTGGGATAACTTGAGTAGTTTGCAGACTCAGACGATCTAAATTATACACCACGAATATTATGACACGTCATTATTGGTTCTGACCAAACTTTGTGGATCCTCGTGAGACATTCACGTGCTATCTAGCATTATAGAAAGTAATCAGAGTCCACCTTTACCAACGGCAAGATGAAAGGGATCAATGCATCAATGAATAGGCTATAATCTAAAGATTTACATTATTCTGAAAAGGGCAAATAAGCCTAGACCTACATACCTTTAGTTTTGGTACTTTAAGTATATTTTGATGCTTATATTTTTGTTATGTTTAACTTAAGTAACAATTTTAATGCAGGAATTTTACTTTTAAAAGAGTATTTCCGCACTGTTGTATTGCTGCTTTTACATTAGTATAAGATCCGAGTACTTCCTCCACCACTGTAAGCTGCACATGTTGTATGTTATGGATAATGTGACCAATCTTGAGACTCACATTCGAATTCACTCTTCAGTCTGGAAACAGCAGTTGACTAAACAATCTCAACCAAGGTCCATTTAAAAGCCATTCTGGAGCTTTCAGTGACATTGTTATCGTTATCATGAGATGGAGTTTGCTCAGTTGTCATGGAACAGATGATGGGGAATTTGAGCATCTGTGGTTCTATAGCGACTGAGCATAATCCCATCAGCTGATGAAGGTCATGTCCCAGAACAGTTACCATTCAGACCTTTGGGTGAAATTGTTTTATCAACTGTAAATGATTTGTTTGTAAAGGGGATGAATGGTGACAGCTTAATATAAGGAGAGCAAATAGGCCCATCAATTATTTACTGTCATTGCAAAATGACAGGATAATACAAAAACAGTAATTGTATAGAAGGGGCAAAAGGGGCGTGGAGCCAAACAGGAGTGTCCCTAAAACTTTGCCATGACTGGATTAATTTTCCTATTAAATGGTGTTCAGACCATAAACAGCACTGCAATAAAATATAACAACAAGCAAAAAATGTACACAGAAAAAAAAAACAGATGAAAAAAATTACAAGAGAATCTACTGATGGCAGCATGTTCTCTTCCTTCCCAGGTATTAGTGAGGAAATATGACTCATTAAGGCCGGTTTAAGAAATACAACCATGATTTTGAAGGCTTATCCGGCACCAGGATAGTTTGTCATATGACGTGAATCCCCCATGGGGGTTGTATAGTAGAAGAAAAGGATAGGAAATCGATACTTTAGGTAGTAAAGCAGGCCACATCTGAAGGCTGATGTCAGTTACACTTCAGTGTTGTAGACTCACAAACTAATTCTTATTTAAATTAGTAAAAAAAAACCAGTAGACACACAGCTTGGAGCTTTTGGGGACCTCTAGAGTCCTGGGACCTCAGGGCGGTTGGATGGTTTGCTTGGTTGGTGATCCAGACCAAGCGTCTTCTCTAAAATTCCTGAGATTTGCAAAACAGTAAACAAAATCCGTCAAAAATATTACACACAGCTGCTTTTTTAGGTTGTCAGTGACAAACTGGAAGAAAAAAAAAGAATAAAAATCAGGTCAATGCTCGCTGAGCAGAGTGAAATACATTTTTAATTGGCTGCTGTTTTTGACAGCTAATTTGTGGCAACGGAGAAGTGAGCCAGATTCATCATGTCAATAGATGCCTCTCACCAAATGACTCCAACGCCTGTCTTTCTCTACATAGGAAGAGACAGCAGCTATCGTGGGTAAAGAGGTTGCTGATAAATGTATTACTGTATTAGGGATATAGTTATAAATGTATTTTTAAAAAATATAGTGAAACTGTAATTTTGTGCTTCTCCATTATTTAACCCCCTTAGCCTAACCACAGCACTAAATGATAGAGGAGAGACAACCACACAAACTTTGTATGGCAGGCCTCTGTTAGGAATGTGACCTATAATTGATCAGTAAATGAAATGTGTGTTGTGTGAGGTGAGCATAAATAGACTGATTGTCTGTCACAGATGGAATAATGGTTACTAGCTATGCCTCTGTATCAAAATAAGATACATCACGTTTACCATCAGATCGAACAAAGGATGACACAGGGCTTAGAGGGTTAGACTGGAAGTTGAGTCTCTTGAATGTGATTCATGGAAACATCTTACTTTTTTGACTAACACACGATTAAAACATGTTCAGGATTCATTCCAGACAAATATGTTAGCATCTCAGTTTATTCAAACCTGTGCTGGCTTGCGTATGTCTGGCCTGTGTGTACTCAGCATGAGCAGTGCTAGTGTGATGATTGCTGCTAACAAGTGTCATGCCATTTAACTGATCAGCTCATTATTTCACGAAAAAAAGAAGGGGTCCAGTCTCTTTCAAAACATAATCCGCAGAAAAAGTCTTATGATTAGACATATGATTCGTTTAATGCTGATTATTCAGCCTGCTTCTCGGCAGCTGACCACTTCTTGATTTCATTCTTTATAGGAATGGCGTTGAGCGATGCTGCATTCAGTGTGACACCTAACCACAGATACTAGACCATAAAATCTAAATATATATTTGGAAATTTAACAAGACATTGAGCAGGGAGTCAGCCATTGTGCAAAGCTTTAATTGATTAAAATTATACAGGACGGTAAAATGTGAACCTGGATGAAAAAAATATATCGAAAGCAAAACGGAACAAAAGTAAATTTCAGGTTTCGGAAGAAAGTGTAGAGCACTGAAACCCCTCAAGGAGTACAAGTAAAAACAAATTTTCACAATAGATATTAAGCTCTTAAAGGCACCTTTTTAAAATGTTGTTTTTACCATTAGTGGAAGCAGTAATCGTATCTTTTACATAAATAGGAGTAGTCACACCACAGTGTAGATATACCCAATTACACCTTATGCCTCTGCAGTCATGGCATTGCAATATCAGATTTTTAAAAAAATCTTTCTCGCTATGCACAAGATGGCCTCTGTCAGAGTTGTGCTGTTATATATTATTGTAGTGGATGAGTATTATGACAATGCATTACTGCATAAACATCGTGTCAGTGTTAAAGCTGGTCAAGATGGAGCTAACTAATCCACGGATGTTGTATACTTTATGCTGGGTACTTCATACTAAATACCAATAAAATTAAGCAAATGCCTAATAGTCAGATGACTTCCTAGCTCATCAGCAGCGAGCTGGCTTGATATTACACTCATTTTCTGATCTCGCTGCTGCTCTAGGAGGGTTAGGTCATACGGTGTATTGAAGTAATCGACTGGTGTGGGTGTGTCAATGGTCCTTAATTCTCAGTTTATCGGCGTAGATGTGAGAAATGTGGAATGTGTGTTTGTCTGTCTCGGGGTGCACAGCCTGTAGCGCCAGAGACTGAGTGTGGGTGGAGGTGTGTTGGTCTGGAAGTCCCCTGTGTGCGCATGCATGTGTATCTGTGCGTTCTTGTGTGTGTGTATGTGTGTGTGTATGTGTTTGTTTCAATTGAGAAAAAAAGGACACTACGAATGATTACAGAGCTTACGGCTTATGGCTTTAATGTTCTGTTTAAAGTATGGAAGAGTAAACAGGTCAGAATTTTACGCATAAAAAGAGAGACTTTGTAGCGACCAAGGCCATCATCAAACATGTCTTACTCGGCGGTTTTTCTTTGTAGGGCTTGACTTCATGACATCAGTGCATTTGGAACGTTCTTTTGGTCAGAAAAAATGCTTTAGGAGGAAGGTCCTCCTCTTCATTGCTAAATTTAGCTGCTTAGTTTGGAGGAAAGTGGTCAATAGAAATGTGGGCATCATTGTAATCTGTCAGAGTTAAATGGTTTTTCTCACAGAACCTCCTCAGAGTTACATACCTCAGTGCAACAGTCGTCGGGCGCTCGGTATTTTGTTCTTAAGGCATATGGCTTCTGAGAAATAACGAATGAAACCTATACCCTGATTTGGTAGTTAACCTTTTATTTATTATTTTTTTAAATTCATTATAATTCAAACATTATTCTGTGCCAAATTTTGCTTTGAATACAAATACTTTTGTCCAAACCGCTGTCCCCGACAACTAAGGAGGGGAATACCTACGCTCTGATTCCCAGCGAATGAAATCACCTCCTGCTGACTGTTCATTTGAAATCCCCTTTTATTACTTGTCTATAATGGTTATATTGTCTAGCCTTTTGATTGTTAAAGGAATGTAATAGTTGGCACTTAACAGAATTACAGGAATATAATTATTATAATTACATGCATTACTACCACATCTAGTTAAAATGCAACATTTGCAACGACAGAACACCTTCAATTCACAGTGAGATGCAGGATTTTTCTTTCTTCTTCTGTTTACTGCGTCTCTGTCATTTTAACATCAAAGGGAAGGCTTGTGGATATGGAAAATGCCATTTTTATGAAGCACATTGGCTAATTAAAGTCAGATAGTATAGTATAAGTTGAAATCTTCAGGGAAGCCTTCTGTAGACAAATACAGCAAAATAAGAATTTTTCCTATAACTATCATACTTCATCTTGGTTTTGCCTCCACCCAGTGGTATCAGCAGCCACCATGGGGCTAGTTTTCATTAAGTCATGTAGAAACACTCTTCTGTTGATAGCCTCTCATTGCTGGTAAGCAATTCTACAAGGTATGTGGTATTTCACCATGCTGTGATGAATTGAGGCCCTGCCCGACTTTCAACACTGTCCTTTCACATTGTTCTATTTTTAATTGCATTTGAATGATGTTATTTGTCCTAATCTGACACCTCCCAGAGAATTGAAATGATTAATACCAACTGCTTTCAGACCAACTGTGTATCTGTGATCTTCGCACCGAGTTTATATTGCACAACATGCCGGTGAAGTCCTGTTCTATGGTTCGGTTTGACTCATGTATCCCGAGAAATCTGACACGCTGATCTAGCCCTTCCTCCACTGTTTGCAGGTCGCACATTTCATCAAAGGCACATCAGAAACTGTGACTTAGGTTAAACACACACAATTCGGTATATAGTATTGCTGATAAAGCTTTTGTTATGTTTGCTTTTTTTTTTTTTTTTTGAAGTCCTCTTGGCAGCAGAGGGTTAACAGCCAGACTGAGGGAGGGTGTTGTTTTGTACTTGAGGACTTGAGGTTACTTTTTAATACCCACATAATTGATCCATTCATTCAGTCATAATATGCAGCTAGTCTTGAATTCTTTCTTCTTTGCTCATCTTTCACTTTTGCTAAAGTTCAGTAGCGCTTGACACACTGTGCTGAATAGAAATTAAATAATTTATTGAACATTTCCTCAACAATTTATATTTACAGTGATGTTTTGCAATTCTCAAGTATCTAGTCGTGTAGACCGATGAAAAGGAAGTGGCCTCATAAGTGTAGATCAGTGAATGCATTGTATTGCTTTTTTGAGGCCAGTTTGACCTTGGTATCCTTTTCAAAACTCAGCCGTTGTTGAAACTGAACAACGGTTTAGTATCGAAAACCGTTTATTCATTGTTTTGCTAAAGTGAGACGCCTCTACTGGTTACTGTACTGGATCAGGTTTTACTCTCAATGCAGTTTTATGTAAACAACAAGTTTTTACAAGTAGAAGCTTGTCTTATTTTTTATAGTAACACCACAGTATGTGCTAGATTGAAAGGCCTCCTGGCAAATTATTCTCTAACTTGAGTTGTCTCTTTCTGTGAAAAATATCTCTAAGTATAAATCTGGATATCTACTTGCATTGTGATATTTTGTCTTGGTGATGTGTGACATTTTAACCGAGGCTAATCAAAATAGGAGATTTACCACATGCTCCAGATTTTTAGTATAACTTAGAGAGATGCTTTCATACTTTATTAAGATTCAGCTTGATATTTCAGTGGACAGGGCTTTCAGAAAGTATTCAGACCCCTTCACTTTTTTTGTTATTTTGTGGTCTTATGTTAAACTTGTTTAATTATGCTAAAATCGTTTAATTAATTTTCCCTCATTAATCCACACTTAGTACCTAATACTGACAAAATTTTTGCAAATTTATTGAAAAGTAAAAACTGAAATATTACATTGACATTGGTATTTAGACCCTTCTGTTAGTACTTATTTGAAGCGCCTTTGACACTAATTATAGCCTTGAATCTTCTTTGGTATGATGTAACAAGGTTTGTATACATGAATTTGGGGGTTTTCTGCCATTGCAGAAGATTCTCTCAAGCTCTGTCAGTTTGGATGGGGACCATTGGTGGACAGTTTCATGGTCTGTCCAGAGATGTTCGAGGGGGTACGAGTCAGGATTCTGGCTGGGCCACTCAAGGGCAATCACAGAGTGATAAAAGCCACTCCTGCTTTTTCTTGGCTGTCTGTTTAGAATCATCGTCCTATTTGAAGGTGAACCTTTATGTCAGTTTAATGTCCTGAGCGCTCTGGATAGGGTTTTTTTTTGTCAAGGTTATCCCTGTACTTTGCTCTGTTAAGCTTTCCCTCAACTCTGATGAGTTCCCTGTCCTTGCCACAGAAAAACACCCCCACGGTATGATGTTGCCACCACCATCACCACCAGACTTCCGTCTGGCCAACCTGCCATAAAGCCAAGATCCGTTTTATGCTGCTTGTCCTTCTGGAAGACTCCCATCTCCACTCGGGATCTCTGGAACTCAGCCCGAGTGACTGTCAGGTTCTTGGTCATCTCACTTTCCAAGTGCTTCTCCCCTGGCTGCTCAGTCTGGCTGGGTGGCCAGCTCTAGGAAGAGTCCTGGTTGCTCCAAACTTCCTCCAATTGAAGAATTATGGAGGCCACTGTTCTCCTGGGAACCTTCAATACAACAGAAAGACAGCAGAAAATGTCGCTTCTCCCATCACCACAAAGGATCTCTGGAGCTCAGCCAGAGTGACCGTTGGATTCTCGGTCCCCTCTCTTACCACGGCCCTTTGTCCCTGATTTTCAGTCCAGCTGGGCGGCCAGCTCTAAGAAGAGCTGTGGTTGCTCCAAACTTCTTTCACTGAAGAAGTACGGAGGCCGCTGTGTCTGTCTCTTTTGAAGCTTCAATGCAGCGGAATATTTTTTGTTGCCTTCCCCAGATCTATGCTTTGATGCAATCCTGTCTCTGAGCTCAGGAGGCAGTTCCTTCATCCTCATGGCTTGGTTTTTGCTCTGATAAGCATTGTCAGCTGTGAGACCTTATATTGACAGATGTGTGCCTTTCCAAATCATGTCCAATCAGTTGAATTTAACACAGTTGAACACAAGTTAAAGTGTAGAAAAATCTCAAGATGATCAAGAGAAATGGGAGGCATCTGTGCTAAATTTTAATTATTTTAGCAAACCAATATTTATGTTTAGGGTTTTTCAGCCCCCCCCCCCTTTTAAATAAATTTGCAAAAATTTCTAAAATTCTGTTTTGGTTTTGTCATTATTGAACATTGATTGAAAAAGAAAGTAAAAATTAATTTAAAGTATCTTAGCATAAGGCTGCAACATAACAGATTGTGGAATGAAGTGAAAAGGGGTCTGAAAACTTTCTGAATGCACTGTATGCTGAGTTTAAATGACAGTGACACATTTGCTGTTCGGTAGAGGCTACTGTGATATCATGTTATATTTTAGCATCTGGTATGCATTAGACACTAAATGCCAAGAACAATGGAAAGGTTATCTCGCTTCTTGGTAAATACTGAATCATACTCTCATGGTTACTGAATTGGTTTCACATTTCTGCAAATGTCTTCAATTTTAACATACTCTTACTAATTTGGTGTTATACGTGGCGGTTTCATACATTATCTCTTAACGTTTCTTAAAATAAAAAGCCTGTTATCATCATGTTCATGAAAGCTGAAAGCTAGATTTTAGTGGAGTCTTTGGAAATGGCTTCTGGTTGTGCTTTCTTAAATAAAAAAAAGTACTGAGTTTATTGCCTGTATTAATTCATAGGCTCTACTAATGTGTGGCGTTTGTTTATCAATCCCAGTAAATCCCAGTGGTTGTATGGGATTTTGTCTGGTGAGCAGGGCACTCTGGATAATAACTGTTTCTTGTGTGTGTGGGTGTGTGTGTGTGTGTGTGTATGTGTGAGTCTGTGTGTATGAGTGTGCCATCCTTGGTCTCATCTCATCACACACACATGAAATCAATAAGCTGTTTGTTAGTGTGTCAGAGACATATAAGGCCACAGATTTTCAGGCACTTGGCCGCGGATGGAGACCGGAGCATGGAGGGAGGGAGGTAGCGGAGCGCACTGAAACTTTTCTTCCGCTGCCGTTTTCTTGTTGTGCCAGTCACATGACCATTGAGCAGCCACCGCCCACATACATATGATTGCCTTGAGCCACTGGGTCCACTGGGAAATAGAATAAACAAATGGAAAGAATGAGAAAGCATAGAAAGAGAATTGACTGTCATAGGATAACATAAACTTCATACATCAGCTTAAATATATGACTTAGTTTGCCATAACAATGACACTATTGTTTACTGACAAAAAGTGTTTTCTTTTGGGTCAGAGTCAGGGCACATGGTAATGCTGAGATGTCCCTTTATTCTGTCTGGAGATATTAAAATGTAGCATATAGTCGGTTTACAGCGGTTTATTTTTCCAGGATGTGGACAGGATGAAAACAAACTCCTACAGCCTGGGTAATAAAGGCAGCGTTTGAATACTTCCATGGGTGGGTAATGATTAACAAGGAGGTGACATCATTCCTCCTTATCATGACAGTGATCACAGTTAGCACCTTAAGATATGCTTACACAGACAAAACCAGTGGCCTTATAAAATTTTATTACTTAGTGGAAACACTTTGAGAGAGTCTTTTTTTTTTTTCAAATTGTGTTAACATATTGTACGTCTGAGAGAATTCACCATTTTTTATTTTTCATATGAGAAAAGCTGTTCTCCTTTTGTGTTTTATTTGTGATACAAAAAGCATGGTTCTCACAGGGCGCCTGGTTCTAGCAGAGTTGTCAGGTTATGGCCTTGCTTAAGGTCAATTATAAGGCATACGTAGTGTAATTAGGTTGTTGAGCAGAGAAGCACCAGAGATACATGCGTAAAGAAAAAAGGTTGTGTGTGACCTAACACAGCAAAGTTAGACTCGTGTTATTACTATGTGACCATAAAGTCATCTTTTTGCACATTTTCTGCCTCACTGTTCTTCACTTTATCTATATGTTACCATTTTGTGTTGATTTTTTTTCAAAATCTATATTCACCACTGCAAAGTTAAAAACAGGGTTCTAGTAATATGTCAACAGCAGTCCACATAGGAGATCTTTCAAATAATCAAATAACTGTAGTGCTCGAAATCAGCATTTCCTTCAACAGTCGCACAGATGTAAGACCACCTTGAGCTTTTTCTGTATATAATTACACCAGATCAACTCTTCTTTCTGGCTGAAGATAGTCATGTCGGCTCTCAGAAGTGCGTGGGTGGTCAGAAATGACAGCTGAAAAACAGCTCTGATTGAAATCTGCGATATTAATGGGTAAGAGACATTTGTAAGAAATTTAATAGAAAGCTAAAGTACAACATTCCTTGGTGCTTCAGATATTCGTGATACCGGTTTTTAATTATAGTATTCATACTCCCACCTTTTAATATATATATATACAAGAACACCCAGTGTATTTTCATATTTACACAGCAGAGCAGGGAGAGATACTATGCAGCTTTGATAAAAAGGTGAGCCCCAGCAGACGTGTTTGCTCTGCAGTGAGCGTGAAGGTCAGTTGTCTCTGTCCTGTTGTTTTTTTCGCCCTGAGAATTGGGACTCTGCTCATAGGCCGATGAATAATGAAGCCGGTGAAGTAAAAGTCTCCAATTTTTTCTTGCTGCGAATTTTTGACCACATAAAATCATCTCCCACAGGGAGATCCAGTTCCACATGTACACTAGTACTGTATGCAGACTTCATGTGTGTTGGTTGGACGGGCATCAGAATGTCTACTGAATGAATTTGAGACAATTACTGAGTCGAAATACTGTATCGTCCAACCCTTCTAGACTCAAAAAAATGCTAAGGGTGTGGAGTGTTGAAAAGAGGCTAACAAAAACCATGATAATTATTTCCCATTGACACAAACATTTCTTAGAAAATTTATATAATCCTAAATGATATCTGCGGAAATTATGCCTGAATATGTTACAAATTCTCTGTCAGACCTGAAAGAATTTGTGTTTAATTACCTGCTCATTGCTAGAAGCAAAGGTTCCTAATAATTGTTTGGCTTGTAAGATGAACAGAAAGAGAAACCTGTGTCTGTGGCAAATAACATCACATGATAAACCAATGTTGGGTCATAGGATTGCCCATAAAAGGTACCATGACTCATAAGTTTCATGTCATTATGGTATCAGCACATGAATTTATTGGCAGGCTATTTGATACGTGTTTAAATGAGAGTAAATTGCCCGTTCAAGAGTCATTACATTTTAAATGGCAGTTATCTTTATGATCATTATTTTACAATCAGCATACCTTATCTTAACCTTAGTTCAACTGTGGTTTATTTTCTGGATGTTTTTCATGTTACCACCAGGGGGCAGAATTGATTCTAAATTAAACTGAGGACAACTGACTGATTTTAAGTAAAATTCTACCCCCCCCCCCCCCCCGGCCCGCCCCGCCCCTGCCACTCTCCAACTTCTAGGATATATTCACAGCTCTATGTCAAATATAGGTATGGTTATGGACTCATTATAATGTGTTAAATAGAAGAAGCAGGAATTTTCATTATAAATGATCTGCAGCTGAATATATATTTCTGTCTGATTGAGAAATACCACATGGAGTCCCACATGCATAAGGTTTGCCATGTATACCCAAATGACTTAAACCTCTTAAATCGTATTTACTATAATTGAACATGATATCAGATTGTAAGATATTAAGATATTTTTACATTTATATCTCTACTCACTGCCATTTCACTCATTTTGTCACAGTGAATAATGTAGTTATTGGCTATCAGAATGAATAATTGCTAGTACCCGGTGAACAAAAGAAGTGTGACATTATTGGTCACCTGCCCCCCCCCCTCCACACACATACACACACACACACAGACACACACACACACAGACACACAGACACAGACACACACACACACACACACACACACACACAGACACATACACACACACACACACACACACACACACACACACACACAGACACACACACACACACACACACACACACACACACAAACAGACACAGACACACACACACACACACACACACACACACACAAAAAACCACACACACGCACACACCTCCCTGGCCCCCACATCAACACCATCCCTCTGGGCAAGATGAGACGTCTAGGAGAGCACAGGGGTGAAACTGGAGAGATGGCGCAGTCACTGGCCCATGTAATAGAACGATAGAGGAGTGTGCCAACATGGACATGCACACACACATGCACACATTTGTACGTTTGTAAGTTACGTGTGAATATGCTAAGCGGCTTGATTTGGCAGTGTTTAGACAGCAGAGTAACCAGCAGTCCAGCAATCATTTTGGCAGTGTTTATGTTCTTTCTTTTAGTTTTCTGTGTTTAATTTAGTTGTAATAAAATAACTTTTCCAAATGACAGTACAAAGGGCGTCCCAGAAAATACTGCTGAAACAGAAATGATAAAAGCAATGATTAAAGCAATGCAGACACACAAGTGGGAGTGAAACGATTTTTTAATCACTAATTTAGTCTAGAAAAAAAAATTTGAAAAATGGCCAATACAGTTTCCAGAGCCTTAGGTGACATCTTTAATTTTTTTTTTTCATCCAACAGTACAGACCCCAAAAACATTCAATTTGAACTGGTATAAAAGAGAGAAACTGAGCAAATCATCATGACTGAGAGGCTGGAACCAGGAAGTGTTTCGCATTTTTGAGTGGGGAAAAAACAGTGATTTGTCAGTGAGCAAAGCTACTGTCAGCTGAATTGTCAGCACAGGAAACATCAGTTAGTATATTATCCATACTCACTCAGGAAATAACAGTAAACGAAACAGAAGCCATAACAAGATAAATAGGTACATCTGAAACTGGCATTCATGCTTAATTCATAGATAAACTTACTGATTTAACAAGAATGTGAAACAATCCGAGTAACGCTTTTATTCAGTTTCTCCTTCATAACATTAGACAGGATTATGCTTATTTGAATTGGATTAGCAAAGTGTAAATTACATTCAAAGTTTGTCAGACCAAGTTTTGCAATGTTGTAGAGTATGAATGTTATAGAGTAACGTGTTTATATATAACATTCATATGACCTAGCTTTTCACCCACTCAGCAGTAAAGCCTGAACAAAAGTAACACATAAGACATACAAGAAATCTTAACGCATGGCTGTAACGGACACTGTCATATGGTTTCTGTGTACACACTGATAAATTATTTCCATGGGTAACCACCATGACATTACCAAACCATTACCTTTATTGAAATGATAAGTCAAATGAACACCTATCTGTAGTTTTACAGACAGAGCGCTTAAAGCTGCACAAACATGTATTGTGGGGCTTGTATATGCAAGGAGGGAATAATGTCCTGTCCCAAGGATAGTAATTGTGTTTACCACTGGCCCGGCAGCTTCAGCAGCTTCCTGTCATGTGATCTGCCTGTCTCCAAGAGGTCTGGACCAAACACCTGTTGTCAGGATGCGTGTGTGTGTGTGTGTGGGTGTGTGTGTGTGTGTGTGGAGGGGTGTCTTTCATTAGGGACTTCAGCATTATCATCGCAAACATCTAAACACAAGCATTAACACAGGCACCTGTCTGTCTCTCTCATGTGTCCCTGCCTTTCTGTCTGCGTCACAAACTAGAGCAAAGAAGACATGTCTGCCACTATCTTTCAGCCAGTCTAAAAAAAATCTACCAGAATCCTATTTGTTTTCTAATTAACAGACATCAAAATTTGATAATGTGAAAATCTTTTAAATCAGCTGGCCAACTGTGCATCATTCACATGACCGAAATGAACAAATGCCTCATTGTCTGGCCCTGCATGTGACAACCGTACAGACAGTTGGAGAGGCAAATAATCATACAAGAATTTCCACCCGCAGACGCCTAAGAATATCTCATAAATCATTGTTAACTTCTAATTTGATCCCTATTCATTCCACAACTGTCCACCTGGGGATGAGGCTTCCCTTTTTACCCCTGTACCACTAGATGGCACTGTGCCGACGGCAATTTTCCCCATCTCAGAGCACACTGACCTTATTCCCTATCTATCTAATTACACATTAGACCTGTAATATGCCATTCCACATCCATGGGTCTCAGATGAATGGTTTCCCCCCCCCTTCCTCTTCTCATCCCTCTCTCCACCCATCCTCCCCTTTTTCCTCCCCCATCTTTGCGCTGTTCCGGCCAGCTTCCCTCAATTACTGTCATGGGCAGGCCACAACATCGGGTGAGGCTTTGCGTGTGGATTGGAAGGTGGGGTGGGACAGGAGGGAGGAGGAGGAGGAGAAGGAGATGTGTATATGGATGTGATGAGAGGAGGAGACAGTTGCTGACATACCAACGCACGGTATATGTTTACAGGTGTGTTTGTATGTGTGTGGGCATGCGTGCCTCTTTCTGTGCCCGTGCATCTGTGCGCTTGCGTGATATGCCCATGGGGCAATTGCTTGCCACACACCATGGCTGTTGTAGCAACAACGCTGTGACAACAACAGTTTGACATTTGTGAAGGATAAATATATTCCACTTAGAATGAAGCTATTACCCTTCACTAGTTGTGGGGAAAATAATTTTTAAAAAGCTGAAAAATATAATGACAGCAGCTGCAATGATTGTGGGCATTAGACTGTATGTTCTACCATATACCCTTTTCTGCATTCACTGTCAAAATCAAATAGATTCCTATTTATTTATTGTGTTTTCTTGCTAATATTTAACCTTATGCTGTACACTAATGGATACTTCATGCTCAGTACTACTCAGTTTTGAAATAATACAATAGATGTAGTTTTTGTCACTGAAATCCTATTTGAAATTGAAGCATGAATTATGGTGAAGTTTTATTTTTTTTAGATTCATTAAAAACAGTTACACAACTCTCAAAGCTTGCATGCACATGTAAAATATAACTTCCTCCCGGATCACAAAAAAAAACCATCAGTGTCATGAACTACAAAACTCGAACAGTAGATCATAGCTTTTACACAACTAATACTGTATGTATTTCTTTTCTGCTGCAACTCCTATAATGCTATAACGGAAGGAAACAGATCTCAAAACGCCCGGAACGTCTTAAATTACAACACGTTTGAGCTTTCAAGGACTGTAAGTCTTTTCAGTTTAGAAAGAGACAGGAAATGTTGGAAGAAAGAGTAAAGGTGGATGACGCAACGAAGACCCATTAGATGCACACTGATGGTGTTTTTTCACCAGGACATGCTTCCTGGATCACTCTTCCCCCACGCCATCCCTTTATATATCTTGTACTTGTATATACAGCACATAGATAATATATTTATTTATTTATTTATTGTCACAGTGATATGGGACCAATGTAGCATACTTTTGATCAAGCTCATTGTTTTACTATTTTATTTACTAGTTGATAATTGTTCTGAGAGGTTTATCACTCAAGGGCTGGTTGGATGGTTAACCCACAACTGCTATTGTTCAGCCTATTGGTGTACGTGTTGGTGTTGTGACCATTTATAAAATATTTTAACATGACGAAGATCCTACTTTGATAAAAACATTGTCCAATTCAATAAATTTGTGGCTTGGAGTCAGCGGGCCGGTTTTCATCGATGCATATTTCCAATAGCCTTGCACCTACTTGTGTATCTTTACCTCCTTTAATATTGATTAGCTATTTTTAATGATGAATGAGCATGTGCAAACAAAAAAAACCTGTTTAGCAAATCTCCCGAATTTCAGCACTGTCTTTTTCAATCCACTAGTCTTATTAGTCTTATTTTTCTTACTTGATAATACTAGTAAATGAATAATTGTAGACAGAGGTAAAGCTGCTACCAGCAATATTAAGTTTATTGTTTGATGTCATTGTTAAAGTTACAATTCTTACATTTCTCTGTTTTTCTTTTGTTTTTGCAGCACTTAGGGAGTAAGTATTCACTTTTTTGTGCCTAAATATTGAGAGGTTGTATGAGATATATGTTCAGATGACCCCCAAAAAAATGTAGCTGTAACAGAAGAGACTGGTTTTTCAGTAAGTAAATGTATTGTACATTAATAATAATAAAAATGAACTGTTCTTTTTTGAATACTGACACCTGAGTTTGCCTACCTATGCCTAATCATGAGATCATTCTTCTTTGTGCGTGTGTGCGTGTGTGTGTTGCAGGTCTACAGGTCAGGTCGCAATAATTCTCCAATTGCTCAGATATCTTCATTGTGAACTCAGACGGGCTTGCTTCATTAAGAAGCTTGTTCACGCCCCCTACCCCTGCAAAATTCTTCATACATAAAATCCCTAATTTCCTGTCTGGGTGAGTGCAAGTAATTGAATCATTTGACACAGCTGAAAGATAAATATCACTCTGTTCTAGGTGTCCTGACAGAGTCTGGGAGACTGTGGTAACAGATTTTAGCGTATACCTACTGTATGGTGAGATATTTTGGCCAGTGCTGGATGGACCTGCCATATGCATATTTCAATTTGTCCTCATTGGTCATGACTGAAATATCCTAAAAGCTATTTAGGGGATTGTCATTAATTTTGTACAGACATTTGTGTTTCCCAGAGGATTAAGCCTACTCCCCTAAATTTCCCTCTAGCATCAACATGAGGTTGGTTTACAGTGAAATGTATTAATAACTGTTGATGGATTGCTGTGGAATTTGATACAGATATTCATGGTTCCCAGAGGATGAATCCTAATGACTCCGGTGATCCCTCTGACCTCCTCAAGCACCACCACCAAGTTACAGAGTGAGGTTGAATTAATAGTTTAATAAATCTTTGGACTCCATGTTACCCACCATAAAACCCCTTTCATCTAGAGTAATACATTGTGTCAGTGTCGATGTTTACTCCCAAAGAGGCCTAACAAAAACTTTGAATGTACCTTCTGAAAGGTTTATTCACCATGGTGATGTAAGAGCTGGCCAGGGTGAGACAGCACAGTGAGCTGCTAAGTAGGACCACAGTCTGTCGGCCACTGAGCTGTTCCATCAGAGCAGCTGGGGGTTAAGTGCCTGGCTGGAAGGTGAAACCATGGCACCGTAGTTGCAGACACTTTCCAATTCTCATTGCCCTGCCCAGATTTTACCAGTTCAACAGCCCAGGTACTTATACTGGTGACATAGTGGATGCAAACCCATTTGTCACTAAGCTTTTGTGCCTCCAGTATATCAAGGCTTCAACTGCCTTTATACAAATACAGTATGACTGCAGACATCTGTCCTCTCCATTAAATAATAATCATACACTGTGAGGAATGCAAAAAAGAACTTTTCGTTCTTCAGTTCAGGTAGAGAAACATAATTTGTGATGACCTTATTGTAAAAGTGTAAACTTATAGAGTCAGCCATAAGATTAATTTCCTATTTCTATTATTTTTAGATTTAACATCTTTTTCCCCCCCAAACAAGCTCTAGTGTATTCTCAAAACTGATGTCCTTTTTACTTCAACCTCTGTAAACTGCTACTGCGGCAGAAAGGGGGATGGAGAGGGCTTTTTAGGGCTAGAGGGAGGGGTGAAGAGTGGGGTGAATCTGTGGTGCATTGTGGCTCCACATTAATTGAATGGGCTTGGGTCCTGTATCCCTAATTAGGGACAATGGCTGTGACATGGGCAGCGCAGAAGCAGAGTGCTCTTCTGAGGGGTAAGTGGGGAGTTGAAGGACAGCCACAGAAAAGCACCTCGCGCTCCTCTTACATGGCATCCTCTAAAAACCTTAAGAGACTGTTGTCTGAGCGTACCAGCACACACACATGCACACAAGCACACAAGCACGCACACACACACACACACACACACACACACACACACCCACACCCACACACACACACACACACACACACATACAAATGAAAGAGAGGTGAGGCGGAGTAGGGGGGGTAAAATAGAAGAGATGGTGCTCCAACTGCCTCTTCTCCTCCTTCTTCTGGCTCATTGACTGATGTCACAGGGAGAGACTGGGAAGGGGAGCTGCACCATCGGGGAACCCCCCCCCCCCAAAAAAAAACGGTGAGTAACGTGAGAGTGCCACCCATGTCAAGGGATGAGAATAAA
Source organism: Istiophorus platypterus (assembly GCA_016859345.1). Taxonomy (NCBI): domain Eukaryota; kingdom Metazoa; phylum Chordata; class Actinopteri; order Istiophoriformes; family Istiophoridae; genus Istiophorus; species Istiophorus platypterus. The sequence goes on along the minus strand of CM029114.1, from coordinate 11,376,549 downwards.
CACCTTGCTAAGCCCATCAGGCTGTGTTCGTGTTCCTATGTTTGCAGTTGTATATACAAAAAGTGAAATTGGTTTGTTTCTGTGAGTGTCACATTCTGTCGTTGTCATCTTTGCGGCAAATTGCAGCTCAATGAGTTCACTCGGGAGACAGTCTTAGTGATGGACAATCAAAACACTGGGGCGAGAGAGTGTTGTAAGACACTTAAATGCGAGTTTAATTACATTAATTGATTTATAACACCCATTCAGACCATTTTTTTCTACTGGACATTCTCAGTCAATTTGAGTCAGAAATGTTCATGCGCTTACAAGTTTTCTATGAATTTAATTACACCCCAATTAGAGCCAGTATGTCTAGAATTCAAAAATCTCTATCTTTGGTGACGCCTAGTGGTAATATTCAAGAGGACAGTGTGGCAGAGTGCAACCACTGGGGTTGTCTCATGTTTTTTTGTTTTATAGCTAAGAATCAGACTTCCCCAGTTGATAACACAGCAACATTAGATTGATGTATCACACATAACTGTGTTTATATTCTTTAATTTACATAGTAAATTGTCTCAGAGATCTATGTATGTGTGATATACTAGAACTGTAGTTACACACAAGTTATTTCTATTTCATTAATAAATAGGAGACGACTGCAGTGGAATAACCTATTGCGAATTATGTAGTTTTATTCATTTTGATATGGAAAAGTGATCATGGTGAGAAGAAGGTTTGCAGTGGAGATGGCTTTGCTAGATGTTACTGAAGAAGGGATGATTACTGAGCCTTCCTTGGAAACTGCCTCATGTCGTCTTCACTGTTAACATTCTGCTGCTAAAGCTGGGTGATCACAACTCTTGTGTTCAATACAGTTCTCCATGCGGTACCTCTGCAGCTCGTGTAACCCCAACATGAAGTTAGTACGTTTTTCAGCAGCCTTACTCAAAGACATTTTATATATCAGACGCATTTAGACTTAAACCTTGTCTACGTTAAGTGATCGAGATTTTAAAACTGTGTTTTTGTGTGAAAATAATTTGCATCCACAGTATTTTCGTTCTGTTTCTATGGGTAGCTCTGTCCCCAGTGAAAAACTTCAACAACATGAAAGTGGCTAAATTGCCGCTTCTTGGCCCTCTTTCAATTTAGCAGACAACAAAGCTACGCATCACAGCCAAAATCTGGTACAGAGCGGGACAGATCGCTCGGCTAACCAGATCAGGTTAATGACTACAGCTGTAACCTGTATTCAACTATTCTGTCATTTTAACTGAACGACCACAGAGAAAGATAGACGCGACTAAATGATGCCACCTTAACTTTTTTGGCACTGTGGTCCACAGCCCTGTGGACTGGCGTAGGTCAGCGTTTGGCAAGATCCATTTACCCCAGATACACTAGAACACCGAGCCAGTGGAGGCCGACTGGAAAAGCTCAGGTTTTGGTTTTTGTTTTTTTTTTTGGGGGGGGGCGTTAGTCTGGACAGATGGTAGAAAAAGAGATCTTACATACAACAAACATATTTTTTTTTGTTCTATTTTCATTGATGAAATGCAAGAATGGAGACTATTAAAGAAAACCTCCACTGAATTTATACATCAAAATTTGTTTACAGATCTTGTGGAGTGCTACTGCAGACGTGAAAAAACTTGTGTAAGGCGTTTTCTGCTGCTCCACAGGGAGCCACGCATGTCTAATAAATATTGGCTGAAGACTACAAGTTTAAAAAAAAAATCTCAGGATATGGAGTCAGAAAGAAGGGAGCTTACCAGGCCTCTGTAGCCCGCTTTTCATCATCAAGGCTAATGTCCTGAGGCTATATTAGCCGTTACCAGCATATAACACCTAAATCTCTGACTGAAATGTTGAGGAACAAAAAAACTAAGGAGTTGCACTCTAATGTGTAGGATAATTTTCTTTTTGTTGATTCAATACAATTTGTATAGAAAAAATGGGTACCCAGCTCTAATTGCTGGTAATATAGGGTCCACATTTTAACTTTGAAAAATAATGAACTGAATCCCCCCCCAAAAAAAACAAAACGATATCCCTGTTTCTGCTTCATCAATTTTGAACCCTTTTTTTTTTTTTTAAAGGTACCATAGGTAAGCTTTTGCTATGGCTACGTAGCAAAGGTTTGCATTGACAGCTTTTTGCTTACAGGTCTAGAAGAAACTTTGCAAACCCGGCATCAAACCTCATCCCTTTACTCAGCAAGAGCTGTCTCCAGCGATGGAGATCGAGACAAATATTAACTCCAGCTCCTATTTTTCCATCTCTTCTTTTCTTCTACTGAAGTCAGCGTGCTAAGCAGCTGGCCCTGGCGCAGGCCGTCTCATAATACCACTTGGCATCAGTGAGTCACCGTGGCGTCCAGTCTGCTCTCGGTCTAACAAGAGAGGATAAAGAAGTAGCGCTGCCAGAGGGGATGTATTCTAACTTCCTTCCGTAAACACAACAATGGACGAAGCTCTGACCACTGTAACCACCACCTACTCCTGGCAAGAGACCAGCAGAGAAAACTTTTAAAACTGTCTTTCATGAGTCTGACAGTGTTAAATGAGCAACATGCTAAAATGGCGAGGTATTCATTTATTCACTTAAGCGACTCAATTGAACTAATAAGTCATACCAAATACACTTCCGGACATATATATATATATATATATATATATATATATATATATATATATATATATAATTATAAACAAATCTTATGAACCACAGGGTTACAGGGAAAATAAATTTACTGTGAAAATTGTGAGCACCCTAACTGAAATATTACCTTGATCTGGGTATTTCGCAATAATTCATAGCTTTGTATGCATGACAGGAAACGTGAGGTTGAGTGTGAAGTCTGTAGCCCTTGGACAGCAAGGCCTACTGTGTGTTGTAATGAGCAAATGTGAGACATGACAGGGTAAACAGACCACTGGGGAAAATCAAATGCTGGCCCAAAACCAATTCACCATTCCCAGCAGCTAGTTTATGTGTGTTTAGCCCGGTCAATCAATAGTATTTCCAATACTGTCTGCTGTCCTCCAGGTGTGCAACGAGGATGTAGAACAGCGGCAGCGGTGGGGAATTAGGTGTGCGTGAGCATGTTTGTGTCCTACAGAGAGACACAGCTGGATCCTCCGGGCCAAGGGTGTCAGCCAGCCAACCAGCCAGTCGCCTCACCCTCCCTCCACTGCTGCCCCCCCCACCACTACCACCACCACCACCACACACACCCCCTCCCCTCCCCTCCCTCCTACGGGCCTCATTATGAGAGGCAGAAAGCTCACTGATACCCTCTCCTCCCCCAACTCCCGCTACGCCACGGCCATGGAAAGAGTCGGGGAGGAAAAAAAAAGAAAAAAAAAAAAACCATGAAAAAAAAAATGAGTCAGGTGCTAAATGTGAACGTGGATTAGTTTCTATGCCAACGGCGAGAGGACGCACTCACGCAGCCAGCCAGCCAGCCAGGGTCCCTTCAAGACACTTGTTTTTGTCCCTCTTGTTTTCTCTCTTCGCCCTCCCCTCCCCTCCCCTCCCCTCCCCTCCTCTCTGTGCTCTCTCTATCAGTAGGGGAGATAAGGCTGGGCCCTGTGCCTGGTATTAAACCTTATCTCTCCAGCTGGGGCTAAGGCCTGCTGGATTTGGCTACACAGGCGCTTCAGTTCAAGTCAAACATGCCTTGTTTTAATGGCCACCCATTAGCATCGCTTGTCACCAGGAGGCTTGATGTGGTTCAGAACAGGGTCCGCTGAGTTTTTAGTTTGTATCCTGCACATGCGGTCGAGTCTTAGGATATCGACGATGTCTCCCTTAACTTTTATATGCATAGAGATAAACATTTTAATTGATTTTATAGGAAACTCACATTACGCTCACATTGACTCTCCAATTGGAGCAACAACCACCGTATCCTTTGTGTGAAATTTCCTCCTCTTGCCGTTGTCCCTCTCTCTGTGAGGGTTGAGAGAGAATGAGAGAGGCTGGGTGGGTGGGAGGGAGGGAGGGAGGGAGCGGCAGACAGGAAAAAGGAGGCAGACAGGAAAGAGTGAGACGGGGCAAAGATATCTAGGTGAGAAAGCAGGAGACGGCAGACGGAAAGAGAGGAAACGGGAGGGGAGGAAGGTGCACCCACGTACACTCAGGCAGGGAAGGGGTTAAGGTGAAAACAATAACAAGGGGAGCGGGGAGCGTGCGTCTGTGTGCGGCTCCCTGGAAGTGTCAGGCTCTCTGTTCATTGACAGTGTCGTGCACCCGCCGCCCCGAGAGCGCCGGCAGCCTCACAAAGACAGACAGCTCGAATTAATCCCACGGGGGGAGTGCGTGACAGTTTGGCAGAGCGGAGAATTGAAAGGGAGGAGGATGCTGAGAATGGGGAAGGCGCAAGCATTTGTCAAATCATAATTAAATGATGAATCACTATTCCGTTATTAACGATATGCCCACCCGAACCTCCCCTGTTACCGGAAAAAAAAAAAGAGGAGGGGGGGAAAAAAGAAAAAGATGGAAATAGAAAAATGAGCGACCACCGGCATTGTGGCCACTGAGAAATAGAGGATTTATTGCCTGCTCCTATTTTTTACGGGGTTGGGGTTGCAGACAAAATACTAGTTTGTTGTCAGTGGTTTGCTGTGTTTTCAATACATAAAGTTAAGACAGTGTGGCAGTGTAATATTTTCAACCAAATATATCGAGAATGTCTTTGAAATTACACCCGAGGAACAAATACAGAGGTTAGGTGTAACCCACACTAGATTTCCAAATAAATAAGGGAGCAATTCTATGTCTTTTTATTTACATGTCTTACATATTTTACACCTGTTTTTTGGTTGAACCAATGTGTATTACAATATTACAATGATGTCTTAAACACATGCATAAATAAAGTTGTGGCTACACAGTTAGGTAGTATACAGTGCAGGCGGGAAAAATTTTCAGGCCCCTTTCTCATTTTGTTATGTTGCAGTCTTATGTTAGAATAATTTGAATTCCTTTCCCCCCACATAAATCTACGCTCAATACCTCGAAGCACAGTTCTGATGTTCCTGGGATCCTGTGTTGAGATTGAAGAAACTTCCAGAAAGACAACCATCACTGTAGCACTTCACCAATCTGGGCTTACGGAAGAGGGACCGGACAGAAGACTCAGTGAAAGTTTGCAAAAAAGCACCTAAAGGTTCCTCAGACTGTGAGAAACCAGATTCTCTGGTCGGATGACACCAAGGTTGAACTCTTTGGCCTCCCTTCTAGGCATCCTGTCTGGAGGAAACCAGACAGGATGCTTAGAAATGGTTTTCCTGGAGGAAGCTTGTCCCATCACCACACAGGATCTCTGGAGCTCAGCCAGAGTGACCGTTGGATTCTCGGTCCCCTCTCTCTCAACCACAGCTCTAAGAAGAGCTGTGGTTGCTCCAAACTTCTTTCACTGAAGAAGTACGGAGGCCGCCGTGTCTGTCTCTTTTGAAGCTTCAATGCAGCGGAATATTTTTTGCAGCCTTCCCCAGATCTATGCTTTGATGCAATCCTGTCTCTGAGCTCTGGAGGCAGTGCCTTCATCCTCATGGCTTGGTTTTTGCTCTGATATGCATTGTCAGCTGTGAGACATTATATAAACAGGTGTATACCTTTCCAAATCATGTCCAATCAATTGAATTTAACACGGGTGAACTTCGGTCAAGGTGCAGAAGAATCTTAAAGAGGATCAAGAGAAATGGGAGGCACCTGAGCTAAATTTCAAGTGTAAGAGTAAAGGGTCTGATTGTCAATGTGATAATTCAGTTTTTCCTTTTAAGTAAATTTGCAAAAAAAATCTGTTTTGGCTTTTTTTTATTTCGGGGTGTTGAGTGTAGACTGATAAGGAGAAAATGAATTTAAATGATATAAGCATAAGGCTGCAACATAAGAAAATGTGAAAACAGTGAAGGGATCTGATGAACAGCTCAGCATCTCTTTTTCAGCGCATTACCAAAACTGATGGCGAGAAAGTAGGCAGACTTTGTTGTTTCCATACATTTTTTCTATAGAAAGCCGAAGTGACACTGGAACTTCTGGGTACTGTTCCAGAAGTAAGAAAACCTCATTTAAATTCCCATCGACGTTTATAACCCTACTAATAACTAACAATACAGCCTTAGAACAGGGCCTATCTAAACAGTATGCTGTCTGGCTTGCTTTTTGTTTTAGATAAGGACCGCAGTTTTGAAAAAAATATCTGAAATTATTCTTTATTTAACATTTATGCTCTTAAGCAACCTATAATCAACAACTCCCATAAGCCCTAGACATTTGCAGGATAACCGTCATGACTTGACAGAGGAGTTGAGTCCATGAGCAAGCCTGAGGGTCGATGTCAGCTCTGAGATGTTTGTAATAACAGCCGGACAGAGAGGACTGAATACTGTAGACATTTTTTAGATAGCAGAGATTGTAGCTAGACAGTTGAAAAAAAAAAAGAGACAAAAAAATGACTTCAGAAGAGAGCGTTTGTTAGTTTTATGGATATGGATACTTACTGGTGCTTGTAGCCTTTTTATTTTATGGGAGCCACAGTTTTTTTCTCTTTGCGCACCAGAACGCATTGTTTAACTTTATTACAATTTTGAAGGTTTAAATTTCTATTAGCCGGTGCTGTGGTGGGTGGGCATTTGTCTCATGTTGAAGACACGATGAGACATGCTGAAGGAGAGATTGCCATGAGTTACAAGAGCTAGTGTACCAGGGGAGATGGGGCCGTATTGTGCTACTGCTAAAGTTGAGCCAGATCCAACTTTTTGCTGGACCCTGTGTGTTTTAAACCCTCTCTTGCCAGTGGCAAAGCAGGGTTTAGCAGGGTTAAAACACAGAGTTCATGGCAATGAATAACAAGGCTGTGTGTGTTTTCAAATGTGATGATGAAGCTATAACACAGCAGTCTTAGGGGAAAAAAAAATGTTTATCACTCCAGTAACTCAACACTATAAGGGTCCTTTATTAATTCAGACTGCCAGTCATTAAATGAATTTGTTTTTGTTTGTCTGTAAAGATCTAACCAGAATTTACAATGTATACACGTAACAGGCCAGTTAGTCAGTCACTCTGGTCGATTGCATGTCCTTTGTTGTTAATGCGTGAAGGAGAAAACTAGCAAGTTTTCATGCCACCAATGATTTGAGAAGTGATGTGTAGAAAAAACACTTTAAATTTTTTTTTTTTTTATAATGACAATACTGTTTGCAAACCATTTGAACGCATTAAGTCATGTTATTTTTCGTTTGTTCAAGCTTGAGTTCTTGAAAATGTGAAGCCCTAGTTCATAGTTGGAGGTCTGCTGTTACTGGAAACTTAATCCTATCCTCTGGATTTTTAATGCCAATCCACATTAAATTGGAGACACACCAGTCAGAGGGTGTGGTAGGGACGACACTCACAGCTGTGTGATCTCAGCCAAACACTTTTTGTCAATAACTTCACCTTCATCTTGTGGTAAGGTTTGATAATGCTTTTTAAAATAATGTATATAATATATTTGACAATGAAATGATCAGTTATTTAATAATAGTTTTAGATTGATTGCTGCTAACAAAGAGCAGATCTACTGTAACAAAGTTTTAGTATAACAGTAAATTTGAACTCCTTGTAATGAGATACAAGCAAAGCAATGGTTTCTATCATAGCTTATTTAAATGTTTAAATATTCTCTTATTCTGTTATGATTTACTCTATTCTCTCTCTCTCTCTCTCTTTCTCTCTCTCTCTATATATATATATATAAAACTAAAGATCATTCATGCTAAGTTTCAGGATGAGTCTGATTGTCTGTAAATTGGCAAATTTATTCATTCATTTATTTATTTATTCGATCTTAAGGTTCATCACAATAAACCGCTATGCTAACAGAAATGGTTGTACAGATGATCATACAGATTAATCTCCTTTTACATAGTTTTTGATGGAGGTGAATGACAGGTGGAGTAATGACAGGTCAATTTTTCACAAACTGGTTAATCGCATCTTAAGGTTGTCATAATAGGCTGCTCTAAACTAAATCAAATTTTGTCAGTTTCTGCACTGTTTCCAAAATCAGCAATTGCAGCTGCCAAATACAGAAACGATGGCTGGCAAAAAACTGCCAGCTGTGTTGATGTGTAAGTTAATGTGCTTATCATACCACTGCCCAATCACAGGACACAAGTAGATCATAATATAATTACATTTTGTGTATTTTACTGCAGTAATGTGTTGCTTAGGTGTATTCTTATGATGTGTATGAGAGTTTTAGCCTTATTCTTTCAGCTTCAACATTGGCATTGTCAAATAGACTTGGGAGAAAATAAAAAATAATTATAAAAACATAATTCAAAGTGGTAAGTAGGCTCACTTTCATATCTTATAAGTACAAGAAGTACAAGGCCTTAGTGCTTCAGTCTCTGTTCTAGGATGATATCAGTATACAAAGACACAATTAAGTGGCTTTGACATTGCTTGCAGCCACCTGGTAAAAAAAAAAGAAGAAGAAGTGGACTCCTGTGTAGGAGGGGGCCCTCCTACACAGGAGTCCACTCCTGCTGAGGAGCTGGCCCTCTGCAATAATGAGGGTCGCTCATATAAAAAAAACGTCAGGAAAATGTCAAAGGGGTTTGACGCGCTCTGATCACTCTTGCCCTCTTAAGAGCCCCTCTCACGATCCACTCACCGAGCTCCACGAGATTTTATACGAATGGCGATGCCTCTTCCAAGAGAACTGATTGGTCAGTAGGCACTATACGTATTAAATTTTTATCTCCATCAAAACCTGCTCCGGAGCAGGTTGGATGTGCAGCAAAAGTTGCAATGGCGATGTAAGAGGTGAACCACCATTGTACCCTGACAACCCAGGCTAAATCCTGAGGTTACATCACTAACCACAAATCCTGCTTTGCAGTACAGGCCTCTGGCCAAGGGAGGCAGCAGCATAAATAGCATAAACACATATTTAAAGAAAATAAGCATTAGACAAAATTAAAAAAAAAAACAAAACCCAAAATTAAACTAGTCATCCACAAACTAATTGCGCAGTAGGAAGATATTAAAAAAATATTATTGTTTCTGTTACTTAGAACAGCTTTCTATTAAAGTTATCTTAGCAGAACTTTGCAGGTGTACCACTTTTAATCTACATTACTGGTACAGCTGGTACATATATTTATACAAATTTTTTTTTCAAAGATTATTAAATAAAAAACAGATCAAAAGAAGTTGTATGAGCTCCTCAAAGGAGCGGTCTGGTTTGGCTTTTTTCAGTGGCTTGATCCACGGCTCCTTCAGAAAGATTGTCGAAATGTCCTTGAGCAAGACACTGACACCCATCAGTGTGTGTATATGTATGTGAATGGGTGAATGAGATGTACATTGCGAAGCGCTTTCAGTGGTTGATAGGCTAGAAAAGTGCTATATAAGTGCAGTTCATTTATCATTTAGTGCAGTCCAAATAAGCAGTTAGCCTGAAATGTGTGCTAGAAATGTCCAGAAACAGTGATGGCAAATAAAATGTTATTTATAAGCTTCAACTATGGAGGTGCATTAATTAATTCTATCCAGATTATAATAAAAACCTTTCACATTTCTGATCAGTTACTGAGCTTGTTTGCACCTGATACCACAAGCCTCTATAAAAATGATTTCCAATTTCTCTCTGTATGGCAGCCAATATCAGCGGAAGAGGGTCAATCTCGCTGCTCGCAAATCTCATGCAGCCAAACCTGTAGATTCCAGTCTCAGAGGCCTATTTCCCCCCTTTTCTTGATGTTTCCTATATAATTTCATTTCTAGCTGATAATTGTCTGCCCTTTTGTTGAATCTGTCATAGCTGTCATTTATTGTTGTTGCCCTCAGTTTGCATGATATATACTGCATGTTGCTGCTTATAGAACAATTTTAACATCAGCAAATGATTGTAATAGCTGATTTTATTATTGGACTTACCTCTAAGGAGGGGGTAGTCTTGAGACTGCGCACTGGTGAAAGAAGACCACCATATGCTCCCATGCCCTGCTCATTGCTTTATGACAACTTTGGACATTCGGATAAGATAAGGATAAGGCCTGCTGCATATATTCCCCTCTAAACACAGACATAGATACAGGATTCCTTCCGGCTGGAGGTTCAGCTTTCACAAAAACAGTTCAGCGTGTGTATGTCTGCGTACATGTGGAGCTGATCAATAATGCTGTACAATAAGCTGTACAATATGACCCTCAAATAAAAGCACATATAAAAGACACCAATCTCGGATCACCACAAGCACCTCAGAGCTTGGTTTCAGTACTTTGTCCCCAACAATGCTTTTCAGAAGTTATTAGCACTCCAACATAAGAGCATACCTGGCGGAGAGGAGCAATGGAGAAAACTATTTTTCCCCCATGCCATATAAACCGCCTATTTCTTCCTGTGTAAGGAGCAGGAGTAGAAATCTTGGAAGCTTGGAAAGGAAGTCAGAGCAATTAAAGAGCCATTAGCACCCCCTCTGTGAAAAAGCCATTAATCAAGAAGCAGCAGCACTGCTCACAATGGCAAGCACAATGTACATCAAGGAGAATGAACGACAGATGATTAAATGAAAGATATCTCTATTTGTAAAGTGTCTCTTTGGGCTAGATACACGTGGAGCACTACAAAGATGGGTTGTATTTACACAGAAAAAGAAATCTAAAGAGCAGTATTAGCACTACCTCAGTTTTGGTTAAATTGATTCAAGCCTACTTTCCTAAAGCATTTATTGGGAAATAAGGACTGTGTAGACGAAAAACTAAAAGTTGAGAGGGAAATTTTTCATACTGGTAATGGTTTGCCTAATTTACAATTTACAAGGTTCTGATAGTTAAAACCTCCGAGCTCCTAAGTCTAAAAAGACAGATAATATTCTGTATATTTCTTACCTTCAACGAATTCCATTAAAAGACCAAAATAATCACAAGTTAGTCCATCACTCAGTACTTTGTGGGTTCACTAGCCTGTTCATTGTTCCCACTGAAGGGGTAAATCTTGATAAATCTTTTTATATATCAAAATAATTTTCTTAAGCAGAAGGCCACTGTTATTTTCAAAAAACAATACTCAAACAGGAGTAAATACTGCACTAGATGGTGGCTGTTTTCAGCCTCTAAATTGTTGCTCTAGAGGGAAGAAAAAATATAAAATGTTGATATTGAATGCTTGGTCATATTCTTAGGGTTAATCACATAGTTCTTAATTTAGTTTTCTTGTAAACAAAGAATGTTATTAAAATTCCTAAAAATATGTTTTGTGTATCCTTTAGGCTTAACAAAAATATTGGATGCATTTCTTTCCTCATGAAACCGTTGCTGACATGAAATATTTTGAGCCCTGCGTCGTTTACGTCCATGCTCACTATGTAGCCCTGCTCTTCGTTGCCTTTGTTAATACACCGCTGCATTTCTTTGCTCTTAACCACCACCAACTGTCGATCATGGGATTCACGTGAAACAGGGCTGGAGTTGATGTCATGTGCCGCATGCTTGAGGGCGTGCATATGTGTCCTCCTGTGCGTGCTCAGTACAAACAAAACATTTCTCCATAGCAGTACTAGTGGTCACAAACTCCACTTGGTGCCTATATGGCAGTAGGACGAGTATGTGTGACTGACTCAAAATAACTAAATTGTCTCATGTCACCCAGTACAGCACAATGTGGCTTACTGATGTGTTTTTAATATGTCTTTTTGACAACAATGGAGCTGTATGGCTCAGAGGAATAGTCTACATGGACAACACTTGTTTGTAGGGTCAATTTATTGTTGGCTTTTCCTGGGATCTGTTGACAGTAAGAAAAATATATAATATCCCAAGACTTATCCTCCCAGACTTTGCCACAACTGCTGAAGTGGTTAAAGTGCATGTACATTTTAAACGGAGAAGGATGTAGAATATGAATACGGATATCATCGATTGCGTTACTCCGCCATATTGTATAAATACCGTCTAAAATATGGCAGCTGCACATTAATTAGGAGTATTGATAAAACATCAGGGACTTTGCTGGTTCAGCAGGCCACACATTATTAGGGAAAGGTTAAGTGCCCGGCCGACATTTAATTTCTTTCCTCCATCTCTCTCTCTCTCTCTCTATGTCACTCTTCCCTTGTCTTTCTTTTTCTTCTGCTCAACCTCTTTGCTCCTTCCCTTTTTTAAAATTTTCCTCCCTCTTCTTTGTCTTTCTTCCTTACTACATAAACACTTGGATCATATTTCCTTGCACGAGTTTTTATAGAAGGCTAAGCTGAGCTGGAAAAAAAAGAAAGGTTGGTTTCCCATCGGTTCCCCACAGTCTTCTCATGCATGTATGCACACACACACACACACACACACACACACACACAAGCCCTCACTGTCATTTAGCCGCATCCTCTTCAGCAACACGCTTGCAAGATGGATGCCCTCTCACACGCATTTATCCGCCAGCGCCGTGGTGCTTTATTATCTAATTTTGACAGCCCAGTCCCGCCCATCGTGCCGCTGTACTGCTGCCGACATTTCCCCCAGGGACAGTCTGGGCGAGGCCTCTGCTGAACCCAATCGCAAAGTGCTAAACGCGCAGTGCGGCTCGAATGCTAATTTACTGTAACCAACATGCTGAAAGACCTCCTGTCATTGCAGCCGGCCCCTTCAGCACTGTCATGCCCATCGCCATCCCTGCTCCCACCAAAAATACACACCAAGCATACGCAAACATAAACAAACAGACCTGGCTTGTTTAGCTGGACTGATTTTTATTTCAATCCCCTCCATAAAAATCTGCATCTTCAATGCTGTCCAGGGTCCGAGGTTTAGTGGGGCTGATGAAAATGATGATTTGGAGGGAGTGTGTCTGCACCTGAGGGGGAGATGACAAGACAAGATTGAAATGAGCGTGGAGCTCTCCCAGTCGGCTGTGATGAGGGATGGCTGTCCGCTCTCTCTGAGGTCTGAGTGGATGAAACATTAAGCCACCTTAGGATAACTGATGGTGGCTTGATGAATGGTTGTAGTTAGCATCATCGCCATTTATCATGGCATGGAGAATGATTGTGATTCATCAAATTCAATGGTTTGCATTAGGATTATCTTATGCTTGTTTTTCACGTCATCCGAACTGTGAGGCTTGTCATCAAGGTGTGACGGCTGGCCCCATCAGGCTGTCATACTTTGCCTTGACAGTTAATGACAAGTGACAGAAATGTATTAAGCTTCTGCTTGGTGCAACTCCAAGGTCCACAACAATTTAAGGTGAATTTAAGGTATATTATTCCAAGTATGCGTCAATGTGAAGACATTAAATCATAGGAGAGAGTTGCAATAATATCTGTGATCTTCTTTCCCAGTTGGTCAGTGGAAAAGAGTATACCACCATGCCATCACACAAGTGATTTTAACATTTTCCCTTTCACTCCTCATACCAAAGTGAGACAGAAAATTCTGAAATGGACTGTCAGCTTAAAGCCTACCATTCAACCCATGATAGAGTGGGAAATCGGGTATTTCCCTTAGAGCAGGCAGTGCTCGCTGAATACTTTCTCTAGTGTTTCAAATGGCAAAAGGGATGTTTCCTCAAGGCATTTACGACCCATGTTACTTTATATTACGTCTCTTTGTGTGAAATTGGATCTTGTGTTTTTAACACTGGAAAATTGGCATTTATCTTAGATTTCAGACATTTTTTCACATCTTACGTTCACCTTTTTCCCCCTTTGTTTATCAAATTGTGGAAATTCAACTCTTTGGTATCTTTGTGAGTTAGTGTATGACATCAGCCGTCTTTGTTTTGTATTTCTTCCTGGAATGAGCAAATGTCATCAGCAAGAAAGACATTTTTTTTTTCTCTGCCTACTCCCTTCCTTATGACAATTCAACAAAAATCATACACTCTCGGTGATTGGAAGATGAATAAGACGCTTAAAGAACATTATTCTCACAGATCTCTGTTTTTCAGCAAAACAAAGAGTGGTTTTGGCAGAAATTTACATTTTGGTATAGACAGTTGTCAAAGCAAACTTGGGGGCGTTAGCTCTCGTGGACTTGAGACTCTTTGCGGTACTTTTCGCCCCCTCCTAAAATCGGATAATCCTCATTTTATGTCCACGGTTTGCCACTGTCGTGCAGTGCTTCAGCCATTGAATTGGTAATTTCATTTCAGTCCCCCCCCAAGGCTCACCCTGCAGTCCTAACCGCCCCCTCCTCCCCTTCCCAATCCTTACATGCAGGCCCTGCATTTGGTCAAATTGCCTAAACCCTGAGCGATTGTAATTTCTGAAGAGGCTGCCGAGTGGTGCTTTGAAGGAGGGGAGGAAGGAGGAGGGGAGAGCAGGACTGGAAAAAAAAAAAGAAAAGGCAGTAATGGCAATGGCATTGAGCATGCAGGAGAGCTAGAAGCTAGGTGAGAGCAGGGAGGGGTGTGGAGGATGGATGGATGGGGAGATGGTGTTAAGTGCTCTCGTGGAGGAGTCGAGCCCTCCCTCTCGCCGGTCGCAGCCTCGCTCTCGGCGGTCTTACCCTCTTTGAAGCAATTACCCTTTCACCTGGACAAGCTCATCACAGAATCACTCCGGTCACCCCCACCGCACCACCGTCACTCCAACAACGCCAACGACTCGAACCAAGACTGCAAAATGCTAGAGGGAAGGGGACAATAGTTAGGCACATGCAGGGATGGTAAACCTAAGCCAGAACCCTTTAGAAAAAGCGTCACCCTATCAAAAATGACAGAAAAATTACCATAGAGTTGAATCAACATCTCTTTCACACAATGTCAACAAATAAAAAATTAAAGGAAAAGTAGAGATTAATATAACTTGGGCTGAATTTTCACAGTATAGAGGGGGAATCACAAAATCGCTGATTTGAATCATCATTCAGCTCAATTCAAAGGTTTTTAGTCACTGAATAGGTATTTCACTTATTTCACCTATTTAAGATAGGCATTTTACGTCACTGTGTAAAAGCACTTCAGCGCTTACAGCGGTAAGTAAACGCATAACTCTCTTTAGTTCAATACCATGCTCAGTCTTTTGCTAGCGGTTCAGTTCAGTACAAAATTAGCCTTTAAAAACACTGCACCCTGAGCTATAAACCTAGCAGCCTGTTATTTACAATAGTTCTCAGATTATCATTGTTTCTGTTACTTTTGTTTTTTCTTTTGATATGCTTTAAACAAGCACATAACATACTCTGTATCATGTCTGAGCTGATAAAGTTGCCTTCAGTCGCCAGCGAGGAACTGAAAGCTTCAAATTTGTTCAGTGATTCAGTATAGTCAGTTCACTTTAGAGATTCATTGTTAAAGATTTGTTCGCACATGTGCCGTACGCCACTTTTTTTTTTGTAGCTCTAGCCATTTCTGTCAGTTTTGATTAAATAATTTTCACCATAGCAAATGCTAAACTCGTGGAGAGTAGAAATGACAGGTCACCAAAAATATGTTCAAATGAGTAGTCAGACAAGCAGGCAGATTGAAAGCAAACCCCTGGATGGATTATTAGCGTCGTTAATGGTATGCTCGCTTTTGATTTCAAATAAAGCAGTAATTTGTCTTATATAACAACTTTTTTGTCTTGTCTCAAACTGCATGATTGTCTGACCACGTGTTTGTTGCACTTTTTTTTTTCTTAGCAATGTCGCCGTGTTTTAAGATCTCAGTAACTTTTACAAAAGTAAAACTGAAGTTATAATAAGCTGTGGCTTTCCCTTAAAAGCTTCACACATGCACTGTACATTGCAGGTCTGCTGTATTATTGGCATCAAGCTGTGCAGGTGTTTCTGTTTGTGTGTCCATCTCCTGTTTACGTGCGCTACGCCCTCGTCTAAACCCACTGCATGCATTTCAGCAGACACAGCAGTAAACAGGCTTCCAATGGAGGCCCTTGTTTATAAGAAGAATCCTATCATTCTTAACACCGTGTTGAATGTTGGCTCAATCAATTAACAATGGATTCTTTCTCACAAATAGACAAAAGGTTCTATTATGAGGAAAAAAATATATAAATAGTTTCTGTGTATTTTTGCCACTAAGCATGTGTTTTTCTTGTTGTTATTTTTTTTCATCCAGTGTGGGGTAACAGCTTTAAAAAGTCAAGCCCCAAGTTTGCCCTGCTCCAACATCATGGAGATGCACCAAAGCTTTCCACTTGGAAAGAATATATATATATATATATATATATAATATACATTGTATGTATGCCTATATCTGTGTGTGTGTTTCTGTGTGTCTGTTTGTGTGTGTGCGTCTGTGAGTGTGTGTGTGTGCGTGCGTGCATGCATGCGTGTGTCTGAATGTGTGTGTGTGCGTGTGTGTGCGTGTGTATGTTTAGGTGTGTGTCTGGATGCGTGCATTAGTGCGTGCCTGCCTGTCTACAACTTGGGCTCACACATCGTCCTGTCAGGGGTCTGTGCAGCTAATCTTTATGCACTCTGTGACCTCCTCACTGCAAACCCTGCTAAATATATTATTCCCCTGGGCCTTTCATTGCTGCTTGGTGTCAGAAATCAATATGTATGAGGCGTGTAGATGGGAATTTCTAATAGATCTCTGCGGCCCTGCGCTGCTCTTCAATATCTGCCTTGGACTATTAGTGCCGGCTCAGTGGCGGTGAAATAACCGAGATAATCTTTTAAGGTACCTTTCTTAAGGTGGAACGGCAACTCCCGCTCTGCATTCTCCTCCATATACACCTTAATGCTAAAGATGGATTTATTGTTTAGGGATATTTGTTGAAAATGATCTGCATCTTCTGTCTATCTTCTCTGAAATTTGAACTGCCTTATTTAAAAGGTTTTTGAGTGCTGAAATAAAATATCATTGAAAAACCGAGAATCCAGTGTTCATTCTTGCCATTTTATTATGTCTAATTTACAAAAATCATCTCAAGACAACATAACAAATACAACAAGCTGCTACACACCCTTTTCACATAAATATCGATGCATATAAAAAAATTTTGTTTTTGTTGTTTTTACGTCTGAATGATTATGTAAAGAGTCATATTTTGGGTTAGTACATGTATGTTTGTGCGTGTGTGTGTGTGTGAGGGCGTCCAGTGTGTGTGGTGTGTCTGGAGGGATGTGCCACAGTCCTAATTGGCCATATTCCTAATGCAGGGATGATTTGCTGCAGCACTTAGCTGCAGCAGCACAGGAACCTGACTCTAGTTTCTGTCTCTCCCCTCCACCACCTACAAGCCACCCCTTACCACCACCTCCCCGCCTCTCTCCCCACTACGTTGAGAGGAGAAGAAGAGACATCCGGCATCGGCAGGCAGTTAGGGGATTGGTGGGAGAGGTGGAGGGAAGGAGAGGAGATGAGGGGTGGGGGGAGTAGGAAGGGGAGGAGGCGAAGTGTGGGGGTGGAGGGGTGGTGGTGATGGTGGTGGTGGCTGGCTCAGACAGCGTGTGGTCTCGAGGGAGGGAGGGAGGCTGAAATTATTCTACGGTCACAGGCTTTTTTTCCCCCCTCTCCATCTCCCGGCGAGGACCTCGGTGTATAATCCTTGGCGCTCGCCCTGCTCGTATATCTGCCGTCCCTGAGACAAAGGTTATATCTCTCTCCTTCAGGACCGCTGGCCGCTGACCGGAGGACACAAACCTGTTCTATTATCACCACATCATCAGCCCCTGTAGTGAAGGATTAATCACACCAATGACCTTAATTTTTCAGAGATTTATCATGTATATGTATTAAATCTGGAGACAAATGATAACATAGCATTAGGTCATATTAAAGAAAACCTAACTTAGGTGTCTTGATGTGGTCATTAACATTATTTGTCCTTTTGCTGTGTTCCTCAGGTATCTCAGTGTTTGCTTCCTTTGTTGACACATTGGCCAGGAAATGCGTGTAATTCCTTATATTCACAAATGGTTCTCATCCCTTTCCTTCTCTCTGGTGAAGTATCACAAGTCCATTGCTCTGACTCTGGGCACCAAAACCCTGAGAATATTTACTAGTGTCTTATTCCCTCTCTGCAATTCCAGTCTCTCCTTGGCTCAGGCATTACCTAGTCTTGGTGAAGCCACTTGATACCAATCCTATGGATGGCGACATTTAGATATAACGTAGCTTCATCACCAATGTTATGTGGCAGTTTGGGATTTATTAAAATTGTGTGGTGAGTCGGGTGTAAAAAAAAGAATAAAAAAAAATCAATGCCCTGTGGATGGAAGTGTGAAAGCACAGTTCAGTTAATGGCTTAAATCATGAGAAAAATAAAATAAAGGAACAAGAGACCCAAGAGATAGAGAGAGGGGTGCAGAGGAGGTTGAAATGTTGTAAAAGAAACATAGATCTCCTCTTGCTTAGTATGGGAGGCCCCTGATGGGCCATGTTTAAGTTTTGGGATTCAGATGCACTACATGCACTACATGGACTACATGGACATGATTCCTTCCACAAGCGCACACACACTCAAACAAACTAGGCCCTTCTCACTCATGCTGCTCATCTCGATAATTACCTCCCCCAGGTACCAGTACACAGGGATACACCACGCACGTGCTGGCACTGGGGGCACTGTGCCAGGGAGAGCAGACGGCAGCCATTCAGGGGGCAGTAGGTAGAGGAGTTATTGTGCCTGTGTGTGTGAATGGGTGGGGGGGGTGCTTGGTGGGTTTGTGGCAGTGTAGGAAAATATCAGGGGGAATTGGCTTCTGAAAGATAGGCATCATGGCAGGCATACGATCTCCTAATTACACAAGGTCTACCATCGCCATTAGGAGCTGTCAGTAACTTGAGGGGATGCAAGCAGCAGCTAAGGCCGAGCACTACAGTTGGCCACAGGCTGTGTGCGTGAATGTGTGTGCTGTGCGAAAGTCTATGAATGTGGCTTTGGTTTTGACCCAGATTGACTTATTTTGTTTGTTTGATTCAGTGGTCTGAACTGTAGGAGGATCAGTGCAGTTAAACATAATGCATTTGCCATGCATAGCTGTTTGATAGCGCCATTATGGAACGTTTCATAAACTGAGCTGTGAAGACATGCTTGTGAGTTGAGGTTTGTAATTTTAGGTTTTTAATTTGCTCATCTAGGCTTTAGCTTGAAAATTCAGTTTTGCAGGGTTTGTATATTCAGGTCTGTGCTTCCAAGACAATTTTTTAATTATCACCAAAGAGATTCATGTCGAATCTTAAGAAAGTTTGGTTTAATACCAATTATTTCTTTATTTGGTGTGTTGTATTGTCTTTGAGTACTTTTGCAATCCCGGCAAGTATATTTCCTTTTTGGATTGTAAATATAAGAAAGGAACTTGACATATTAGCAGTCAGATAATATAAAATTGTTCACAAATTTACTGGTCACAAGAGTCAAATTTATCAGCATTCCAGTCCCACCTGGGAAAATATTCTTTGCACAGTACTGTACATTGTGAAATACAGACATGATCATTGCTAATGCCGATCTGGCATTTATCATTATTATCACAAACAAGCCCCTGGTTCAGCCCTTGCACATTTGTCTGGTTTTGAGGTCAGCGTCTGTATAATGTCTATCTCCATACGGTCCCCATGTGCCTGCCCTGTAGTTGTCTGGATGAGGGCTGTGGGGCTTTGTCCCACTTATGTTATGTCACAGCTGGGATGGGGTGAAGTTTACCAACCCGGTAACACGCCAAGTTCTAGTTTCTAGGTCTGCTACTAATGTAGTGAGTTGTACATCTGCACCTGTGCACCTGTTTACTGAATCCACACACACAAAAAAGAACTGGCACGCATGACAGCAAAAAACACAGTGCTGAATATCAACATAAGAAGAGGCACCTTAAAAATCAAAATACTGTTGGAACAAGAAAGACCACGTCTGCCAGACTGTGAGTGCATCCAATTGGTAAGATTGAAAAACCAATAACACTTTTACTATGTTGGATCATTACTAAACAATGTGTTTTCATGAACATTGTTAGTTGAAATAATCCAATCACCTTATTTTTTCACGTTAGATCCCTTGGAACTTAAGCACTTATGTCCAACCAGCCTCCACCTCACAGACTGAGAAATTTACCAGAAATGATAATGTCCAGACTAGTCCCATTTAATAATTGGCCATTCAATTATCTTGCTAGGCTTTACCAAGACATCCATCTGATTGATTGGCCTTCCATAGACTCCTGATAATACTGAAATCAAGTAATGTATTTCAAGTTTTCCTCGGGTTTCCCAACCAAAAGACCAAGACAGGGATGCAGTTTTAGATGGTTTATTATGATACAGTAAAGGGGCAGGTGGTGGTGGAGAGCATGGAGCTGGTCTTGGAGAGGAGAGGTGAAAACATGAGGCTGGAAGTTGATGTGTGCTGGAGGTGAGATGAAAACTCTGGAGACAGCAGCCACCACAGAGGAGCACACAAAGGATCTACGAAAATTTATCTTAGAACACTAGAAAAACACTAAGTGCCCCTCCAACGGGCACCTCCTGGCACCCTGCTGGGTTTGTTGTGGAACTCCCTGTAGAAGTCCCAAAGCAGAGAAGGGTCCAAGATCTGGGATTTGGCGATCCAGAATTGTTCCTCTGGACTGTAGCAGACCATGAGGCAGGGTGGCAAGCTTGTGAAACAATGCAATGCTGACTCCAGTTCTCGGTTAGCCAAGACCTCGAGTCAAAAAACAAGAACAAGTGGTCTGGTGGGCAATCACCTGGGGTTAGTTGGGTGTTGCACCTCCTGGAAAGCCTGCTCAACCTCCATCCTTGCTGCCGCTACCACACAGGAAGGAGAGATGATGGTTTTGGCCGATGTTTCGTCCTCCTGGGGGTGAATTGCCGGGACAGGGCGTCAGTATTGATGGTCCTGGAGCTGGTGCAATAGGTCAGGGTGACTTTGAACCTGCCTAAGAACACATCCCAATGAGCCTGTTTGGAGTTAGGGTTTCTTACTGAGCCCAGGTAGGTGAGGTTCTTGTGGTCAGTCCAGATAAGGAGTAGGTTAGCTGCTCACTCCGACCAGTGTCTCTATTTGTGGAGAAATATCACAGCATCAACTAGTTCCCCATTTCCCACATCACAGTTCTTTTTGGCATGGGAGAAGAAGAATGTGCAAGGGTACAACTTCTGGTCCATGACCGGATGGACCAGTCTGTGTGGGAATTGTGCACAGCGATTACCAGACAGAAATAAAGTTAAGGGAAGTTGGTGGTGTGTAACACCTGTGAAAATTTTACCATTGAGGGCGAGGATGTCTTTAGGTGTAGGTAGCTTTTCCATCAGGCGATCAGCTCGTAGCACTAAGTCAGAGTTGAAATTGTTAGGTAACAGAGTGAATGAGAGCATGGAGAGGTAGAGATTGCTGTTGCCATGAGGGAGCCCTGCGGCTGCAGGGAAGAAGGGGAGTAGGGGAGATGGTGGTTTGGCTCATCAGCAACTACCCTGTAGCTGATGAGCTCATCCCTTTGGCAGTTGGGGACAATTTCAGAGAGGAAATGGTTCGGGAAACCATGGTATATGCATAATCCCTCTCTGACCCTCCTCTGACTCTCCAAGGGGGTGAGACAGGCTCTGCCCATCTGCATCAGCTGTTCAGGGTCATGAGTAGAGGGATTATGGACAACAAAGTCCATGGATCAGGAAGCTGAAGATGGTGAGTTGGTGGAGAGTTCCGGTTGGGGGATCCCTCTTTGAGGGAGAAGGTCTTGTCAGGGGCTGCTTGCTTATCTTTGATGTTTTCTGCGAGGCCCTGAAGGAACACCCCCTGTAGTGCTTCGTCGTCAAGTAACTCCCACTTTCCTCCACAAGAATGTGGAAGTCGATGGCGTAGGACGACGTGGAGGAGGTGTTCTAGCAGAGATAGACCAGACTTTTACAGGCTTCTCTGCCCTGAACCAGGCGATTGAAAACCCTTAACTTCTAGGAGAACAACTGGTATGAATAGCATACGGGAGAGTTAAATTTGGTGAGAGCCCGTTGTGAGACATTGTCTGTGAGGAGGCTCGTAACATTAGCTACTTTTGCCTTATTAGAGGAGTAGGAGTGGGGCTGTGGGTCAAATCCTAAAGAACACTGGCGGAGGAAGTGACAGCAGGTGCCCAGATCCCCTGAATACTTGGCAGGTGTGAGTATGAGTAATTTCTGGAAGGACCGCTGGAGTCAAGGGAGGAAGTGCAAGTGGGGTCGGTATGTCAGGGGCTGCCACAATGGTGGAGGGGTGAGCAGCCACCTTGTGCACATGTCCTCTGAGCTGTGTGTGAACTGGGGGTTAATCCCTGGAGAATGTACCCTATTTCCCACAGGGCCTGGTTGTATTGACCGAGGAAGTCTGCTTGCGAGAAGGCTTTACGCAGCTGCTCGGACTCGGCTGG
This sequence comes from Istiophorus platypterus, assembly GCA_016859345.1. Taxonomy (NCBI): domain Eukaryota; kingdom Metazoa; phylum Chordata; class Actinopteri; order Istiophoriformes; family Istiophoridae; genus Istiophorus; species Istiophorus platypterus. The sequence goes on along the minus strand of CM029114.1, from coordinate 11,354,281 downwards.
TTTCATGGTGGCCAGATCGATCTGTTAGGTTTTCCCAACGGAAGACCCAAAAGCAGAGGCTAAGACAGGAATGTGGTTCAAGATGGCTTATGTAATACAGGAAAGGGGCAGGTGGTGGTGGAGAGCATGGAGTTGGTCTTGGAGAGAGATGATTGAAACAGAACTCTGTAAGTTTATGTCTTCTGGAGGTGAGATGAAAGCTCTGGAGACAGCAGCCATCACAGAGGAGCACACAAAGGATCTAAACATAGAAGACAAAATATTCATAATATGAAAATAGACCTTGGAACGCTAGAAAAACACCAAGGGGCCGAGAGATTAGATACCACTGAGGCAGAAAAATCTGGCACTGGAGAGTTGTGATTAGTGGAAATGAGATGCAGGTGTGCCCCTCTGTAGCTGCTGGATCAGGTGAGCCACACCCTCCAAACGCCCACAGGCGAGAGAACAAAAACAGGGAAAGGAAAGGGGGAGAGAGAGTGAGGACACAAAAACCTGGAGGGTTGCAGCTGGAATGTTTACTTTACAATTACTTACCATTACTTCTATGGAAATGGTCATATTTGGGTTTTGTAGTGCTTTCAAGGCTCCCCGACTACATTGCCTTGAAACTGTCATACATGGATCCTCTGACAATTTTTTGTTTTGGTTGCATTTTTTTTTTCACAAGTTGGTCCACCACCTTTGAACACTTTTGTAAAGACACTCATGGTGACCAGAGGGTGAATCCTATTGATTTAGCTAATCAACTGACTTTCCATCTTGTTAAGATTTTAGGGGTACAAGCCCGTGTAAATAAAAATGTATGTTAAGAATTTAACTGCAACTCCCACAGTGCATTTTGGTGAAAAATGTCCGTCAGCATGAGATTAAAATTTTTTTATATGTCCTGATAATGGTGAGTGAGAGCTAGAGGTTAGGGTGTGGTGAAAAAATATAATACAATCTGCAGATTTAATGAGTTTAGTTTTACATTCTGTGTCAAGTTTGGATGAATTCAGCAGCTGTGGCAATATATTTTGTCAGCGACTGCAACATCAAAACAATTTCAAGCTGCTGTCAGTCCGGTTCATTCCTCTAGCTTCCTTTCTGTAACTGGGCTGCTTCCTGTGTCCATACTAAACGTGTAGACGTGTAGAAATCAAAACCAATTTGGCCGGCATTCCAGTGTTGTTGGTTCCCTGAATTAGGATGGAATTGGACGAGAAAAGGAAAAGAAACAAAGCTCTTAAATGTGCTGGTCTTTCCTCCTGGAACAATATAGAGAAAGACTTTGAATTGTCAGAGCTGTTCACTGTTGGTCTTCTAAATTCTAAAGAATCTGAAAAATAATAGCCTCGGTTACTGTGCTTTTAAATTTATTATTCTTACCTGGTTAAAAAAAGCACGTGGATACTGAAGTATTTAGAGCCATCACCCATGCCTAACTGACAGAAATAACATAATTACTAAGAAATGTTATTGAAATGATAAAACTTTTTGGGCACATTGTATAAACCTATAAGATCTGCAGATAATCTGGGAGACTGCTGTGTTTTCTTATGAAGTAGCTTTGAGGATATCATTAATAAAAAAATTTGAAATGCGAATACAGAATTGGAGAAAAGTACTTAGCGGAGTTAGCTAACACATGAAACTAAGATGTTGACTGTGTTCACTTGCTAACCATCAGCATCTTAACTTAGCTATTGTGGGCACGTTGAGGCTATTTAACTTTACAGGGCTAATTACAGCATCACAGAGGTTCTGTCCTGACTAATGGCCCTCAAGGCCAGATGTAGTCTAAAAATAGAGACAAACATGGGGAGTGGATGCACACATGCTTCTGTTTAAACACCATTTTAACTACACTGCGTGGCTGTGTACAATAATGTAATCATATGTGTAGAGTTGTGTGGGATCTGAAATTACATGACCGTTTCAAGAAATTGGCAGATGTCAAAATTTACAGAATATAGACTGTGATAAAAATATCTTACTTTCTCGAATGTCCATTTAGAAAAATACACATCTGAATCCAACAGGATCAGCCACTGTCACCGGGAACGTCAAAAGGCGAAAAGGGAAATGTAGGAAATCGCTAACTAAAATAGACATAGATGAGGTAGGCCATTGGAATGAGGAAATAAACATAAAACTGCTGGGAATCACTGAACATCGCTGATTGATTGCATGTAGCAGTGCAAGAGTGTCTGTGAGTGGAATTTAATGAAAGAGCAGGGAAAGAGCACATTGGGGTAGGTGTACGCATTTGTGTGTATGTGTGTGTGTGTGTAAAACGGGAAGAGGGAGTTATATGTGCCGCTACACCTGCACACTCAAGCTGTATTTTACCGCTTTAACTCCCCCCTGGTTTTTTTTTTTTTTTTTTTAAATAAAAAAAGGTGCTAAAGAAACCAAGCTGAACGCAAACAGTTCTCTATGGATCTCCAGCGTGGTGTAGCAGCAGGTATCACACATCCACCCTACGTCACACTGTGTTGTCTACCAGCCCATTGCAGCTGCTGTGGTGATAGCCCACCACACACACACACACACACACACAAGCACGCACACACACATGCACACACGCACATGCACACACACACACACACACACACACACACACACACACACACACAACTCTGTCTCTTTGCCCGTCCCATGTGTCTTCCCCTTTAAAGAGACACACGGGTGGCTGCGCTCCACTTGACATGTGGGCCCGTATTTTCACCTTAGAGACGGAGGATGGGCATGGTTGCACGCATTGATGGCTTAATTATCGCTGTGGAAACAGGGGTGGTTAGAGAAAGAAGGAGCGAGAGAGAGGGAGAGGCAGAGGGGTTTATGTGCAAATGTTAGCAGCACTGATAAGCTTGTGAAGATCGTTAGCGTGAGGCTAAAATGGCACTGAGGTTCCATAAGGTATCTCAAATGTATGCGCCTTGGGTGAGGGGAATTCTGAGTCTTATTTTGGCTCATTAAATGAGGACGTAATTTATACTGTTTGCGATCGTATTTTAACCATACCGTGTTGACATATTTCATTGATTTCTTATAAGTTGCTGCCCTCTTTTCTTTTTTTATCCTGTGCTGAAACACAGAAACAGGCAAAAGCTGGTTTAGAGGATACCCATTCCAGAAAAGACTGAAACCAAAAATGAAGGTGTCATACCAACAATCTACCAACGAAGCCTGATAGATCTTATCTCTCTGTGCCAAAATGCATTACTGATCGACACTGTGGCACTAGCTGACATGTTCCCTCATACACATGAACATGGACTCTGTAGTTTTTTGGTTTTTTTTTTTTTTGAGTCATTCCCACATACAGTGTCATGCAACTGTGAATACTCTCTCAAATACCAAATGTGTATTACTCCACGCCTGAAAATAGTCCCCAATAAATACACTATTCAGTCCTGACACATTTACGAAATACCAAAGAGCCCTGCTGTATAAAATAATGCGAGCATTACCCTTAAAATACTTCATTTTTTTCTCTCAGTACCTCTGCTAAAAATGGGACTTGATGTTACTAAGGCATGAACCATAGACAGGTTCAAGGGATTTGAACATTAGTCAAATGATGAAATGATGACATCATTGCCATGTGAGAACAAAAATCAGCACTTAATATTCCTAAATTAAGGCACAGACAAACACAATAAATTAGCTGCCCTTGTTTTTTTTTCTTATCTGGGCTTTTAATTCACTGCATGCATTTCTAAGATCTTTTTAAATAGTGTCATATGATTTATTTATATTTTTTGGAATGAGGGTCAAACCCCAAGACACACACTATGGCTCCCTACTTAATATAAGGTCAGCTTAATTTGTAAGCACAACAATGATATATTAACAGATAACCAATCAGATATTAACTGATCAGATCACTTTTTAAGGTTTGTCATATGTCCCACTTTGACTCACAAATACTTAAATACCTTACCTAACTAATGTATTTCGAGTGTGTAAGAATTCATTTTTATTGATTTCTAATTGAAGAAAATCCAGTGACGCTTTAATATGAATTTACCATACTTTACAGCCCTCAAGAGTGTGACTTAATGAATAAATCAAGAACATTGTGGAAAACATTAAAAATGAACACAATCTAAAAAACATCCTGTAAACGAAGTAAAGGGGTGCACAGCAAACAAGGCCAAAAATGTGTCAGTGTGGCCATATTGAAGTCCAGTGGTAAAGGATGATAATGGCACACACACACTTGCCATAAAGCATGGCAGCACCCGGGCTGTGTGGCAGGGGAGTGGACCATTTATCTTGGGGAAGAGGAGCTGTGTGCTCCAAGACCCATCTGTCTCAGGATGGGGGTTGGGGGGTTGAGGGGTCGAGCTTGGTTTAATTGAAGATTATCTGCTTAATTACTCAAGCACAGCCAGCGTTAAACAGCCATGGATTAAGAAAGCGTCAGCAAGGCAGACCTTGGGGTCCACTGCTGTGCTCAATTAGCAAGAGGGCCAAGATATGACTCTCCCCTCCTCACCCATCACTGCACTGGAACTGAAACTGCATGCTAAGAGACAGACCATAAAGATAATAAACACACCACACTGTAAAAGCACACAGGGAGCCAAAGTGCAGATGTCACACCCAGAGCAGCCACTGGTCCACTAGCTTCTGTAAGTCTCAGTATGCTTTGGAATTGCATTCATATTGGACGACTCCATACTTAGCGATCACCTTGCCTTGAACGTTTTACCTTGCAGCAGCACACAAATCCTACAATATCATAATCTTTCTACATTATCCCTTATATCCACCGATGCTGTCCTCTTACGTCATCTCTCCAACTTTATAGTTGTAATCTTTGCCGTCTTAAGAACTTCTGCGCCCCTGTTCGTCCTCATACCTCATCATTTCTTTAGCTTCAGTCTGTCAAGCTTGGTGTGTGGAGCCCACAACTATCTTGGGCCTATGGTGCGTGATGCTTTGTAAAGGCTGCTAAAGAAAAACCCACCTATGCTGAGTGAAACACAACATACTGATGATTAACGTTATGTTGAATTCGTTGGATTTTCTGTAATTTGAGTTCCTACAAATGCCAGTGTTTTCCTGTTATTAACTTCTGGATCATAATCTTCAGATTCTAGTTTCACCTAAGCCAGGTATTTAGTTTTATAATTCAGTATTTTGTGAACACTACGAATGTTTATCCTTTTCTTTCTCTCTTCTTCTCCTGACCACACAATAGTACGATGTTGATGAAGGTAGATGTTCAGAACTGACCGCCCCCCTCTGTGCTTGCAGATATTGCTCTTGGTAGATGGGTTATTCATACCAGGCACCTTGATGTTTGAAGGTTGAGCTTAACCCCCCCACAAAAAAATCCATTCCCTCATCTGCAGCCTTTGCTCACGTTTATCTGGCTACAGTGTTGTGTTGGTTGTGTGTGTGCATGTACGCTCTTTTTAGGTGCATGCTGACAGGTCCTTTTGTCTGCCTGCCTCCCCCTGCAGTGAGTTGAAGTAGGGGTCACGTGACATCCCGGTCCACCACCCTCCTCCTGCGTGGCCTCACTCTTCATCTCCTCCACCCCTCCGTCATCCATCTCCATCCTTCTAAATCCCTTCATCCCTCCTCTTCTTCGTTTAGCGCCCCTTCTCATTTTGAGGGCCGTTTGGGGATGGGAACAGCTCACGGCAGAGTTGGACGCAGATGGTAGGGATCCGTGTCTAGTCAGAAGCAAACAAAGCTTTATTTGGCCTCTCAAAACAATAGGGATCACTTCTAAATAAGAGCAGCCAGTTGACATGAAGGTTTTCGCAGGACAACCTTTTTCATTAAATTTTTCAAGTCCTTTAAAGGTCCCTTTATTTATGCATTGAAAATTATATTCTTAAAAACTTTTATTAGGATTAGCACGAATGAATAATAAGCATATATACAAGTTTGCGTCTTATGACGTTCATCTGTCAAGACGGTGTCCACGGTGACCGGCACAAAGCCGGAACTGAAGGGGTGACATTTGGAAGTGGAATACGTGTGAGTCATCACCTCCTCGACTTAATTTACAGCCTCACGTACACGACAACGTGTTCTCTCTTACCTTCTTCTCCAGCTGTGATCAATACATTATACCAAAAAAAAAAAAAAATGCATAATGAAAGACAGTGTTGGGCAATGACGTGTTACAGTAACGTGATTAGCTTATTCACTAGTCTTACAGCCCTGGGTGTCAGCTCATTATATGGTGTCATATTACTGTGAAGACAGTCTTTTTTTTTCTCCTTTGAATTAGGGCGCCATCATCTCCTCCGGAGGGATTTCCATAGGTCACGCCTCCGGACCGCACGTCTGTGTTGGTGCCCTAGTTGTCTGAGTCTTTGGTTGGTTCATCCTCCAACACTGGGTCCAGCCACCAATTGGCAGCCGGCCTGGTCCAAAGCCAGATTATAAAAGCTGCTTCGGGCGAACGCCAAGGCAGCTGTGATTTAATGTGACCTGCCCGCCTCTGTGTCTCTCTGATGAACGGTTAATGTGTGCGATAGTTAGCACTGCGGTTAACCTCGCTCTATGAGAAATAAGGTCGAAATGTGAAATAAGGTTAACCCACGTAAGACACTAGTTCTGTCTATTTTCAGGACCCGGGTACTAGGCTTAGTCTGCTCTTTTATTTTCATACCTACCTTCAGTTCTTTACTAAACAGTAAAATTTCCTGTGCGTGGTATAGAACTGAAGGATTTATGGGTGGCTGCCAATATGTGTTTTATTTTGGTCAGGTAAGGTTAGCGCAGCCAGATAGGGTTTTTGTTTTTGTTTCTTTAAGCTGTTTCCAGCTGTAGTGAACCAGTGGATAGCTTTGGAGTCAGAAAGCGTGTTTTGTTTTGTTTGTTTTATGGTTTGGTGCCTCCCACAGCCCATTTCTTTTGTTTGTCGCCTCACCTGGCTCTGTTTTCTGGTGATTAATTGCATTGGACTATTGAGCTGAAAGCTTGTATTTCTGCTCATTTTTGTTACTGTCAGCCCACCAAAAAATAAGCGGCAGTGTTTGCCTCACTGCATTGGCAGTGTGTTGCTTAAAGGAGTATAAGTATAATAGTTAATTCAGTAGTTACATTACAGTTACTAATCCTGGCATTGCTCTTTTACTTTGACATTGGAGCATTGACATGCTTGCTGTTTTTATGGTTGGTTAATATCAGTTTGGTCTTTCCGTGACTGCTCTGAGACAAATTAACTTATAAAAATTATGATTTCTGGCAGTTCCGAAGTCATCTTATTCACATGTTGAGTGTTCAAAGCTGGCATGGTGTCAGGGACACCATTATCAAGGAGTCACCTTGTTTTATCTTCAGTTGGAGGTTGTACGAACCATTCAGCTGAGGTTGTGATTTTATGGAGATACAGTATGTGTGTAGTCAGCTAGGCTAAGCACGAGCTTCCGGATGGCAAGTAAGGGCCAGGTCAAACTCGATCAGGACTAGTTCATAGAGAGGAGAGGCACGATATTGTTAAAATATATGGGGATAATGGAACACATTTTGAGAAACTCTCTCCTGGGAGATTCATAGTGTTGCACTAAGTTATATACACAAAAAGTGACGGATATAGTTGTGTAAAGAACAAAGAAAGAGAGCAACAGGGAGAAGTTCAAACCCCGGCTCCTCTCTCACCTCCACACGGCTGGCCGATCACAAAGTGAAGTGGGCATGAATCTCAGATCGTTGGTTTTGGAAAGCTATGGAAATGGTCCGACACTTCCCCACTAACACGATGTTAGGAAAGTTTTCTAGAGGGGGTTTCCGAATCTATCTGATCTGACATGCAGTTCTGATGTAATGCACTAGCCCCTTGAATCCGTCCAATTTTAGTAATGTCCCATTTTCTGTTTCTATACAGGTTAAATACGAAAGATGCGACACGTGGGTGTGGAGGATTTGGAGTTTTTATAGGCACTTTTGACAGAGCTGGGCTGAATATAGAAAGTAATGTAATGCATTACTTTTGCGGCTGAGTAATTTGCAAAGTAATGTCACTACTAATGTGACGTTAGTGATTAATTACAGTTTTCAAGTAACATTCCCAACAGTGATGACAAAAACTAATTTTAAAAAATGGGTGCTCTTTCTTTCACCTGTCAGATGTAAAAGTAGTTGTTCAGTGATGTGTGAGTGCATTTATATAGAGCAACATTTATCCACCAATTCAAATTACAAGAAACTAAGAATATAGGTTGTGTTCAAGAACATTTTAAGCACAATGGAAAATAACTACCTTGTTTTATATTGGAAGCAAAACAGAGAGTGACCTTTTCTTACCACTTTCTGATTTGTAAAAATACGTCAGATTTGTTCAGAATTTGTTCAGCATTTTATCCAATTTACTTGTGTTTTCTCTCAATATATATTTAGATATACCTTATGCATAAATTGTGTATTTTTTGCTGGACAAACAAAGTGGAGTTGTTCCTCCTCAAATGATTAAGGAAGATGTAATTGTAAGTTTCTTTCAAATAGCACTCTCAGTTGAACCACATCCACGATCACAGATATTTTTCCTGCACCCATTCATCTTTTTATTTTTTTTTTACCTCTGTGAGGTAATCTTATGGAGAATCTGCCATCTTCTTTTGTTTCATTCTCTAAATGAATCACGTCATTACTGCAATGCCTTGAAACACACAGTTGTAAAGAAGACAATATCATCCTGCCTTTTTTTGTCTATAGGCTTAGATGAAGCATGAGATACAGCACAGGGGTTACTTTAATTCATGCAGATATTGCAGGCTGTACCAGTATGTCGGTGCAATGATAAATATATGAGCACAACAGAAGGAAAAATGGGAAAGTTTCATGGGACTTTGTAGGGGATCAGATTTAATAAATCTCACTAAATCCATATTTTCTGCATAAGGAGCAGGAAGGGTGTGGCAGTTTAATCTGACCCCTGGGCTAAGGTGCCACTGCATCAAAAGTGGGAGGGGAATAATTCAATGAATGGACTAACCTTCCTCCACTCACACGCCTTTCTTTTTCTAGCCTCCGGAAACAAATACTGTATAAATCTGCACAACACTCACGGATACACACAATAAGGATTTACTGTAGTTGATAATCTTTGAAAAATATAAGTAAAAAGAAGTAAATACAAAATGTTCCAATATGAATACCATTATCTTGGAAAAAGAAAACTACATTTATACACACTATACAATAAAATATCAAATAAGGTCTTTTACTTAAATAGACAGATGATGAGCAAGCTATACATATTGGTATGGACAAATTTTGAAATAACCCTTACATGTGGTATTTCTCTTTACAATTATAGGTATTATATGTGATGCCATTTCTGGGAGAATTCATATCTAAACCTATGTGCAGACATTTGCATTGTCAGTCATTCAGCCGTCACAGAACTTTTTCACAGCAGAAACTTTAACTTGTCATGATATTAAAAGAACAGGTTTTACTGATATTAATGATGGCTCTGTTCTATTTAAGTGTCCCAGTAAGCCGTGACAGTGTGACAGTGAGTCAGCATGCACAACACCAGCATCCTGAAGCTGAAGCAGCTACATGGGATTCAGCCAACATCATGTCTATAAATGTAATTCTGTTAAATGTTAATTCTTTTGAATTTTGTTTTTACTTCAAAAACAACATATTCATATAGATGGTCATATCAAAAAGAATTATTCATATGACCATTTTCTCATCAGTGGTTCAAGTGTGGTTAGGTTTAGGCACAAGACTTGGTTATGATTAGAAAATGATCGGTCATGGTAAAAATAAACCCAACGGTGCTGTCAGTAGGAACCAGGAAACAAATGGTGGTCTTTTGTATCAAAGTCACATGCTTTGTTGACCTATTTATCCTCCCTGGTCCATTGGTTGAGGTTTTGCAGCACATTTAACAAGATCAGTCCACTTCTGCCTTTTCCTCCCAGAGACAAGTCATTCACATGGCAACTACAGGTCTTTGCTGAGTCAAAATAAATACAGCTTGAAGACAGTCTTTTGAGGATGGACTGTGATGTTTCGCTTGACGGTCTGCGATGGGCAGGATAACAGCCACCCAGAATATTCTGTACCTTCTTCTACAGCTAACTTTGACAAATTGTTCCTTCCATACATTTTGTACAAGTACAATGAGGTTTACCAATCAAAAAGTACTTTTTGTTGTCTGAATACAATGCTGTAACCATTTGTTCATACGTGAAATCTTCTTAATGGTATTGACAGGTCTGCATGTGTATGCACATGTTTGTTTGTTTACAGTATGCACATTTCAGCCAACTCTTCTTCTCTGGAGTTACTTCCAGCAGTGAGCTGCAGAGGTCCCAGACTCCATGACGAAGACTCGCATGCACATTCAGGCTCCCGGTACAGGACGGGAGAATTACTCTGCTATCCATGGGCGCTGCTGGGAGAAGGGGAGAGAACAAGATGGTGGGAGAAGGAAACGGAGACAGTGGGAGAGGCTCAGAGGGAAGGGAGAGGTAGTTTGGTGAAGGTGCAGTAGGAGGTAAGCAGGCGAATATTTGGTTGAGTGCTTCACTCATGCAGCGGAATTGCTGAGGAGGTCAGTCACCAGACACCCAACCCCCCTCTGCTTTCCCTCCATCTCTGCCTGTCACTCAACCTCCTCTCCTCTCCTCTCCTCCTTGACACCTTATCTGTGCCAGTATTTCCTTTCTCTTGAGCCACGTGCCGTTTTGACAAACAGATTTATTGGTTACGTCATATTTCTTCCCTGTTTTAATCAAATGCTGGGGCGGCTGGGCTGACTCGTGCTCAGATTAATATCGCCATTGATCAGATTGGATGGAGGTGCCCTCAAACCCGTTCTGTACACCTTCCCCCCTCACATCGCCCCCATACACATACTCCCTCACTCTTTCATTGCTGGGAAAAGGGCTTTGCGCTCTGAAAAATCCAGTAATATGCCTTTCCCCTTCCATCACACATACACGCTTGGTATTTATGTACATGTGTTTGCTTGTACAGTATTTTGGCATGTGCAAAAGTGTTTGAAAGCTCATCTTTGTGTTTCACCTCTTTGGCTTTGTTCATGAATTCTTTTTCTTATTTTGATGTTTGGTGTTTCTTTTTGAAATGCAGTGTAACGGGTCCTGCAAAATGTGCAGCTGTGTCGGCGTCTGAACTTAAAGAATTTACGGTCATTTGCAAAGCTCTGTTTGTAGAAAGTAAAAAGGAGCACTGTGGTTGATAGTGAGACAGAGAGAGAGTACGAAGCTGCGGAGGTTGGGGAAAAGGAGAGCAGGTGCAGCAGGGAGCTGGTGACAATGCTGCATGAGGAAGTCATTTTAACAAACACACAGTGGTGGCCAGGGCCAGTGACAGCCATCAGCCCCCCACCCACCCCCATACACACACCCAAACACCCACACACACACACACACACACACACACACACACACACACACACACACACACACACACACGCACACACACCATTACCACCACCACTTTGACAGTGCTTTCACCCACCTCCGCCCCACCGCCGTCATCTCCCCAGCCTGCCAGTCACACAGCCACAGCCCATCCACTCTCCCCCATGTCGATCATGCGTGATATGGGGGTCAGCAGCGAGCTGCGGCGAGGCAAACAGCCTTGGCAGAACCCTCACCCCCCGCCCCCTCAGGGTGCGACCGGGCCGGCGGTCTGCCGCACATGTAGGGAAATTACCACACGTCTTTTGTTGCTAAGTGCATGGGTGAGTGATGAACAGAAGCGGCCTTTGGCAGACGCTAACGGCAGGGGTGTAGAAGGGGGTGTGCGTGCGGGGTGGAGGTGGGAGGAGAGAGGAAAAATGTAAAGACAGAGAAAAGAGAGAGAGTGCTGGGAGGGACGTGGCGGCTGGTGGTGAAAGGATGGAAGAAGGGGGGATGGGGTGATGAGGAGGGTGGAGGGTGGAGGCAGAGGAGCGAGGGGAGCCGCAGCCTTCTGATTAAGGGCGAAAGACTGCTCGCTGAGGTGGTGGGGGCGGAGGAGGAGAGGGAGGAGGGATGCCGAGAACAGAGTGAGTGAGAAAGGGAGAGAGACGGGGAGAGGAGATAGAGGGAAAGAGAGAAAGGAGACAGTGAGGGAGAGGTGGGGGAAGGGAAGGAGGGACAATTTAACGAAGCTCAAAGCCTCTGCCATCTCTGAAAAGCAAGAAAGGAGACAGACATGGAGGATATCGGGCCGGGCTAAGGCTGGTGTTAACAGCATGTTAGTTCTGCCCTTGCTTTTCTTCCTCTCCTGCCTCTTTGTTTGTGATTTGGTGTTCAGAAAAATGTGAGCCGGGATTACTCCAGGCTTTTGAAAGAAACTTTGAAATCTGTTTTCAGAAATATGGTAGGCTTCTGGGTTTCCGGAGCGGTAGAACTTGTTGATTATCCACTTTTACCCCCTCACACTTAACCCCCCCCCAACCTTACAAGTTAATTTTTGTCTATTACAAGTCTTATTTGAAAAAAAATCTACCATTGGAGTGACTTAGTTTCCACTACAAATCAACTTCTTTCAAGAATTTTTGCAAACAAATATTCAGTTTCGTTTATCATAGTGCAGTAATCTGCCCTGTTTGTCAACTGTCAACACAGGTTTTGGCACAGATTTTAAAACAATCACTTGTTGTAAATGAGTTGAAATCTTACATCCCTGGCAAATTTTCGACTTTTTGCATTAACTTAAAAAAAAACAAAACAAGACTTACAGGGTTTTATTAACAGACAAAAAATGTTAATTAAAATGGAAATCTTTGCAGTGGATTTATGTTCATCTTATTTTTTTTTTTTACTTGACTACATGACAAAGCTGTTAAAAGAAAAATCAAAAACACACAAGCCCATGGCTTAAAAAAAAAAAAAAAAAAAAAAAAAAGACAGACAGACCAGATCAGGATGGTCTGAATAATCAGGGTGCAACCTCCCTGCAAGCGTAACAAATTCATGCTGAACTCGGAAGAAGTGATATTTAACATTATTGAGGAGAGGAGGCAAAACCCACGAACACAGGATGAGAGAGGGAGACAGAGAGAAAGAGAGAGAGAGAGAGAGAGAGAGAGAGTGAGCACCTGTGTCATTGTTATGCCTGTTGCCTGGTAACAACATTCTTCACTGTGCAGCAAACGGAAGCCATGCATGAAGAAAGCCTTCCTCTTAGGAAAAAAAAGAGTAAAAAGAATTCCATATTTCATGGAGGTTTTTGAAGATGGCATTTCTGTTGACGATCCATTGTCTCTGTGAGGATTTCAGCACAAACAGGTGTTGACAATGAAATTATCTTAAGAGTCACCCATAGTGTAGCATGACCACAGTATCTCAGTTTGTGGAGGCATTTCAAATGACTGGTTTTACCTGTTTGGGGACACACACCCGAACAAACGGCTTTTGAACCGCCGACGGCGCACACAACATACAGACAGGTGAGAAATTAAAGGAAATACCAACACAAAGTTTCTTAGTAAGGCGTTGAGTCGCCACAACAGCTTCAGTGCTCCTCGGCATTTATTCTCCAAGTCTCTACTGGGTCTCTACTGGATGGATGAACACTGTTCTTCCTAATGATAAACCCTCATTTGGTGTTTTGATGATGGTTGTCTAAGACGTCACACCAAAGTCTCCCATAGGTTTTTCAGGTGGGTTGAGATCTGGTAACTGCAGTGGCCAAGGCTTATGATTCACACCATTTTCATGCTCATTAACCCAACTGATGACTCCCTTTGTCCTAGCGATGGGGGCATATTCATCCTGGAAGAGACCACTCCCCTCAGGATAGAAATGTTCCATAATAAGATAAAGGTGATGACTCAGAAACAACTTGGTATTGATTTGCAGTCGCTCTTCCCTCTAAGGGGATAAGTGGACCCAAGCCATGCCAGCAAATGTCCCCCACGGCAACCGAGCCACCAGATCCCCTCGTTTACAGGCTCAAGCGTTGAGTCCTGTACTGTTCTCTTGGGGTTGGCCACACGTGCATTCGCCTGCTTATAAAGAATAGGTTGGAGAATGACTCATCTGACCGTATCACTTTTTTTTTTCCCACGTTTCTGTGGACCAGTGCCTCTGCTTTTTGCACCACTGAACTCTCAAATGTGCAATCATCTTTGTAACGAGCGGTTTATGCACTGCAAACCTACTATAATATCCCTCTCTATGTATGCCATTTATGAAACATTTGCCGTTTAGATGGGTTTACGCACAACAGCAACTTGGGTAGGTTTAGCAAAAGATTGTGGTTTGGGTTAAAAAAGGACGTCCTCTAGTTTAGAGGACCTTCGTCATCTTGGTTACAATAATAAACAAGCAATTTCGGTTGTGGTTACAACAAACAAAACTGACTATTGGTTTGAAATGGGATACACAAACTGGTCTCCTGTGTCAAAGTCAAATAGTCTGGTGTTTTGTCAAATGAGACAAAACACAGAATTATTTGACTATTTTGACTTCAACCTTTTTCCTATGCAGGTTTTGTCGCCTCTTATACTACTTCAGCTTACTTCCTCCTTTGCTCCCATCATAATTACATCAGCCACTAGAGGCCGCCTAATAGTGAACCGGAAACAAGTTTTTGTAATAAGCTGCCCGCACAGATGATTGTGAGGGTCAGGTACAGTTGCGCTGCTTTATGTGAGTGCAAACTGTCGGACATGGCCAGTGATGTCATACTAGATGTTTTGCATCAGCTGTTAAAAGAAAAAACACCTCTTGTTACATCACTATCGGGGTAAAAACACACACCGCAGGTTTAAAAAGATTGAACTGGAATGGTGCAGCAGTTTCCTGTCCACTGGGTATTTATTTATTTTGGAAAAAAATCTACCTCTGGTTAAATTTAAACTTGGAACTGTTTTTATTTTGTGGTCAAATCCGATTTTCTATGAAATATTAATTTTTGGAATATATGATTTTTAGCTTTCTTGCTGAGAGTGAGATGAAAAGATCGATACCACTTTCATGTTTGTGCGGTAAATATGGAGCTGGAGAAAGGGGTGAAAGTAGGCTGGTACAGTCCGGTGCTGTGTACCGCCGCTGAATTTTTTAGCGGTGTGGGTCCAGAACCTGACAGAGGGGAGAGCAGCGGCCTGCCGAAACCCACATTCAAAACCAGTAGCAGTCGAACTTTCAGCAGGAAAAAAAAAAAACGGCTAACGTTATGTCATCTTAAACACTTTGTCTCCTTCTGAACTGTCCATGCTGGGTTTTGATCCGTGCTAGATGGAGCCCAGCTGCCTTTCAGGTACATTGTATCAGCAGGAATTTAGTCCTCAATTAATTGCCATAAAGTTCCTGGAAGAATTTTAAACTACTTTCACCCCTGGCGGGAGCTACGTCGAAGTTTCATTTAGTCCAGTACTTATTACTCCTATTACTCTGATAATTATAAAAATACCTGCAAAACACATCATATTACCATCAGCCTCAGCTATTGCTTGTGTTTATAGATGCAAAATGTTAACATGCCAACACTCTAAAATAATATGCTGAACATGGGGAACATTATCTGCTAAACATCAGCATGTTATGCACAGGCATGAGAATGGCTTGATCTCCTTGTCTAATTCTGGGCAGTGAAAGTGAGAAAGCAAATGCTTTCCAAAATGTCAGTCTATTCATTTAAGAAAGACAGTATCCCTGCATGTTTGTGGGCTGTTAAACGAAGCATTGTTCATAAGATAATGAGAAGCATTTTAACTATAATCTGACCTTCAGATTTGTTATATCGTGTGCAGCCAAAGTCTCTTCCTAATGTGTTGGAGTGTAATCGACATCAAATTAGATAAATCAGACATCTGAATTGCATTAAAACAGGTCTTTTCAAACAGTAAAGACTTTTTGACGTTTCATTTCTTACTTGTAAGATATTGCCTTTACAATACACTTTTAATCCATTTTGTTTGGGATGGCTGCACATGAAGATTGAATTGGCATATTGCCCTTAGGCAATCATTCTGACAAAACTATAATAAAATCTACTTCATAAAATATCAAATGATTTTGACTCTTCTATATTTGTCTATAAAAGTGGCAACCCTATTAAGACCTTTGAAATAAGTTTTACTGAATTTTGAAAGATAAGTTGCCTAATAAAAGCCGTTTTACACATAACAGCCTCCCGTTGTATTGTACTTTTGGGTGACCAGTTAGGACATAACATAAAGTAGATCTCATGGGCAGAACAGGACACATTGTTTCTGTGTGTTTGAAATGCCAATTAAACTTTCATTTTTGTATTTTTTTAGGTAGTCTGTGTTCTAATGGTTATATGAATACCACTGAGAGCCACTGGGAAGCATTTGGGAAGCACAATGCTAAGGCTTCAACAGTGCAAATGTGCATTTATGTCAACGTGCTTCCTCGTTTATAATGACTTACACCAGGCAGTAGGAGTTGTAAGTCCTTATATTTTTCGCAACATCCCTGGACAGCCTGTCCACTGAAACAAGACCTGTTGGCAGGATGAGGAAGGAGCCTGTTGCTTTGAATAACATGGGAGAGATGTTTGCTGTGCAATCTGGCTCTACAAATCATCTTTAAAAGGTGGAACGGCTCACAGATCGAGGCCTGTGTGCACTGTGCATCTGTTAAACCCAGCACATTTGCACATTTGCCCTGCTACAGCCTTGTCTTCTTATGGTCCAATAAAAACTGGAGCACAATAAATGTCCAACGGCGTGTTGATTGCCTAGTAGTGGCAAGCCGTCAGATTGCTTTAAATACCTTTCCACTTGTTCAGGTTAAACCAATCAGCAGCTTCATACAGTCTGATGACCTCATACAGCATTTCAGTTTATATTTGATGTGTTATGAGTTTGTTAGTTTGCAGATATGAAGTATTTTTTCAGTCAGATAAATTGTAAAAGTTCAAGTGCATGTGGAAATTCAGTGTCTTAGATTAGTCAGGTGATGTGAGCTGTAATGTAAAGACAATGTGAAAAGCCTTGTGCAGAACACTGTTATTGCTGTGTAAATATAAAAAAATACTCCACTGTATAGCATTCAAATAAAAGTCTGTATCAAACACCTACTGTAAATAAAAATGAACTCAGTATTCATTTTGCATTTTCATCTAATCTTTACCAATATGTACAGCCTATCTCATTAGTCCTAGATAGGTGGGCTTCAGGGTTTAAACTGAAGAAAACCAGACATTCTTTGAATATATATATGATTATATTATGGTTACATTTAAAAAAAAAAAAAAAGATAACTATAATACTTTAAAGCAGTTAGAAGTGATATTTTTATAACAATCTACAAAATGAAAATGTGAAAGGCATTTCTCGTATAGTGATGAATTACCAACTGAAACTGCAGCCCCCCCTTAGCTTTACAGAGCCGGAGTTTATGCTCATTGTTTAGCTGTCCAGCCCATAACGTCACTATTTTGGTTCACTCCCACCTCTATCAGTGCCATTTTTGGTTGAAGCAAACAACCATTTTCAGTGGGAAAGCTAGAAAAATGAACTGTACACTACCTGCTCATATACACACACACACACACACACACACACACACACACACACACACACACACTTAGTGAGCAGCTAGTGAACACAGCTCAACATTTAGATTCCAAATAAAAATTGCTCTGTATCGCCCTGGATTTATAAACTTTTTTGCACCTTCTACTGCAAAGGTGTCTGCTCTTTCTTATATTACAGTTTTTTACACTTTAGACCATTTTTTCATTTCACATCCAAAATAATTGGCATATAAATTGTCAAAGTTATATTTATGAGTTGAGAAATTAAGTTTCTAAGTTTTACAAACATGAGCAAAATAATTGTTCGTGATCTGTTCATGCTATTCACATATAGAACAACTTACAAATTTGGTTTTAGTGCAATGCACTGCAAAGAGGCTAGGCAATGCCTTCAACAATGAGTTATCAAGGATAAGTTCAAACCCAACCAATATGGCTGCAAATATCGAAACTAAAGTAGTTGTAAAAAATTTTGTCCAGGGATTTTATCACTTATATCACAGACTATATTGCAGTGCCTCACTTATTTAACCCTTTTCAGTTTATAAAGACGTAATGCCAGGGCTTATTTTAAGAAGAAGAACTCAAAATGCTAGAATATTTCTTATTTTTTTACTCTCCATATTTCAATATCAGACTTGAAAATGAAAGTAAAGAAATTTGCACTTTCTTCATTGAGATTTCCTACAGTTCTTTGACAGTTAAATAAAAATTTCCCTTCTCCCCTGGTCTATTGGTGTCCAAAGCTGTTATCAGTTCAGTGTGGAGGGTAAAATATGTCCATCTTTACTGTGCTGGGTCCTCGGGGGCCTTGCGATGTAAGCCTTGCTCGAGAACTATGAAAGCTGGTCCTTGCCGCAGCTTCTTTTACTCGCATGAAACACCCCCATCTTTGATGGCTGTTTGTACCAGAAATCCCTCCCAACCCCCACCTCCACCACCACCAGCAGCCCCTATCTGAAGTAATGTGCAGCAGTGTAGAAACCTCACCACTCACTCAGTCAATAGCGGAAAGACCATTTTGATTTTCCAGGGGTAAAGAGGGTAAGGCCATTTACAGCATACATAAAAGCTTGCCTTAGCTTAAAAGTTGTGATTATTTTAATTTCACTGGTGGATTGGTTCACATTCCTAATTCATGATTCACTTCAATAGTTTTACTTCAGCAGAGAGGCTGTAAGCAGAAGTATTTAAGATTTTGCATCTCTCATCTCTTGTCCATCTAATTGAAATGTAGAAGATTGGTCTATTCATTTTTTCTTTCATCGCACCATTCCTTTATCACACATCAAAATGTGTTTACTTTAAGAATAAATTTTAATGCATTGTCTTTGTTGGACTGCTTACAATGTTGTAGTTGTACGGTCTGTGTCTTTACCACCAGCCCACAGGTGCCCCATCAATTTGACAGAATTTTGAGGAGTGATACTGTATATATCATCGCTAAACTCTGCCATTTTTGAAATTACACCAATTGACCCAAAAGAGGCATTTACAATCAAAGGTCACAAAGTGACATACCGTATTTTTACACCGATTGGCCCTGAGGATGACTGCATCACTGCAGGATAACGTCATTATTGTTGCTATGTCGTTTAGGCGTTGCATACGACTACTTGCCAGCCACGGCTTTGCAAATATGACTTGTTGATACCTCCTGCTATTGGTTTTAAACCACGGAAAAATACACCAGATGAAACACAAAAAAGAAAAGTTAAATAAAGCTATGCACTTCCTGTCACCCCACCTGCTGAACAAAAATTGAAGCAAATGCTCAACAGAGGAGGTGGTGGGTGACTCGTACACAATCCTCAGTGTAGCTGGCACAGGGCGAGAGTGCTGTCTGTTTGGACCAGAGTTCACATTACCTTGTCTGGGGTCAGATTTCACATGCTCTCTAACCAGCAACCTGACACTTCAGCGCGGCTCGGCCAGATATCTAATTGTGCATGCAGAGAAAAAGCCACAGGTGAGGTGCTGAAGAAAAAAAACCCAAGCAGGATGTGAGAAGTTTGGGTTTGTTGGCATTTCAACATAATACGTAAGAAAATAAAATTGAAGTTCCTATATCATTATGTAACTATATATTCATTAGTATTCTACGCCACCGCCTGATAGAAGTGTTTCTATTGCTTCGCAAATGGTGACTTAATCAAGCAATAATGCTGAAAACAAAATGATTTTCAGCTAATCTTCTGGCCAGTCATGAGCAAAGGTAGCTGCTTGGATGCTGGCAAATGAGCCACTGCCTTGATCGCACGCAGGCTAATGGCATGATTATTTGCTCATCAGGGTGATGTGAGTGTATACGTGTGAGGCTGCGCACATGAGTGGATTTGTGTGTGTGTGTGTGTGTGTGTGTGTGTGTGCGTGCGTGCATGTGTGCGTGCGTGTGTGTGTGAAAGTGTGTGTGCTTGTTGGGGTTGGTGGTGGTGGTGGTGGTGGAGCTGGTGGCGGGTGCTGGTCACATCTCAGTGTGGTAATAAAAGCTGGAGCTGTTGTCACAAAACTCAGCCCCTATGCCCGGCTTTTAAGTGCTGCCTCTATTCTCGGAGAGCAGCAGACACATTACACAGAGGAGAGAGAGAAAAAGAGGAATAAAGACTCAGAGAAAGAGAGAGAGAGAAAGAGGAGCGAGGGGGGTTTCGAGGCCTGTGGCTGAAGGATTGATTTTAAATGTTCTGCAAAGGCAGTGTTTACTATCCTCTCTGGCGAGCCCCCTGACAGCGCCAGCATCAAAACAAGATTTGTACCCCCTTCCCCCACCCAGTGTAAAGTAGGAAGGGAAGCAGGAAAGGCAATGCTTGCTCAAAATGACAGTTCTTCTCCCTGCCCAAATGCTCAGTTTGACCCAAAAAGTACTAAAACTGGTGTCTGCCGTTGGAATTCTGTCATTTCTGCTTTAATTTGCTACTGGATATAAGTCGAAAAGTATATCATCAGTGCTCTTTGCCTAAACTGTAAAAAAATTAATTACTCCATCAAATTTGTGTGGCATACTTTATCATTTTGTAAGATCTGTCATTGCTCCAATGCTGTATCATCATGCAAAGGACGAAAAATTTGTTCTAATGGGCAACTGTAACTCATCAGCAGTCATTATTTACAGGTGTAGCATTAATGAGTTAAAGCCAGGCTCTAGTTCTCTGGCTGAGTTCTTATCATTACAGTCACAGGAGCAGATAAGCCAGACTGTAGTAATGATGTGTATAATGCAGCACTGTAAAAGAGGAGTTAAATTTAATGGTTAGGGCCTCTGTTACTCCATATTTTTGTAACTTTAAGCTAATCCCATGAAAAGATCAAAACCAACAATATGATAGACTTCCAACTTCCTGCACTGTTGCTCTCTGCCTCAAGCTCAGTGCAGCTACTGTAGATGTAAATCTTTTATGTGTTTCATGAATGTTTTTGTTTCATTTTTAAAAAGGGTCAAGCAATTTTGTGAAACAGCTGGGCACCTTAGTTTTTAGAAAATGGCGCTCAAAAAGAAGTAAATAGTATAGTATTTGTTGGGAACTATTTACAGCTGCAGAATGATACAGCAGAGTAGAGTAGCAGGATAGTGTTGGATTAACATCGAATAAACTATACTTCCCCTGTACATTGTAATGAGGCAGCCAGTGCAACAGTTCGGCTCGCTAATGTGTTTTTGATACTTTTTTTTTACCAACAATTGAACAACTTACTTGTCAATAAATGCAGTGCAAGTTTTGGTCTCTTCATGAGATTTATTAACAGTAAGAAAAATACCGAATAAAAGTATCATCAGACTTCAAATTTAGGCAAAATTAGCCGGCTGAAACAATTGGATCAAGCAAATAACATTTCTCGACACTGTTGAGAAATGTTTCTTTCTTCCTCCATAGGCTCCGTATGGAATAACTGACAGTATGTTGCTTCAGATTTTAGGATCGTGACCAATAATATTCAAATTTCTACATTTGGGAGGTCACAATTAAAAAAACAAAACAAAACAAAACTGTGTGGCCTACTCAGCCTTATGTTCTGAGCACTGGCGAGAAATCAGGCTAAATACTTAACTCGATTTGTGGGAGAAAATTCCCTTTTGTGTCACACAGCCACGCTCATAATTATGCGATTGTTGCCGACCATTAGGAATTTGATTTATTGTGCTTTGGCGGTCAGGATGGAGGTTCCTCAACCCCCGTCTTGGACGTGTGTTGAATGCACAAGTCTGGAGGGCTGGGGTGAATATGGGGAAGCAGGAGCCATATGTCTGCGCTGTCAGCGAGCCACTTGTTAGAGGAAGTTTAGCCTCCCTGTGCCTCCAGCCACAGCCTTAATTATTAACAACATGTCTCCCCTGTGAAGAGCTGTGTGAGGGCGGCTCACTGAAAAAGGTGCTTTGGAGTGTGGGCTGGGTGCTGACTATTCTCTGGATACTTAGATATTCGGTTAAGGGTGTGAAGGTTTTTTTTAGAAAGTTGTTGGATGCTTGTACTCCCCTTTCCTCTCATGTGAGACTTTTTAATTGAAGTTCGCCTGTTAACACATAAGCCAAACCAGAGTGACTCAGTTTATCTCACATTTTAAATCAAGCCCATCATTATCAAATTATCCTGAGCCAATGACGGGTTTGAAAATGATCACTTCTGGAGTTTTGTGACCATGTTTATGCTCATGTAGAAAGCGATCAGTAGAACTTGATTGGCTCTTGGCTTTATAAGCCACAGGAAGTCCTGATCCTCTGATTTGCTGAAGGTACCCTAATGATTCAACAGTGTACTATACATTTAAAATTTAATAATACATTTTTTTATTATCAATTTAATTGCTGCTGTCAGTAGGGATTGACTTCATCAGACCAAAAACAATTTGATTACTTCAGCTATAAACTATAGATTCCACCTCAAAACACAACGAAATTAATTATATTTTGTCTGTTTTAGTTAACTTCAAAGACAAAATCAGAATGGAGCTTTAAAGATCCCTCTGGAAGCTAGACACTCAAGACTAAAATAAAAGAATCGCTATTTAGAATTTGGTATTTATATCAAGGTATTTTCAAAGGCACATTAAACTATTCAATAATCGATTATTCCATGAGCAACAACAAAAAAAACCTACAAGCGAGACTATTTTGCACACATTTCTGGAACAGATATCTGAACGTAGGATAAAGCCAGGTTCAAAATTCTTGTTTCATTTTTGTTGTCATATCAGAGCCAAAGGGTTTTTACAGAGGGGATATTCAATATCTTTTGTTATCACTCCATAAATCAGAAAATACTGTCAACAGAAGTATAAAAATCCATTTTTTTTCCACATTTTTAGGAAAAAGTGCTTTCAAAATCA
Organism: Istiophorus platypterus; assembly: GCA_016859345.1. Lineage (NCBI taxonomy): Eukaryota > Metazoa > Chordata > Actinopteri > Istiophoriformes > Istiophoridae > Istiophorus > Istiophorus platypterus. The sequence continues at coordinate 11,331,520 of CM029114.1, read as the reverse complement.
GGCTATGAATGATATATGAACAAACCCCCTGTAAAAGCCTTCAGAATATAGATAGGAATAAAACTGGAAAGTTTGGCATATACAAGTACTACTGAAGTAGAGGTTTGGTCAGTACATGAGAAAAAACTCATTTTGAGAAAACAGCCTTTAAAAAATTTATATTGTAATTGAAATCTACAGACATAAATAGGCAATGTGTAGTAAAATAAATAAAAAAAATAAATAAAAGTTTATGTTCTGGAAGTTTACTTCCCACTATAAAGAAGATATAATATGGAAGCAAAATAGCCCAAATTCTCAAAATTGACCAGTACATAGTGCATTTCCTGCTTCTCACCTAAGGACAATCTTTATATGACACCTTAGATTTACAAACAAACTATGGTTGGTATGGCACCATGGAAAGTATAGAATCGCCATACAGTGTCGAGAAAACATCTAATCAATAAATGTCTGTTTTCATTTCAGCTGCCTTGTGATTAACCAACAATCAGTCAACTGTAATTATCAATTACAAGATTGAAAGGGCTTGATAATTAGTGAATCAGATGCAGGTTTACTCTCTGCATTAAAATCAGAATTAGGTCAAGATTTGTAAAGCTCCTGTCAGCAGTGACACCAGTTCCAGAAATCGTTGTGTTTCAATCACCCAAAGGACGTGGCGCGGGTTCGAGAATATAGAATCTGTATTGAGTAAACAATGATGTATTCAAAAGCAGTCCCAGAAGGATCTGCACTTGTGCTCTAATTTCCGCCTAAGATCTGTGATTTACTGTACTTTTTCATGAAGAACACACACCATGCAAAACTGATGTAAATTGATGTTCTGCTGTTGCTGATCTAATTTGACTTATATGCTGTGTATGTTTCATTTCTAAACAGTGATGCATCAGAGAAAACAACACATTATGCAGACCATTTTGTTTATTTAGGTTGATATTCAATAAAACTAAATATAAATGTTGCAGCTAAACCACTGATTTAACCGTTCACAACCCTGTTTCCCAGATATTATATTTATATTCAACTAAACTGCAACATCAGACATCTTTTGTAGGAAACTGGATTACATTCTCTATCAACATAATGAGGATATGTTGAATGTAGAGGTAAATTCTTCACAGACAACACATCAGTTTTCCCCCAAAATATCTGCTCTTTCCATGCAATATCCGTTTATATTGAATGCAGCATTTTTAACTGCAACTTTTTTATGGTTATGTTTAGATTCTCAGAGCATTTGTTTCAGGTTAGGGAAGATGGCGGTTCAGTTTAATGCAGAAAAACTTCACAGTGACTTCGGACACAACCTGTTTATTTACATTTAACCGTAACCACAACCTTGCCCTAACCCTAACCAAACCTAATCACAGACAGGACTCTGAGTGCAAACCCCGGTCTGTGGTCTGACAGCCATGTGCTTTGTACGCCTGCTATTCAACCCAACCACAGCCTGGCGCCTCCGCTGCTGCTCATAAATACAGCACTTCATTCATTCATTCAAAAAAAGATGACTCTGAATGTAATCTAGCCACCGATTAAGTTTCCCACATATTTTCTGTTGCAGTTTAATTGTATATAAAGGGAATTTCTGGGAGACAGGGTTGCCATTGAAACATAAACACAATTCCACAAACACTCTAGCTGGATCCACTTTATCTGAAAGAGATTTCCCCCTGATTTTTCTCTTCTATCCTCAGACAGAATCAGTTTGCACATTAAGACAATGTTACTCCTTGACCTTTTCATAACGCTGTTATCTGTCTTTGTGCCTGAGGGATGTTGTGGTTAAAAAAAAACAAACAAAAAAAAGCACCCTGCTTGTCTGGATCGCTGCTCACCATCTCCCACTTTAGACAACCATTTAGGAAAAACAGATATAAACATACCTAATACAAAATCTGAGATTCCGTGTGTTCAGGCCCATTACTTAAAAAGTGTACAACTATGAAGACTTGTTTTTCAAAGCATGGATTAATTTATGACCTTTTCAAGAAGCCATTTAAGGGTGATTCTAATTTAAGGGTGAGAATCAGTGGTTCAACAGCTGTTTAATACAGTTCAGTTTCAGCAGATTAGTTTAAGAAAGATTATTATGATTATGTTATTTGTTTTCATTTGAATTAGATTTTGGAAGTAAGTAAGAAGCAGTTAGCCAAAACTGTAAAATCTTTAAATGAACATTTGCAGTACTGTGTGTGGAACTATTGTTCTACAAATTGAAAAACACAAAAACCAAATGATAAGTTAACAACTGATGAATGCCATAATTTTAAAATAGGTTTACTTGTCTTTAGTCCAAACAGTGTTGACCGTAAAAATCATATTCAACTGCACCATAATGTAGCGTAATAGTGATAATAACGGCAATCATACTTGTGAAAGTTTCCATTGTTAACCCAGGCATGTGGTAATTCAGTGCTCTTGTTTGGAGCATGAACTTTCTTACCATCCATCCTTTTAAAATACAGCTGCGGCAGCATCTCCTCTTAGCCTCTTTCTGTTTAAAAATATTCAGCTTCACAGAGTGACACCTCGCCACATTTTTAATGTCTTCGAGCACCTTTGGGATTAGTTAGTTGCTAGAAAACAAGCAGCTAGCAAACTGGTTCCAGAGACTTAGTCGTGTTTCGTGGTCCAGCAAATTTATCCTGCGCTGTACAGCCTTATGTTCATCCCCATAAATCTGACTATCGGAGTTGTGATGGTTTTATATCATGAGATGGTGTCACCAATGCCAAAGAGCCATTGATCGAGCAGTACAGTAAGAAGAAAAAAATGAACTTTGCCCATCCATGTTGTATTTTGTGTGTATCATGCATTATACAGAGGAGGGAAGAGAGCTGCAATGAACGTGACTTGCATGCAGATGAGATAATGCAAGTTAGGTGTTTGACATTGGACTGGGAATAGATTTTTACCAGTAAACTCTAATAAAAGGAGGCTCTCTGCTTCTGTGCATGTCAGACTTGCCGGCTATATTGAAACACTGCAGCAGATGATGCATTACGTGCTATTGGATTGCAGGACACATGAACTTCATGGGGATGCCTTGGACACACACAGTTCACAATGAAGACCATTTTGGCGATTAAAAGGTTTACTCGCCTCCTCTCATCTCACTCCCACTTAAGCTCCCTTCCTCTGTCTCACTCTCGCTGTTGCGCTATCCTCTCGTCATCCGTGAACACAAAGTTACGACTGTGAAGCCTGCATACTCTCCCAAAAAGGGGGTGCGGAGAGGCGGGCAATGGTACTTCCTCCGGGTTCCCCAGATATCTCCAGACAACTTTGTCTGAAAAATAGAATAATATTGAATTTTACAAATAAAGAACACACACAACTTCCTGGCACACCCAATCAGTACAAACTAAGCTAAATCCGTGAAAACCCTTACTAATATGAACAAGATATACTTTCATTGAATAAAAAATTATACAAGCATTAATAATTGATTTGATATTTAAAATGGTGCTTTGAGATGCTTAATTAATCCCATGCACCCTGTTTATTGAAACTGCCATTGCTGAGGAAGAGGGGCTAAGGGGATGAAATGAGAATTTATTATAACAATTTGGCCAAATCTCATTTTGTCTCTTATTCCTTATTTGTGTGAGTAAATTATGTCCTCCCCTGTGCCTTGGACTTGAGCACTCAGCCATTCTTTCCCAATGTGTGTCTTTTAACAGACAAAAACTGTGTGGCCATACTGACGGTGGAAAGATAGAGAAAGCATGTGACTATCCTCTTCCTTTCTTTTCACAAAGACTCTCATATTGCCTCCCTCTCTCTCTCTCTCTCTCTCTCTCTCTTTTTCCAACACACACACACACACACACATACACACACATCCTAACACACACACTGAGCCCAGTGCCGTGGAACAGCCATCAGTCAAAGTGTGTTGGCGCTGCAGGTCCGCGGGCATTTACATAGATAGATGATGGAGAGATTATGGGGCACTGGGGTTATTAATCACGCTGCTGAGACGGAGAAGAGGGACTCCTTGGTGTCACTCTTCTCTCCAGGGATGGCTCTTTACCATGGATGTGTCTTTTGTGCCATTTCCGTTGTTGTATTTCCTGCCTAGCTAACCTACAGTCGTATTATGAGTGCCCTGGCATTCAGTATTGCTCCACAGTAAGACCAGCGTGGCTCAGTCCACCTCCAGCCACTAGCTTCAGGGCTACAGTCCAGAATCTCCTGCTGAAATTTATAAGGGACTGTAATTTAACTATACCTCGTGAGGCACGCAGTTGATTTCTTGCTGAACACAATTTTTTAAAGCAATTAAAGCAACTAAATTGTGCCAGGCTGATTTGTTGATTAGTGGAATTAGTCGGTCAATAGAAAATTGCCAGCAATTTCGACAATTTGAAATTATTCTAATCAAAAACTAGAGTAGGTTTACACTGATTCAGAATGTTGAAACGGTTAAAATAATAAATGTATTTTCCACCTGTATTGTGTCCATCCATTGTGTTTTGGATGGACACAAACCCATTGTCAGAGATTCAGGTGACTTCTAGTTTCTCCCAGTTCCAGGGTTAAACATACCCATTATCAAATTTGTCAGCCTCGTGGCAGCGCTTTAAAACACCAGGTCCTCTTCTTTAGTTTCAGCCGAGACCTGCAGTTTTTTCAAATTATATGTTCCGTCCCCCTGCAAGTTGATAACTATGGATCTAAACAGTATATATATAACAGTAATAATGTTTGTTGATGCTACTAGTTGAATAAGTCTTGCCAGTCTTGTGTGTGTTGGTAAGAAAATCAGCTGATCTTACTTTATGTCATCAGCATATTAATTTTACTAACACACTGATGGCTAAGCTCTGTGGGTCTCTAGTTTGTTCCAGAATCTTATTTCTTCTAGAAAATGTTAAACCAATGCTGATAATGCATTGATGAATGTTGGTGCCAGTATCTTTGACTGACTGTGTTTTTTCAGCTTTCAGTTTAGTTCTTAGGACTCAGCTTGTTGGTTTTGGAATTCCACAAGCACATGTGCCCCTTTTGTGACTTGGTTTGGTAATTTGCTATTTTATTTTATTTTACTTTCTTTTATTTTAAAAGGGAAGAGAAGAGAAAATTGAAACGACTCTTATTTACCAAAGTACATCTTCAACCAAATGATTATTATCAAACTGTTCTTACATAGAGTATACTCATCTTCTTTTTTAATATGCTCATATCAAACTCTTGTAACTTTAGCATTTTTCTGTGCGCCCCCTTTATTTCTTCTAGATCTGACAGAAATTGAATGTAAACTCATCCAATCTTTGTAATGTTTTGTCTGTTCTGTGTGTAATCTTTTTTGATTATCTTTTTTTTTTTTTCTTTAATCGCACTTCAGTCTTCTGTATTCTATGGTCTCTCTAGATGTGTTGATAAAAACTGTCAAGATAAAATAATGCGAAAGTAATCACTTAAGGTTTGGTTATCAATGCTGAATTCATTACACCTTTACATTATACCACTCAAACATACGCACCACATTCCATTTGCTCTGAATGTTTCCATTCCTAATAAATCATCCAATATGAATGCAAATGTTTGCACTCATGTATATTCTTGCTTTGCCTCTACTTATCTTTGTGTTTCACTCATATTTCCCACCCACACCTTCAAGACTAGGTCTGCATAACATTCAGAAATACAACATATCTTTCTGAGAAGTGTACTGATGTGGCTTTGTACATCACACTGACATAAGGGCTGACCACTTCCATTGTTCCAGAGGATTCATTCTCATTGTGACTTCACACGCAACAACCTAGTAAGAATACAGTAAGCTCTGGATCCTCCTGCAAATTAACATTTTATAGCAGCCACCATTCTGCATGTTCTATGAATTTTGAATAGTGAGTGGTTAGAATGGGACACTGTGAGACTGGTGGATGTGATAATGGAGTAATCCATGGCGACAGGTGAAGTACTCTGCTCCTCTGGGCTGTTTGCTTTGGTAAATGTAGCCGCTATCCTCTGACCCCAATGGGACTTGACACTTGGACCCTCTCTGTCCTTTTTCCTCAATCCTCCATCTCCTCCTCCTCTCACATCCGTCCCGTTCAGCGCCATGCTTATGGTTCTACCACAGTTTGAGTCTTTGGTCAGGTGACAGCGACAAAGCCAAGTGGTGGTTTTGTTTGCTTAAGAAGAAGAAAAGACTTCATTGGATCCCTTGACTACAACTGTTTGGTGGATGTGTGGTTGGGTTGGTGCAGTAGCTGATGGATGGACGGGCAGATAATGAATGAGGGGGTCGATGCATTGATAAAGAGACAGGTGGAGAAACTGAAGGATGAGTGATACCTTGAGGGATAAGTGAATGAAAGCCACTTCAGAGATACAATATGTAGGTAATTTTCTTTCATCTTGATGGCCCGTTTCCTCATGGGCCCCTATAACCTTTTTTACATCATACAACACAGCTGTGCTGCATGAGTCAGTCTATTACAATTATGAATTTACTGTGTATTTATTATTATTAATTCACCGTATTATTTGGTTAGAGTGAAGCTTAGAGGAGCAGGGAATGATGCATCGGACAGAGGAAGGCCAATAGTTTACACAAAACGGAAAAAATTCAATGAAAATAATTTGATGAAGAAGAATTATATTGTATCAAGCCATGATTTTTTTTCTTATATTCTAAAATACTGACAGAAAAAAAATGTTGAATATTGTAAGTGACTGCTTTGAATTGTACATTACTTGCACCTATTTTGACATTTTATTAATTTGAAAAGGACCTTTTTCCACACAGCCATTTTCTCCTTTAACTAAGAACCAAAACTCTGTCGCGATGAATCCTTGAATAACCCTCTGCATTGGCTGCAAGACTATGTTGGAGCTCTTGAAGACTGAACTAGTGATGGGTTGTTTTAAATGATGTCCTGTATATGTTTAATGTTGTTGACCTCTAGTGATGGTGTGGAAAAGCAGAAAACAAGCTACATTCATGGCTCTCACTTGTCCACACTGGACCTGAAGGGATAGGCAAACACATACCTATAGAACTTATTTATATACTGTTCATTTGTTCTGCCAGATATCTGTGTCAGGAAATTTAAATGCTGTCCAGATTACAGTGGTTGTCAATGCTTTTTCAAATCCAGGGAGTGCACCATCACTCTTTTGTACCGTAGTGAGGTTAAGGTTGGTGGTTTGATATGGAAAACACAGGACACTGGAGACAAGGGCTTGCATCCTGCTTTGGCCTCGCTGTTAGGTTTAAGCTACTAAAACAGATTTTACAATATGTAGAAGAAGATATGGGAAGGAAGCTACCAAAAAACTTGTCTGAGATTAGGAAAATATGTAATTTTGGTTAAATTCTTGGTTAAAAAAAAAGTTGGCTTTGACTTTTTTTGAATATTTAATCAAGATGACAATCTTTCCCCAACTATAAAGCTAAGGTTAATCATTTTTTAAATTTCAGGTGCCCATATGCACAATGAAATGGGTTTTGCTTAGAAAATTTCCCTCTTTGTGTTTCCCTAAGTTTCCCCGTTGAGCTGCAATGAAGGAATAGTAACAAAAAGCTGGAATTTTTTTACTAAAAAGGCTTTAACCTTGAAGGATATTGACTTGATATATTTCACTCGGACAGCTGAAGCAAATCATCTTCAGATAAACTTTTGAAATACATTTTAGAACAGAGTAAAGACTATGAATTAGACTATTAACTATCACTTTCACTGAACGTCTATTAGGAGGGTATCTTTTAAAGAGTGGCATGAACAAGAGGAATGAACTCTGCAAGCAAACAGACAGACTTGAAAAATGGTGAAACTATTGTTTAACCATGTGCTTTAAGTTGCCTAAATAAAACTAGTGAAACAGCCAGTTTGTTTGGGAATAAAATGAAAAACCTTAATAATGAATGATTTGCAAAGATGCTGGTTTTAAACATTCAATTTGCAGATACATTCAATATCAATAATGTTTTCTTGTTATGTTTTTATAATAACCATTTATCCCTCCTCAAATTAATAGTACTTGGTAACGGTAACATCCTTTTTCCAAGACAGAGTTGATAACAAAAAATAGACATTTTCTGGTATTTTAAATCTCTTTAGGCTCTTGTATGGCCACCAGCCTGAAATTCAGCCCTGCTGACTTTGATTACCAAATTCCTTAGAGACCACTCTGGGACTCTTGCTGCCAGGGGCGTTGACATGATGTGGAAAAATGTCGCCAGCCGTCATGAAACCTACCGCCCCAATCAATCAATCAGCATGCTTGCATCTTTCTGTATGTGTTTGTATGTGTTTGTGTGTGCGCGCGCACATGTGTGTGTGTGTGAGTGTGTGTGTGTCTGCGAATGTGAGTGCTTGAGCATGGGGTTCACCCATTTGCTCTCCCAGGTCGGCATGTGAGGAGGAGAGGCGGCGAGCCCCTAAATGCACCGTCTTCCACATTCATCAATTACGGCACCCAGGAAGGTTGTGCCTGTCAGGAGGAGCAGATGGTGTCTGAGTATGTGTGTGTGTGTGTGTGTGTGTGTGTGTGTGTGTGTGTGTGTGTGTGTGTGTATGTGTGTGTGTAACATGTACTATGCTGTACGCGTGTGTGTGAATACGACAGGGCGAGGGTGTTTGTACGTATGTGAGAGATAGAGAAAGGTGATGACAGAGACAGAGATAGAAATGTTTGAGATAGAGATGTACAGATGTGTGAGGGAGATATGTGCAGGTGTGTTGCACAAGGAGAGGCGGGGGAAAAGAGCTGGTGCACTTGGCCGTCTCACTGCGCCGGGTGATGGCTGCAGGATAACTAATCAATCTATACCTGCCTTGTGTGTGGGGGGCGGGGGGGGGGGGCAGTCAGACAAGATTAGTGGAGGAAGATCATGTCAGCCAGGTGCCTTGCTGGTTTCTCTGCAGACCCTGTTAGTCTGTGTCCTCTGTTCCCTACTGTGCCTCCCCAAAGAATCAAATAAAATAACTTTACCGTGGTTATGCATCAACAAATCTGACTTTATTTGACTGAAAAGGGAACAAAATACGAGTACCTTTATTATTGCTGCCTTTGGGGGAAATTCTACATCTTAAAAAATCTGGACATTGTACATGATTGTAGAAAGCTGATCTTATTCACTACCTTTATTCCAAATTACTTTAATTCCCTGAGGGGGCAACAAAAGAAGTGAACTGAAGTGGAAGCACAAAACATTTTCTAAACAAATAGACAGCTAATGTAGCTTGTTGAATGACGGTATAGAGATAAAGAGACACATTTACAAATCAATACACTCTTCATGCCACTTTTTTTTCTTTTACACTTTTGGAGAAAATTTCACAGACGATCTTAGACAAAAATGCCCCTGAATTCGATTTTCTTCTGCCAAACTTTTAGAACTTTGTAAATCTACTTCCCATCCAAATGTTGGCTTGTGCAAATCTCGCTGCTTACTTCAGCTGGGAGATGTTTTTCTTCTCCCTCCTGCTCTTAACTGTGTACCAGCGGTTCTAGGGGCTGTCATATTGCATCAGCGCTCTGCTGATTACTTCCACCTTGTCTCCCTCGTCAGGAAATGATTCTGACACGCACTCACACCCTGCTTTCTCTGCATCAATATGCGTGCGATGGAAAAACTGCAGAGAGTAAATATATAATGAAAGACAAGGTAGGGAGGGAGGGGGGAGAGGAAGAGGGGAGGCTCTACGTGTCGTTCTCTCTCTGTCTCTGTCCTCTGTGAGAGTGCGAGTGACTCTGTGTGGGAAAATGTTATGCACATTGTATAATAGTATATAATGCAAGTATGTGCAGCACAAGTATTTTCCAAGAATACAGTTCCCTCACGGATGAAGATGGAATGGAGATATTGGGATATATTACACACAGGAAAAATACCTATTCAAGGGCTCAGTAAAATGAAATAAACCATTTTAAAAATGATAGTAACCTTGAAATTAGACCTTAACATGCATTCGTTTTTGTTATTAAAGTGACAGGTTAATTAGAGGACATTTTACTTCAATATTCCTTTGAGTATTGCTGAAGGAATATTGTGAACTAATTCTCTAATGGTACATGTCCTTTCTTAGCACCTCCTCGCAGGAAGGTGTGTGGATTTCTCCTTTCCTCGGTGCCGAGAAGTATGCCAGTAGAGTGAGGGAGCGTTCTCAGTCAGAATCCCTAAAGGGATTATAACAGAGACTCTGCATTTCTGTGGAGGACAGAGAGGGTAAGCACATCTGATTGGCCCACTAACCCCTGGCACACAGTGGCATGACTGGTATCACAGGGAAACCCGCTCTCGTCTTGGTATTTTTTAATTATTTTTTTTTGAGTGACAGCTGATTTTCAGTCCCTGTTAGTTTTGTGGGAAGGGCCTTCAGAGGGTCATTATTACAGAAATCGATCTGTGTTTACTGATACAGTGTAGAAACCATCCAGCTTTTGGAGGAATACCCCACATTCACGTCATAAGGACAAGGGAAGTTTCACTGCAGTCCTCTGGCTCATTTATCATTTATCATTAATTTTTTTTCTAAAAAGTCCCTTCAGTTTTCTGTAATTGATCAAATGACTTTTCATCCCCAAAATGCTCCACATTTTGCTATTGTAGGACATACTAGTGACTTAAAGGAAAATAAAGAATATTTCACAGGGATGTGTGTACAACTGGGTTCAAATTGAGTTCACCTCAATGAAAATCTTTTTTTAAGCGTTATTGAAAACTAGCACAAATTTTATTTCTAAGACAGGATTACATCATTTCCAACTAATGCGGGTCATCAAGAGGTCTGTTAGCGCTGACTTGAAGAATTTAAGAGTCCACATGGTTCTGGCTCTCTTTCATAGCGTCCCAGGGAGCAGCACTGACACTTCCAGTGGCATGGACAAAACCAAAATGAAGCACTTAAGTAAATGGGTAAAAAAAAATATGGTATCTCCCATTACTCCGGACAGTGTGTGAGGTGTATGGGTTTTTAGATCACTGTTTTGGTTCCTCCAGCAAAACATAGACTGATGTTCCTGAGTCTGTCCAGCACAGAATTGTAGAGAGCCAATACCTTAAGAGGTGACTAGTAAATAAAGTCAAACATCTAAAAACCATCTCCAAAGACCCAGATATTTTTTTAATGAAGATTGTAGAGATCAAACCAGACCTATAAGGATGGTAAATATTGGATATTTTTTAAGATGGCCAGAAACACAATAGGATGGTAATACCCCATGTCTAATGGATGTATAAAAAAAGCAGTTGTTTTCTTATGCATAGCAACTTTATGTAGTGATGGTACATCAAGTGTATGTTTCTGCCTTCTGGTGTTTTCTTTTCTAAACATCAAAAGCACAAAATCTAATTTTACACTCAGACAAGCAGGAAGGGGTAGTTTGTACATATTTCTTGCTCTTTTTAAAGTATAATTCTAGTTTATTACAGCTTGGATCCCTCCTTTGTAGTTTTTGTCATTAATCCAATCAACAACTCAACTATCAGCATGTTACTAATTAAATGCTGAAATCAGAAAATGTGGCTAAATTACTAAAACAAATACAATTTTACAGTGAGAGATTATTTTACATTTTTATCTTTTCTGCCAAGTAAAATGGTTCAGGTGATCTGACTTAACAAAGAGTTATCCACCACCTGTCCGTGTTTCTTGTCCCATCAGATGTTCTTATAGCGATGTGGCCACATTCTGATGTCTAAGAAATTAGTGAGCACATTATCATCATAATATATAGAAATGGCATCCAGAGCTACAACAACCAGACTCAGAATATGACAAACAAGAGGAACAGTCAATGAATATGAAAAATCAGACATTTTTTTTTTGTCTTCGTATCCTTGAAGACTTCCATCTGGTCCTTTTCTCAACCTTCAAAGGTGTAGAACTTATTTCCCTTACAATGGTTCTCAGGGGTGAGGGACCTTCTTTTTCTTTTGGGACAGAAATGACTCCTGCATCAGCTGCATATGCAACAGCTGTGAGGTCCACATACTGCTGCAGTAACATGGCTGAATGGGAGTCTCAAAAAAAAAAAAAAAAATCTAGCCACTATATTGGTGCAGAGCGTGAACTAAAACTCACATCTGCGACGGGATTTGATGAATCTACAAATGGGTAATTTTCAGACAGAATGACATTTAAAACCGTCATGATTTCCATCTCAGCCCTGTTTATCAGCCTACTGTCATAATCCCCGCGCCCACCAGATGTCCCCTGACTTTCTTCCTTCCCCCAGATACACCTGCTCACCTGTTTTTCATTTCCAATCACTGGAACTTCCCCGCCTACTTACACACCTGTTTCTCATTCCTGTCATCTGCTCTCCCGATGTTTACACCAGCCCTGTTTCCTCAGTCAGTTTGTTAATGTCTCTCTGTGTTTCCCCTTTGTGTTGCTCATGCTGTGGATTCCCATCCATGCTACTTGTATGTAGTTACCTGTTGTCTATTGCCTGCCTGTGCGTTCATCAGGTCTGTCTGTAACCCTGGTCTTTATTACTTACTCTATTAAAGTTACCTTTTTGCACCAGCCTACCTGTCCGTGTGGCTCCTCCCTCCCTGCACTTCTACCTTCAGCCCTGCACAAACTCTGTGTGATTTAAGGGCTAAAACACATCATTCACAACTTAACAAAATGTTTACTTACTTTAAATACATCATTTGACATTTGCAAAGGAATTGTTTGACATTTGGGAAAAAAAATACATATTCACTTATTTTTCAAGAGTCAAAGACATCACTCATGTCTGTGCATTGAGGTACACCTATAAAGCTTACTAACTGACAAACTGTCTATTTTATTTAATTCTTACACAAACAGCGATGTGGAAATGCCAATTTATGCTTTACGTGGACTTAATTATTGTAACTATTTCTCAGCGACCACGAGCCAGGCACAGTGACGTCGGAGTCCTTCTGTTGCCAGGGGGTTGCCAGGCGACCAGGGAGGATACTGCGGAGAAACACTGGACGGATGGATGTTGTTTGTCAAGAAATAGTCGCAAACAAATTATTGTTTATAAATTTGTATTTTTACTGATGATGTAACAAACTTGATACAACTTGCTAATTAGTCACCTTTGGATAGATTCATAGAATTATTTTAGAACAATGGAGTGAACCGGGCCATTTTTCGATCTTTGCTAAATTACGCTAAGGTAATTGCCGCAATTTCTCCAGCTTCACACTCAATGCAGAGACATAAGGGTGGCATTGTTCTTCTCACGTAACTCTCTAATATACAGCTTAAAAATTAGTTTTAATAAGATCGGTCAGCTCCTACGGTCTGAAAAAATCAATTTGTGTGACAGCTCAAAACATTTTCAGAGGCTTGAACTTGTGGCCTCATGAGGACTGAAGACCTGTCATATATTCCGACCAACCCGCTAACTTGCTAACATGCTCCCGCTACCTCTGTCTCTGCCTCTCCCCGTCTGAAACAGGAAGCTGAACATTACCGCTGGGGCCTGAGGACTTTAAATCCCAGTTCCAGATCACAGAGTGGGAGGTGGCGGGTAGGTGGAGGGGGGGATTAGAGAGAGCTGTCTCTGATGTTATTTAATCTCACCAGCCAGGGAGTGAGCGAGCCAGCGCACCCCTGATGCCCGTTATCAACCTCTGATGACCAGTGAGGGGGGATTGGGTGCCTCAGATGCCACACTGCCGCCAACACTGCCGCTGCAGAGCACTTAAAGTCCTCTAAGTCGTCTTCCTGGCCGGCCTTAACCAGTCAGCAGCTCAATTTGGGTGATGGCAAGCGTGTTCAGTCAGGGGAGAAGTCGGTCCCGGATGATTTCCTCCTTCCCTGCTCTTTCCCCCTCAGCAGTGCCACCCCTCCCAACCTCAGCTACAACCCGAATGTGCCTCTGTCCTCCCCTTTCCTTCCTAGCGCTGTCCCTCCTTGCCATAACAACCCCACCCCCACCACCCTCTACCCCTGAAACCTAAAGACCCGGCAATTGCTCAGTTACTCAAGCTATCTCAGGAGCCTGTCTAGATTCGACCCCCCCCTTCCCCCCGCTCCCACCCACCCGCCATCCTTCTTCCTTCTCTTGCTTCCCCACGTCCTTCCCCACCCTGTGCTCCCCCCTCCCTGTGCATTCCAGCATGACAAACCACATGGGATTTCACTAGTCCTTTAAAGTCTGCTGCCTCTGGGAACCACTCTTCTCCATGCAACATTTTAGTATTCTAGGGAATACGTGACTGGGGAAGCAACCAATGCTGTTACATTTCTGCCATCTCCTCCTAGCTGTTATTTCTGTTGAGGCTTTTCAAAAGGGGGAAAAAAAGCAGGAAAATGTTTATCGAGTAATTGTACCTGATCACTGATCAACTTTCTTTTTTTTTTTTTTTAATTAGTGGATTTATTTTTCCTTCTATCTATCTGCTGATACCTGCACATCAAAAATTTCTGCCAAGATGTCTTTTACTGAAGTCTTTTTTTTTTTATTTTAACACATAAAAGCATCACAACAACAATATACAAATTCTTAGTAATCTTTAAAACCAAAACACATTTACACATGCAACAATAGGGTTTAAGACAATGAGTAACTTATTGAATAATTTTTGTTTTTGGAATGTGTTAATGTTACTTTGTAGGAGAAAGGACTGTCATTTGCTCTGCAGGAGAAAAGTCCAGAGTTTCCCTTAGCTCCAGAACAACATCTGATATGTCAAATATGTATAGTATTCTGTAATTAATTCTAAATTTGAATGTATTCAAAAATAACCTACAATTCCCTCTACTGGCATTACTCCCTACCTTTTAGACAGTTAACAACCTTTAGTGATCCAAACTGAAAGAAAACAAAGAGTTTTGATGACCCAAGTAGATTTGCCAAAAACATGTACTTGGACCATCCTTTGAAAACGTGACTTCCAGAAAGCAGTCTGACTCATGAACGTCCTGTGCTGTCACAATCAAATGACACCAAATTCGATTTTAAAGAAGTGCGACTCAACACACAAGACAATGTGCCCTGTTCCGCAGTGAGCCCACTCAAACACGTCACGAGGAAACAAGTCGACAAGCCCATCACAGAAGCACCGCTGCCATCCTTCACATTGTCGCTTGCAAACGAGACACATCACACTGCTGGCGAAGGTTTCAACATTTGCGTGGCATTTCAAAATATGGTTTTCAGATGAAATAATAGAGGAAAACTAGAGGGTGATTTAGTTTGATAAAATAATTGAAGAGTCAACAGAAATGAAAGGTTGAAGAATAATCAACAGAATAGATTATTGCTCCAGAGGAAGGTGTGTTGTGTTTTGTTATCGTCAATCCTTGTGGCCTCTTCTGTTTGACGGATTCAGGATGATTGTATGATTGTCTGTTTGAGTCCTTTACATAGGATTGGCTGTAAACATACAGCCACAACACTGAAAACACGTTCATAGACACCAAAAATATACATTATGATACTGTCAAAAGGTACAATAATTACACAGAAAAGGAAATTACAGAGTTAAAACAACACCATTATGTATCATTTATCTTTTTGTCTGTCCACTTTTTCTTCTCTTGTCCTCTCCAAATGTGTTGAGCTTGTTGGGTTCCGTGAACCTGTCGAGCACTCCGGGATGAGAGTCAAGAGTCCCACCTGCCCTCTTGCTGCTGGACGGGGCGGCCGTGGTACGCCTCTCTAAAAGAACCACCTAAAAGCTTCGCCGTTGTTAACCGGCGTCCTCTGTGGGAGACAAAATGTGAAGGACACATTTTAATGCACAGGTTTTTTTAGGTCCTGTCACTGTCATGTCATGTATTCCCTCCAGCAAATTAAAAAAGAAAACAAAACAAAAACCCCCCAAAACATATATATAAGGAATTAAAGACAGATTTAATAGCCAGTAATCAATCATATTATGACCAGTGAAGGATACAAGCAGTTTGAAATAGCATGGACATTAAAATGAAATAAAAACCCAGAAGGGCACTTAAAATGGATATAAAGCACAACCACCAAACCAAGTATTTCATCAAAGAGCCAGCGAAGGTGATTACATCCATGTCCCACCCACACCCAAATAATCATTACGCCGGATGAAATATTCAATACAAATTCCCAAGAAGCAACAATGAGGCTTTTAATTACTGCAGCTCTAGCTGCAGTGAGGGGGAACAGTGCATCATTTCAATTTGAACCCGCGCCAGCAGCCGCCCCTCCTCTCTCTCCCCCAAAACCTCTACGCCGGAGTGACAGCATCTCCTTTCCCAAACTCATTTGGAAGTCAGAGACACAAAATACTGAAGTCTCCCACCAATCCCCATGACCAGCTAGCAAATTATTTTAATTTTTTTTTTTTTTTTTTTTTTTGCCGTTGACGGTGGCAGGGGGTTGGTGTGATGCATAATCACAACAAAAATCCCTTTAGTCTGAGTGGAGGGAAATTTGACATTTTAATACCAAGTGTCATCCATGACTCCTTATAGGCATACTGATTAGTGTTTTAGTGTTAAGTGTTTAGTGATGAGTGTTTTACCACCTGAGACCTAGATTTTATGGGCCGCTTGGTATTTATAGTGTATATATAGATGGCCAATGGTTTAATATTAACATCCACGAGTCTCTGTGTCAACATGACATGTTATGTTGGAGTTTTACAAAGTCTTGTTGCCTAAATAAATGATCCCAAGCATTTGTAAATAAAAAATAAATCTGAGTTAATTAAGTTTTCACCTTTACGTCTGAACAAAGTTTTGTCTGATATTAAACAAAACAACAGAGCTGAAACAATTTGCTTAATAGTCAGTTGGTATATTGACAGTATATGCATTGGCAACAATTTCGATAACAGTTATTTTTTTCTTCTTTGTTCATGAAAAATGCAAAAACTCTGCCTTACAGATGTGAAGATTTCTTGTTTTTCATTACCTGATTTGATGGTAAATAGAATATTCTTAGGTTAAGAAATAGTTGGACAAAACCTGCATTTTGAGGACATCCCCTTGGGTTCTGCGAACTTGCGATGGGCCACTATTTTTTTTTTATTGGCCAATATTTTAAGAACAGACCAGTCCTTACACTGTAATCAAAATAATCACAAGTCGCAGTTCTGGATAAAAGTGGGGCACTACTGATGAACATCAGTTTGACTATTTTACATGTAATTTCCAACACAGTTGACACATCGTATTGTGATCAATTGATAATATAGATACTTTTACACAGCCAGATTTGGCATATTACTCTTTACACTTAAAGTGACATTGAAGGTAGCTTACATTTGGGTTCGAATTTTTTGGTAAATGACAGTTGTATTACAGGACCTTACCAGTTTCAGATTTTAGGTTTATCCATGTAAACAGACCAAAGAACAAATGTCTGTAAAGTGAATATATGATCAAAAATCTGCAGAGAACAAATCTTAGGATGTTCTTTCACTGAAGATCTAAACTAGCTCTGTAATGGTCAGCTGCTCATTGACAGGTACTAATTTTGAATGCATACACTCCTTCCTATGCGTGTAGCAACCATTTAACATTTTTTAAGACCACATTAAGCAATTAATATTATCCTTCCAAATGAAAAATGGGGGGGGGGGTCAACAGGGGAGATCAACAGGGCAACTATACCACTGATTTGAAATCATGGATGAAATGAAACACCATCATGTTGAGTTTTAGGGTCAAGACACTTTCACAGCTTGAATGATTCTCTTTTTGCCTGTTGCTTGTTCCCAGAGTGAAAACCCACGTAAGCTTTACATGGATGATGTGGCCTTCTTTGGCAAACTCACCACATTACAGTTCTCTATACTTATGGTTTTTTCACTGTCTCGTCACCACTAAAAGCTTTAAGTACTCAGAACTTTAACTATTCTAGCTTAAAACAACTGTTGATAAAATTTTTGAGTATTTTTTTATCAAAATGACCAACCTGGCACCAAGGGCCATTTGCCATTAAAACAAGGGCCAGATCAACGATCCACTGGCAATGAATTAAAAAGGACCTTTTCTCCAATTCCAGTATATCACTAGCAAAAGTTGTTTGACAAACAAATTTTAGCTATCTTATCAGTTCTTTAGTTAACTCTGGAGACACAGGAGATCTCTGTATGCTGTTTCTTTCACAGTAAATCCTTCTGAAATATACACGATAGCGTTTGCAGAACGGAAACGCCATCAGCAGTATCGATAGACCCCGAAAGTTCAATGAAATTATATGTCTCTGATAAAATGAAATAGCAAGAGCTACCAGATATTTGTGGCAACACAATACTGAGCTAAAGACAAGAAGTCTGAAGGACTATAAGACTAATTTGTCTCAACAAACACATTCCTTGAAAAGAGGACCATCGACCCTCAAAAACTTTTCCTGAAGAAAATATCAACATGTCTGTGAGAGGACTATGACAAGTCCCTCTATCGAGGCACAAGGAAGAGAGCACA
Source organism: Istiophorus platypterus (assembly GCA_016859345.1). Taxonomy (NCBI): domain Eukaryota; kingdom Metazoa; phylum Chordata; class Actinopteri; order Istiophoriformes; family Istiophoridae; genus Istiophorus; species Istiophorus platypterus. The sequence continues at coordinate 11,313,152 of CM029114.1, read as the reverse complement.
ACGAGCGAGTATACATTGGATATGATGCATCCACAAGGGTGCTTTCAGCCTCAAGCTCTGCTCTCTCAGTCTAGATTGTGATGCTCTAAGGGGAGAGAAAGGGGAGATGAGAATGTTTATCTAGATCCATATTCTCACATTGATCAGTCCCTGGTGGAAGTGCGGCTCGCCAGAGACAATAATGACCCTGATCTGGGCACTCGGCATGTCTCTGTTTTGTTAAATTCCCATGTTATCGATCCGGTGGGGCTCTTGAGCGCTGCTTGGATTCACTCCCGGGCCTCGGCACACTGCAGTGACCAGGCACAAAGAAGGCTCAATTAGCACAGCTCTGCGTCGCCTCGCTCCCCCACCTGCATGTGCCTTCAAATCACTCCATCAACCGCCAAGGAGGGTGAGGGGGAGAAGACACAAGAATACAGAATCAACGCAGACAGAGGGAGAGACGGAGAGGGACGAGGGCGGGGAGAAGAGAGCGAGGCAGGGAGAAGGTAAGGGTTGATAGTGTTACACCGGGGACACGGGAGCAACACCAAGGTTTCACCTCAAATCAAGACGCCGTGGCAGCAGCTCAGCCTCATGTCAACACCGCTGCCTCTGCAGCAGAGCATACAAAACAACCTGGCTACAATGACACACTGCGAGAAAGACAATTTCCCGCTCTGGCAATGAATGCATGCGACTGAGTATTGAACTGACTGAAGGAGGAGGAAGAGATTTCTCCAGACCTCAAATTAACCTCACCACACCGCCACAGTTGGCAGTGTATTCTAAGCGTCTGCCGGTGGCTTTCGGTGATAACGACATAGTAAAACTGACATGTGGTGGAATAATTCTCTGCTGATTCTGACGAGGCAGTGTGAGGTCTCTGGGCAGCCATGACACCCTGTGATCCTAACTGAACCTGGCAGGTGCAGTTAATGGTGAGGCCGCGTCGACGGCTGATTGAGACGAGGTGGTAGAAGGACGGCGCTGGCTAGACGCTGAATAATAATCAAACCAGCCACACCAAAGCTGAGACTGAAAAGCCAGCTCTTGCCTCTGCTGGTAGGAGCAGAGTTAAAGATCCAGGTTAAGGCCAAATCCTTCCTATCTTTTCCACACAAATAATAAAAAAAACACATGAACAGTCCTCAACCCCCAGCCCATCCCTGCCCTGCCCCTCCTCTCCCCTGCAGCCTTGGCGTCACACTGAGCTGAGGCCAGAGATAAACCACTCAAGACGATGAGGATGATAATGGCAGACGCCGCAGCGCCTCAAAATTCAATCAGCGCCGAGACGTCAATGTGGATGAGTGTAAAAGTGAAATATGCTCGCCGGCGTGTGTTAAAAGACGCCACGCAGGGCTCGCAGAAACAACAACAGGCGATGAAGAGAACGATGAGGGCGAAAGCAGGAGAGGGAGGGAGACAAGAAAAAAAAAAAGACGTGGAGAGAAAAAAAATGAAAATAATGTGTCTCTACTACTCTGCTTCCCGGCACAATCCCACTGGCATTCTGAGCAGACCTACTTTAACCACAGACTGTGAATAAATTACCCTTTTGAACTCAGGGTGATTGCAAATGTGCCCCGGTTTCTCTTGAGACATGTCTGGCACTAACCCTCAGCTCTATGCTCCCAGCCAGTTTTGTCACAAAGCCCCCCCCCCCCCACACACACACACCCCACCCCACCCCTAAACAGGCAAACACTCCCTCCCACTAACACACACTTAAGGCACGCACACAGGCATGCACAACATCAAGAAACTTTTAATTCACTAAAATTACAGGTTTTTTTCTTTTTCCACTCTACTACAGATTCTCCTTTTCTCCCACTCTCTTCTAGGAATACTCCAAAAATTCCCTCTGACTTTCTTTGAGAAAAAGAAAAAAAAAAAAAATCTTTTAGATGAAAAAATATCCCCCAAATATGTGCAGTGGTAGAAAAATCAGAGTGGAGATGGAAAGGAGGAGATCGAAGGAGGCCAGAGACAGATGTGAGGAAGACGGAGAGGGAGAAGGAAGGGAGGAATCTCAGGGAGAAACAGTGGCACCGGGCAGGTTGAAGAGTAGCCTTTGGGAGTCGGCTGATGTGTTTGCGAATGCTCATTATAACACATGGCCCATACATTACCCTGACAATACACATTATTTATTAACTTACAGATGGGGAACCAGGCCACTTTTCATAACCACAATCCTTTCCGCAATCCAGCTCTGACAGCCTGCAAACAAAATTGTGTATATACAAATAAATGCCACTGTCAGCCCCTCTCTCTTGACACACACACACAAACACACACACACACACACACACTACCTGACACTGCTTTAGATGTTTGGATGCTGGCTGTTTTTTGTTTTTTTTTTTTTTTAAAAATTACAAATACTTTCCACACATCATAACAGCTGCAAGTGAAAACTGTGTGCAAACCTAGGTCATTCTTTTTGCCATGAACATCTCGCACCTTGTAAGCCCCAAAGTCTGAGGTCATTTCAATATAAAATGACAGTATGCAGGAAAATGAGCTTTATTTTTTTATTGGGGGAACTGGTAGCGAGGAAGACTAAACTAGGATGAGACAAGAAGAACGAGAGAGGAAAGAGCATGCTTCATCAGAGTGAAGGAAGGAGGACTTCGAGAGCCAGCCGAACATTCAGGGCCGATCTTCAGGTCTAAGAAAGAGGTGGGGAAAAAGTTTTCAGCAGTGCAGTCGGCCTTAGCTGATGTGTTATATATTGCCTGTCACTTTATTCTGCGGGAATATTGGGGCGTTGCCAAGCTCAAACGTGGAAGGTATAGCAATCCATCACCGGGACTGTTACCAGCGTTGGTGGGTGGGGGTTGAAATCTCATCTTGAAGCTTGTAGCCAATATTCTAGCCACCCAATGCCGTTTATAAAAGGTACCTCTCCAAGGCTGCTATCACGGACAGACTGCTCATCTATAGTCATCCACACGCCACTGCCCCTGGTCCTGCATCACAACACCGTTACGCCATTCTGCTCTGTGCACAAGCTTAAACCTTGAATATTACTTGCAATTACAAATGACAGTCATCAAAAACGTCAATCGTAAATGTGATAATAAGTAAATAAGTGGGCTGACTATAATGGAATATTTACTTAATCCAAATCTAAATCATTATTATTGTATAGGGTAGCTGCCTGAGGCGAATGTATTTTCCCGTTCAGATAAACATCTTTCCACAGACTACAGTATAACTTACAGAGTGTAACTTTCGGATTACAACAATAACGTTATGAACCCTAGAAATACAAAATTCAAAGCTAAAAAAAGATACCGTGTAAGAATGTGGTTGTTGTAAGTAGTTACAATAGTTTTGATTTATCCTCAAATGAAATAAAGCCGAATGCCTTTACCAAATAAATTCAGTTTTCTTAGAATTTGTCCAAATATTTATGGTATTTATTATTGCTCAGAAGCATCTCATCATCACTGCAGAAATATGAGCTCACTGGGCAGCAGTCTGCAGAGTGAGAGGAGTTTAAATTCCTGTGGCGTGTAAGATCACAGAGGTCATGTTCCGTCTCTCATTCCACACCATTCATTTTTAACAGCTGTCTCACATCCTTCGGTTTATAATGAATTTAAATAAAAAATCAAGGTGTATGATATATAAGTATTTATCTTTAATCTGTTCTAATTTTTATGACAGCATTTTACTCTCTAATGGATTCACACAAGTGTAAAACCTCTACAAGGTTTTACACTGAATTTTCAGTGTACTCCCAACCCTTGCAGAAATGTACCACCAATTTTTCTGCTCTCATTCTACCCAGATTATCTTCTTATTTGATTTTGCATGGAGGTATCTAACTCTGAGATATTAACAAATGAAGTGGAATGCCATTATCCATCTATTTATCCTCTAAATAGCATATGTATACAGATAACCTCCCCCGACTTGAATATGCTCACAGGACTAATGTGCAAAAACGAAGAATCCAAGTGCACCAATGTCGCGATACCATACCAATACTGATATTCAGCTACAATCTCTTAATTCAAATTTCAGGCATCCCTTCGAGCAAATCAAGCTAAGTGTATTGCGGATGTTTGTGAGTAATGAGGAATTTGGGAGTTTTTTGCTGACTAGGCACGTATGGACTAGGGGTGGCGGGGGAATGTATGATGGTGTGCTTAAGAGCTGTGCCAGGGAGAGGCGGGGTGGTCACAGGGGGGAGATTAGGCTGAGGGGCAGCGAAGGAAAACCAAATCCATCTCCATCTCAGAAACATCCTAAAGCAGATTACTTACTTCAGTGGGAGAGGAAAAGAGGGAGAGAAGAGAGAACGAGAGAGTGAAGAGCAGAGGAGCATGAGATGGATGAGGGTGCAGGGGAAGAGAGAGCAAGCAATTAGCATAGATGCAATTCTGGCACAGTCCTCTGACTTGATATTTGACCTTCCGCAAGAGTCTTGCCAAATATTGCCCGAGAAGTGCAGACAGACCATATGGCAAAGTGCTGCTGGAGGCTGAGTGTAGTGTGACTCCAAGCCTCCGTATGCTAATGGGGGAATGTAATTACAGTGCAGTATTCCTGTAGGACGTATATTTTACTAGCCCTGCATAGGGGTGGATTTGCAGCGAGACGGGCCAAGCCTCAGAAAATACAATTTTTATCAAATAGTCAGGGAGCCATTGAGTGGATAGTGAAATGGAACGGGCCCAGTTTAACTGGGGCAGTGCTGCAATATGTCACTTTATGAGTCACAGCCAGTATACGTCAATAGCAACTAAGACAGCCACAGTTAAACGCTTCAAAATGTAAATCCATACAAACACATATGAAGAAAACTGGTGAACTGCAACCTGACGCTCTCCTATGGACACGCCCCAATTAGTGACGTCACAGCATATGTTTTCCATCAGCTGCCAAAGGCAAGACACCTGCCAGTGACAGCCAGTGACATCGGCAACTTGGGCGTGTTCTGAGGAGCAAGGTTCTTGGAGGTTTCAGACCAAAGAGAGCATCTGATTCCTGCCGTTTGTGACTCACTCACCTTGAAATTAGAATTTTTTTCTTTGGGTATTAACCAGTCCAAAAATTATTTAAGGTATAATTAACAAATGAGAATGTAGAAAATAATCTGAACTCTACGCAGGTATTCTAATGTGTATTTTTCATTATGTAAAGAGAGCGACAGATATTGCAAAGTTTTTTCAGTTTTTTGAATTTGTTGAATCCATCCTCCCTTTATTGGATTCCTGCATTAGCAGAGACAGCGAACGCAACACGGATGTAGGTGGAGGGCGGAGCGGAGCGTAATGGAGCAGGGGGAGGGAAGGGTAGAACCAACGGGGTGGAGTCTCATGCTAGAGTTAGCTTGATTTCCAGAACTTGAATGTTGTAGCTTTGACGACTGAGCCATTCGATGCCCGTCAAGTCTTTCCTTATGTGTGCCGGACGGGTGTTCACTCACTGAGTTGAATGACATCAGATGTCTTTGTTTACGATGATGTAACCATAGGTAATATAAACATATAGGATCACTACGTGAAGCCATAACTAGGTTTTAGAAAACAAATATTTGGGAACACTTCTTTAAGTTCACCTATTTAGCATTTATAAGTAGTATACAAGCATTTAATGAATATTTAATTTCTCACTACAATAAAGTTGGTTGCCACTATCAGGACATTGTAGAGTTTAGTGTTATTTATGTACAGTAGTTGTCAGCAATCACAACTTCTATGAGGACATATTTTATCATTACTACTGTGATTTACTATATTGTCATTAATTATTTGTTAATACAGCCTAAACAAGAGGAGTTGTAGTTGTGGAAAAATACTTTCACACACTACTATAATGTCATTTTACATCATATTGTTTTATAAACCATTTGTTTAAATGCTTTTACTGCTAAAGATGCTAAAAAGGGGGCTTAAAATAAAGTGCTGTCAATATTTCAACCCTGTCTCCTAAACATTACGTTTTTTATGCAACTAATTCTCACTGAGAATTATACTATTGCGGGTTACATAGTCCTAAGAGATTTATTCAATCACTACAACAAGAAAAACTTAAAATGTAAACATGACATTCAGTTTCAAAGAAAAATGTTCATACTAAGCGCAAAATGCCGACTATCAACGTACTTCATGTTGGTTTTACTATCCACTCCTGCGAAAATCAATACTTGAAACACATTCAATATCTAACCAAAACGACAATCTTTCCTTTGCCTTCACCAGTCTGATCCTAGATGTAGTTGTTTCTTGTGAGTTGTTAAATCATGGGATTTGTACATGCAACAATCCATCCTCATTTCTTTCCTACATCATACGTGATTAGGAAAAGAAAAACAAACAAAAAAAAAACAACAACATTGCTATTAAAAACATTCCAGGCAGCAATTGTGTTTCCCTCAAAGTAGATTTGGCAAGGCAAACTAATAGCATTTGAGGTGGTTGAATATTCACAAGCATCATCACTAAAAATTGCTCACATGAATAAATAATGCTTATACTCAAAGAGTTTTTGTCCAGTAATTCATCAGCTTTTGCCATTAGAATAAAACAGTATGGCAGAAACAAGCCCCTAAAGATGCGTATTTCCTTTTCCTTTCCCTTTTACACATTGTCTGGTATGCTTAAATATAACACTAATTCAGTAACTATTTAGAAGTCCCTCATCCCATAACACAGAATATAATCTCACACAATCCACCCACACAGTGTGAGATATCTAGGTTAAAAGGGAGTGACTTTTTGCTGCTGGAACAGCGCTCAGACGCCATGCCTCTTTCATTTTTCATGCATGGAAAATCCCTGCCCACACAGACAGAGGCCTAGCTGACCCTTGTAGGAAGAAACTGAGGCAGCACTTTAAGGTCAGAGGCTGCCGTCTGTAGCTGGGATCACCTACCTGCTACTAAGTACAACAGTGCTGGCCTCCATTCCAATTAGCTTCACCTAAGTACCCTTGTCCAAGTGAAGCAATTTTACACAGGGCTGCTACAAAACTAACTCTCCTCTGGGAGCAAACCCTATATGGGAGACAGCAGATATGCTTTCAGGTGCTGCTGAGATTTCAGGAGAACAAAACAAAAACAGATGCAGCAGAGAGGTCAGCCTAGCTCTGAGATGGGAAATCAGAGCTGTGTGAGCAGGGAGATGGGCCGGCTTGTAGGAACCGAGCCGTGGAGGAGGGCGAAGATGAGCGGGACACGCGTTTGACTGTGTAGATACCTGAGGGATCTGGTATGGAAATCCCCAATTTCTCAGCCAAGTTGCAGCCCTTTGAACAGCGGAAGACGTCAGCAAGCACGGCGAGAAGCCATGTGGGTGTAACGAAGCGAGGGCTAAGCGAGGCAACATGCTGCCAGTTCTCTGAAATGTTAAATTGAAATGCAAAGTAGGAGCAGGCCTTCTTGTTTTGAGCAGATTTCTCAGCATCTGTGTGGGAGCCCTTAAACTCAGAAGGTCTACACACAGAGCTCTGCATATTTACTGTAAATCAACATAATATTTAGGTTAGGATTATAAAATACACACAGCTAAAATTGAATCTTTAATTGCACCCAGGTAAATGAGACTTGAGTCAGTTTAATCTGTGCATCAAATTCAGTGAGTAACAAAAAGAAGCTAAAGATAACGCTGTTCAGAAACTGATTTTACAATACGATATTAATTAATTTAACTTGTGTTTCTGGGAAAATATTTGAAATTTCAGTGACTAAGACATTGTGGTTGCTAACAACCCAAACAACAATGAGTTCTGAATTTGCCACAGCACTGATTAGTGTCTGACTGGCTTCTTCTCCATTGTAAAGGCAGCCCAGGATCATGGGTATGGCTGTCAATGTCAAACAGAACTGAAAAAATAAACATGATTCTCAGAAACAAGGTTGAAATGATTGAGACTGGTGGACATATCATAATCCTATATCTTGGCTCAATTATCCAGATGACTATTGCTTCTATGTCAGATGACTGAGGATATCATTAAAAGGAAAATTTGAAATGAGAATTCAAGGTAGGGAGAAATACACGTCCACCACTTTATTGGGAGACATGTTGAATGATGACTGTTAACGTTTGTTTTTGTCTCAGTTTCATATTTGTCTCCAGGCATAAGTTGAATCAATCAATCAACTTGCTTGACAAAAAGTCTGAACAACACATAGTTGTGATTTGGTAGGTGTGGATGTTTTTTCTCTTCAGATAAGCATTTAATTCCAGATTAAGGAGTCAAGAGCCAAAAGGTTGGAACCATTGTACTAATGTATATACATATATATATATATAAATATATATATATATATATGTATATATAAAACTCAAAGCTGAGTTAGAAGTCTTAATATAGTTTTATTTAACTGAGATACACATTCTATAACACTGTAAGGTCAGCTCTCTAGATGAGAGGGAGAAAATGTCCCTCCCAAAGAAGAGAGAGAAACAAGGATTAATGTCATCTAGTTAGAGCCATAAGAGTAATATTCCACCTGAAGCAACCTAGAATGAGGAATTACATAAGTAGGCTTTAGTTAAACTGGAAAGTGAAACTTAACAAAGATGAAAACAAGAGAGAGATATCGTTGGGAGAAAGCCAGTGGGCAATGTAATATGCTAAAGGCAGCATTTAAGACCGAGCTAATCCAAGCAGACTCCCCCCTGCTTAGTCATAGCAGCTCCACACTGATCAGATAGGGGAACCGGTCACAGTTTGTCAAAACACAGCCGGTGCTCGGAGCAGATTGAAATCATTTGTCTATAAAACAGAACGCCACAGAAAGATCTTTCGAGGACTGACAACAAACTGTGAAAAGCTCAATGGTTTATCGGGCATGGAGGACAAAGGGGCTCTCTGCTCAGGAATGGAAATATCCACCTGATGTCATCAACCGGTGCATCATAAATCCTACCCTTTGCCTGGGGGGGGCCGCAGACTGACTTCACGCCTATGTGACACTCTCTAACCCCAGGGTTTCTATCAGAAAAATTAATAAATAAAACCTTGAAATATCTTTCTGGGCATGGTGTCAGATGCTTGCCATGAAATATTCATAATCTGAGAGCAGAGCCACAATAGAGGAGGTGGCAACATGCGAGGATTTGACTTGCAGAAACCGAGACGCTTAAACCACGTTGACCGATTTCTCCCTTCACCGATGTCACTCACAAATTCACTTTCATGTCAGTTTTCTTGGATGAATGGCACAAGGCCTTCTGTCATTACTGCATCTTAACCTACAGACACAAACTCATCCGTGTGTCTGCAGGACTGCAATTCTAATTTCTTTGCCCAACTACAATGAGGTTAAAATACTCTCGATATTATTAATATTATATCCTGCACCAAGTAGCTTTGCAAGTTAAACAGTTGAAGGAACATTCTGATATTTTTCTATGCCTTAACCCATCAACTATGCACATGTCTTGTTGCTGTGCACAGTATATGGTGGCAAATCAGAGATTTAAGAGTTTGCTGCCAAAGAGAAACCTTTTTAAAAGACACAATCCTTGTTTCAAACATAAACTAAAGGAGAGCCATACTGCTAAAATCCCATAGAGTAATACTAGACAACAAGAAAACCAATATTGCTAATGTTTTCTGAAGCTCTTTAAATCTTGAAAATCTTTAAATCTTTGAAAACACAATCCTCTGTTTTCAGTTATGATCTGTTGAGTGACACACAAAAAGCCTATTTTCAATCTATACACTAAACCTGATGATTAAACCTGAATACAGGATTAACTTATCTGTTATTTAAATGATTGATTGGGCCTGCATTGCAATAAAGTGCCAAAATAACATTGTTATTTTTATGAGATTGTTGACTCATCCTCAAATTTTGAATAACAAAGAAGAGTTTCAGTAGGCTTCCTGTACATAACTGCATTATCATGCACCGATAATAACACTTTAACAAAAGCAGACCTGCTCCAAATCTCTGCAAACACTGAAAAAAACATTTCTTGAAAGGCAAGATATAAATCCAAGAACTTATGCATTGGAAAACTTTTTAAAGCGGTGAAAAAATGAGTTTAATGCAAAATCAGCTCCATTCTGGACCCTTAAATTTGCTGCTCTACAGCAAATCCTGGCACTGAGCGCAGGGACATGTCTAGATCTTAGGCAACAAGAACTGTCCAGTCAACCAGAGCAATAGCAGGAAGCAAGCATCGTGAGCAGTGAGGACAGTTTTGAGGTTTGACTCAAGGAAAAATGTTAAAAATCGATAGCAGAACTGTAATTTAGTGGTCTGTCAAAGAGATCGATGTTTGAGAGGGAGCGTAAGAGAGACAGAGAAAGAGACAGAAGGGTTACGCTGAAATACAAATCATCAAACAGAGCATCTCATCAACACCTTTGGGTCTATGCGGGTCTGGTCTGGCGCTGCTTACCTTCAGTGTAAAAAAGTGAACACTGATTTTTGTAGTAACTGTAGGATTTCACTAGGCCTACTACAGAGTTACCACTGGATCGTTACAACCCTGTATCATAAGTCAGCGGTGACTTGTTACTCTCTTAAGCAATTGATTTGATTCTTTTTAACTCTATGCATGAACATGATTTTTGGAATTGGCTTAATGCGTTACCTTCATTAAATTGATCAAATTCTCAAAAAGGGGGAATCCAATAAACCTAAATGATTTTGCCCAGTGCCGTCCTACCGAGTCTCCAGTGTAAACACTGGTGAAACTGTGAACTCAATTTTGTCAACTCTGTTCTGCAAATGAAAAATACTGTCACAGCGTTTCGTGAATGATGAATCTTGTATGACTGAAAGCTTGCAGGCACTGTACTGACCAATGGACAAAACTGTGGCAGGAAAGCTTAAACTGTGTTTTACTATTCTTTAGTGTACATCCACCTGGACCAAATTTGGTGGAACGCAATGACCAACTAACTGACCGACATTGCGACTCTTTGAGCCCCATGCTTGCAGTAGGGTGACTATAAACAACTCTGTAATCAATTTCTGTCTCTTGATATGATGCGAAATCTCCTTTTTATCAGTAAAAAGTTTTCATTGGTTGACGATACTATGTCGACTGTGCTCTTTATAGCCTTAATTGTTTGATTAGGTAGCTTTGATTAGATGATTTTTCAACATCCCTTAGCCTGGATTTCCTTTAAAAAGAAAAAAATAAAGGTCACCTTAACACAATGGCCATACGACTTAGTGTGAATCTTTATCTAGCACCACAACTGTAATCATAGTATTTAACAAAAAAAAAAAAAAGAGCATAAAATTAGAGAGGCTGGTATCTGGAATTAAAAATATAATTGTGGGGAAATCTCATTTTCTTAACAGGCAGCCAGTAAGTTAGATTGACCACAATTCTCAGTCCACATATGAGAGTGACTTACAAATGCCCATTTGAGTGATCATGTGCCCGAATATCATACTAGACTTGAATAGAAATGTGCAACTCATTGGCCACCGGCCTTGTTGCACATTCTCCATAAAGGGAATGCATCTTTAAAAAAGAACTAGCAGAGTTTAATGGTTACATGACAGCCTAAACATAGAATTCCCACAGAAATCAAAATAAGTAAGGAACTCGTCATTTTTCTGGAGAACAAAAATCACCTTGTTGCGATGCCCTGTGCTCATTACAGTCCCCTGATGCGTTTACTGAAGACTTTTCTCTCACACTTTTTCATACAGGCTCTCAGTAATGACGAGATACCTTTTAACTTCTCAGCCAGAGTCAGCATCAATAATTTATTCTCATCTGTTTAAAATTTAAAGTGCCACACATTAACGTCCTCCCGCACCTGCTCTTTCACGCTGTCCACCCTCCACTGGGGTGCTTTTCTCCCCCCCACGCCTCTCTCTCTCCCCCCTTTCTTTCTCTCTCTCTCTCTCGCTCTCTCTCCTCGCACTATAATAAAGATAATGACAATGAGTTCTTTTTCACCACTGAACCAGGGATGTTAAATCAAACAGGGGCAGAGAAGGCGACAGACCACATAATGTAAGGGCATCGTCTGGACGCCTCCGATTATGCTTTGGCCTTAATTGGTGGCGGTGGCGAAAACGATGAATTCTTTAACAGTGCCATGTAGTTGTGCCTTTCTGAGCACAGCAAAGGCCTAAGGAGGACAGCTACCCCGTGCAAATGGAAGCTGACAGAAAATCCACACGGCATGACCAATCTAGGGGAAAAAGGGCATGACAGTGAATAACGGGGCCCATGCACTTAAGTAGCTGATGGTAGCTTGCAGGGAAGATGTATATAATTAAGCGGTCTGCATGTTCAGATGGCAAAATCCTATTGTCTTGACAGGAGCTTAAGGTTGCCCTTTAGGTTGAGATGCGCAGCGGCATACAGCCTCATTTTTTCCTTTTTTTTCACACTCCCCCAGACCTCTGCGACCAAATTAATCTGCAGTTTTAAAGCTTGAATAAATCCAGTAAGTTAGAGATCTGCAGATCTAAAGGCCGTCTGTCCCTCAGGCTTTTCCTTCTCTGCCTTTTTTTTTTTTCTTTACCCCCTCTCCTTTGCCCACGGAGATTGGCTGGGAGCAGTCAGTGTTATCTCCAGGGAGGCAAAGGTTGGGGGGATGGGGTGAAGGCCACAGATTTGTCCTTATCTATTCTGAGCACACCTAAAACAAATTAGACCTGGCTGCTGTTGCTTATTTGGCGCCTGCTCTCTCATTAAGAGGCTGAATCCAAGCTATTTTCCTCAAGGTCCTGCTTCCTACCATTTTGGGCCTTGTCTTTTATCACAATAGCAAAGGTTTCTAGGCAGCCATGCCACCTTTTCATCTCACCCATTTCATGTACTCATATCAACACTGCACAAAGAACAGAGGGAGCAGGAGAGAGAGAAAAAAAATTTCCCCCTACTCTAGGTTTTCCTGCACATGACTTGATGCTGGCCCTTGACATTTGTTAATTGAAAGGAGGAATCTGTTCAATTGGATCCTGTTTTGCCCTCTTCCTGCTTTTTCTGTATTGAATTATACTACTCATCAATTAGGGGCCTCTCTGGAGGTTTTCATTTCAAGGATTTTGCTTTGTCTTTGCAGTATTATGAATGTAAAATAGAAGTGCTGTTTAAGTTGGATCGTTCCTGTCAATACTGTCATTGCCCCAGTGAACTGGCACTTGTATTCCTGTGATTATGAACTATGAGGATTTTTCTATAAAAGTGTATCGTGAATGAGGATGTCAATTTAGACAGCTACAGTTGGGTCTAAAAGTCTGAGTCCTCTTGTCCATTCAAGTGAATGGGCAACCTATGACGTCTACATTATTCTGGATTTAATACATAAGGTTTTATGTCAGAATATTAGCATTGACTCTAGAGGTCTATATGTCCCAGTGCTATTCATGTAGTATTCATTGAATCTCATTTATTCATCTCATTAACAATCAAATAAAGGTAAAATCACCATAAAAACTGATCTTAAACAAAAATGGTCGATTTACAACAGAAAACAAGATAAACTCGTATTATAAACTTTTTAGTTGACGTGCTACAAATACTCCATGTTCTACTTTCAATATATAATAATTTTAAAGCAGAGTGTTAGAATTGCACCACTTGTTGGATGCCGAACACTAAGTACCTTAAAATAGTGGTTCCCAACCTGAGGGCCTGGGCCCCCATAAAGGTTTCTAAGGTATATCTAAAGGGTCAAAAGCAGATAAATAAGATTAGAAAGAAAAAGCAGTACTTCTGTTACACAAACGTATGTTTAGTTTTTCTGATAACAAATATGAACATATGGAACGGTTCACATAAAGTCAGTATTATTACCACTCAAGTATGATTTTTAAATTTAAAACATTTAACAGAACTCTAAATTCTTATTAGCCTTTCTGCAGAAACAAAGGTAAAGTTGAGGTAAACAGGTGTGGTAAGCAGAGGTGACGACACAGCTTGCCCACATATTAGCATTATTTCATTTGAAAGTTAATGAAGGACCTTTGGGCCATCAGAGCTCGAGCTATGCAAAGGTAACTGCTCAGGAAATGTTAGGTTAGATGAGATTCCTCTGCCAGACTAATCCATCCTGGAGCCTGAGAGGAGCACAGAGACAGAGAGAGAGAGAGAGAGAGAGAGAGAGAGAGAGAGAGAGCAGAATCTGCTGCAGAACAGCACAGCAGTGACACAGGGCAATTCTCTAGGGCCTTGCATTAGCGCGCTAAATTAAAGGGGGTATTAGATTAAATTGGCTCTCCAATTTCAGGGGTGTGAGTAAAATTCTGATTTGCATTTTCCACTGCTGCTTAAGATATAATTAGTTCAGGGTGATTCCCATGTGGAAAACACTGACAGCCAAATCTAACTGGCTGCCAGTAGCTTATCGTCTCTTCCAAAGCAAAAGGTACGCTCGGCTCATGTTCGGTGTGTGCGTTTGTTTGTTTGTTTGTGAGAACAGCATGTAGTGAGAATGTGGATGTGAGAGTGACTGATGTGTTTACGTACGTCTCTGTGTGCGTGAGAGAGAAAGAATGAGACTTAGATTGTGCATACGTGTGACTGTTTACATGTGAATTTGCACGTAGAGGCTGTAAATTCTCCTTCTAAACTCACTCTGGCACCTGATTTCTCACACGTCTTAGTCAAATCCCACACAACAGTGAGCAACCATTAGCACCATCAGCAAAGTGAAAAAAAACAAACAAAAACACACTCCTTGTTAATGTTCATATAAAAAGTTGGACTAGGCAAGTGCACAGCTTCACACCTCTAAGATGCCTTTAAACTCTAACCCATTTCCGCAGCAGAAGGTGCACCTGTAATTACAGATGCAGAGTCAAAAATAACAATTACTGCTGGAGAAGTCCATAATAAGAATTACTGAACTCAGGGAAGGAGCTTTTAAAAGCAAGTGTGGATTTGTTTGGGGGCTTTTCATGCCCTTGGTAATTCTAACCGTCTTTGCAAAATGGATGTTTTCCAAAAGCGAGTCTACCCATGCATTAAGAACCTGAGGGCAGCTTCCTGGACACCTGTTTGGGACACCTGTAAGTACATGATATGTGGAGTCAACATTCAACGAGCTTCCGATTAACACCTCAGGACTGGCGAACCCATAACCAATGACCCAAGAGTGACCTCTGTGTTCAAACTGGTAAACTGAGGTTTCTCCATAATTTCCCAAATTAAGAGTTTCCTATCAGTCATATGTATATTCTGTATCAGCTTGTTCCAACGCTCAATTTAAGCTACATTACAAGATACTAAATGAAATATTCAGAGAGATTCTGCAGCCAGTGGAAATAATCCAGATTCACTATCTTCATCGTACACTCCAAAAGCTCCTTCTTATCAAGTAATTTTTGTCTGTAATTTTAATCCTATAGTAAAAGTCTCCTTATCTTAAACTATCATGAACATTTCTCCTTTTTTTAATGCAAATTATGTTGTATCAGGTCGTTTGTAAAATCAGGTTTTACTTCTTTTGATTCTAGACTTGTGACCTTTCATATTCTTTCTGGTTTGAAGACATGGAAACTCATTTCTGGAAATTTCTTCTGAATAAGTCTATTTTTAAGTTGAAACAGGTTGAAACAATTTCACCGCCTGCCAGATTTTTTCACTTGTTAAAAAAAAACTTTTTCAAAAAAAAAAAAAAAAATTTTTTCAAAATGGAGATTTTTTTTTTTTTGCAGTGTACAGATTTTTACCCCACTTTTTTTTTTTTTTTTTTTACCATATTTTTGATATTTTTAAATCCTTAGGATGTTAACTAAAATCTTAAGTAAAGCTCAGCCAGTTCTACCAGTGTTTGACTGCACAACTTGTGTTTGAAATGACTGACCCAATGTTTGGGATTAAAGTGGTAAAAAAAAAAAGCAGTCCTAATTTAGTCTCTCAATTTTCATTTTAGTTGCAAGGTGATAAAACTGATGCTTGGGACTCCTGTCAAAATCATTAAAAGTTATCAAAATTCTAATGAGGGATATTAGGTCTGGGTCCAATCAGGATCGATTTAGCAGAGAACTTCCATGTCGCACTAGATTGTAGAGTACATGAGACATAAATGATGTGAATTATATGAATAAATAATATGTCACATCAAGACCAAGCTTCAACTTTTGCACCTAGGTACAGTCTCTCTCAATCTACTTTGAATAATTACACATTTTCCTGTAAAGGATCAGGCACAGTCAAAGGTGAAATTTATATTATAAAACACAAGAAAAAGATCCCTAAATGAGCATTCAATATAATCTGAAAAAATAAACAGCAGCAAAAAGAAACTCCAATCATGGATTCAAACAAGAATCTGGCTTGAATTCATAGTGAACAAAGGAATCCAAACATGATGTTTTTCCATTAGCAGATTAGGTAATACTTTACAATTAACCTCCTTTTCCTCTCTGTGTAATCACTTAATTAATGAGCAAATCATCTGGCCCTCCGGTTGCTTTTGTTGGTGACTCATCCATAAATGCTCACGTTTAGTCAGTGAGCAAGTTCAAAATCACAGGGTGAAGAGAACCATATTTGCAACTTAACATTCATATTCTGCCTTTGCCCCTGATAGCCAAATATCATCCAGTAAATAAATCAATGAAAATGAACCTTTAAAAACAACACAGCCCTCTGATTTGGTTTTGATGAAGCCTTGCTCTCGATGTAGCCTTGCTACTTGTCAAGTAAGCCAGTGCCTGGCATGTTTTTCTCCTTTCTAAGTGACACCTATTTTTTCTGCCATTGCACCCCTCCCTATATGCATTGTGCCCTAGATTGATCCATAATTGGCCACAGTGACACAAATATAGTATGGAAGGGTTTCATCTCAAACCCACTTTATATTCTAAATCAATTCATACAGGATCTGTGGGAGAGGATCAGTCTAGGTGCTTCACTCCCCTCCCCACACAATACTTGGGTGATGTTTTGAGAACACCATCAGCAGCCCAGCCATCGCTCTCACCATCTCTTGGTGGTTGGAGGCTGAGGCTTTGCGGGATATTGATTCTTCCCATCCAGAGACGGTTTCCATAATTGGTTAAAATGACCGGGTGCAGAGAGGGATGGCTCTCTGCTGAAAACCATTTCCCAGCCCTGCTTGGAGCTGAGCCAAGCTCGGGGTTGTTCGGATGCGTTCCAGCCCCAGCCTGACTGGCAGCAATTAGGGGTGTCTGAGCCAAGCTCAGCTTGCGCACCGCACAAACACCCCTAATTACTGCCAATTAGGCTAGGCGGGTAGGCAGATTTGAGAAGCCGGGGGGATGTTCAGGCATGGGTGGGCATGGAAACAATTTTCAAGGGCTTAGAACGTGACTGGATGAAAAGGTTAATGCTTTGGAGTGCAAGGGGATAATAACAAAAGAAGGGGAAGCAGAGCCCCGGTTCTCACCTCCAGCGATGAGCCTGGCTTCTTCTTCAGCTCCTCACATTTCCTAAATTTGCAGATCTGGTGGCCCGTTTTGCGGTTCCGACAACTGCTGCAGACACCACAGTTGATTAGCCGTCTGCAGGGTGCACAGACCCCACACCTTTTCCTTTTCTTCTTCGCTGGGTTTCCACTGGATGCCGAGGAATTATTCTGTGGGCAGTCTGCCAGATTGGCAATTTGAAACGCACTGTCTGTAACGGCTGCTGAGGCTGCGGGGGAGTGAAGGGCTGTCATGACGATGACCCCGGGAGGTAATGAGATGCCCCCTAAAGCCGGAATAGCGGAAAAAGTTCCAACGCGTTCTGGGAGATTCATTATCTCTGCTTCAGCAGCGCCGCATTTCAGCTTGTTCATGCATTCTCCTGCTAAAGGTCTGCAGTGTTCGGGGGATAAGGTAGAGAGGAAATTATTATTTGCCATTTGCAGCGTCTCTGGCGGCACGCCAGGCTTCCCCGGCCTCTGGGAGTCATTTCTATGCATGCTGGTCCTATTAGGGTTTATTGCCGCTGATTTCCTTCCCCAGAGCATGGCGTTATCGCAGTTCCAAGGGGACATGCCAATTCTAGCACTGGGAAAAATGGGCGTCGTGATGCGGGCAATCTTAGCAGTCTGTGGAAATGCCCCATTGGTTTTATAAAAGTTTGCAAAAGACCTGTACCTTTCCATTTCTGCGTTATAATCCAAAAGCTGGCTTAATCCACCATCCTGAAGATTATCCTTTTGTAAGAGTGACACATCTGCGTTCTGTCCATTTTCAATGCAAAGTGCATTGTTTATGTTAGACATGGCTGAGGAATTGATGTCAGTGTTCAGGAGAAGAGAATGAAGTTATGATGGCCTTTGTCGAAGTGAAGCTGGTTAAGAACAGTGTGTTACCATCCTGATTTATCTTCTCCTGTGCTAAAAGAAAAAAACAAAATAAAAATAAAAGACAAAAAACAACAGTTACACATAAAAGAGGCAAATGTTTTCATTCTAATCAGATTTCATTTCAAGTTTTTTCAGGAGATAAGAGCTGAACATTTGAAGAATCTTCTGGCACACTGTTTACGCTCTGACGTTTTATAGTGGAGCTATCACAAATAGTCAAAACTGATCTTCATCTGGTGACAGTAACGTAATAGCTGTGACAGACCAACAAGTCATCAATATAATGGGGGAAAGAATTAGCATGCTTCAAAAAATGCCACGCTTTCAACATTTTTTTAGATGTCTTGTCAAGTTATTCTTACACATTTTGAAGAAAGTCCAGTCAGCTTCTACACAGAACTAACATTTGAATTACACATTTCATCTAAACATAAAATAATTTAATATTCAATCCCTAATATCACTTTTTTGAAAAGTTTGAGGAGAACCTCACCAGAATTCAGATTATGACAGCTGCAGCCACAAACACAAAGACTTTTACCTTAGGCCTGCAACATAAGCTCTTAAAAATAATCTTCTTTGGCTGCCAGGAGGAACATAGTCAAATATTTTCAATTTTTTTTCCTCATCTTATCCAAATAGTGGAGGCGGCCCATCCATGTAAACACGGCTCCGTCCAGCCTCTTAAAAGCACCTGGCGTTCATTCACGGCCAGCTCTATTACATTTACTCAATGACAGCACAGATAGCCACTGGTGAATTTACATCCAGATCATGGACCAGACCAACTACAGTGTCAGCAGCCTCAGGATGGGACACGTGTGTGTGTGTCCAAGTGTGTGTATAAGTGAACATGTGAATGTGTGCGTGTGTGTGTGTGCGCGTGTATCTGTGTGTGTGTTTTTGGAGGGAGGGGGGCTCCATTTCCTCTCTCTCTCTCTCTCTCTCTCTCCACCAGTCTGTCTGGGTTTGGTTTTCACAGATAAAAGCCCATTAGACACATCTCCCCCTACTTCCATTACCTTTTTCTGGGCTTTCTCCCTTAATTGCCAAAGCTGATCCACTGCTGGAACACTAAAGCATTTCAAATCACTTCCATGGTGCTACCCAGCGACTGTCTCCAAAAAAATGAATTAGAAATATGCGCGTGTGAAACCGAAGAGATCCTAGTGGGTGGCATTATTTAAGTCCTCTGAATACTGAAGTACATCCCCCTATAAACAAGTCCCAGCAGGAAAATCTTAACCTAAAAGTACAAAATTATTCAGACAATATCATCGCAATATTGTCACAATGGCTTAGGCTTTTTTTTCAAGAAGTCACAAAGTCTGACTTTTCTGACATGCACTACAAATATTAACTAGTCTTATTTCTAATTTTTATGGCACATAAGTGAAGCCGGAAGTGTCCCATGCACCATCCTTCCAGACCTGGAGGTCTCGGTGTCGATGTGGCATCCAAAACAACCCGCAAACCACCAGTAAACAAAACCTCCTTGGCTTAATGATCAGCCCTCCTCAGGGTCATTATTACTTAATCAATTCACCCCTGGAGCGAAATACGCAGCCCAAAGGCAATCAAGTCACGGACATTGATTTTCAGCCTGTAAACAAAGTTTAGAGAGACAGAAATGTTCAATACTTGGAGCTGGAGAAGAGACACGGGGAGAGGAGGGAGATGGGAGAGAGAGAGAGAGAGAGAGAAAGGTGGAGAGTGCGAGAGGGAGATTGAAGAAAGAAAAGTAGGAAAAGCCACGTCCGATGACGAACCATTGTGCCGCCGCTGCACCACGATGCAATTAATTACGCTCAGTCTGGTCTGTGGTAGACATTCAGATCAAAGGTCATGCATAGATAAGACGAAGAGGGGAGCGCGGTGCCACGGCGCAAATAAAAGCCCATAAAAATTAATTTGACATTGCCTGGATCACTTGGCGGTGGCACGGCAGCAAATCGGGACGGGATGGAAAAGAAAAAAACGGGGGGTAAAACGCATGCAACTGGACGGCAAAATATGTGGATGGAAACACACACACACACACACGCACGGGCGCGCACACGCACACACACACACACACACATATACACACACACATACAGAGAGAGAGAGAGAGAGAGAGAGAGAGAATCACCTACCAGGTTCCTGTTGAGGAGAGCTCCCAAGATGCTACCAGCCCGCGACCGTGTAACGGCACATTACTGCGAAGCGATACGTGGGGGGAAAATAATGCAAAGATGCGAGAAGACGCACAGACACGGGCTGCCAGAGGAGAGCAAGGCGAGTGTGTGTGTGTGTGTGTGTGTGTGTGTGTGTGTGTGTGTGCGAGTGTGTGTGTGTGCGAGTGTGCGCGCGCGCGTGTGTGTACGTACGTGCGTGCGTGCGTGTGTGTGTGTGTGTGTGTGTGAGAGAGAGAGAGAGAGCGCGTGAGTGTGTGTTCGGGGCGCTCAAAACAAAAGGACCATTTTTTTTTTTATCGACTTTCTTGTCACGGTTGGAAAAAAAAAAAAGGTTGGAAAGTGCATAAATAAGCCCCCCCGGAAAAAAATTAAAAAATAATAATAAAAAAAAAATGTGTCGTACAAAAAAAAAACGAGGAGGAGGGAGGGGGGGGAGGAAAATCGCAGATGGGGTTAGGTGTTTCCTCTCCTCTTGATCCGGGGGCTGTATTGTGTGTCTGCCCTGGTCTCTGCTCAGTCCGCGTCTCCTGTCGCTGTGTGTGGCTGATTGGTGCTGAGGTGAGGAAGCAGGGATGTGGACACCTACTGATCATTGGCTGGAAATTACTATAGAAACACTCGGGAGGTGGGAGGGATGGATGGCTCAGGGCGCCCTACAGGGAGAAAAATATCTACGGGAAATATCAGCGTCTTGCACCCTCATAGCCCACCCCCCCCCTTCCTCCTCCTCCTCCTCCTCCTCCTCCTCCTCCTCCTCCCTTCCAAAAAAAAAAAAAAAAAATCCATCTTTTTTAAAAAAATATATTTCTTTCATGACGAGGTATTTGGGGGGGGTGGTGGTGGGGCTGGTGGGGGGGGTGTCACATTTGCCAGGCGCGTCTTTTTAATAAGGATTGGGGGAAACTTGTCAAATTAATTTGAATGGAGCTGAGCTGTGATTAAGATAAAATGCCTCCGCCGGGTTGTTTCCCCCTCGCTCTCTCTTTCTCTCTCCGTCCAGCGACAGCCATAATTACTAAGACCCCCGGGATTCATCACCATCATAAATCCCGCCTGCTGGCCACCCATGCCTACAGCTCCCACAGGCTGACAACACAGGCAGGCACGCGTGGCACATTTATCCAAGGAGCCCATGTGTGACACTGTAGGTTTCATTCATGTTGATGCTTGCAAGCTTTGAAAATAAAATGAAGTTATGAGTCCAATCAGCGTCCCCGGATTATCCCCCCCCCCCTCTCCTCCCTCCCTCCCTCCCTCCTCCCCGCATCAGCATTTATCTTCCAGCTTCAGGGTCCAGTTTATGGAAAAAGTTAACCCTGGGCCAACACCTCTGTAACTGAGGCTAATTAAACAAAACAAGGTTTAGTAGCTCTGTGCTGCGTTTTAGACAGACGCAGGAGAAATATCAAGCGTTGTCGGGCTGTAATATTACTTGACACATTTTAAACATACAAAACTATATGGTAAAAGCACAGGATCTTAAAAATAATATATAAGACCATTATAAACAAACTAGAAGCCCAGGCACAGTAATTTTACAGTATGATAATTGTTATGGTACCACATGTTGATTTGGCACACTATATGACTTGTTTATAAGTTGTAACTAATAACTTTATTGAAGGTTAGTTGATTCTTCAGTATTGCTTGATGGATGAGTTATGAACTGTAACAAGAACAAATTTTGCACTACAAGGTCGTTAAAAGTCCTACTGGTTGGAGTTAATCCTTCTGATTTGGTAAAAAGGCAGGTATAAATGATGGTAATACCTTTATAAATTTTTATGGGTTTCTCACATGCTGATAAAAGACAAAACAATTCTACAGTTATAAATGTCAGTTACTCATTATTAAAGGATTTTAATTGATTGCATCTGCGGGCTAAGTGTTCACAAGTAAAATGGATTCCGGTCCAGATTGTTTGTTAGTAATGGATTATTACATAGTAAAGCTTTACAGAAACATGCTAACGTTTTAATAACTTATTCATTAACCAATACTAAAGCCATTAGTGAAAATTTAAACCCATAATATAAAAAACTTATATTCAATAATAAATCATATCTTACACCAGGGCGGCAACTAACAGTCACTTTTAATAGTGATGAATTTGCACAATATTTTCTCCATTGATTGCCAGTCAGGAAATAGGAATAAAACAATGTACATTACAAGTTCCTGAAGCGCAAGCTAATGCCTTCAATAAAACCTGTGTTGTCTGACATACAGTCCAAAACCAAATGATTCTAAGAAAAACAGAAAATACTCATATTTTGGGCCAAAACGGTAGCTTCAAAACAGGTCATTTTTGAGAATTTTTTTTTTTTTTTTACATTTTATCAAAATTATTGTAGATGAATTAATCAGTAAATCTATTAATCATTTCAATTGCATATGACATATCACTTAAAATGAGATCATGTCGCGGAGACATATACAATCCCTGCTTTCCCTCTACTTTACGACTTGCTTAGGTGTGAGTAAACAAACTGACAGCTGACACCTTGCAGGTGAGCTGTGTGACACAGGCCTATAGGCTGCTAAAGGCTACACTTTGATGAATTTCTTGAGAGCTGGCAATAGTTGGATTGCATTAAATGTTTTTCAATTACATCTAAGTGAATATGTGAATATATTTTGGGGGGCAGGGGGAGGACTGCTGTTGTCTTTTTGTTATGTGCTTTAGTTGATACAAGGCAACACCTATAAGAAACCTTTTTCACACACACACACACACACACACACACACACACACACACAAAAATCCCTCCTTAAGCGGCTGTCAGTCATTGTGGGCCTGGTGACGTACCAACACCTTGGCCTTGGAAAGACTTGAGGCTTCCAACAGACACTTTCAAGGAGGCCTCAAAGCAGCAGTGATACCATGGATATGATATCAGAAATTGGTGGGTGACTGTTAAAGTAGATAGCAACCGGTCGGTCTGGGTTTCGAGTGGTGAAGGTCAGAATCAACAGTGTGTCGACTCACCCCGTAGCCCCACTGTCATCTTTAAGCTCTGGTTGCTCTCGTATCAGGCTCAAAGCCTTCATCTCCTCTTTCATCTGAATCTTTCCTTCATTTCGCTCAATAAAAATAACTCTCTGACCACTAAATCTGCTGTGTTACAAGTTATGTCTGATTACTTTAGTGAGGGTGAAGTCATCATCAGTAATCAGCTAACACACCCAGATTTTTGTCTTTTTTCATGTGAAGACTTGCAGAGACTTTGGTTGGATCTATTTTGCTATTTTTTTCAAGTGGCACACGGCATCACATTTGCCAGCTGCAGACATGAAATAAGAGAAAATGTGGAGCAAGTATCTAATTTCATTTCTTTACAGATGTATTATTATGAATCCATTTAAAACGGGTATTTAATTAAATATTGTTATCAGACATTCTGTAAACAGAGTGATTTAACTATGTATATATTAGTGTAAACTTAACAGAATGTTTCCACAGATTTATTATATCAGGTAATCAGAGTACTGGTTTACACAAAAACCGAACTCAGAGGGTCAATATTCGACTGTGGACTAAAACATCATACTGTCCACCTTTTAACTCTAACCCATACAAGTCATTACATCTACATCTTCCTTCTCTTCTGCTTATAGACCCTTATTTTGGAACGTCCGTCCATCTTTTTTTTAATTTCTTCAGTTTTTAAACAGATATATACGAATAAAAAGATTATCATCCTTCATCCCAGCTTTCAATCTATAGTATGTTTCGTCCAGCTGATATAAATTGTTTGTACCTGTCTGGGTTTTTTTTTTCATTCTGTTAGTGTCCTCTTCAGAGAAATTAAAGCACATTTCCTTACGATGCTACAAAAAACGCATTTGACACACGTTCCTCACGAGTTACGAATGTATGAATAAATTTGTCTTGACATTTGCCCAAAATAATGATGAATCAGAAATTCTGTTCTTTGACACGAGACACTTGATGGTTACATTAAAAAAAAAAAAAAAGGAACCATCCTTAAAGCATCGTTTTTCCTCAGTAACCTCGGTATCAGACCCTTTACATCTGTGTGAGTGGAAGCTGCTCTGTCTGAAAATCATTTTATCTTCTGGGCGATAATAGCCCCCAGGGGAAATCTGCCTAGGTGGTCCTAACCTCTGTCTGCAGAGCCTCGGCAGTATGTGGGTCTCTAGCAGTGGGAGGTATGAACCCTCGTAGCAGGTCTTTGTTCCTGTCTGCGTGCTCCGACGTTACTCCCCATGCGTCTGCTCCTCCCCCTGTTTCCCTGGGCTTTTGACTGAACCTGGAGGAGTAATTAATAACCGTGGCTCCACATTTAAATGTAGCCCACATGTAGTCGATGGAAATAGAATCACGGAGGAGAGAAGTCATATGACATGGGTGTTTGAGGGGTGATGGTGTGAATCCATTGGCTCATCTGTCTCAGTTTGATCTGGGCTCTGTGCTCACATCTGTCAGGGGAAAGACAGCGAAGGCACAGGGAACCTGGACACATCCAGCCTGGTTTTCTCTTCCCATGAAATTTTAAAAATCCTGTGAGGGAAAATTTAAACTAATGTGACCAAACTGAAATAAAAGAGAAAAATGTTAAGCGTTATTGTACATGGTAGAAAATTTCTCTCTCTGTTATTTTAAGCATACTCTATCGCTCTGCCATGTTTGGATGCCCGAAACACCAGTGGGATGTAGAGATTTTTGTATGCGAGCGAGTCAATCCATGACAGAGTCACAGCTGTTTCTCAGTGGAATTATGAAAATAAAAAAATCTGACCAGGAAAAAGGAGGAGCCTGACTGTGTCTCCTGGAGGTGTTTCTGATGGACTCGAACAGACTTTTATGACAAACAGCCTCTCAGGCCTTTAAAGCATGAGGAGAAAGACAAAGACAGAAAGAGAGGGAAGAGACTCTGAGAGAGAGACAGACAGACAGATACAGAGACAGACAGACAGACAGACAGACAGAGAGGCAGAGAGGGGGCAACTTTGGAAAATAAACAGTATGAGATTATGGGTTTGGCAGTGATGCACCACAGTGCAGCAGCAACCTTGGCAGTATTTATTTAGAAACCTGCCTCATTTCCTCTCGCAGGCTATAACGTTTGGTGCCCTCACTTCACGCACATTGGCCTTTTGCTATGATTTGATGTGTATCACCAAGTTTTACACTGCTTTCCTCGGATACAGCCCAGCGATCCCTCCTCCCGTCGCCATCGCCCGCTAATTGGAGTGTATAGAGTGCCCTTAATTATCCAGTTAGTAGCTTTGCTGAAAGAAAGCCCACTCTGGCACACAGTCTGGTACAGATGACAGCACCTGCACACAATCTGTGGATAGAAAGTATCTGCATATAGACTGCATGAAGGAAAGTTCATATATGAAGGAACAACACTGGAGATTTATGTTCTCATTATCATTTCTGGTCCTGTCTGTGGTTTGTTTTTTGCACATTGTGGACCGACAATTTAAGATTAACATTTCTACTTTGGATGAACCCCTTACTGTAAATGACTGGATTACATAAATGGCTTTTGCAGTGTGTATTTTTAAAGCTGGTAACTCAAGCACACACAAAAAAAAAAAACACTGTCAGAAAGTCCTTGGGAGCATTCTGGCCGAGAATATATATATCAAATCAACTGAGCATTTATTTGAATGTTGAATGTTTTACAGAGAATACAGCAGTGCTGGAAGAAGTATTCAGCTCCTTTGCCACAATGTAAAAATACCCAATTACAAATAAAAATTCTGCATTCAACATCTTACTTGAGTAACTCAAGCATACCCATAAAATTTAAGAGCTAAAAGTAGTAAAAGTAATCATGAGGCGGAAAAATCCCCACGTGAGTGAAAACTGCACTTAGTTGCAGTACTAGAGTAAACATATTTACTCTGTTTTCTTTCCACGGCTGGAATTTAAAGGCCACTTTCCCTTTTAGTTGAAATTAATGACTTAATCAGTAAGCATTAGCCATTAGCCTAACATTTATGATCTTGTACAAAGCGAAGAAATGTGACCATTCATGTTGTCAAACATCAAGGCAGAGTGCTTTAGCAACATGTACTTTAATGCATTCTGTTTTGCATGATGTACTTTTTACCACTTTTAAAATCTTTCTTTATGAGCTAACATTTTATATACTGTGGATTTATACAATGCAGTGTCACACAGTTAATTTGTAAAGGCCAGATAGAGTATTGTATTCCAAGCAAAAAATATTAAATGCACGCACAGAAAATATTCACAGCATCGCTAATTACATTATAGGTTTTCCCACAATAAAGCTTAACACCGTGACAAATTACACTGTCACATTTTAGAATTGTGGAGACTGGAGAGTGAAGGTTTAGTTGGATCAGGTGAGCATGTCTGCCTTTACTGGCTGCCTCAGAGTCAGGATATAAGAAAAGTAGTGTTGTAAGTGGCAAAGGTCTTCAGTTGGAATTAAAAGCCAATGTTCCGTCCACGATCAGTGTTTCGCTCTAACCCGTCACAGGGCTGTCCCATTACGTGACTGTAAACACTAAAATAGTAATGATCCTTCGTCGATGTCAGAAGCTATGAAACTGCCCCGAGACAATGGACAGGAATGTGTTGTGGAGGCAGAGTTCGGAGTCTATAAAATATCAAGCCCGTGCTCTGTTGGAAATTCACGTCAAAGGTTGTTGACCTTTCTCTCATTGTGGCTGCTGTGGTCAAACTCTCGCTGTAACAATGTCAGAAAGATTACTTACCCTCATCGGAGGTTTCTCCACCTCTTCTGGCCTGTGAACCCCTGGGCTAGGAGCCAAAAGTATAGCTTTATGTTCCGCTTTCAACAGGGAATGCCAAAATGGATTTCAGAAAAAAAAATGATATGTTTCACATCTGTCAGTCATTTAAATTTATCGCAAACTCATCAAGAGAACTCACACGGTGTCTAGACTCCAAGGCTGAGAAATGTCCTTTAGCCGTTCCACCAATATTCAACAATTTTTCAGGAAAATTTTTCTCGTTTACGCCAAGGCAGCCGCCCAGTTAAGAATAAAATTGTTCAATAAAAAAAAAAAAACTAAATTTGTCAATCACTGACAAGTGATTCAACTTTAAGTGTCTCTCTTTGTGAACTAGGAGTGTGGACACTCTTGTTTTTTGTGCTAATATGTGCAAACACAGTCGCCATGCTCACCTGTCAGTGTGGGTGAGCAAACAGCTTCGGCAAACACAAGCATCTCGGAGGCACCTGGTTAAGTCCATAAGTCACCTTCACATTGTGACTCAGATTTAAGCGGTTCAAACAACATGGGACCCACATTCAGACCGGTCAGATTTTCTGGAGAAAGTCGTTACATCTGGACACGACAACATCAAATCTCTGCTGCCCTGCTGACAGCAGCTGCCTCAGTGATTTTACTTTTACAGGACGGCAGCTGCTAATGAAGCTGTTGAAATTTGTTGTAGATTTTTAATATTTTCTTCCAAATCTGGATTACTGACATAAAGACCCCATCTACGCTTGCTATTAACATGCAGTCTGTGTCTGTATGTGTTATCTGGTTAATGATATGTGATCACAGGCCTTTGCATCTACACCTGGTATTAATAAATGATCTTGTTATCTCATTTCTGCTTGCACTGTGATCAGAATTTGATATGCAAATCAGGTACTGTAGGTGAAAGAGACTGACTTATCAACAAATACTGTGTGTCCTAGGTCAAGGGAAGTAATGCTGCTTCATGGGCTCAACCTACTTTTCTTTGTTAAGCTACCAGATGTATTTAGTGAAGGTATTCCTTTAATACATCCATTTTTTTTTACCCCAAACTTGCTTGACCTTTCAGTCTGTTGAAGGGTAAGCAGATTCTTTTTTTTCAGTACATACTGAATGATATCCAGATACAGATTTCCTACTAATACCAAGTGTAAATGGGATAACTGATTGATATTTCCTCTCTGCTTAAATAAAGAATACAATTAACGTATTATAATTTTAAGATACAAAATGTACATGATTGTCTTTGGCGAACAAAAACCTTTACCTCAGGGTCTTTTGCTTTCTACAAGGTGTGAGTGATGAATGGTAAATGACTGAGAGCATGACTTTCATTTTTACCTAAAATAACATCAAAAATGCTAATGCTCTCAAGCAGACCTGGCTAGAATGTAGTTTGGGTTTGGTTTTGGTCAAAGTTAAGTGGGATATAAAATTTAGAACAGTAATGTCAAGTTCTTATCTAGCATCTGCTCAGTTCGTATTTTTTAGCATTTTCCAACATACAGTCCTGAATCAGGGCTGATTGATTTTCAAGTATACTTTAAGCAAACCTCTCTGTTAGAAATTAGATTTTTGAACAACTAAACTGCATAATGCAGACTGGATCACGTTTTCCATCAACCCAATAAGGAAATATTGCTAATTTATATATTTGGCAAGTCCGTTCTGATATCTGAACTTGAAGTAAAGTATCCACTTTCAAAGACTACGGCATTATTAAACTTTTTTGTTGTTATATTCAGGTATTAAAAGCAATTGGTTCAGGTTAGGGAAAGATCATGGTCCGGTTTAACCCAGAAAAAGTTCACAGTGACTTAAGACACAACATGTTTATGTACACTTAACCAAACCCCAGATGGGACTGTGGAAGTGAACCGTGATCTCTGGTTTGACAGTTGTGCAAATCATAAACCTGCAATTACCCCAATCATCTCCTTGTAAATCAAAGCTATTAAAAAAATGTGTGGCTTCATTTAAGAAAAAGAAAAAAGAAAAAAGAAGTTAACTCTGAATGTAATCCAGCCAGGAATTACGTTTCCTACAAATCATATTTGCTGTTGCAGTTTAGTTGTATGTAAACTTAATTTTTAGGAGACATGTTTACGTGTTTACTTGGATACATTGGATCATACAATGGGTAGAGGTTAGAAGCACTGCAGCTAGGAAGGCAGAGACATGACACACATATATATTCAGACATACCGACACTTTGAAACCTACTTATCACAGCGATCATTTCATCAATATTAGGTAAAATGAATACAACTTTTTATACTTCTTTCACCGAACTGTCAACCAGAACTAGACACTATTTATCCGTGTGTTGACTCAACCTCTGAGCTGCAGCCTTGGCTTTGACAAAGTTGACAATGGCAGATGCTGAATCTATCTCTTGCACAATAGCACTGCAAAAATCAATGTAGGAGAGAAGAAAAAAAACTGTCTCGTATATCTATAACAGTGAATGAGGTCCGAGTCGCTGGAACACAGAGCATGACTAACCAATGTCTTCGTGACATTGTGGAGAAGTCAGTGTCCTTAATTGTATTATTTTAAAAGGGTGAGTGTTTCAATGAGCTTTTTTGTGGCAGAAAGTACTTTTTAAATGTTTCCTGCCAGGTAAGATGGTACTGCAAGTACGCTCCCAGTGATGCTATGAAACCAACTCATTTTCAGTCCTGAACTGCCTAAATTCGGCCAAATATCTTGATTTTCTGGACATAAATACTTGACATTTTAATATGTCAGGCCCTCTGTTTAATACATTCCAGTTTTGAACTGCATATTATACAAAAATGTTAAGAACAGACTAATGGGTCTCAATTTGTGTCAGCCTTCTTAGCATATAGCAGCATAGATTTATTTTTCTGTTGTCTCAAAAGAATTTTGGTGCTTTGTTTTCTACTGACTATATATACCGTAGGCTA
Organism: Istiophorus platypterus; assembly: GCA_016859345.1. NCBI lineage: Eukaryota > Metazoa > Chordata > Actinopteri > Istiophoriformes > Istiophoridae > Istiophorus > Istiophorus platypterus. Next base: position 11,283,097 of record CM029114.1, on the reverse strand, counting down.
TTGCTTTTGCTTTTTATATCGTAAAAATATATATTTAGTAAGGTTGAGACATTATTGACTTATATTTACGTTGCATTTTGTTTCTGTAAAAAAAATGTGTTGCATAGAAAAACAAGAAATGTTCATAGGAAAAAAAATTATCCCTGCAAAGAAATTTGGGTTATGCTCATACTGCGCTGAGGGTCCTCTGGTCGCTGATGATGTCACCAATGTGTCGTTTGGGGTTTTTTTTGGTGTAAATTTTGCTTTAAACCTTAAACCTGCACTAACAACTTTTTGGCCAGCTGGGGACAGCAGATACAAGTTGTGAACAATTCACCTCTTAAACTGATATTGCTAACTTGTTAGCAGATAGTTCCTTATTTACGCTTCCAGCGGCTATTATCATTCATTTGGAGTCATGTTTCTGTTTAATGTTAAGCCAATATTCACTCTCTTGTAGCTCTGTTTTTGATCTCTGCCACCACCTGAGGGAAATATCAGATTCTAGCTCTTAAATGTTCTGCTGTGTTCTCCGGTTAATTGCTGAATGTTCCTGCTGTTTGGTACTGACCAGGTAGTGCACAGTGTGTCTTTAGATCTTTTGTTTTTTTATTGAAAAAGCTGCCTGTTGTGGCAGAAAGGGACGCTATGAGAGCAGTGAGAAGGAACAAGAACGGGAATAACCGGAAAGTCGCCGGCCGGAGAGCTAAACTAAGGGCAGCTGCAGATGCTGAGAAAATTATCCGTAGGCTCATTAATCTGAGTGACCTCAGTCACTTGTCACATTATTTTCACGCTGTCTTTTGATACATTGTTAAAAAACATGAATTACAGCCAAAAGTTTTTGAATTCTTCATCATTACATTTTGGCTGGACCACAGCAGCAAGGCCAGCCCTGTAAATATGAATATCTCTGACTGACTGAGCGCTGTAGTTGCACCATTGGTTTCAAAATGAATTGGCGCAGTTTTTAATGCTTCACCAGCGGGCAATTACACGTAGCGTTGCCAACGCATTGTTGATCTAACAGTCAGTAAATCTAGCATGTTATTTTTTTCAGAAAAGCACCTAATTCAATTGACTGTGCTGCAGCTGACATAGACGTGAATAAGCTTCTAACTTTCTCTCTGAGTGATAGTAAATACAGCCGAAATCACTGCAGAGCTGTTGTCCTTAACTTGTGTGTATGCTGACTTTATCCAAAATCTGGATTTTAGCCGTGCAGAGCAGCAGCTTGGATATGGTTCGGAAGTGACTGTGGGTTAACACGTCTCCTGCATTGGCGTTCAGTCAATATTTCATACTTGTTCTGTTGTCTGACAGCAGAAATAGAAAAACATGTAAATGAGAACAGCTCTATTGGAAATGTGGCTGTATTGAAATACTGTATATGTGAGCACAGAGAGTGTGAGAGAAGAAAACAGATAAAGGGGTGGCCCAGCTGTATGATATGTTTTGTTCAGGGACTCAGAGTTCCTGCAAATCAGCATTTTACTAATGATATTATTAACAGGAGCCCATAAAAAAAGTTGCTCGCATATCAATAGCAAAAAATCGACATTTTATACAACACAATGTCCAAAATATAGTTCTTTATGCTTTCTGTTGCTACTGTTTCATACATATAACCTGGAAAATATGCAAGTTGACCCACTGTGTGAGGTAGACACTGATAAGATGAAACAGTAAGAAATCCTTGGTCAAGCTCAGAGTTGAAATCCAGGTTAGACTCTACTCTTCTCGGTTTAAAAGTTCAGCACTTAGCTCCAGTCTGGCGTCACCAGCCGTTCAAAGTGTCATCACCTGTTTCTGAAAGCATTATAATGTAACTGTGCATTGGGACATTTTTATGAACTGTGGTTGTTGAGAAAAGGCTCCTTTGCTAAGTGGATGGACCTGAAATAACCTGCTGAAATATTCCCTCCCCTGTCACACAGGTGAAAGGTGTATTCATGTGTTTCCTAGAGCCCTGATGGACAAAAACACGGAGCAGCCGCACTTTTACACTGTGTGTCAGTCATTCTGTGAGGCAGAAAAGCATAGAGGGAGGCATCCATAAAACAAACATGGTAGCAGCAATGGAAGGGCAGAAGTGGCAGGATGGGAACCGCTGCCAGACACATTACAAGGAGCTCTAATGAGGGAGCCCACACTCTTGAACACCCCCACCCCCACCCCACCCCCCCACCCACCCCCACCACCACCACCACCACCACAGAGGAACGCGAGGCGGGAATTAATTGTGAGGGCGATGATGGCGAGCGAGCTGAGGAGCAGGTCATTACTGCACGCCTCCTCCTGGAGCGCCGCGGGCAGAGCGGGGAACGCCACGCTACTTGCACAATTCCCATGATCCCACAGGAGGGAGGAACAGATAGCAGTAGGGGGAATGAAGGGGACAGGGAGAGAGAGAGAGAGAGAGAGAGAGAGAGAGAGAGAGAAATAGGAACATGCTGTATAGTGAAAGAGGAGCCAGGCGGTTTCCTCATTGTTGGACACAAAAAAATAAAGGAAAACGTCTTCATTAATATACATTTTTAGAATAATTATTTCTATACATCTGATCATATATATTGCCATTTGCTATATACCTTACAATGTAGACTCGATCCACTTTTTCCCCTGTACAATGATAATTGCTAACAATAAATAAGTAAAAATGTAACAAGAATCTTTTATTCGTCCCTTAAGGTCCCACCTCTTTCACATTTTTATCATTAATAAATAAGTTACTGACCGCAAACGTGATCATTACTAGATTTAATACTCAATATTAACCTGTAAGGTAGGCACTGTATAAAAAAACAAAAAACAAAAAACAACAACAACATCAAAAAAAACACTGCCTGAACATGTTTAGTAATCGGGTGGCAGAGGTGTCCTACATCTTCTAGTCGAAGAAGAAATTTTTAAAAAATGGCTTCATATCAAGGTAATGATCAAATTTAGGCTGCTTCACTCTTCTAATCTGCACAGGGTGTAATAACTGACTCTTTGTCATTTCTCTTTGTGTGGGTTTGTCACCCTTATGAAACCTATGACATCAGATTGAATGCATTGGACACATTGCCCTCTAGTGGTTATTTAATGTATGTGAGTAATGTATATCACAACCATAGATAAAAGTGACTCACGTATAGAATTCCTACTGCTATTATCCTGCAGCATTTAATTTCAACAGCAGATGTTAAAGGGGTAAGATTAATTCTAAATGATTTATATTGTCCTCTGTGGTTAGGTAGAATTATAGTTGCATATATTTGTACCAAAATGCATCTATAACAATAATGCATAGAAAAGGACATTTAAAAAAAAAACAGTGTAATCATTACCTCCATATAGATTTGACAAATAAATATATTCATGGATTAGAATGCTGAAGGTGAATTCAGGTAAAAGCCATCATTTATAATGGATTTCTCTAATAAAATTCATGTCGGTCACAAAAGAGAAAATGTAAATAAAGTGCAATGGACATGCCAAAAAGGATTTTTAAACTCTGAGATAAATGACTTATGATTTGCGTGCCTGCAATTCAGAATGAAGGAAATGTCCCTAATGTTATGTATATTCACTGGAATACATCTAAGCTATGCAACTGGTGTTATTAGCTGTGGCAAAATTAAATTTCCTCCTTAGATATGGAAAATTCATTATGACTCAGTAATTAAATATAAAACAAGAAATACTAGCAAACACTAACTGACTTTCCTGTGCATATTCCCCCCTCCCTTCCCCCATAACAGAGGAGCTTTTTGCATTATCTTAACTTATAACGAGAGAGCAGAGACACACCTCTTTGATGATATATTTAACGACCCCATTCATTGCTTTTCCTTTTCCACTACTTTCATGACTAGAAACCCTAATGAGACCACTGCCGTTGCCTTGGGGATGGCCAAGCCCATTGCATTAGCACATGAAATCATTTAGACCCATGTCTCCCGGAATAAAAATATCATTATGGTGAAGCTCTCTGTAAAAGTGAGCAGAAACCTCACCGCTACCAAGTCGATTCCTTTTTTTTTTTTTTTTTTGTCCAGATGAAGTATTCCAATTGGCAAGCAGGAAGACGAGATTGGGCTTAAGCTGCTCTCTTGCTTGCTTTACTGTTGCATATACAACTATTAGTAAAAAAGCTAGAGATACTTAAAGTATCAAAATATACAAAAACTGAACCCTGGGACTAATATGTTGTTACATGACATTATCATAATGTTGATGCATCAATGAGGCTGTAGCTGGTCGACACAGAGCTTATTTAGTTTTGCAAACAGTAAGGTAGTATAGTCCATTGGTTTCCAGCCTAGTGGTAAATCAGACAAATGAAGGGGCAATAAAGAAGAAAAAACAAATTCTTGTACGTGAATTTATATTCACATTTTGGAGTTTTCTCCAATCTTTTCCTTTTGTTAAATATTGGATAACTTGACTTCGTAAACGTGCAAATCATTCTATGGTGGAGCTGCTTCTGAAACATGACAAGCGGCCTAAACCAAATACCGCTTTATCTTAACCTGTCTTAAAAACCGAGGATTAGAGACAGTCAGAATGATGCTTGATTTTTTTTTCTTCTGCCAATCTATCATAAGGCACAACCTTGACCAGAATAAAATATTGATTGTGTTTGCACCTGAAATCCCCTGTTTGCTTGACCTCCCTGTAAGGGAGGGCTGCCTTTTCCAGACTAGTCTTTTATCACAACCACATCAGGGAAGTACAAAGTGGTACGGCTCTGCAAACATTCAGGACTCGATTATCTATGATTTATCTTGAAATGTCTAGAGTAGGATTGTGACTGAAGGTGAAAGTTTAGAGCTCATCACAACTACATCAAACATCCACCCTGCATGTTGCATCCTGCAGATTTGTCCATACGCACGTGTCAGGTTTATAAGACCTACACAGTAGTAAGAAAAACAGATTTTACTCATTTTTCACACCACATCTTCATGAAATTTAGTTCATTGAATTGTCAGGAGGTCAAATAAGGGTGGGAGACATAAGGGTGGAATTGGGTTGAGGCCAAATGGATATCATTGATGGGTGAAGCATTTCTAATGAGGAGCCCAGGGAGGGAGACTCAGACTGGGGCAAAATCTAAGAGGTATCTTCCCCCTGTGGATCACACGATGAGAGAACTAGAGGCCACGAGAGTGTGTAGATTTTTTTTAGTGGGAGCAATGTGGAAAAATGTTTACAGATCATAGGATATAAAATTGGATGAAAAAGAGTTACACTGCCTTCATCGTTTGCATCCCCATCACAAATATTAACATTTTAAAGCTCATATTGATACAGAGCAGAATATCTACAAATGCCAAGCTGAGGCTCCAAGTTTTCTTCCCCCTAACTTCAAATATATTAAAGAGAAGTACATCTATCTGCCAAAATAAATTTATTACCTTATTTCATCTTTGTTTGTAGTCTCAAAAAAAATCCTTTTAAACCTATAAACCCTTGTAAAACATTTTCCTGTTCATGTTGAGGTTTTTTCTTAAAACAATACTCACATGCAAATATGCACCTTGAAAGTTTTTTCTTGCTGTAGTCAATCCTCACGCTGGAATCATGTTAGGAGGAATCTGTAATTAGTCGACATTACCAGGGAAGACTGTTTCCGTGCACATATGTCCATGTAAATACTGTTTTAAGACTGACTTTGAAAAAAACAAAAGTAAACCTAGCCTTTAACAACCAGCCTTTAACACGCTAATAAATCTGAAAGGGGACACAGGCCTTTACCAGTTGCCTTTTTCTTTGGTATATCGAATATTTTGGGCTGCAGTTTGTACATCCTTTCCTCTCCACTATTATTCATCCTTTCTGTGCTTAGCCACAGACCTGCAAACATTACTGATAAACAAGAAAAATCCGCAGCAGCACAAACCATGATAATTTATGTAAGTATTTGTTTGCCGGGGGGGGGGCTCGTGTTTTGTGCGTAAATCACATCTAACCATATGCTGGCTTCCTCCGCAGCGCGCACGCAGGTGAAATTGATCGTCAACCATCTCCTGCACACAGCAGCATGGGTAGAGGGAGAGCAAGGTCACAGCCAAGGACGCGCCACAATCAGTGATTGGCTGCGGAAGAGGGGGGGCTTATGTGTCACGGCACAGCTGTTACGCTACATACTCTGAGTCACAAGTACATCCTTGCTCCTGCAGAACATCACCTTAATTACCTTAATGCCATAGTCTCTCTCCTCGTCTGTATAAATTCTGCACGGAATGCCTTAATCTGAGCCTAATCTCCACCATCGCCAGACACAGTTACTGTTTTAGGAGTAAAAAGCACAGCTTTGCCTTTCTTATCTGTTTTTATTTCCTGTCAGGTTTAAGTGTTTTATGGTTCAGCAGTTCAGGGAAAGGGAGGTTTGTCTGGTGATAGACAACAGGGCTGGGGGGTGGTTGTTGCGCTGGGTGCTCGTCATGCTGAACGAAGCCCGGAGCAGGTGAAGGGATGATTTCATGTCTGTGCTATCTAGAAGGACTGTCTCAGCTGCCAGTGCATAGATAAGCAAGGAGGAGGCAGCTGCTGCTGCTAGGCAGCTGTGTGACTCTTTCTGAGCCATGAGCTGCAGGCAGCTCAACAGGCTGGTTGTGCATCATTCCAGCCTGACGAACAAGTTGAGCAACAATCTTGAGCAAGTGTATTGTTTACTAGCTTGCAAACTTGTAGCCCCTAAGCTATGTGCAAAAGTTTAATGCTCACTGGTTTTAGAAACAGCAGGATTCCTGTGCGAGAATAACAATTAAACATCAGAATTTTAAGTTGTGGGACATGTACTATATTAATACTCATATGAGGTGACAAATTGAATATAATAGTAGAGTGCTGTGGCACAACAAGCCAATAGAGTGGCTTCATTTCTACCTGGCGTTGAGTCTAGAAGTCTACTGAAGTCTACTGGAGGGATGAACACCACTCTTCCAAAAGGTATTCCCTCATTTGGTGTTTTAATGATGGTGGTGGAGAGCGATGTCCATAGGTTATTTCTTTAAACAGAAGTTCTGCTGAAGGTGAAGGCCATGCGGCAGCATATTACTTGCATCATTTTTGTAAACCATTCAAACAGACTGCATTCACTGTGTTGAAGCATCTGCATTTGTTATGTTTCTCCACTCAGTTATTCAGGTGTGTTCTTTAAGTTGTGATCTTCCCTCTGTTTAGGATAGACACATTATTATCCACTGCTGGTTTTTACAATTAAAATAGTTCAATTTTTAAGGTGTGGGTCATTATTAATATCATCTTTGGAGTGATAAAATATTATCATATCTATGTATGTTGCCTTAACTGACAGATACCTGTGACCATAATACTAAAAAACAGTCTCTGATTACTAGTGGAAAGTAAATATTATGATGCACCAAATTTATTTGTAAAATTTATTTGTCAGCAATATTTGAAAGTTCAACTAGATTTCAGAATAAGATTTTAATAAGATGAATTGCATGTTAACTGTATATGAAGACTTGGTTTAGCCAAACATACCCAATTTAATATAAAGAAGTCAAAATCAGCTCCACCTTAACCAACTACAACATTAATATCCTTTTTATAAACCTATTTTGTCAGTAATGATAAAATAATCCATTATATAAAAATACAATAATGTGATTGGGCCTGAATAATGAATATCAAATGTAAAAGGATATTCTGTTGGTATTAACCTAATTTAATTTTTTTTTTAAATGCAGAACTACTTATTAAGTAACACTTTGTAGCATCTGCATTTGTTATGTTGCGATGTGCTCTGTCTGCTACAGCAGCGCGTTTGCTGCAGGGACAGTTGGCGGGCAGGTGGGGTCAAAAACCAGAAGCCACCTGTAGGAGGATGGTGAATCAGGATGTTGTTCAGACTGCGGGGGCCATTCAAAGCTGCTGTGGTGCGATGTGACATTAACAGTAACAAATGTCAAGTGCCAGCTGTCTGCACATGGAGTGGCTGCATTTCATTTTCGTTCCTCTTAACAGGTGCAAATTATCTGATTTGTCCTCACGTTAAATGCCTTAACTTTTGAGCTATATTGCTCCTCTGAACACCTAGACTGCGATAATAAGATAAAATGTGACCTTTCTGAAACAATGCAATGGGCAGAAGGCACAAACATTTTGCCAGACTCAGTGAATAGCATGGATCTCTATGGGAATTGCTAAACAGCAATGAGGTTTCACGTTTTGTGATAAAGTTTTAATACGAGTGTCCAGGAAACTAGGGAACTCCAAGCTTGCCAAAAAATAAATGCAATTTCTCTGGAAGAGGAAGTTCGGATGAATTGCAGGTCATCATGCTTCACCAGCAGGGGTCATCATCTGCTCCACAACAGACTTCAGAGCATGTACCTTGGAAACAGTGGGGCTTCAGTACTTTAAAAGTACAGTCTGTCAGTTAAGACATTAATCCTGACCAGCCTGGGAACTGTAAGCCTTCCCAGAAAGTGGCTGATAATTTTCCCAAATCGGACACATATTTTCAGTAGATAGGGATCATTTCTGCTACAGTTGCTGCCGTTGATTAACATGGCCAGTCCATGATAAAAATTGCTGATATGTGTAACATTTTTATGCTTCACAGGGTGAAACCTTTGGACAACCACAGACACAAGAGTTTTTACTGTCTTTCCCCTTTTTGCTTTAAAAAAAAAAAAAACTGTTACAAGCTTCAACCTGCACCGAAATGCAGAAACCGGCTCACAGCACTGACCCAAATGAGCAAGGGCCAGGCGATGATTTACATGTGGGAATGAACGCTGGAGAAGTGGGTGAGAAGCTTACATCACACGGCTGGTAAAAAGGGCTTTCCCACTCTTAACGGAGGGCCGTGGCCCATTGAGGTTGCAGCTTTGGGGGGGGGGTATAGGGAGAGGATGGAAGCACCTGCAGCCTGAATGCGGGAACCAGCTCTTAAACCTTTCAAGAGCAGTCGGTCGCCACGGGAACAGCAGCAGGCCGCGACCGGCCTTGTCCAACCCTGCTGTGTCAAGGGAGACGCTCCGTCAGTGGTCAGATGGCAGGGAGGCGCTGCGAGGTTGCACAAAAGTCCTGCAATTACACATGTGCAGGAAATGTGAAAAAGTATGAAACTTTACCAAAAAAAAAAAAAACAAACAAAAAAACAAAAGTCCAAATTCAGTGGCTTATGGGGCTTTTTATTTTAAAATAACTGCTTTCCTGTTCCTCTCCCTTTGCTTTCTGTAAACCCACATCTCCACCACCCTGCCCCACACCTCCTGCTGTGGCTTAAACAATTAGGGCTATGTGAGACCCACACTAACGACTCTCTCTTGTCTTTTAAGATAACTACAGGAGGAGGGGCAGCAGTGGGTGACATCTTGTTAGGATGGAATCCTGCAGTCAGTTGCATGTGTATTGGGCTCAAGCAGAAGATACCTAGTTAGTGCCCTACATAAAGAGTTTATGTGTGTGCGCGTGTGCTTGTGTGTGCATGTGTGTGCATGTGTGTGCATGTGTGTGTGTGTGTATTTAGATTACCCCAGGTGAGATGTGTTTCTTATGAGAAGTGCTGCTTTTCTCAGCTTCAAGTTTCCCCCCCCTAGTAGCTCTGTCACGCCTCAGACTTCTGCCCTTTCTCCCACTTTCAAACCAGTGTAAAGAAAGCTGTAAATCAGCCTCCACCTTGTTTAGGACCAAATGATTCGCACCGAATAGAAAAAGGAAAACTTTTCCCAACAGCGAAGCCGTGTCCTCAGTAATACTGTTAAAATTTGCTTTGACAAAAGAATAGGAAAATAAGTCTCTTCCAGTAGTTGTGTGCAATTTATTCAAGTCAGATCACATGACAACTATATAGGTTTTTCTTTGTCCACACTAAAAAAAACCAAATAAATAGTGTTGGAAAGGAGAGAAGGGATTTAGTTTAAAATTTGTATGTATTAATTAATATCAAACCGACCAAGAACTACCATGCTGGTTCCACTCTAAATGAAAATACTCAAATTTTTTGGGTAAAGTTCTTCCTTTAACACAGATCAAAGAAGACAGCATTCAAATACTCGCTGTATTGTGTCGATGTCAATTAATCTAATATTTTATGGTAACAATTCTTACATTTCAGCTTTGCAAAAGGAAAGTTGCTTTAAATACATGATTTTTAACAGTAGTTCAGGTCTCTAATCTCGTCTAAATCTGTCAGCTATAAAGTTCTGAGAAATAGCATGCGAAACGTTGAAAAGTCTGACTCATTTCACAACGTGGTTTATCACCAGACTTCGATAAAGCTTCTTCAGGGAGTAGGACTATAAACCACCGAAATGACTTAAAGTGAAAAAGATCTTAAGACCAGAGGCCCCAGATCTTTGACCTGGGGAGCCAGGGGGGAATCCTATCTTTGTTTTGTTTAGCGTAAATCAACAAGAACACTGGTCCCCCAAGAAAAACAGTTAAAATCCCTCACTAATGCTCATCGTCATCTTTAGGTGTGAAATCAGTCAAGTGACAAGTGTGCCTAAATTTTGATGACCCTGGGTCAGCATGAGGCCACGGCTCTGTGTTTACAGATGAGGTGACGGCACATGCCTCCATTCCTTTGAAATGTGACAAGGTGAGAGGAATAACGAGATGATCTCCCATTTACGAGTTACAGTAGCTCTCAGGAAGAAGCAGCCCAGCAAGGAGCTTTCCTGCCTGACCGCTGACAATACACACGGCGAGAAGCAAATGCGGCCAATCTAAGTTGCATGCAAGACAAGTGCCGATAAATGAGCCGACTGCACTACTGGAGCGCTGTGATCAGGCCCCGCACATTTAAAGAGTAACAAATAGATACATTCATCTAGAAAAGCAATAGTATATCAGAGCATATCGAGTGTTACCTTTATTTGGAGCATTATTGCAGGTGACTGAACATAGAGACATCGAATGTAGACGACGGTTAAGAAAACTTTAATTTCTATCTTAAATGCTATTGATCCAGGCAAACTGACTGAATGCACCTCTTGTTTACAGTCACAGGGAGCAGGGATAAGGAAGGAAGCCGACCAGTCGAAAGCCCTGCAGCATTGATCACAGGGACACTTGATGGGTGCAGTGGTAGGTTTACTGCCTTGCTCAGGGGCACTTTGATGGCCATTGATGAAGGGGGTTGGGGTGGGGGGGGGGTGTTTCACTTCCTTTAACACTGTACTATACTTAATTCCTTGATTAAAATAACACCGAAATACTTTTTTTTTTTAGCCCAACACATCAGTATGATCTTCAATAAACACTGTATGCTGTAACAGAGCATGTGCAATGCAAATAATACAGACTTTTACACACAGTATATCCCCTCCTTTGTGACCTGTTTAGATTAAAAGGGATCAATGGGGGCTTTTAACCAGATACACTACAACACAATTCCTCATGAAAAGATTAAGTGTCCCTGATAGTTTGGACATTTCTATGTAAGTTTCCTGCTAATGGTTGACCAGTGAATTATTCCCACAAGAGGCAAGAGGCATAAGGACATTTACACTCAAGCAGGTTAATATCCATCTGTAACAACTGGGTTATGTAAAGAAAGAAGTTAGACTGGATGTAAACAGGTCCATTTCGTCTTTGTAGGATATGTGTTGCAGCTAGAGTGACTCCTCCTTCCTCTCTCTGCCTCTTCCCCTCCCCCATTCTGTGTAAAAACAAATCTCCTTTTCTGCTCTGAGCCTGAAACTATTGAGTCAACAAATGTCAGTGCAGCTAGGCAAAGGCTGCTGGGAAAGAGGTGGGGTCTCCCTTTGAGCCTGAACTGCAGCTAAAGGGCAGATTATTTCCAGAAAGACTCACCTGTTAGTAAAGCAAAGGAGGAATTAAAAAGTAAAGTGAATGGAGGTGCCATTGACTACTGAGCATGCCGGTTAAAGCTGCTGCCAAATGTAAAGAAATGATTAAAGTTTTTTTTTTTTTTTAAACACACTAATGCTGTGCAATAAGAACATACTTTTTTATGTTATCTTGATGGCATCAGTGGCACAGCTTGTGAGATTATGCTCATGGCCTATAAATACACATTTTGCAAACTGGACATCACACTTACAACTCTGCATTTATGACCTTACACAGAAACCCACAACAAAAATCGCTGCCCGGGTTTTAGTACTCGCCTCATTAAAAAACACTTTGACTCGTGTCATTCTAACAACTTTTCAAGGGCCGAATTTGGCTTTTAAACCATCAGCCCCTTTCTCACTCACACTGCTCTCTCTATCTTTTTCAAGCCCACGTGGCCAATGTCAACAGGAGGTGGGTCTTGGCAGACTCATGAAGCAAACTATGCTGTCTGTATGCAGGCTGGAGAGTGGTCTTACACGTTACTCCAAAATTGAACCAGCCAGCCAGCCAGGGTTTACCAAAATAAGACATAGCCGTTGGAAATGAGCACATTGCTCAACTGGTTGGGCTCCAGACTAGCCACATCTGATTGTTGTTGCTAAGCTCTCAAAAATGAGTGCTATTGCACCATAAAGGGGGACTTCTGTAACCCATGACAGAGGAAGAAAGAAAATGAAAGAAGGAAGTAAAAAAAAAGAAAAAAGACAGAGTGAAAAGGGAGGGAAAAACCCTGAGTCACTTGGCTTCCTGTCTGAGAAAAGGAAGGGGGTGGAGATAGCCTCGTCCTCTGCCAGTCAGACAGTTGAGACCAGTGCAATATTCAACAAAAAGTGCACTGGGGGTGGAGTCCTGTCCTGCTCACTGAATCCACTCCAGTGCTTCAGGGCAGCCATCATAGTGTTCACTATTGTGTGCGGCTGAGGGAAGAAGAAAAAAAGAGGAGGGAGCAGAGGGGGAAAGAAAAACTGTCTCTTTGTGTGGGAAGGACTCAGCAGGAAAGTGATTTTTGTGATTATTTGAGTTCGCCAGCGAAGCAGAGGCTGTTCTCCCGGACCTGCAGCATCATCTTGTCCACTCTGCGTGCCTCTCCTGCCTCACACTAGAGTCATATATGAGTGTCCTTCTCAAGCCGGAGAAACAGCGACACCCGGTCTTCTCCTGATGATGAGATCCGACGTCAGAGTGGTTTCCATGAATATTGATGTGGAGGATAGTCTGTTTCACAGACGAACAGAAGGAGGCAAGATGGCTGCCCTTTAGGATTTGTTAAAGAGGAGATCCAGACGGTTTGTTGGAATTTCTACAAAGTGGAGGGACGTAAAAAGGAGGTGAGAATTTGCTCAGCAGGTTAATACCCTGCTTACTCTTATCCCCCTGTGTATTTTTGGTGGTTTTTGTATCAGGCGAAGTGTAGCAAATGTTCCCCACCGTAAAAGCAAGAGCCAACATAATAAGGAGGGGATATTAGATAAAGCTACTCCAACATGGCTGACGATTTTCTTTCTTTTTTTGCCAGCTGAAATTGAGAGACACCTTCTCTGTTTCCCTGTGTGTTCTGTGTCCATTCAACATTATTGCTGCTTTTGAATGCATCATAGAAAATGGTGTACTTAGACTGCTTGTTCAGGAGTTTTTCTTTAAGCATAATGTAAATGCTTATATAATGATCTCCTTCTTTGCTTAACATTTCAACCTTGCTTTTTCTATTGGGCACACATTATTAAAGGTGTGTTTGAGTGTGTAATATGTGTTTTTATGTAAGAGTTCATTTGTTTAATTAGGGGAAACACATTTTTAACATTTATGTGTAATTAGTGGCTATTACAGAAAGCTGATATTTTTCATTAAATATGTTTAGATGCATATAGTATTACCCTCTGTGGCTTCTTATTTTCATATCCATAGCCGTGTATGTGTTTGTTTGTGCTGTTCAGGACAGAGACTATATGTAGGAAGAGTAAAAGTCCAACCTGGTCATGTCCAGCAATAAGTGCATAGTGTCTGCACAGCAGTGGAATAGCTCCTGGCTTTGTATATCTCTGTGCATCAGCTTTCATTGCTTTCACCACAGAATGACAAGAAGACACAAAGGCAAATCCCAATGAGAAGCAAAAGAGAGGAGAATTGTGATGGCAGAGTGTAGTGAAGGCAGACAAGGTCAGAAAGCTCTGAAGTAACTGAAACTCAATCCTACCACACCATTAACTGGGGGAACAAGAATGGTAATTCTGGAGCAGGTTTTTCTTTCTTCTTCTTCCCTTTTTTTTTTTTAAACTAGAGTTTTTAACAAGTGATTGTTGCCAGAGAGAAGCAACAGACATATTAGAAAAACGTGTTCAACCTAAACCAATAGTAACTTGAAAGGATGTATAGTTTTAGATAAATTATTATTAGTATTATTATATAGATTATTGACAATGCAAAGATAAATGTGTGTCTGTGTGATGTACAATCATTTTTAAAGGACTTAGTTTTGAGTAACAACATGGTGGCCTGAGCCTTTTTCAGACACACAAATAAACTACAATGATAGAGTGATAGTGCTGAGATAATCATCTACATACCCTGACAATTTGGGGTTTTGCATGAATATGGGTATACTTTAGAAATGCAAGAGTTAAACAAATGATACCAAAAAGTAAATTCAGATTTGTTATAGGACATCCACTCAAATCTCCATTAGCAAATAGTTAATTTGTTAGTTTTTTCCCCTGAATTCACTAAGTGCTAAGTGTTAATCTTGAAGTGCTACTTCAAGATTAACATCTGAATGGTCAATTGGAATATAACAGGTCTCTCTCAGGTTTGCGGATTGGGTTTGTGTATTCTACTGACTACAGTCGTAATGTAGCTACAGCATGGCCTCAGGTAAGGAGCAAAGTGAAGGCATGCGAGGAAGGTGGAGGATAATAACTGACCTATAATTGGGCATTGTAGCTTAACAGCGTGGGCTATCTGAAGGAGCAATGCAGGACTTCTGTCAATGCTGAAGTTCTCTAAAACCTGAAATTTCCAGTGAATACTACCACAGTGAATACTACCACAGTGAAAACACCATGCATTTCACTCTGTAAATTAGTGAAATGCATGATGTTTTAACTGTGGCAATAAAAGAACAAGAAGGTGAAGGGGCAGTTAAGACAAAATATAGTCAGGTGCTTGTCTATTGACGAAGCCTTTATCTGAATGCAAAAGAGGAACATCATCCTCTAACAGCCATATGTTCCTTTTCGATTTTTGCAGAGCATGCATTACTTACACTACACACACTGTGACTACCCTAAAAAAGTAGATAACCAAATTTTTATTTTTAACGAACTGTCAGGAAAGTTTTAACATCCAAAAGTGGCGTGCCCCCTCTGACGCAATGGCATGACAGTGTTTTGATATGGCAAGCATGGTCATTGACTCTGTAGTGTCAACATAAATGCTTAAACAGGGCTGTTCTCCATAATATTCATAAAGTATTTTGTGACTGCATGAGACCAGTTGATCACCGTTTTTTTGTGTGCTTGTGTGTGCCTACATTTACAGAATATGTGTGTGTTTCTGTGGTGATCCCATTGCCCAAATGATAATGTTAAGACATAAAGTTTCATGTGAATGACCAGATTAGGTCATATATGATGGATCTTGTTTTCAATTTACCTAATCTTAGGGATAAAAGTTGAAAAATTCTTATTTGAATAACTCAAACTAGCCCACAACAACATAGTTCTGTATCTTGTGTATAGAGTTGCCCATTTTCAATTTCTTGACTTATTTTTAACTCCTCCTTAAGCACACGAATCATCACATTCCACTCTATATATACTGCATAGCTTGAAAGGATTGCAACTAACCCAGTTCACAGTAGACTAATGAACGCACATAATCAATGAACGTTGTAGTTTGAAAGTACAGTTTGTGTTCCTCATTGTGTGTAATTGTACTGTACGCAGGATTTACAAATGCTAATCCTGACCTATAAAATAACTTCAAATTATGAAATAAAAAAAAATAATAAAAACACAAAATATTACTGGATGTTGTTTTATGAGCCTTTACAAGGCTGCTGTTACATCAGCAGCTGAAAAGGCACCACAGAGCATTAATGGGCCCATAGAGGGCTGAGTGGGGGGAAGGGCCAGATAGATCAATCACATGCACATAGCTTTTCTCATCTATCAACACCTACAGATAAAGCCATATGGTTGGATTGCTCCTTCGTCATGGCTGTAAGTCCCCTTTATGTCACTCCAAGGGGATAGACAATATCACCTTTAGGAAGAATGTCCAGTTGCCATAGCGTTCTACAACAATGCTGTCCACTTACAATACCCAAGCCCTAACCAAAGCCCTCACCTCTGACCCTGCTCTGTCCAGCCCATGCATCATATTTCGAACCAGGGGCTGTTGCATGAATGACATGGAGAAATGGGTCCAGTGGCAGGTTAGACATTTTAGATTGCACTACCTGCAGGCTTGCTGGTCATAGCTCTACTGCTTCCCTGAGACAAAATGGCGAGATACTGAGTGTTATATTGATTTCTACAATATTGATTTCCTTCTTGTCTGCTATTGAGGGTTGTTTTTCTATAGAGAGCAGGGGAAAGCAGCAAACCACAATCAGTTTTTTTCTGCAGTGGAATTTGAGTGTGATAATGTTGTCACTATTTTACACACATTTTTCTCAGTCTTCACTGAATTTGCCATCAGTAATGTGCAGCTATGATGAATTTTCTCATTGATGAAAGCCAAGCTGCAACCTAAAAGCACTAAAAAAATACACAGAAAAAAAAAAATTACTAGATGAGGTTGAACAGTGTTAGCCTCAGTCATCCCCATGGAATTTTAAAAGAGAAGGTGTAAATGTCTGCTATTTCATTCTACTTATCATGATATTTGCACGAGTTTTACCATTTACTGGATGGTTATCCATGCTGTGTGTACAGTACTGAAGCCTGCTTGTATGGACTTACTGCAAACCATTGTGGGTTTAAGAGAATTACACGCTTGTCTATATCCATTAACTGAAGCAATATCACAAAAAATATGTCAGTCATCAATAATTGCCGAACCAGATCCGCTCCAAACCCCAACGAGAATCTTGGCTTTCCACCACATAACGGCCCTACCTTGTTAAAGAGACTTGATGTTATTATGGTTCAGGAATGTTAATCGGTCAGTAATAGTAATAATGCTTTTATGAGTCTGAGATACAAAATGCAATCAGTAATTGGCACACCAGACACATGTGGAACCCAAGTATGACTTGTGGCCTTCTTTTCCACAAGGTTGTGCGTTGTTAACGGGCCGGAGCGTAATTATGGGGTGAGAGTGATAAGGCTCTTTTTGAGTGGCACGGGGCCGGAGGGAGTGCTGCTGGCCCTGCGAGCATGTATCGATGTCAGGGTTTACCTCAGGGGTGAGATAGCGAGGGCAGCGACTCAAAAGCTTCCTCCACGTGAGCACACGCACATGGCCGCTCTGTTTACAAACACTATCCTGGCATTCTGCAGAGAGAGGCAAGTGAGATGTTACGTAACCGCCCCAAAGCGAATAGCATCCCTTCCCGCTTCTCGCCGGGCCGCTCCTCCTACGCTTGGACAATCTGCTTGAATGCCATTTTTGCCCAGTTCTGCTACTAGAACTTAAGAACAAAAAAAAAAAAAAAAAAAAAAAAAAAGGAGAAGAAATTAAGAGCCACAGTCGCAACAGCGTCTGTGCTCGAGAAGGTGGCGAGACGGAAGACAGGCCTTTTCTTATGTTGATGCCGCTTTGATAGCGAGTAGCTCCTCCAAAGGTGAGGGCCTTAACAGTAGCATATCCGGAGGATAGAATGGCTGTAAACTTTTCTGTCAAATCAAAGGATTTAATAAACTCCTTTTATAGTGCCAGCTTTGATGGATGAAAGCCAAATTACAATGTTTGCAGGTTTCATAGGTAGTGTCATCATGAAACTCAATGCATGTAGTACATATAAACCCTTAATTGTGCCCAGACACTGGCATTTAACTTCATATTGACACTTTCCATTGTGTTGCACTGGTTTCCAGGAATTATATATTTAGTGAGAAAACAAATAAATAATTCAATAAAAATGTTGCATTGACAAGAACTTACAGAACCTTTGCTGGTTCTAGAAGTAAAATAATGTGAATGTAAATGAAACTGAAATTAAGCCTGGGCTCTTGAAAGGGATGGCAAAAAAGTTATTTATTTGTCAGTCAACAAAATGAAAATTTGCAGACAAAAGCATATGTGCTTCTGTACTAGAGAGACAAAGATGCCTCCTACCAGCCAAGACGTGGCTTTTCAAACTAATGCGTAATAATGTCTAACAAAGTAGCAAACTTGCACACAGGCTGTCATATGCCTTAGAAATTTTGAAAAGTGGCCTAACTTCATGTTAGAGTCTGACCCTTAGTAGGACGCTAATGTCAATATGTACAGAGGTCAGTCAGTTCCAGTTAAATCAAATCTGGTACAATGGGGACGCTCTACATGAGGTTTAATCCCTAAAGGTTCATTGGGGAAAAAAGTTTGCTATCAGGACAATATAGCTTGTCTAAATTGATGTCCTGCTGAAAAAAAAAAGGCAAGACTAGATCAATATCTTACCTAGATCAATTTCTAAAACTACCACCCCTGTCAAGTAATATGCAAAGCTTTGTCAGGATAGCACAATCTCAAAGGAGTCCATGGTGATCCACACAACTGCTTCTGATGGCTGTTTGCCCTCCGCTAAAATGGCTGTCAGATGTGGATGGTTTTGCTGCTAAGAGCTGTCATTGAAAAGGTTAGGCCCCATGACCCCCTGTTGTCTACACAAGGAGCACAAAGACAGACAGCTGGTCCTGAATGTCATTTGGAAGCGTAACCCTACCAAAGGCTTTGAATGACATCACTAACTATTTCTGAGGGCTTTGAGTAGCTCAGGCACAATATTGGGTTTCCTAAGTGGAATGTTCGAGTGCGGCAGCTGGTGTCTTTCCGAGCCAGACTGCTCAATGACAATCAGGCTGGTTTTGCGTCCATATAAGTATTTGTATTCGGAAAGTCTCAAAGTCTGATTTTAGCTCTTGGTCTGAATGGATAGGGAATCCTGGATGAGAATAACATGCAGCATTCAAGCCCGATTTACATTCAGACACTTGCTATACCAGCTTCCCTATCAAAATAAAGACCTTACGGGCGAGGTAGGTACAAACACAATTTTCTGCTCAGTAAAACACCAGTCTACATGGGAGCATGTGACTGATTACTCCTGAGGCTCTGGTGTATTTGAATAACATACTTTGTTTTTAAGGGAACACTAAAACTCTATATAGATCATCTTTAAGAACTCATTGTTTAAAATCTAAGTACTTGCTGATGAATTGCTGAGGTTTGAGAAATGCAGTGAATTGTTTTATACATCCTTACACTAAAGCCATGAATCACAGAAAAATATCCCTCACTCAGAAGGATTTGTGATTTCTATTCAATGAGAGTCACGTGCCTCCCACTCAGTGGAGGAAAAGAGGGTGCTTAGCAACAGCGGCTTATGTCAGGCTGCTTAGAAACCAATGAGGGAAAGAATATCACCACATTCACTTTCCAGATGACAAAACAGAACATAGGAAAATGTTCTAATTCAAAATTATTTTAGGCAACGCATATAGATAGACAGATAGACAGACAGACAGATGGACAGACAGTTAGACAGATAGAAAGATAGACAGATAAAACTTGCCTTGTCTTTGTATGCAGCCCAGTCTAGCACAAAACAGATATCTGCCCTGGTATCGAGCCCATTTAGAATTCTTTCACTGCCATGTTGTGTACCATGTTTTCATTTCCCTCCTACAATAATGTTTCCCTTTGCTCTGTTTACTGTTCACCTCCGCTTCCTGTTTAATTGGAAGCTGGTTTGGATTTGGATCATGCAAACACAAAGGAAATATTTGCTAAATAAATGTGCCTGTGAGCTAGTCACATGCCAAGACTTACAGGCTGGAGGGTGAATTGAAGAAACATGGGAATCAACGTTTTTACATCACTTAGTTCAGTGTATGAGTTTTTCACTTCATGCCAAATTGTAGTGGATGAGAATATGAGGAAAAGGTCAATATAAAATCTTTCTATCCTTACTATTTGAGCTAAAAGCAACTACAATATCTGTCTTGGTAAAACTCTAAAAAAAATAAATGCTGTAATAATAATGCTGTAAAAATAAATGTACTTTTCCACATTTTTTGTGGACTCAAAGCATTTCTAAAATGCAATGTTAAAGGTAGACAAGTGCAAATGTAGGTTTCTGAATATGTGGCACTATTGATTTACTGGCAGGATCAATGCATAAAGCACATGTGCACACCACAGCAAAGCAGGCTATTCTGCAGTCAGCCGTGCTGGGGTAATGTTTAGACCAGATGGGCTTTGGAGTGCACATAAGATGGTCACCATGACTACCATGTACTCAGAAAGAAATTAACTTTGCTCTGCACACAGTTCATCAGGTTAGTTAGATATATTGACTGTTGCATAGACAAAGGTTTTTGGAGGGCAAAGGAGACAAGCAGCTTGGAAGAAAACGTGCAGAACTGTGAGGGGTTGGGGGCAGGTTATTAGGTTTGTATGCTCAGAAGCCCATTTCTTAATTAGAGCCTCTGTGCGATGCAGTTTGAAGGCAGAGAAAAAGGTTTAGACTCTGTGCGTAAACTTTGCACAGGGTGCTTCCAAGCTGGGCAGGGCTTCTTCTCAGGTTGTACTGATTAAACAGGAAAAATCCAAGACTAACAGGTTTATGAAGTCAGGTCTGGGCTAATGTTCAACTGCTATTTACTATCATGAATGACCTCTTCCGGGGAACCTTATACACAGAAGTGAATGTAAAGGTTTGAGAAGAGGCAATGTTTTACTGAAATGGTTTTATATTTGGAGGAAAGATTGATAATTAATAGATATAATCTATGACACTGTGGCCTGTTATCAACAGCTGTTTGGGCGGTTTCAGTGCCAGTCAAATGATCAGATTTCTGATCATTATTTAAAAAATAATACATTACTGTCTAGTCTTTCATTAAGCTTTCAAGCAAACATTCAGAAAACATCTAGAATCCTGAAATGATTATACTGATCTAAGTAGAAAGGTGTAAATGGAGCACATGCCAGCAGGATGTTTTGTGCGTTTGATTGTTGTGAGT
This sequence comes from Istiophorus platypterus, assembly GCA_016859345.1. Taxonomy (NCBI): domain Eukaryota; kingdom Metazoa; phylum Chordata; class Actinopteri; order Istiophoriformes; family Istiophoridae; genus Istiophorus; species Istiophorus platypterus. Next base: position 11,262,113 of record CM029114.1, on the reverse strand, counting down.
GCAGTTTTCCCAGAATACCTGCTAAACAAGCTGTATCAGAAATGTACAGAGACGAGCTTTATCACCTACAACAGAAGCTGTCGTGTTATTCATACCAATGTCATCTACAAGAACTTCCATTTTGTCATCTCTCACGTTTTTCATTGATATGATGCTCAAACCTCCTTTATACTCCGATGCTATATGCTAATATACTAATTCTGAATCAGTACTTTGAACTTGCTTCTAATTCAATAACCTAAAGACAAAGGCCCAGCAAGAATCCACAATACGGACTGTGTCAAGTAACAACTGTCAGCATCTGAGGCAGTTCAACCTCGCCCATGCAAACTAGACTCGACAAAACCAGTCATGTCCTTGGGTCCTTTAATGGTCGCCACAAATCACTGACTGTAATATTTCTCAGGGGAGAACCTTGATGGTCTTTATGAGTAAAGATATGTCATGTCAGGCCCACTGCTTCCTTGAGTTACACAAAGACAAAGCCCACTGAACCCTGTACATGATTATCGAACTTCTGGGATTAGTTTTGACACTGATCTTAATTATGGCTATGAGCACTGGGATGTGGTTTATTATTAGATGCTAGATAATCTCTCCTGTCTTTTCCCTCCCTAAGCTTACCTTTTTTTCTTTTTTTTTAACTTGAGGCAGGTCTAACACTGACAAATAAATGCAGCCCTTCTTTCTGCTGTGTCTGCAGACTCAATGCACTATTCCAGTTCTGCTTGTGTTTCCCTTTGACTATTTCCAGCTTGATCATTTTAGACTGATAGCTAGCCACAGACCTATGCAATTAGTAGGGTACGCGGACACTGACATTCATTTGGGTTGGGTTCCAGGTGTCACCTATCCATATATCTGCAGTCACCAATTTATCTAGTCATTGGTGATAAAACTTAAGAACTCACAAAACTAAATCTCTGTATATTTGGCTGCCATTTGCCAAAGAGATAACACCCCTTGATATTTCCCTTTTTATGCTCATGTAACATAAAGAAAATCAGACTCTAGATCTGAGGTTTCAGATTTCCCTGAAATCCCATTGCACACCTTAAAACCTGGGTCTGCAACTATTACCTATTAAGGGAATATAAATTAATTCAATAACATAATGTCTACTAGTTCAAAATAATTTACTCAAATAATAATACAGTTAGTTAATAGATGTCAAACTATGATCAGACCAGGGACAAAAAGCAGAGACAAAAAGCTGTGGAAGCATAAAGACTGCAGTGGGAATCTCCACTAGTCGGCCACATCTGTCTTGCATTAGACATAAAGAACAATGTAGATTGTACACATCCCTCTTTCTTATGGAGGGGGAGGAGGTTCTCTAGGGAAGAAATTACAAACAGAAGTAGATGTCTTCTGTTTTTCTGTGGCAACCTATTAATCTTGTCTTTGGATTCAAAGAAGAAAATCAAGATGCCGAAAAGCATTTACATGGATTTGTGTGCATCCATCACTGAAAATCCCACAACACTTTGGAAAAGGGCTTGAAAACAGGACATGATTGACAGACAATATATTATAACTGACACAATGCATTCCATTCAAATGTAAGGAGGGTTTCAACTGCCATTTAATGGAAAGAGTGAGTAAGTTGTTCATCAGGATTCAGTTTTTCAGAAAGCTGATATACCTGCTGAGCTGTACTGATTTTGGTCAGCCATAAAGGGAGGGGACAGAAACGGGAAGAAAAACTGAGATCGGTTGCTCCAGGCTGTCATGTGATGCAGCCATCATTGTGTCACAATCTGGTGATTAGGCTGTAGCGAGAATCAACAGGAAACTGCACTGCTCTACCTGATCAAAATATGAGACCTGAAGTTGCACAGTGCAAACTCAGGTTCAGCATACAGCTACCATTGCTGGTCTTAATGGAACCAACATGAGTCACATCACTAAATCAGATGCTCAAGCCTCTGCATTCCTGGTAGTAACCCACACATGCACTGTATCTGAATCTTTTCATTAACCAATTCAAAAGATCACCACATCTTACTGTAAGACAGTAGCCGTAAATGGCCTATGCATGAGACAGAAGGAGCAACCTTAAGCTAGGGAGAGATAAAACCACGTGTATATCAATACATGTTGATGCAGAACCATGGTCTAAAACAGTGCTACACCTTAACATTACTATTAACAGTACTAAAGCAATATTTCAACATTCAAGAGAATGTGTGTATTTGCTTATTGCCAAGAGTTAGATGAGAAGTTTGATACTAACCCCTTATCTGTATGGTAACCATGAAGTTATAGCCAGCCGCCAGTTACCTTAATTTAGTGCATAAAAAGGAAAAGGCAGAAACAACTAGCCCAGCTCTGTCTAATGGTCACATTTATCAAGCTTATCAGTTCCTCTAAAGCTCACTAATAAGTATGTAATATCTCGCTTGTATATTCCATACAAAAATCAAATGGCAACTTGTGATTTTTCGGGTGGAGTCAGTTCTGAACTACTACCTGGCTGGGAGTAGTGACTTCCTGGAGCAGTCTTATATTTATAGTACAGGCATGAGAGTGGCATTGTTCTCATGCAATGTTCAGTATGTAAGCAAACAAGCTCCCCCAACAAAAAAATTCCCAAAATGTCAAACTATTCCTTTCAGGGAAAAGAAAAAGATGTGTTGCTCTGATCTGACAAATGTGGAAATAGCAAGACTCACAGAGCTCCGACCAGTGTGTGTGGTCCGCTTTTATCTAGGTTTTTTTTTTTTTGTTCTGGATTTCACTTTCATGTTTAATTTGTTTAGATATTCGGCCTGTCCGTGCTGGCTAGAGCGCTATCAGAGCATAGATGCCACATGTTGCTAAGGTTCCTCATGTGACACAATTGCAACAAGATCAAAGCGCTCACTGAAAATGCCACAATGATCTGCCTAGCATGTAAATTCAGAGGATTATAGAAATTACTGCAGACACAGTGGGCTTCTGTCTCTTAGCCAGGGTGGAGGGTGTCATATGTTCAGACTGATAAAGAGAGAGAGAGCGAGGGAGAGAGAGAGAGCACAAGCAACCATGTGAGGTGCATTGTACACACTGCATGGGTATGCCATGTGACATAAATCACAAGTGTTAGGTGCCTGCCTGCAAGACTTCATGAGATGCATAACACTGAATGAACGTCTGTCCTGCCCAGCCTGGCGAGCACAGTGACCATCAGTAACAACACATGCTTCGAACACTGCTTCAGCTTGTGCTTCTTGATTCGGTGTGTTGCGACCTTGTAGACTTCCCAGTACGCCCCCCCCCCCCCCGCTCTTCCCCAAAACCCTCTCCAGTTAACCCCTCAGTTCATATAAGCCAACCATATGTCATGACCTGTCGTAATTCAAAAAGTATACACAGACATCGAAAGGAACAATAAAACGCCGCCTTAAATCAGGCATAAAAGGATGATTAAGACTCCTCTCGTCTTTGTCGAGAGAGCTGCTTCGGGCTGTTTAATCATATGGCATCGAAAACCGAACCTATCACACATAGACTGAAGGTGCAGGATGTATGATTTAGTGCTAAGATCATAGTAACAACAGCAGCAATTCAGTCTAAGATTTAAAATGATCTTTAAGAGATTTTGTAATGTTTTTGAGTCTACATCTCTGTTGTTTACATAGCAAGCTGGAGTGCAGAGTTGTGAAAATGTTGTCGGAGGTCATGAGGTTTGCGGAGCAGCAAGTCCAGCTCTATATTTACGGGGAGGGATTTAAAACACTGTAGAATGCAAGTCATCTGACCTAATTAGACTGGTAGGGGTTGCTAAGGATGAAGTTTCACTAGCGGCTCTGCTACATGCAGCCTTAGCTGTCTACTCCAGTCTGTCAGCATACACCACCATTACAGTATTACCAAAACTGATGTTACAAACAAGGACTTGGGTTTTGTCTCAGTATTCTTTTCCATATTATGAATTCTCTTCATGGTTGTTTGAGTTAAGATGTGAGAGTTTAGTTCATCTGTAAAATTTCAAACAAGGATCTTACTGAATTTCGCTGTGGGACCAACGAGGCTCACACATTTCAAATTTGCTGCTTTTGTTGTACTTTATTTTGCACCATGTTCATATGTTAAGAATGAAATTCTCTTGAATAATTTTTAAATGATTTTTAAGCATTAAACTCAGTAGAGGTGTAGATAAATTTAAATAACATTACACCAGAAAAAATACCTTTGACTTATATATTGATACTTTTATATACATATAAATTAAAGTCCGAGTTATATGAAACAAATATCAAGAATTGAATTCGCTTTGCATCAGTACAAAATCAACACCATATGTTACATTTTTAAAACAAGGCAATTTTAATACTTACAGTTAATAAAAGAGATTGCAATGGAGTAGGTACAGTGGCTAAATGACTAGCAGAGTTGCTAAGAGGAGGAAGTGGTAGTTGCTGTTGACTATTAATATTAGAGAAATTGATAATAAACTGTTAACACTGACTGTTGACAAGCTCAGCTGGGTGAATGTAATACAGTATGTTTTAATGTTGTTATTATATCTTAGCACTGAGTTACAGGAGTGAAGTAACAGTTTGTTAAAGTTATAATACTCAGTCACATGATATTACGATTAATATAAGTACTGAATAGACTCTGTTGTGACACAGTTCATAAGGCGTATGGGTTTTCCCTTTACTAAGTGCTCTGAAAAATTTATAGTCCCAGGACTGGATGCATGCTCCACATTCTTATCTTTTAAACAGGAAAATGCAAATAAGTCTGTTTCAGCAAAGAAAAGGAAATGTACACTTGAGATTCTGGGTGACTCTTGTAACTATTCTCCAAAACAGCGTGTGGCTTGGAAAGTGTGTGTGTTTGATTTACAGGGCTGCTTTGCATCTCCCCTTCTCTCCCTCTCTTCAACAGCACAGCTCTCTGGCCCAGCTGCCTAGGGCTCAACCTGAAAGTGCAGAGACCTGAGTCTCACAGCAGCTGTCATTAATGATGAATGTCACATACGGCTGTCAAGTCACGCCAAATAGACCCCATCTACTATGGCAGCTCTCATATTTCACTCTCTGGGAACAACAAAACACGGTGCCAGTTCAGCACACTAAACTTTTTTACACTCGTGTTGCGAAGACAAAGCCCCATGCAACTGGATGAGATTGGGATAAATATCCATAATACCTATGATTTATAGCCCATTTTTTCTATTCTGGTGTGGACAAAGGGATAATATTTTTACCCAGTCAATGGACCAACTGAAACATGCAAACTCGTGCAGTAAGGCTTTGTCAAAAGCAAGATATTTAATTGTTAAATAAGGCTCTGCTGTCATGTGCATTAACTGCTGCCCTTAAATGACTCTTGTGCAAACTGTGTCCATTGTTTTACAACACTGATCACACTGTGTCCAAGAGTCCACCCTTGCCCCCGGGCTTCAAAGCACTAAAGCAACCGACCATCTATAAATTCCAACAAATACATAGCTGTACAGGCAGTAACTAAGGCCAATGGCTGTCCACGGTTCTACAACAGCACTTAGCAGCCAGGTTCGTAACTACACAGGCCAGATGACAGACAGAACAGGAGGGAAGTAGATGAATGGCAGATAGAAGTACAGAGGAACATGAGGTGTAATTACAGGGCAGAGGACTGTAGATGAGGCTGTGGGAGAGAGAGAGGGACACCAAACAACAGCATATAGAGACAAAGAAACTGACATCTGGAGGGAAAGAAAGCTTAGTTGGGAATCCAGCTCAAGCCAAGCAGTGGAGTTATATCATAAACTGAAACAGAGTGCTCATTTCCCTGGTGGACATTAGCTACTAGAAAGAAAACCAAAATAGATCAAAGCATTATAACTTCCAGTGCTAAAGCCACTGCAAGGCAGTGCCTCTGCTTTAGTTTAGTGCTCTACTTCCGGAGCAAAAATAGATCTCCCTGTGAATAATCAAAGTTGGACTTACACCATTGCCTGTGAATATTCAAAGTTGGACTTACACCATTGCGTAACTGTGAGTGTTTGTATGTTTGTACATGTACAGGCGCGCACACACTCAGCTGGGATCTCTGGCTTTGTTCTGGGTTTGCAAAGATTTTTTTTTTTTTTTTTTTTTTTTTTGTCAGAGTGGGTGTATCCAACTGTGACAAGCTGCTTGGCTCCGTTCAGTCCTTTGTAAACCCTGGAATGTACCTTAGGAATGGAGCTACACCGAGAGCAGCTTAGCACCAGCGCTCATCTCTTGACTTAGTTACTGATTTACAGACTGCATTAAGGGGGCCAGACAAAACAAAGGAGTAGTCACATGGGGTTGAGAGGTTGTATTCACACGCTTATCTCATTGTTGTGTTTTCAGGAATTGGATGCTTTATATGTGACAAAGTGCAAAAAAGGCTGGAACATTAGTTTACTCCTTTTTCTCTAACCAAACTGAGGTGGAATGAGGTTTCCATAGGGGGTTTAAAGTTCACTGCAAGACAAACAAAAAAACCCCAAAACGATAAGCAAAAAAAAAAAAAAAAAAAAGAGATTCTAGTTTCCTAAGTTGTCCCTGTTGTGTACTTGACTGTATAAGTTAAAGATGTATGGTACATGACTCAGTGCAGCTGGTACTTAGGTTTTTAGGGGGCTTTCACATCAGGACCTGGGCCTGGATATGAGTAAACTTGATCTGAGTCCAGCTCTTTCGATCAGTGTGAACACAGTGCGGCATACCCAGATGCGGATCAACAAACCGGTCCACGGTTCATGTGTACTTGCATATGGTTTGCATCAGGTGTGAAAACTTCTGTCTCAAAACACTAAAGTGGACCACTATCTAGAAAGTGACGTAATAACTATTTTACTGTCCAACTGAAACATGGCTGCCAAACGATCCCTGGTCTAATGAGAAAATCGAATTTTGGCTCAAAATTTGGAGAGAAAAAAAACATACCATCACAAGTCTACTGTTCTTTTTTTGTGGTTATTGGTGCACTGGGTGCATACTGCCAACTACTATATTGCCTCCTTATTGATTTTGTTAAACTGAGCTTTAACTCTGTGCATTACTAAATTCAGAGTACGAATGATCATAATCACCTCATCTTTTTCCAACAGGCAGAAACACACAGAAACCAATGCTAATCCAAGCAGCACTTAAGAAATTAACAGATCTGCCACAGATGAGGACATCCGAATGTCACTTTGCATGAATAAAGATGCCTTCTGGACGCAAAGAGCATTTGCAATTCAACCAATGGAGCCCTGCATATTTCACAACTCCCACATGGTGTCAGTTTTAATAACTTTGACATAATCATAAAGAGGCTCGTTGACACTTGTGATTACAATGCCGGTGGTAGTGGTATCCCACTGTGGCACTTTACATCGGTCTATGTCTGACAGCAGCAGAAAGGAGATTAGTTCTGCAACCTGTTGCCTAAGAAGCTTGAGATGTTTCAGTTTCATCTTCAGGCTCCGGTATTGCCTCAATAAAACTTGCAAACTTATGATGGGTTTTATTCATAGTGTTTATAGTTTGAACTTCTCTGTTTTATAGTAGTCATGACTGAAAAGGTAGTTTTTCTAAAAAAGTCTTGGGCTCTTCCCCCAAACGACACCAGGCTATTTTCTCCAGCCATTTCCCTGAGAGCGGTCTTAGTTTTCAGTGAGCTGCTTCCCTCTTCCACTCACTAACAGGCAGCTGGCAGCTCTGTTGTGACAACGTAGGGAGCTTTCAGACACCCTCGTAACAGCTTGGCTCGTTAGTGGGAGATTTAGCACTCTAACTTTGGGGGTCTGGAGAGCTGCTAATGTCCTGCAGGGGTGATTGACACAGGGAAAAAGATCATTATTTCAACTAGCTCGCCTGCCTGGGCAAAGCTTGGCCTGACGGTTTTTCAGTGTAGATTGTCTTGGTGCAGACAGTGAAATATGCTACAATTGCAGAAGAGTGCTTTTTATTATTATAATTTTTCGTTTTTTTTTTGCCTCATTCATGGTCAGCTTGACCATGTTGAACATTGTGGTTTAGGAAAAACAGGAACTGGTCTCTGAAAGTGCACAGTATCCTGAGGTCTTGAATTAATTTATAAAATGAAAACTCTTTGAAAGGCAATCAAAATAAGTTTTCGGTTGAAAGATGACTGAAGCTGTCACCCAAAATTCATGTCATCTGGGCCTGCAGTCATTTTAAGACCTTCAAAAAAAACATCTGCACACTAGCCCAGTCTACAGTCACCCAATGGGATAAAATATTCATTATATGTGGAGTTTAATATATTAAATTGATATTTTTCTAACCTATATTACCCATCTGTACAGTCAAGTCTAATTCACGTATATTTTAGAAGTTTCCATAAAATGTCAAGCATCACTGAGTCTTGCCTTTATTTATAGTCCTTATTGAGCAAGATGATGGATATGATTAATAGATGATTTTTCTTTAAAAGGCCATCCATTTTGTGGTTGAAATGGATACTGTACATACGCAAGCATTTTTCAAAATAGGTTATCAGTCTTTGGATAAAACATGTCCTTTGAAGATGACAGCTCTTTTGTCAGCCTTGTAAGCAGCTGTAACTGGTCCCAGATGTGATAATCAGGCTCAGTGATGGAGCAAGATTATGCCAAATGAAACATGCCATAGTACCTCAAATATTTAGCCCCCCCCCCCAAACATCAGTCAGTGCCTTTGGTGAGGGTATAGTAGGTTTACATTAACAGGAGGGCTTTTGTGGGAATTTGAAGCTGGATCCAATTATGTTTTCAAAGGTTGTATAGCATATTTTTCTGAACTTGAATATAGCAGCCAGCAGTTGTGACCCAAGGCTTTACTCAGGGCCCCAATGACATAATTTACTTTTTAAGCACACGCAGAGTGTTTAGCTGACTTAGAATTCTAAGAACATAAATCAGGAAAAGTAACAGTTATAATGAGGTCCTTACATAATATATTCTCCCAAGTTTTTGAGGTACTTGAAACAATCATTTTAACATACTGGAACCTAAATTACCTTGATGACCATGTTTTCTTATACTGTTGTTTACTGGACACCAGGCCGTGCCAAAGCATTTACAAAAGACTAATTGAAACCGTCCCCCCATTTGACTAATAGGCAAGCGGTGTGAAAAATGATGAGTTACGACAGAATGCCTCATCATATGCTTATTGTAACTTCAGAGGTACTTAACACATCTAACACTTGTCAACATCAATGAAAATTATTCAACCTTATCACAAAGGTTTGAAAACGGACAAATTAGTAATGTGAATGGGTTTTTTTTCTAGGTGGCTGTTTTTTTTATAAATTCATTAGGATCTTATTATCCATGTTGCATTTGTAAAATGTTTTGGATGAGTTTAACTATAGGAGGCTAAGTCATCATTTTATAATAAATTGTGAAAATTAAGGCTGTTATTGCCTGATTAATAACATATGTTCACTTTAAAGTACAAAATACTGCAATTAGACTGTTCAGTTTTCACATTATGATCAAATGGGGTCATATTTTTAAAACCCATCCTCGGGTTACAAGTATTCAGAACGAAAGGTGGTTGTGAAGTCAGAAAAATGTATCTTCTCGTCAGCATATGTTAGACAGTAATGCTTAGGGACAAGTGCAGCGTGTTTGAAAAGATGGCAGCCTGTATTGCATTTGGTATCGATCACCGCAATCTAAACTGAAAATCTTTGTCGAAGTCAGTGTAAAGTTGAAACCAGATAAGTAAACTAAAGTCTAAACCACTAAATGGATATAGATGTTTGCAAGACAAAAAAATAACAATGGGGGGGCTGAAGTCAAATTAATCTGTACAACAGGTTTAAAGATATATTATATAGTGTATACTTTTAATGCCCAACACTAGCCATTTTACTTTAACACCGAATCCAGACTTCTCTTGATGCTCATCAGCTGCCCATTCCTTCAGCATCTGCACGAGAGTCACTCATAATTATGATGGATTAGACTGCGGCTCTTTGTGCCTGTGTGCTGCAATTGTTTTGCAGATGCTGTGGATGTGACATGCATTAATAATGGAGGGGGCAGACAGAAATCAATATTCTACTGGAATCACTGGAATCTATTTGCTTTTGGCAGAGAGGGAGAGAGAGCACAGGGAGAGCAAAATGAAACCATAAGCTCGGCCTGCTGCTTAACCTTCTGTAGTGATTTCATTTTCTACATGTCATATTTATTACCTATTTATACTACTTTGTCACTTGACCTACAGCTCCAAACTTAGAAAATTAAAATCTAACCCTCTTTCAGCCTCGTTTAGCTACTTTTCATGCACCTTTTGAAGTCCAGAAATAGCTTTAATGTCTGCAAAATTGATGTTTGTGGTGAAAATGGTACATTTAAAGCTCAGCTGAAACTATGCAGAAACACTAATGTAGATTGTAGTGTTAAATACTCACCCACATTTTGAAACCAAACCCTTATTTTGAGGTTTGTCGGTTCATCCTTAAGACGAACTCCATAAACATTTAATTACATTAAATTAATTAGGCAGAGATTTTTGTCAAGCCAAGTAAACATTAAGTAAAGAACTTCTTCGGGATGATTATGTCATTTGAGGGGGTGAATTTAGATTTTTTACTCATATACTTCAAGACACAAAGCTTACAATGCTAGAGTTTAGACCTGACAACAAAAAAAACAAGATCTCAAACTTGAGAACTGCATTGTATTTGCATATTTGACATTACAGTGTGGTAAGGGTGAGGAATATGACAACTGAACAGCTGATGAGCAGCCAACTTGTCCTCCCATCTACCATCTGGGACATTAACCTTGCATTCTACTGCCTTTTATCAACTAGGCTTATGTTTTGTTTTTTTTAATATAATATGTGTTTGGTATTATAACAAACAAACCAAATTCAGAAAAAGTATGGTAGGTCATTAAAATTTTACTCTATATTGCAAGTTACTTGAAACCAGTGTAGAGAAATGTTCCAAACACCTCTGCCCTGGAGGAAGCATTCTTTCAGCCTCTTCTCCATTTCCTCTCAGAGCACATTCCAAGTGTTTCTATTTAAAGTGTTTGCCACTGTCTACTAATGTTAAGAGTGCAGAGAAGTTGGATATAGCCCCCCCTGTGTTTTTTATGGAAGCAAACTGAACACCAGCCTGTTGATGGATATTTTGCAACCAATACGTTTGTATCAAAACAGCACAGCCATGGCCCTTTTCCAAAATTCCCCCATCTCTTAGTGACAAGTGACAGCACTTGCGCTAGTGTATTTTGGTATTTTTTAGAATTGCAATCCACATACAATAAATAACAGGAAATGACCGCATCAGTTTTGCGATAAGCGTCTTCAAAAGGAAACACACATATTTCCATGCAGTCCAGATACTATGCACTGAAAATATGTTCAGAAAACATGGTGTAGTTTCAAGACACCCTTTGTTATGATGTGTATGTTAATTCCAGAACAGTGAGTCACAGTGCACTCAGCCAAAATAGCCCTGTGATAACCTCTAGTCTGTATTCATCTCCCTCCTCACTCTCTGCTTGCTATCTGGTTTTAAGCGGGTTCAGGGATTAGGTTAGGGTTAATCTTAATTGTATGATGGGTTTGCGTTGCCAGCTGATACACATTCAATGCCAAGTCTAAACAAATTTTTCCACTGACCTTCCCCTTACTAAGTTAATATTCAGACCTAAAGTGCTAAAGGACTAAAAACTTTTGGCTTCCTGAAAACAATTAGATAAGCTTAAAAAGTTTCAGATACAAACCATTACTTAACAAAACGACTGATAATTAGAAACCTTAATATTTAAATATTTTACAGATTAGAAAAGTTTTCAATTCACAATATAGTAGCTTTAGGATACAGCAGCCTCCGATAGATATCCTGCACACATCTATGTTGAAATAAATCCTTTGGGAAATGCTGTTTCCTAAATAATCTCTGATAATTAGGATACACAGTACATGTTCTACACATCCAAACTGGCACATCTTTTGTTTCTAACAAACTATCAAATTATTTTCAATAAATATGTTTCTTTGTGCATAGGAAATTTTATTTAAATGTTAACTGCTATAGATTATTTTGTCTTTACGTTACAATGCTGTGAGTTTGCAAGGCATCAATACTTTTACTTATCATTAGTATCCCTAAGTAGGCTGAACTTGATAGGAAGATGGATTTTTTTTCACCTGGGGTGTTGGAAGCAAATGGAAACATTGTCCTATTTGTTTGGCTTAGAATGTTAACTGTATCCAACTGCGTCTGAGGCTTGGTCATACTGTATGTACACTAAAAAGTTGACTGGGTGGTTTTTTCATCGTAAACATTGATAAATATTGTTTTAAACCATACTATGTTGAAATGTGCATGACACATAATCACATAAAGAATATTTTAGTGTGAACACTAAATGTTTGTAATCCAGCAGTTTGGATTACATACTACCCAGAGTATTACTGTATTTCAATAAGTCATTGTGTCTAAAGAATAATCTAACCAAGTATTTATTTCCCACATTCTGCCTTGCAGGAAGGACAGAGGGCAGCCCTGTGGATGGACTCTGAGCAGGCCAGATGGAAACAGAACAGGCCAGACATGAGACGGAAGAAAGTCTGATATTATCACAGTTTGGCACATCTCGCAACATCTCTCACAAATTACAAAATGGAGGCCAGTCTTCAGAGGGAGATTCTATGCAGATCACTGGGGATACAAACTGGAACCATTACAAGCCCAGCACAGGTGCTAACTCCATGAAGAGGCACAGGGAGAACTGCAACAGCCCTGCTTCAGGACAGGTGCTATTTGAACAAGGAGCCTACATGATGAATGGAGAATTGATGAATGGCGAGTTGAAGCATGCACTCACTGAGCAGTCCTTGTTGGTCCACCAGCCCAAAAAACTTAAAGTAGATTCGGAGATTAAAGGAAATGACGACATGAGCTCTGGTTTGGTGAACAACTTTCCTGAGTTGACAAAACCAACAGACTTTGAATGCAATGCTCAGCAGACAGAGACTAAGTTAGACAAGAGGAGCTGTAATTTTCCAAATGGCGATATTTTCTATCTACCAAGGAATAAACAAGTTTCAATTCCAAATGGTGCTATATCACCCCCCTCAACCATAGAAAGCACTCCGGGTGATCTTTTAGAGAAAACTTTGTCTCAGTATTATCCTGAGCAAGTGTCAATTGCTCCACAAACATCTGGATCACAATTAGATGCTGTCAATGGTTCACTGGCAAATAAGTTGCCCAGTGATGGTGCTCAACCCCCATCTTTAACCTCAGGATTGCCAAGTTCAGCTCAGATGCCTGACCCACAGCAGCAGCAGCCTGGGGCATCTGGCAATGCTGAAGGAGGCAAAAATTACAACTCTGTCAACTATTTAGTGAATGGATACTCCAACAATTTTGGAGCAGACCAGCAGCAGCAGCAGCAGCAGCAGCAGCAGCAGCAGCAGCAGCAGCAGCAGCAGCAGCAACATCTTCAACAGCGACCACCTTCTTACTCTGGTCAGGAGCTGTCCCTAGGTCAGCTGCCTGGTATGATCTCACCTACAAATACTGCCAATAGCTCACAACAACATCAAAATGGCCAACAGTGTTATCCAGATGACACACATCCTCAAGGCAAATATTTGAAAGCCAACCAGGAGTTTAACCAGAACTCTTTTCTGGAGCGCAGTGTTCCTCTACGGGCAGGAGAGACAGATGGATATGGACCCTATGGACCCAACTCTGGGATACAGAAGATGGGACAAGGTGATGGACCCGGGTCTGGCCAACATCAGCACCATGGCAATGACAGGGGCCATCAGTATGGGATACAACCCCAGAACTTTAACCAAAATACTAGGAAGCCACACGGATCTGACAGTATGGGAGCCATGGGGCCCAGTCTCCAGCAGCCACGTCATGATGGGTTAGAAAATGGGATTGAGAACGCCTCTCAGCAGAGAGCCAACTTATGTTCGAATCCCCACCAGAGAGGCTGGATAGAGCTGAACACTTCACATTCCCAGCAGCAACCAGCAAGTGGCCCATCATCTCAGGCACAAGAGCAGGACATATGGAGGGGCTTCTCTGCTAAGCCTCAGTCAGAGCAGCAGGCAGCTAACCGCCAGGTTCACAGCCAGATGTTGGAGCCAAATCCAGAGAAAAGATTCCAGACACAGGGAGTTTTCACAGATAGCAGCCAGGGATCTAACAGCTTCCAGCAGCCACAGCAGGACTGTCTCCCAACCCAAACGCATTGTGCTCCAACCCAGCACAACGCTGCTCCTGAGTGGCAGCAGTCAAATTCTAAAACACATCAAATGCAGCAGCCTTTAACCCAGAAAATGCCTGAGCAGCATAACTTCTCCCAAAATCAGCAGACAAACAGCCACTACCACCCCCAGATGCAATCAGAACACTTATGTGAAGACCCCGATCTGCAGGATATACTGTCACCTGGGTTTTTAGCAAAACAACAGCAACAACAGCACTATCATCTTCAGCGTCCACTGTCCCACCCACCACAGTTTGAAGGGCAGCATCTCAAGTCTCCCAATTACAGACCTCACAGTCAGCCTCCTCCAGGTCAGCAGCAGCTTCAACCTAGCCAGCCTCTTAAAAACATTTCTGTTCAATCCAACAACCAACACATTCAGCACACTGACCATGCAACATTCAGTTATAATAACTCAACAGAAATGCAAATACAACATCAAAGGCAGTATCCGCCAAACTCAGGCAGCAGTAACCTCAAGCATATTCAGATACAGCAGCCTAACAACCACTGCCAGCAGCCCAACCACACGGACTTCCCCCAGACCTCTACGCAGTCACAACCTCACTTACCACAAGGTGCGTTAAACCAACAGGTAACAAAACAGATGTATCCTAAAGCTGAACAGCAGCTGAAGACATGCACTCAGTTCCAAAGGGGACCTCGACTACCTCTGGGACCTCTAAGTCCCCATGGAGACTTTCAGAGGCATGCAGCCCTACGTATGCACCTGTTACAGAGGCAGGAGCGCCAGGGCTCTCCTCATCCCCCTCAGAGCACAAGTGACCCCAAACATGGCCTGAGGGCTGTGAAAATGGAAAACGGACCCAGATTTGAGGTGCCTGGTTCACAGCAGCAGGAGCAGCAGTTGCAGATGCGGGAGGCAGGCATAGGTGGAGTACAAATTAAGCAGGAGAATCAACAATCCATGTGTGTTCAAACCAAGAGGCAGGGAAGCATCTTGGCCTCTATGGAACAAAGCCTGAGGCAGTTCCAGCTTTCACCTGTGTTTGAGAAGAAATCCATTGTCATCAATTCAGCAAATAAAGTCAAGGTGGAATCCTCTGGGCCTGTCACAGTCCTGTCAACCAACACGGACCTGAGTGGAGTGGAATCATCTGCAGCTGCCTCAGCCACTTTAGCTCTAAAAAAACCACCTGATTTTACCCCTAAGAAGGAACACCTACTACAAAGCTTTATGGACTCTCCTATGAAGCTACTGGATACACCTATAAAAAATCTACTGGATACCCCCATGAAAACACAGTATGACATTGCATCCTGTCACTGCGTTGGTGAGTCTCATAATGTTGGTTCTGAAACACGATTGATAAATGGTATGTAAGTATTAATGTATGTTCCTTTATGATATTTAGAACAAATCAGTGAGAAGGACGAAGGGCCATATTACACTCACCTGGGGTCAGCACCAAGTGTTGCTGGTATACGGGAGATGATGGAGAAAAGGTTAACCACAAATTTACCTCTTGGAAAAAATACTGTAAACATGGACTATGTTACATAACTACTGTGTACTAGTGTACTTGTGTTTACTTTACTGCCTCTATTCTGCCTTGAAGATCTGGTCTAAGTGGTCGTGCCATCAGGATTGAAAAAGTGGTATACACCGGCAAGGAGGGAAAGAGTACACAGGGGTGTCCCATAGCCAAATGGGTAAGAACTGTCTTTGCATATTTTTTTTCAGAAGTAGGTAAATCAGCCTCCTTTGTATTTGCCTTAAATATTTGCATATGCACATATTCTAATACTTTTAATGTTTCAGGTGATTCGTAGATCAAGCGTAGAAGAAAAGCTATTGGTGCTAGTCCGGGAACGTACTGGTCACACATGTGAGACCGCTTGCATCATTGTGGTAATCCTGGTCTGGGAGGGCATCCTGCCCAGTTTGGCTGACCGCCTCTACCTCGAGCTAAGTGAAACTCTAACAAAGCACGGAGCCCTCACCCAGAGACGCTGTGCTCTCAATGAGGAGTGAGTGTTTATATAGTATTATATATTACAAACATAATATATATTACAAACATAATTGTACATATATATGTATATATATATATATATATATATATATATATATATATATATATATATATATATATATATACACACACACACACACACACACACACACTCAAAAAGTATTCAGACCCCTTTCACTTTATTCAAATTATCATCGTGCAGCCTTGTGCTAAAATTGTTTAAATTAAGTATTTTCTCTTTATCAGTTCACTCTAAGTACACCATATTACTAAATCTGAATTTAGAAATTTGTATTACAACATCAAGTCTTGTTGGGTATAATGTGACAAGCAAGGACATTCTCAGTTGTCCCTAAGCCACTGCTGTATTGTCCTGGTTGTCATTTTCCAACTTCAGCCCAGTCTGAGGTCCTGAGCAGTCCAGACCAGGTTTTCAGTAAGGATGCTCCATTGGGGTTTACCTCAACTCTAGCCTGTCTCCCTGTTCCTGCTTCTGAAAAACAGCTCCAGAGCATTATGCTGCCATCACCATGCTTCACCATTTAGATGCTATTGGGCAGGTGATGAGCAGTGACTGGTTTCCTCCAGACATGCTGCTTAGAATTGAGGCCAAACAATTGAATCTTGGCTTTATCAGAACAGAGAATCTTGTTTCTCACTGTCTGAAAGTCCTTTTAGGTGCTTTTTTGCAAACTTCAAACAGCTTTCATGTGTCTTTCACTGGGGAGAGGCTTCCACCTGGCAAACCTGCAATAAAGTCAGATCGGTGTAGTGCAGCACTGATGGTTGTCCTTCTGACCATTTCTCCCATCTCCACAGAAGATCTCTGGAGGTCAGCCAAAGTGACCATTGGGTTCTTTGTCCCCTTTATTACCAAAGCCGTTCTCCCCCGACTACTCAGTCTGGCTGGGCAGCTAGCAAGAGTCCTTGTTTTCCGAAATTTCTTCAATTTAAATTTTTTTTTAGGCCACTGTGCTTTTTGAACCTTCAATGAGGCTGAATTTTTATAGCCTTTGCCAGATTTGTGCCACAACACAATCCTGTCTCTGAGATCTTGATTCAGTTCCTACTGATGGGTTGGTTTTTGCTCTAATATGCGTTTTTAGCTGTGAGACCTTATATAAACAGGTGTGAGCCTTTCCAAATCATGTCAAATCAAGGTGTAGAAACATTGTGGATGATCAAGAGAAATGGGAGGCACCTGAAATAAATTTCATGTGTAATAGCAAAGGGTCTGAATACTTATGTCAACATGATATTTCAGTTTTTGGTTTTTAATAAATCTGCACAAAATATGTAAAATTCTGTTTTTGCTTTGTCAGTATGGGGTAGTGAGTGTGAATTGCTGAGGGAAAAAAATAAACAACTTTAAAATAAGACTGCAACATAACAAAATGCAACACAATAAAGCTAGGAATGTTTGGCTCTAGGTACTTGTTTTTTATGCATAAAGCGAAAATGCAGAAAATGCTTTTGTTTATTTTCTGAGGACTTTTTTCTCACCATTACTTGTATTTTTGAAGCAAGTCAAAGGGTTTCAATTGCCAATTTTTTTTTTTCCCTTCCCCCTTCAGGAGGACCTGTGCTTGCCAGGGGTTAGATCCTGATGCCTGTGGAGCATCTTTCTCCTTTGGCTGCTCTTGGAGCATGTACTACAATGGCTGCAAGTTTGCCCGAAGCAAAATCCCAAGAAAATTCAAACTACTAGGAGATGACGTTAAAGAGGTATTTCATGGAGATTTAAAATATCAATCTAGTGTGCACCATGGTTACATTAATATAGCGAGTCAATTAAATAAACTTATTATTGCCTAATTTTGCCTTCAGGAAGAGAAACTGGAGCACAACTTTCAAAATCTGGCAACCTTATTGGCTCCCTTGTATAAAACTTTGGCACCTGAAGCTTATGGAAACCAGGTGAGTATATGTGGACATTGTATAGACTGCTTGTCTATTCAAGTCTAAATTTTAAGAATTTATTACAATTTTTAAAATATATAATAAGATGTACTAATTCTGTAGGATATAAAGGTTTTCAGATTCAATTTAAACCAAGCACGGTTTAATTACACATGTATAACATATAAGTAATGCAACTTGCATGCAGGAATTCATTACCAACTCTGAGTTAATCTTTAAAATTTGAATCCCATCTATATTGTTTAGTGACTGTCAGAAACTTTTAATATCATTCAAATTTACCTCCTGCCGTTGCTTATCATAGGTGGAACATGAACACAGGGCACCAGATTGTCGTCTGGGGCTCAAGGAGGGCCGTCCGTTCTCTGGGGTCACTGCTTGCTTGGACTTCTGTGCCCATGCTCACAGAGACCTCCATAACATGCAAGGCGGCAGTACTGTGGTAAGAACCTAGGAAATGTATAGTATTTGTATCTTGTATTTGTTTAAGTATAAAATAGATACTGAGATTCAAAATATACATCAAGCTTTGCCTTAATGTTCTATCGAAGCATGGCTTTGGAAAAGATAATTGAATAACAAAGGCACACTTGTTATTTAATTACATTCTTAACAATGTATTTACTTCAACCTGTTTTTCAGGTGTGT
This sequence comes from Istiophorus platypterus, assembly GCA_016859345.1. NCBI lineage: Eukaryota > Metazoa > Chordata > Actinopteri > Istiophoriformes > Istiophoridae > Istiophorus > Istiophorus platypterus. The sequence continues at coordinate 11,243,348 of CM029114.1, read as the reverse complement.
ACATTAACAAGGGAGGATAACCGAGAGATTGGAAAGATACCAGAGGATGAGCAGCTCCATGTCTTGCCTCTTTATAAGACTTCCAACACTGATGAATTTGGCAGTGAGGAGGGTCAGCAAGAGAAAATCAGGTCAGGCGCCATCCAAGTCCTCAGTGCCTTCCGACGCCAGGTGCGCATGCTTGCAGAGCCAGCCAAGTCTTGCCGGCAAAAGAAACTGGATGCTAAGAAGGCAGCTGCCAACAAGAATGCCATGCTCGACAGCTCTAATGATAAGGCAGAGAAGGCCCTCCTGGCGAAGTCAAAAGTTGGCACTTATGAGAATACTACTCACAGCACTGCTTTGGCAGGTAGGGTAACATTTATTTAGACAAATTTAATGAATTATATCTTTAAAATGTTATCTTTAAAATGCTAAAATACTAAAAAATCCAAGAGCAATAAATTGCCTAAAAGTGGCACATGATTGGAGGTTTTTTTTGTTTTTTTTTTCTCTACTGCTTAGGTCTTTATCTTACAGGGGTTTTTGTTTTTTAGGACCTATTCCAGGTGCTGTGGGAGCATCCCTACAGCCAGGTCAGCCAACACATCCCCAACTACAGCATCAACAGCAGCAGAGCATTCTTCCCCCTTATCCTGGCTCAACAAATGCAGCCAGCTATCCCAGATTCCCTAACCACCCTGGGGCTTTTCCAAGCACTTCCAAGCCAGGCAGCATGTATCCCCCTCAGCCAACAACACCAACCAGCCCTTATCCCTCCCCACTCCATGTACCGAACTCTTATATTAATGGATCAAATCGTCCATACCCAGGTTATCAATGTAATGGAGGAATGCCCCTTGAAAACTACCATCCATATTATGCTTCGAACCCAAAGCACCTGGACATGTATCGACAACAGCGGCCAGCGCTTTACACAGAGCAGCAGTACGGTGTACATCAACGCTATGAGGTCAATTATCCGCCAAGGTACAGTGAGCCAGATTTACAGGTCAATGGTTACAATGCCTGCAGCATGAGGCCAGTTCACCCCATGAGACCTTACGCCCCTTATGGTCCTAATGGAGCCTCAGAACCCCAGTTTATGGACCCCCTCTCAAGAGCACCCTCAGCCCATGGAGGTCTAGACTATGCAGCTGCTGTGAGCAAAGGCAATCAGTTTGGAGGATACACAAATCCATACCTCTCTCGGAGCCCTCAAATTTTGCCACCAGGCCAAGATCCTTTCCATATGCAAATCAAGACAGAGATGGGCATGCCTGGACCACAGATGCTTTCTTCTCAGTTAAGTGGTGGGTGCTTAAACCCTGAGACACAGCCAGGGTTGGGTCTGCCTAATGGAAGCCTCATGGGCTCCTCTGGTATTAAGCAAGAGCCTGGAACACCACAGATTCCCACTACAACACAAAAGCCTGAGATGTGGTCAGACAATGAGCACAACTTTTTGGACCCTGATATTGGTGGTGTGGCAGTGGCACCTAGCCACGGCTCAGTCCTCATTGAGTGTGCAAAACGGGAGCTCCACGCTACAACGCCTCTTAAAAATCCAGACCGCAACCACCCAACTCGCATCTCCTTGGTCTTCTACCAGCACAAAAATATGAATGAGGCTAAGCATGGCTTAGCATTATGGGAAGCCAAGATGGCAGAGAAGGCTCGAGAGAAGGAGGAAGATGCCGAGAGGAATGGTGGTGAGGGGACACCTAGCAAGGGCAACAAGAAAGGGGTGAAGCGGGAGCATTCAGAGTCATCAGAAACCACGGGAGAGCCTCCTTACAAGCGTTTTATTCAGGCACTGAATGAGGGGTCTTTGTCTTGCACAACAAACACCTATGTCAGTACAGCTCCATACGCCTTCACCAAGGTCACTGGGCCTTACAGTCAGTTTGTGTAGAGAACACTCATGATGAAGAAAATTTAAGGTGCTTTATTTATGACAAAGACCACAAGCACCACTGACCTCATCTAAACACTCCTTCCTATCAGTAAGATTAACAACAGCATTGCATAGAAACAGGAACCTGTGATCAGATGAGATATAAATCACCTTTTACCATCAGGTCTTTCACCTCTTTAACAATCAAGCTTTACTAGTTGACCCTACCAAGGATGTATTTATTCTTGTTTGGCAACTTTTGCAAGATACACACTGTCAAAATCTCTGGTGCTTTTAGTCGAATACATGAGAACCTATTTTTACTGGAAACAAAGTTTCATTTTTGGTGGCTTTATTTTTCTTACACAAAATTTGGAGATGTAATCTTGGCATAAAACACTGACTTTGTGAATGACAACATTCACGGTGCTACAGTGTGTGCTTATTACCATTTTTTTAAAATTTAAATGCCTTCACACTATAACCATAACACACTCTATGAGTGACACAGTAACACACTGAAAATATTATCCCACTGTCAAATTATAAGCATCATAATGGTTTTTGGCAAGTTAGTGTTTCTTAGAGCACTTTTTGATAATAAGACTTAAATTTTTTGGTAATTACCCTTAAATCATAAAAATCTGGTTATACTGTATTGCTGCATTGACAGTAATGAATTTCCTAGCATCACTAAACTTAAACTGATGAATTTATGAGAGGATTGTATAAGCAATCCATGAAACAATTGAGTTCATGCAAAAAGGTTTTTAAAAAAAAAAACTATCATTGTGTTGGTGCTTCTTTCACTTTCCTATGTCATTTATACTGTAAATTGAGCCATTCTAATGGTGCATTTTTAACATTTTGAGGAGAAAAAAAATTATGTTTTATTTTAGTTTTTTCCAGGTTTACTATGTTGTCAACGACTGTTTTTAATGTTCCTTACTGTAGGTTCATTCAACAAACCTGGATTGTGAATATTACATGTAGTTTTATGTCTGTTGTGCTTAGTAAATGTGCTTTTATACACTGAGGATCATGAAACAGGGTAAGCTCAGTGTCAGTTTCGGAGGGCAGCTGGCTTGCTGTGGGGTCTTTAATTATTGTAATCTAACTGTAAGATAAACAGGTGAGATTTGTACAGTAAATTAATTTCCCTTTTTGGAATTACTGTTATAGATTTTGTGTTGTAAAGAATGCTAACAGCCTATTTCATTGTACTTCTTTGGGTTTTATTTCATAAGGTGCTATCCAACCTACTAGAAACATACAATGTGAGACTCTTTGGGCAGTGAGAAGGCTTTTAAATAATGTACAGTACAAACCCGTCATATACCTCAAAAATAGTTTGGCAATAGGATTATAACATTTTCCTTTCTTCCTCTGTACTACTTTCAAAATGTTGATAACCGTTAAACTTCAGGCCACCAAAAGGCATAAAAGTTCATTTCTTACTTTCTTATCAATCCCTTAGAAAGTATTACTTGAACTTGAAACTTAGATGTTACTGTAAAATCAGGGACATTTTCAACTAATTTTGTGTACATCTTCATCACCTGTATTCATCTTGTCATTTTCTCATTCAGGGACTTGCCCATGCATCCTGAATCCCAATGACTTGTCTATTCCACACAGACAAAAATTAGTGTGTGAGGAAACAGATACTTTCCTGTAATTCTTTACTTATATTTTAGCTATTAGGATGGTGGTAATCTTTAAAAAGTAATTTGAACATATATGCACTGAGTTGATTAAAGGGAAAGTATGATACCGACGAAGTAAAAAGCAACGTATTTGCTTTTGTTATGAGGCAAGACCAGGGCCGTGATTAACGTAGTTGCACATCTTTGTGCCCGTGTATAGTTAAATTTATTTATAACCACTAAGCAATTGTATAATGATTTTTCTTCCCTGTCTATCTGATTTAATTAATGCCATATATAATGAAACAACTGTCATGTTACAGTAACAATTCACCCCACTCTTAAACATATTCATTTTCTGAAAGCACTTCATTTTCTTTTCAGGAAAAAAAATATGTAATAAAGAATTGCAAAACATTTTATTTAAACAGATTGTAAATGTTTTAACAAAAAAATAAAATAAATTATGTCACAGTGTACATACCAAGAATATGTGTTGCAGGAGTACAACTCATTCTTCGATGTTGATGTAGGTTCTTGTTCTGTCAAACTGACCCACAGCTCCTCTATCAGCAATCCTCATCATATCTTAAACTATTCTTTTAACTTTTACAGGTTAAAAGAAAGATCATGATTAGATTATACAGGAAGTCTTTGTAAATATTATGCTCACTGTCACAGCAAATGTTTACAGTTATAGTATCCTGTTAGCTCATACATTAGAAGTTCTAGGGGTTTTTTTGTTTTTTGTTTTTTTTTTTTAAACTGTTCCAGTTTTGTAAAATAAATCTACATTAAAAAATGTTGAATTTCATTGTACAGGACCCAGCTACAGTAGCAGGTTGTGGTTAAGAAAGCCGTGGTGTCTAAGATATAGCGGGTTACAAGCATAGCCATACTTGAAGATGCTTCAGAGTGTTTCTGAGTGAGTCAACATTACTTGAATGACTTTCTGGGCTTAACTAGCACACTACATGTGCTCAGCTCAAAGGTTAAGCTAGCAGTTGATACACATTTGGTTTTTTTGCAGTTAGACACTAAAAGGTATAAAATGTGCAACTTCTTGCCTGTCATTTTATTTTTTAAGGCTTTCCTAGTTCTCCTGAAGTTTGGTATGCTACAAAAAAATGGAATTAAGGATGGGTATTATACTGTAAGTATTGTAATGTACTGAATGCAGTTTATTTGAAAGCTGTTTATTATATCATTCCTGATATTGCTGAGATGTGGGTGTTTTTTTTTTTTAAATAAAATTTATATTTATTTAAAGCAATCTGATTTGTTACTTCAAGTTAATACTTATCTAAATTCTGTGAATTATTATCGACTTTTGGAAGCTTTACATGTGTAATTATGGATAAAACTGCACAGAGCTCTTGTCATGTTCACACCTTAATTTTATTATTTATCCAGACAAGAAGAAATCGTTAAAATGTCACAAACAAATTTACACTGTGTCTGTGGTTGCACCAAAAAACCGATGACAGTCTTAAAGGCAATAAGAGCGTATTAGCATGACTTTCAGTCCTGTACAGTACACGGTTGGACCTGGATATTAACTGTAAATATACTGCAGGGCATATAAAAATATAATTTAAAATTCAATAGAATTAAAGAGAAAGGAGACAAATATTTTTGTGATTAACCTATAAATTATAATTCATGAAACCAGAAATAAATCAATTTGGTGTCCAAGATGAGACCTGCAAAACACATCTTGCTTCTGGCTCTTTACTTAACATTACAAAAGTACATAGCTTTACTGGCTCATACGGTCAATGTACTGGGAATAATCCTTTGCTTACTCTCTCTCTCTCTCTCTCTCTCTCTCTCTCTCAAGGTCTTGGGTGGTAAATGCAGACTGCACTTCATACAAAGGAGAACCAGCTCTTACCAAAACAAATCCAGCTGCATACAAAACATGCAGTAGTATTGGTACAGCTTCATAGGATGTTAGTAATATTTGTTGATTTCCATGTTGTCTTTGGGGTTTCAGACAAAATGCCACTTGTCCACTGTACAAGAAAAGAATTACATGAAAATATAAGCAATGAACTATATAACAACTAAAGTACTCTGAATTTATCGTGAGTCAGTCACTATATACTTACCCTCTGAGGACACAGGATGTGGGCTACCAAATACTGGAGCCTGAGGAGTCACAAAATATACATGGAAATCACAAAACCTAGCCCCTGTGCAGTTTTGTAAGCTAATACTGTATTTGCAATCACAGACAGCATGTGGAAGTTCTCACCGACTGGACCACCTCTCTGGCCTCCTCAGCACTGCATTTCAAAGGGCTCTCACAGCAAGAGATATTTTTGCTGAACGAAGACAAATTTTCCAAAAATAAAAGTCAGCCCTGTTCATGACACATACATAGCCAATTCTATATGTTCATCACACACATACACACTCCAGATGCTTCACCTCCACCTACTTACCATTCAATCCCTTCGTTATTTATCTGCTTCTGCACTAGTGCCCTCCAGTGCTCATGGGTGGACCTAATGATCTCAACTGCAAAGTCCTATAAAGAGAACAACAAATGTCAGAAAAGGTGACATCATTTGGATTTCTTAGGGAGCAATGAATTTCAGCCAATTCAGTTTTAACCCCTAAAACGACAGTGGACTTGTGACTCTGTGCTCTCGGTCAGTATACCAGCTGTCATGGCTTATCTGCATGTGTAGCATTACAAAGTATTCCGTACCTTGTCTTTAAATTGTCCACCGAATCCAAATTGGTTCTCGGGCTTTCCGTCAGGCACCTTATATTTTCTGAACCAATCGACGGTGGCCTCTAAATGGCCTGGTCGGCTCTTGCGGACATCCTCAATGCCTTTGGAAACACAAATAAATTCAATGGAATGAGAACAGAGGGACCAGAATTTGTACCTTGCTTTGTATGAATTGGATATTATAGTACACTCGACTTCAGGTATATATCAACAAAAATAAGTATGTTGAAAATATATATATACACTCATGTATATATATATATATATATATATATATATATATATATATATATATATATACACACACACACACACACACACACACACACACACACACACTCCTCTGAAGGAAGTTTAGAGGATTCAAAAGAGGTCAAAGAGGTCAATCAAAGACACTAATTTCCTCGGGGTAGAGAAAAGATCAGTGTAAGGCGGTTTCTAGATGATATAATCACACGCACCATTTAGATTTTTGGCATCCGGATCCTTAGCATTGATAGCGATGACCTTCCAGTCCATTTCTCCCTCATCAATCATTGCCAAGATGCCAAGCACTTTCACTTGGATCACCTCACCTGGAGAGCACACCTGAGCAGGCCAACAAAGTACAAATAAAGGGTCAATCAAAGACACAACCAAACAATAATCAACTTTAACAAGTGCATATAAAGTAACTAAAGCAGTACTTACCTGGGTGCCAATGTCACAAACATCAATGGGATCATTGTCACCACAACACTTCGTCTCTGTGTCTGTGTGATTTGGGTCCTCCCATGTCTTTTTAGAAGAACAGTTCAAAAACATGTGAGAAATCTATTTTTCTAACATAAATTTAAACTAACTGAATGAATAAGTAAATAAAAAGAGAACTTTCTCATGCACTCAAAGGCTTAAAGACACTGAACTAAATTTTGAGCATTAATTGTGAAATTCATTGGGCACTTAAATTCATCCTAAAGTGTTTAAATTGCACTCAAACTCTTGACGACCTAAGCTATAATGTAGCCAAGACCCATTTTCCTCACCTGTGGGAGTGCCCCATAGTTCCAAATGTAACCTTTATGGGGAAATACATTGGCAACATATCGGAGCTTGCCTTTTTTTACATCTTGTTTGATCGGATTCAGCGGTTCCTTTGTCGCAATCTGGAAAGTAAAAGAAATTATGAAAGTGTAAATAGGTCTATGTATTAACGTGTGATTGGTGATTTAATTTCAACATTCAACACCTGAGATTCTGGCTGCTGCTGTGCTAGCTAGCTAAATAATAGAAGCTTCCGGCTACAGCTACATTAACTCGTAAGTGAAGCATTTCAGTTCTTGGTGGGTTAGTTGTGCCATTGCACAAATTTTATCATCAATATCAGTGGAGTTCATCCACTAATGAATAAAATAGCTTTAGCGTACAGATATGTTAGGTAGCTCATCAACCAAACGTCATCTAGAAATACACTTGGAAACTGTATAATGGAACATGATTGAATGAAAGTTGACAGACCAGTCCATGCATATCTACGCTGTTAATGCTGAAATATTTCAATTTGAGACAGCCTTTACTTAAGTAGTATATATAGCCTGTATATAACTGTGGATATACTGCAAACTTACCTCCATTTTAGCATTTGACCATCTTGGTACCTCCACAACCATGTTAAAGAGCACCTGAGAGTAAGGAAGACTAAATTCAGTTAATGCTGGGGTAAAAGGAAAACTGACCTAAAGCACTTGAGATTGACAGTACCTCACTCTCATTATTCCGGGGTTTTTTAGCAGGTACTTCATTGTCCTGTTGAAAGATAAAAAGTAAGCTACCAGTTCAACTATTATTTTTATGTAGTTTATTTACTAGCTGAAAGGAGTCATGCATTTCCTGCAGCATTTATCAAGAAGCAGCTCCACTATCGAATAACGTACCTGTTCGGTCTCCACTCGTAGTGGAATGTCATGGAACGGGGAAATGTATTTCCCTTCAGAGGTTTCTTAAGAAAAAAAAAAAAGTGATAAAAAAAAATAATATGTCTATACAAATGAACACATGGAACAATGAAATCACAGCAGAATGTTTTAAGTAAAATGAATTATACCACATATAGAATGGCTTAATCTTTGGTCATTGTAGTTTCTAGTGTATATATGAAATTTTGCCTTAAAAAAAATGACAAACGATTAATCAGTCATTAGAATATTTGCCATTTAGATTTCTGTGAATGAGCTAATTAGTTAATTTCTGCTCTGCGGTGCTGGTTGGTTTCTGCTTAGAGAAATAATGAAAATGCCACATATGATGAGGGTCAATAGAAGCCCAACAGCAAATTTTTGCACTGGCTTCCTTAAGGAGGTTAATCTAGTCATGATAGCCATGCAGAACTAGCAGAATAACTGAACGGCTTTAGCAGATCAAATATTGCAGTATTTAATGTTCTGATGATATTTTTGCTCGCATTGATGGCTGTTTTTTGTTTTTTTATTTCATACAGCATTTAAAGAGCACGCTAGAGTCCTTCTTCAGTTGACCATGTATGCATGAGACTGCCACCGGCTGAGCCAGCTGACTTCCTGTTGGCGCCCCGCACACATAGATGAAATAAAAAAAATAATTTAATCAAACATCTCTTATAAACTTTCCACATGTTACTGGATCAACTTTGCAGCATTTGTGACACTGAAAAAAAACATACTCACTGTTTTATAGCTGCCTCATTCCCAGTGATTGCACAACAGGAAAATGCCTTTTGGCTCATTGATCATCTCAAGAGTGGAAGCTGTAATAACTCAGTGCCGCCACAACACGAGAACTGCTTCAGAGCCAAGCTGTTACCGGAGGATTGCTTATACCAGGCAACGAGACTTCTAATAGAATATGCATTTACATTATAGGAAGAGTAGGATCCAGACGTTTTGGAACTTTTGACTCGGGCTGGGGACTGGAAGTTGGCACATTTTGGTCTCTGCAGCTTCAGTTTTGACCTTTTGTCCTTTAATTGGATTTGTGTGACTTAATAAAAGTGAAGTAATAATTTGCTGAAATCCCCTTTTTATATAAACAAATGGGTAGGTGATAATGTGTGAGAAAATATTAGCAGTGTGAAAATTAAGCTCAGGATAATTAGTCAATAAATAAATCAACAGTGAGTTGTGTTTTAATGAGCTCTTAACAGTTTGACAGACTCACAGTTGACAACTACCTGCAACTCACCAAGAAATGATATGTGACAACAAAAAGAAAAAAAAATCTAAACTAACAAGCTCCTTCCAGTGCTTCAGCTGCATCTCCGCGATCTCCCTTAGTGGATGGAACCAGCTCAGTTGTCATGGAACTATTTCAGTGTCTCTAGTGACAATTGTTCAAACTCCGTCTACCAAGGAAGATCATGAGATGTGAGTGAAAGCGCCTGAGGAAGCTTAGAAGTGCACCTTGAGTCACAGGATTTCTCCCTGTGAAATATTAGTTCTGTCGCTTGGATATATTTGCTTGGTGAATATTTGCCAGTTTCCCTTCTTTTCTACAATAGTAAACTCAACATCTTCAAGTTGGTGTCTAGTGGTCAGACAACAAATAGCAATTGAAATACATTGGACTTGGACTTTTGCCAACTTTTTTCTTGACATCTGAATGACTTATAAAAAAAAAAAAAAAAATCAATGGATCATTTAAGAAAATAATTACCACTGTTGTATTGGTAATTAGTGTCACTTTTGCTTACAGCCTTGGAGTACGTCTTTGATGGAGGTGCTGTGTTTCTGTGTTTGTTGACTTGACATGCAGAGAAAAAGGAGGCGATTTGATGAACCGCTTTACAACAAACAACCAAAATATAAACTAAAACAGATAAGGTCTTACGCTAGCTTTTGACACAGGGTGGCTCTACAAGACAAGCCCACAAGATGGAGGCTCCATCATAGCTGAAATTGCGCTCCAGCGATTCACACCTCTAACAAAGTTGTGATTAATCAAATTACGTAGAACCAGAGGACAAAGAGTAAACCTGTGGCACCTGCGCAGCTGGTAATCCAGCCTTGATCAATACTGAAGTTAGTTGACTAACACCTCAATAATTACGGAGATCTCTTGAGTAAGTTTGGTTATACATAACTGAATAAATCTAACCTCATCTGATATGTGGGACTGACCTATACCACTGCTAGTGGGAAATACCAGCTTCTCCCCTATGAGGGTGTGGGTGTGTGTGTGGGTGTGTGTGTGTGTGTGTGGCCTACATGTCCACATAGGAAGAAAAACCACGTGAAACAAACCACAAAAAAAAAAAACTTCTCCTTCCTTCCTTTCTGCTTATGAATGAGTTATTTTTTGGTTTGTTTTCTCCACAGTGGAAACATAGAAGGGTTATTGACAGCGAAGCTAAGTGGCGAACGTGTCACTTGCGCTTTCATCATCTCGAAAGGTCAAACGTTTACCTTTACGTGGGGTTAAGACACCGGAGCCCTGCTGCTTAAGCCCAATACCATGAAATATAAATGGGGGAGGAGGTGCAGACATGACATGTCCCACACCGGCGATGATTAACTTACTAAAATAAATCCTGTAGTCGGGGGTATTGGGGCGTCCTCTCTCCTCCGTCTGATAGTGCATCATTTTTCTCAGAAAACACAGGCGAGGCGTCGCCGAGGCTCTTGCGAAGAGTTTTCCCCGAGAGGCGGAGGACGAGGCGGAGGACGAGGCGGAGGACGAGCCGAGGACCGTGGCCAGGCCGCCGAGCGAGGGGCGCAGCGGTGGTCTCATGGCAGACGCTTCCCGTCCCTCCTTTCGCTTCCTGCTTCCTGCTTCCTACTTCCTCCTTCCTGTCCGTCAGCGCCAAGACCACCGCGGTGAAACTGGCTCCCCCGGTTTTCACAATAAAAGCACGGACAGTGGCGGCGAAAAGGGGTGGGGGGTTATTATTAAAAAATGAATGAATAAATAAATAAAAATAAATAAAAATCAAGACCCTGTGATAGACAGTTATGGCTACATATAAGTTCATTTCTAATGAAAAGGAATTTCCATTAAAAAAATGAAGGAGTCCATGAAGAAAACAAACAAACAAAAAGAAATTTTTTTTTTTTTACTATGTCAATCTGTTAGATTTTAATGTAAGGTCAAATGGTAAATATAATGGTGCTGCTCGGTCAATTTTTTAAAGGCTTTTGTCTTCTCCAGAACATAAACCCCCAAAGAATGTGCCAGTATCTTGCAGACAGGATTTACATTATTGTTTGAGGGCGGCAACGTAAGAAAGTTCCCGGTGCATCACAATAGTCCAGGGTCAATTTCTGGGTAATATGAATGTGTATTTTGAATCAATGAGTCTGTCCATTATATTTTGGTGGTTATTTTTGTCATGTGACCTGATGCTTAGGTAAGAGTGCTCATCAAAACTTGCATGAGATAATAAATATATGTTAAACAAATAAATATATGTTAAACATGTGTTTTACTCCAATATGTTTGTTCCATGTTCCGAATACATCATTAACAGCTTCTGGTACGTGTCACTTCATCTCAACAGGCTCCTTAGCCGCTTGTCAGATGGCCTGTTGTACTTTTATTTTGATAAGAAAATCGTTGTACCTGCCAGTGATTTTTTTTCCATGTTAACTTGATGATTCCTCCATTGCATATGCCTGTGTCTGGTGGCTTTATTTTACTGCCACTTAACCAATTTCCCCCGTTTCCCCCGAGTAACTGCTGAAGTACAACTGACATAGAAAACACTTTAACTAAAACCAATGACTTTGGCCTTTTCCTTTCCTTTCATTTCATTTCCTTTCCTCTCCTTTTCTTTTGTCTTCATCAGTGTTTCCATCACACAGCTACGATTTAAGACACTTTTGGTAGTTTTGACAATAATTATAATATAATCTGAGTAATCTATATAAGTATTACTATTGAAACAAAGTGGAAGAATAGCAGATGCTAATTTTTTTTTTCCAATTTAGCCAAAACACAGTAGGCATATAGTTTTCCATTCATTTTGAGACCTTTCAGAAACATCTCAGTCACTTTTACTTTACTGTCCCTTTGCTTTTTTTTTTTACAACTTGCGGCTAATGGATTTGATGTTGGCAATCTTCACAATACATCACGAGATCAAAGTCCATAAGTCTCCCTCGCGCCATAAACAAACACACGCCCTCCTTGACTCCTTGATGTATGTCCTTCAATGTTGTCTAGGTTGGTTTCTGTTCAAACAAATGACAATCACATGGGGTGCCATAAAAGCTGGTTTGATAAAATCTTGGCATGAATACTTGCCTTTGATATTGTTTCCGAAGGGCTTTGATTTTGCAATGCACAAAAATCCTATAACTTCTGTGTGTTTCAGCTACCAGGAAAGCTTTGACCAATCTTGCTTAAGTTAGCAGTTGACATACAAAGATTTCATGTCGTAAACCTGCAGGTTAACAGTATTGCTTGGCTGTTGTAGCAAAATGTTAAGAAGTGAGATTGCGGGGAGTTCATAGAGACTTTACGTGCCTGGTATCTGATTACTTCTGGCCTCTGTACTAATTTAGAGAATCTCAAAGGAGAGCAAAATAAAAGTGAGTGTCCCTCTCTTCAGTTTCTGTTACAGTGCCCATAGGCAAAGCACTGAAAACCACATCTCCTCCCATGATGGTGCATAAGTGGCCAGCAAGCAATTTGGCACCATCACTGTAAAGGACGGCTTCAGGCATAAGTGTGTTTCCTTTTTCCTTCTCCCTACTCACTGATGCAGCTCCTGCAAGAACTATCCCTGAAAAAATAAATTTCTATTAGTTATATTGACCCAACAAAAAAGTTATGAAAAACATTTTTTTTTCTATGGGCACTATATAACCAGTTTTAGTGCCTAACATTTTTTCTTAGGTGTGAGTTCATTCAAAAGTGTAAACTTCTGAGGGTGTGGCTATTCTGAGCCGGTCAGAATAGACACACCCTCAGTGACATGATGTCACTTAAGCTCCCTCAAGGGAAAACAATTAATACTGCCACGCTGACAGCACACAGAAGATGATATCTGCATGTTTGCACAGACTACGTGATTGTTCAGTATGGTTTGCTTGGTTACATGATATCACCTACCCCGAACGTCTGTTATGTTTTATTACTATGCAACTGTACCTGTTTGATTGGGAGATAATCAATCAGCATTTAATAGCTTAATTCCCAGGTTTCTCTTAAATACACACATAAATGACAATGATAGTGATTCAATGCCACATACAATTTTGTGTTGATGACCAGCTCACATATAGCTGTGAGCCATGTGTGCATCTACCCTGATAGAAGTTAAACAGGTGTGCTATGAGCACACTGCACAGTGATCTGAAACCATAATAGGAGCCCTCATTACCTGTGCTTCAATGTTCTGGCGAGGACTCATAGTATCTGGTTGCTATGCTCAGAAATCATTGTGAATGCATTGTGAGTCGATGAGTTACCTGTCTAACGAGATTTGACATTTTAGGACTTAGAAAAAGCAAGGATTATAACAATGTGAAGAGTTTTGCAAGATTAGATTTTCATCATTTGAAAACCAGAACCCGCAAACACAACGCTTTTATTTGTCAGCACATATGAGTTCATATATGTCCTGACACAGAATTGTGATCTGAAACTTTTAAAGCATCAGTGCAATGCACATTTTTAGATATGTATTCATTAATTTCATTTGTTTCAGACTTGCTGAATCCATCCAGCCTCTTTTGTTAAGTGGTTTGCTTTCTCCTACAGTTAAAGAGCGCATTGTAGACATAAATGATTTAAACATGATATTCACTTATTCATTACCTAAAAAATAGAACACTCTGTATTACCAATTGTGATTTACAGTGCCCAGGACATTTACATAAATAAATACTTTCTTGTCAATATTTGGCACATTGCGTGTGTTTCTATGAGGACCCAAATTCATTTTATTTTGAGGTGAGAGGAAAGACAAGACTGTAGCTGGTCGTCATCGCTCCATCCACAAACTTGAGAGTTAGTGATGAGATGCACATTTACTCTCCCTGGAAATATTGGTCTAAAGGGAAGAAGCATTGCAGAGCAGTGGAGAGGTGTGGCCAAATAGCTCTCATGACAGGTAGATGTTGGGAGGAGCTACATTACCTGTGCAGAGCAGGCAGTCAGTGCACAGTGAACAGTACACCTGTTGCACTTCCCAGGCTCTTTCTCTCTGTTTCTCTCCCTTTTCCTGCCTTTTTCTCTTCCCCTTTCTTTTCTCCTTGACTGGTCCAAAAGCCAAAGGTAGTATGGATCCCAAGGAGGCCAGCGGGAGTGAGAAGGAAAAAGAGAAGGAGAAAGTAATAAAGAGGAGGAACCGGCCTGTGTTCCTGCGTTACCTGGAGAGGAGAAAGACGGATACTATTGTGGCTGAAGACATGGCCAAAGGTGACATCAACCTGGGGACGCTGGTGAGGAGGAGTCAGTCTGACAAGACCGAGTACAGCACTAAACTTAAAGGTACATCGGCTAATGACCTCCCCGGGGGTCAAAACTATGGCAACAATCTACACACACGTGAGCCAACACTCTCAACTCTTTAAATTGCAAACTTACTCATAAAATTATAAACTAAGTGGGCTTTTAGACAAATACATCCACTATAGCTGGACTGCAAGAACAGCATGTATGGCTGAAGGGCAAGAAATTCATCACACAAACACACACACACACACACACACTCTCACTCACTGACACAGACACACGCACAAACACAGAGAATACAGTGCTCTACAGCCCTGGATACTGGGCACTTGTTGCGTTACTATGAGTTGAGCAGGAGATACTCCCAGAGGGGTGAAGCCACATATGCAAACTGTGCTTCAAACTCAGGCACAGAGGAGTGGCTTTAGAAGTGTTCCAGACCAGCTGGTAAACAAGATCTAGACACCTGTGATGTGTGACTTATACATCTTCTTCATCACCGATTTTAGCCAAAGAGTTTCAAGATAAATCAGGCACTTGGTTTTACGGTTTGGTGTAAATTGATCAATGATAACAACATTTCAGTAAAGAAGTTTTAATGATGGCCTATATATATACATATATATATATATACATATATATATATATATATATATATATATATATATATATATATATATATATGCACATTTCTGTTGCCCCATCAGAGCAGCTATATATATATATATATATATATGTATATCTATATAGATATATATAGATATATATCTATATAGATATACATATATATATATAGATATATATGTGTGTGTGTGTTCGTTCTGTGTGTTTGTGTGCATTTATGTTGCCTCATCACATTAGCTGACACAGTCTTTTTACACATGTCCACGTTTCAGAAAAAACTGGCTTCACCTGTCTTTAAGAGTTCAGTCACTGACTGGGAATGCTGCACTTCAGGCAAAATGACTGCTATCACTGTGTCAGCAGGGTGAAAGTATTAAAGAATAGCCAAAGTATGTCAGCCTTCTTGATCCACTTGTTCCTGGGTTTCCTCCCCTGTGGAACAATACAAATAAAATACAGAGATGACTTGTGCCATTTTGTTCAAAATAGTGAAGTATATCTACTTCTTACTTGGTGTTGTGCTGACAAGATGACGTTGCACTTGCCTTATCAGCAGCCACCCGTTTACCTGAAAAAGAGACACTCTCTGCTTCTTTGCACTTTCTGTTTTCTTGACCAACCTGCATCATCGCAGGCAGCGTTGTCAAAAAAAAAAAACAACACTGGGTTGTTTTCAGTAAACCATGACCCACCCTCTTTGACTTTAGCGTCACACCTCACATGCGCCATTACATATTTACAGTGGTATTATCATTGCAAATATTGAAAGAACACTAACTAGTCTTAGAGAGGAAGCTTGTGAGCTGCTGCTTGACTAAAGTTCTGGTATTGGATCACTTCTAACCTCTGTACTGATTTGGAAAATCTGGATAGGGAGTCAAATGAATGTGAGTCCCTTCCTTCAGCTCCTGTCAAAATGCCTATGAGCAAAGCACTCAACCACGAGTCTTACAGTGATGGTGCCCCAGTCTTTGGCTGTAAAGGAAATTTTGTTGGACATCTCTAACTATTTTTTGACGTCTTGTAGCCCAAATGATAAATGGGAGAAAACAACCAGAAATTAATCATTAATCGAGTCCCAATCTGAGTCTGAAAGTGAGTGGCCTCACTCCTGACAAGCTGTATTGAACATTTACAGTGGTATTACCATTTCAAATATTGACAGAATGATGACCTCACTGAAAGAGGAAACAGGTGAGCCGCTGTTCGACAGTCAGTTCTCATCTGCTTGTCAGACAGGTTGGTCGAGCCATAGAAACCACGGTGACATGATGTATGTCTAATTATTTACAGTAATATAACTAAAAATAATAGTTCTGACAATGATTTACCAGCACAAAACTCAAATGTAGGGACAGTAATAATCCAGATATTCCCATTTATTCATCCAGTAATCAGGCATGGAGCAGGTTATTTTGCCATATGTTTACAATGTTTGAAGACCGACATTTTCTCAGTGTGTGTGTGTTTGTGTGTGTTAAGTTCCTTTATCATGTTAAGACTTTTTGGCATCAACCTTTTTATGGCATTTTGTTGTAATTAGACATGATTATATGGTTACATGCATAAAGACAAATGTCCAGCTTTCATTTAAGTGGGTTTTTTTTTAAATAGATTTTCAAGCTTTGCTTAAATTCGCCATACTTACTTAATATATTCTCAGTATTCTCAGTGATAAAGTCCAGCGGTGCACTTTGCTGCATGGCAGAGTCATTTCTTCTTGATGGTGATACGTGATACACCATGCCTTTTATTATGTTCTGGGGCTGTCCGTTGGATCCCTTTCAATGGGCTGAACACTGAAAAGCCCTGTATCCACTTTCATGGGAACTCCTGTGCCGGTAACCATTCCTCACCAAACATAAAGCTGGCAAAAGGATATGTAAGCACAGTTTGAGATCTGCTGCCGGTTCTTGACTAGCTATAGCACATTTTATTTTTTGTAGCATATGTGAATGAATCCGTGTACAGGAATCTTTTCAAGGCCAGTTTTGAATGGTGCACATTTCTCAAAGAAGTCAAAGTGCTATTCAGAGAATCTGCATGACATTTCTCCTATCAAGATTTTTGTACTGTGGCAAGAACATATTGGAGTAAAAAGTGATGATGTATGAAAAGAGTTGAAACCAGATTGAAAATAGAATACGTTTCTTTCCATGAAGCCATCTAGATGCCTGATCTCTCATTAAGGGGAGTTTTCTCACGGTGGAGGTTTTCAGAGATTCTGGGGTCTCTCTTCCCACCAAAAGCCCATGTAGACAGGTGACACTTAAGGATACTGTTGAAACCTGAATGCGATACTTTTTCCCCCTTTTTTTACATAACATTAACACTTGTATAACTGTCTCTGATGCTTTTACTAGAATTTGTGAAAGTGTTATACGACATTAAAAAGTAAGAATATATCTAAAATGAATTTAGTCCAAAGCTTCATTAGTCTCATACACATTGTCTCTTTCCAGAGATGCTATCAGATACTGTCAAGTTAATTAATAACCACGTAAGAAAAAAAATTAGTGCACCGCTTCGTTCAATCTTATGACAGTCAATGCGCTACGTATTCACTGAGTATACCAAACATTTTTTTACTGTGTAATACAAGGTGGATTCACAGGTGCACATTTTGCCTGTTAAATTGTCTTTGATCATCTGGAGGAGATTAAAACAAAAGCAGGGAGGAGGTTATGCAACTTCAGTTAATACACTGACCAAATAAAATGCCACTGCATTTTCACCAAAAAGTATTAAAACATGATCTGTATCAAGATACAAGAGGAGGATACAAAACAAGGGCAATGCGTTCCAGTCAGTCTCATATCCCTCAATGATGTGGTTTTGTTTTTTTTTTAATTGTCAGAAAGGTGATGATTCACCACTGTAGGTGTTCATTTTGTCCATGTACCTAATGAAAAAGAAAAATGCAAGATGTAATTGTACACACAATGTGATCAGATCTCTGCTGTGTGTGAACACAATCCGTGCAGTGTTTGCATTCATACAAAGTTATGGCTGACTGGCCAAAAACCCACAGCCCATTCTTCTCAACTTAAGGAAAAGGCTCCTGCAACATGTCGCAATCTTGTTCCCATTAAAAAAAAATAATTATTTGAGAATGAAATGATAAGGAAACAGAAGCTATAGCTGCCATACTCGTTTTCTTTGACTGTGCAACTTCCTTGCTTACTCTCCTAAAAAATTAGATCTGTTGTAAAACCGGAATTAATGAGAACACATACAAAAACAGGGTGTAAATGCAAAGGGTGTGACTGGTCTAATCGTCATTCACTTGGCCAATATGCGAGTTTTCTTGTCCAAATGGTACCTTGAGTGCATCCCACTATACTGTAAGGAAGGCCTCGATAATATTGTTGAGCTTCTTCCCCGTTTGTGTTTGTGTGTGTGTGCGTGCGTGCGTGCAAAGGCATACGTGCGTGAAATGCGTAAGCTCAGGTGGACGGAGTTTGTTTGTATGTGAGTGCGTGACTTTTATTTGTACCTGACCTGCGTGAGTCAGCGTCAACGTGCGTGCGTCCTCACGTAGGTAGCTGTGTGTTCATCATTGTGTGCCCCCCCACACACACACACACACACACACACACACACACACACACACACACACACACACACACACACACACACTCGCACGCACACACACACCCAGTCTGAGCAGATGGAATGCCTGAGCACACCGTAGCATTACATCAGCAGCACAATTAGTTCTGTAACCTGACACAGGCCTGGCAGCCTTCTGTCTCTCTCCCTTCACCCCCCCTTTCCCAGTCTCCCTCTCCCTCTCTCTCTCTCTCTCTCTCTTCCTCCCTCTCTCTCTCTCTCTCTGTTCATCTCTCTCCCCCCCAGAGGAGGAAGTGGTGCGTGGCGTCGATTAGGCAGTAAGGAAGCATCCCTCTTCCCCGAACAGACACTCCTGTCTGCCATGCAAAGCACAGAGCAGCCACAGACTGATTAGGCAGCAGAGCAATAAAAAAAAAAAAATAGAAAAAAAAAAAAAAGAGCAGTGAGCATGACTGGCATGTTAAGTGAGGCCTTTTGGCGCTCGAGTCAGAATAATTAGATCACTGTGAAATACCGATGGCGGCGTCAAGCGGATGTGTTAGAAGAGATGTATGTTTTTCCAAGCATTCACAGCCCACAGGGCCAGGGTGTTTACCGCAATCTTAACAAATGTATGTGTGCCACAGATGGCCTGAATGCTGTCAAAATCAGGAAATTTTTTGACATCGAAGATTTACATGAAAATGTGGGCGTACGCTGTGAAAAGAAACTATTGGTTTCACTTTTGAGTGTTAGTGTCCAGACGGCCTTAAAATTCTAAGTTGAATAATTCTGAGGCAAGTTTGTACGTTGTACGTAAGTCATTTACGTAAGTTGATCACAGTTCAGTTACTATGGAATTCACTCGTAGAGTCAGCACAATCTTTCAGTCTCTGTCAATTGGAATTCCAAAGTCAAAAATACTCAATTTAAAGGTCAGTCTACCAACAGTATACTAACATCATCACTAGCTTCGCATGACTTGTATGATTCTAGATAAACAATGAATGCATCTCTAACGCCTGGGAAATAAATAAAGACTTGCATCTTTATCTTCTGATAATTTTATGATGTCTTTTTTATCCCCTCAGAGAAAATGACACCACATGACCTGTCCACACCTCCGTCTCCAGCCATGGACGTAGAGGAGGTCCGTTTCAGGAAGATGAACCGCAGGGCAAAGGTCATTCAGGAGCTTGTGCAGACTGAGAAGGACTACCTCACAGACCTGGAGCTCTGCATCCAAGAGGTGGTCCAGCCTATACGAAACAAGCAGGTAGAGGTTTGTTCTTGTTGTTTTGAACGACAGAATTTGCTTAAATAAAACTCCATTTGAAAAATATAGCATTAAGACTCAAGAATAAGTTGATGTTCAAAGTGTCAACTCTAACCTTATATCTCAAACCACGAGAATTGGATTCAACTTTAAGGACATTTTACTGACAAATAGGGAGTCAGGAATCAACACTGAAACATCAAAATAAAGTGCGACCTAATAGATTTAATAATATTAACCAGTTTTTTAATAGAAAAAATTGATTACCTTTTTATCATTTCATTTGGATACAGTAGGTCAAACCCATATCTTACACTACAGTTTGCTTATCCTCTGTTAGGTTGTGGATATAGATCGGCTGTTCACCAACATGGAGACAGTGTGTGAGGTATCTGCAGCGCTCCTTCACAGACTGCATTTGGCCGTGGCTGACCCTGATCCAGAAGCAGTTTTCATTGGTAATACTCTTGCCTGATTTAATTTTTTTTTCTTTAACTACTCTGGATAATTTTAAGACAGAAGAACTCATGTCCCATTTTCCTTTGAAGGAGAAGTATTCATCCAGGCGAAGGCAGCTTTAGAAGATGTATATAAGATTTATTGTTACCATCACGATGATGCCAACATGTCACTCAAATCCTATGAGAAAGAGGAAGAAATAAAGCAACATTTCACCACCTGTGTTTTAGCACTGAAGTAAGTGAAGTCACTTCCTCCAAATGGTAATCACATCATTTAAAACTTAACTTCCCTGATATTGTAAACGTTATGAGTTGCTGCTTAAAATCTTTGACGGTGACTATCTTTCTTTGTCTTTGTAATTACAGGAAAATCTACGACCAAGAGTATGTACCCAAAAATGAAAAGTTGATGTTGGCATTCAGAAATTATTGAATTACATACTGGATATACTGTCACATATAGATCCTGATTATTCTGTTGATTACACAGTTTCATTGTTTACTGTATAATATACCTGTTTACACAGAGGAAAACCTAACCTGCTGGACATGGGCTCACTGCTCATCAAACCTGTGCAGAGGATCATGAAGTACCCGTTGCTGCTGGGAGAGCTGTGGCAGGCCACACCTGAAGACCATCCTGACTATCAGCCGCTGCAGGAAGCATTCACTGCTGCCAAGATCATAAATGTGAACATTAATGAGTTCAAGAGGCGCAAGGATATAGGTGAGATTTTTTATTTAGATGCATAATTTTACTACTTTATTAATCACTCATCATATCCTATCATATTAGTTATCCTGCTAAACTATCTGCCATCCTGCCCTGCTTCCATGTCTTTTCATCTTCATTATTTCAATTCCGGCCCCATGTTTTCATTTATTCTCAGTTATGAAGTATAAGAGGTTGGAAGATGAAGGCACGTTGAGAGGCAAACTACACAAGTTAAACATACATTCCATCCGTAAGAAAGGCGACAGGTTTGCTGGCTATCTCAAGATCCTCACTGGAGTTGAACCACAGGTAACATACAGTGGCAAAGAAGCTTTTTTGAGTTAATTCCACAGTCACTAAAACTGCAGCAAAGTGGAAGTAAAATGAATAAAAATTACAAAACTTGGCCCATACCAAGTTTACAAAGGACAGTTTTTTTGTTTTTTTGTTATAAATAAAATCCAGTTTGCTGGTGTAAAGGTATATTCTCAATATAAATATTATAGGAATATTATGCTGCTTTCATATAGCCACTAGCAGCATTTGCAAGTGCAGAAATTCAGAGTAAGGCAAAGGCATAGTTGGCATTTTGCAAATATTTATGCTATGTATTTTAATGCTCTTTTGTAGGTAAGAGATGAAGTATTTCATAGAGAGGAGAAATTGTTCAGGGGTCTGGAGAAGGCTGTGAGGCAGCTGGTCAAGAATGTTCACTGTTACCTGCAGTACACTCAGGTAGGTATATATTAGCAAATCATTTCCTACCGCAAAATGGGCATTTTTAGTGCTGTTTAATGTTAATATTTTCTTAATTTTTTTTCTTAATGTATTTTCTGCAGGAGATGGTGTCTGTAGCTGTCCAAAATGTCCAGGACATGGAGAACATGGTTAAGGATCCAAACAAAAATGGCATAAACGGCTCATTGCACAGTAATGGAAATGACCCCTACAAGCACTTTGTAAGTATGAATTATGTTGTACTTCACAACAAACACATTATCAGTTTTATTCAGGGCATAACTTCACTGTCCAGCTTTTCGCCTCTTCCCTTGCCTCCCCGAATCTTCTGTTTTGGTCCTGTTCCTACATGACCTTCCATTCACCCTCCGACTGTGGGTCATTGGTCACTTTGGCCATTTTATTTATCCTTTTCCACCATACCTCTAACCTCTGTGGTAGCTCCTTTAGTTACGCTGCCACCTTCCCTTTTCTACTCATTTCTCTCTGTGGATTGCACTGTTTCCAATTCTGATTTGACTACATCTTTGAAGAAGATTCTTTGCGTAACAGCTCTCCACTGCAACAGTTTGGCACTGGCCCATACAAAGTCTGCTATGACCTTTACAAAATAACTGTAGACGCAGATGTACGTGTACTTTATGAGGAAAAGCAACAAGACTTATCTTGTATGAAAGGGTTCCACTGTGTGCCCTACAATCAAAACATGACAGCTGTAACTGATGGTGGACAACCTTTTTCTTTATGCATAGTACTAACCATTACATGCAAGTCTGTTATGTCTGCTAAACTCTATTCTATAAGCCAAACAACATCAGTACCTTTTGTGACTCAATTCAAATTAAGCTGTGGCTGCAGCTCTCCTGTTGTTATTTATTCAAGGTCAATGTTAAAGCATACTTTACTGTCTTTCCCTGGAGAAACATGTTGTATAATAGAGACACTGCTGCATGGTAAAAACAAGGTATTTCATACTTTATACACTGCAATAAAACCTTTTAAAAACACAAGTACACTAAAAGTACCAGTTTACATGTACAGCATGCACAATAAACAATACATAATGAAAACAGGCAAACTAATGCTGCCTCACTGACCTCTTTCCTCAGAGAGACAGAATGGAGCGCCTGGTCCTCGTCCCCCTTTCCTCCCTGCAGGGCATGTTCACAGCCCCACAGAAGCTCATTCAGAAACGTTACGACAAATTGCTGGATTACTGCAGTCGCCTGGAGCGCTCTTCCTCTATTTCGTCCTCATCCTCGTCGTCCACCACATCGTCTTCCCCTTCACTGGTGCCAGAGGACCCGTCTGGTCCTGCCAGGAGGGACTATGAGGCTCTCAATGCCTTGTTAGTGGAGGAGCTGCAGAAGTTTAACATGGCTGCCCACACTATCTTGTCCAACTGTATTTTGTATCTAGTTGCCCTACTCAGAGAGATGATGGATAAAATATTACTCCGTGTGCCATCCATACAGCAGCTACCAGTGAGGATCCTGATCATAATATTCATTATTAGACACACTTTATTTTCAGCCAATTTAATACTGAATCTAATACTGAATCTTTAATGTGTTTTGTTTCCTTCTCCAGGCTCCACTGTCAAACATTGCTGAAGTGCAGAACAGCATCATGGATGAGCTGAATAACCTGGCTTTTGTTAAAGATAATGCGCAGAAGCTAATGGAGCGCAAAGTCAGCTTTGAGAGGCAACGAGACAAGAAAATAGCGGTAGGAAAAAGGAAAATAAACTTGAATACATTATTCAAATCTAGAAACTAAAATGGGCCCTTATAGCCTACAGTCTGGAAATTTTTAGATCACAGATCAGTTGTCTAACCATCCTCATTGACCCCAGATTAAAACAAAAGTCTCACGTATTCCTGTGAGTGTTTGAAAAATGATTTGAACCCATTCCAAGCCTTAATTGAGCAGCTATAAGTCTTATCAAAGGCAGACACAGAGAACGGCTCTAGGCTGTGATTAACTGGAGCACTTGGCAACCTAACGCTCCACTAGGTATTAGTCCTCTGAGACTTACATATTTATATGTGTGTAGGTGTACACATCTGCACATATGTAAGAGTGTGATTGTGCTTGGACAAGTGAGCAGATTTATTTGATGGTCCTACACCCAGGAGCTTATTACCCCCCCCCCCGAATACTCTCCTACGTTACTAACCAACAACATGCCAGCATGTTCCCACGCACCATACCCACTTCAAATATTTACGCTCCTTTTTTCACACTGTCCTCCAGATGCTGGAGGTGCAGCATCAAACTGAGGAGCAGCGCGCCTCGCTGCTGGCGGACTACCCACTGAGTCGTCTGTACCAGCTGAAGAGGAAGTGTAATGGCTGCCAGGAGCAGGACCTCAGCCTGCTTGAAGGAGAGCTGGTGGCCTTGTTGGAGGACACGGACCCATCGGGCAGCAGCAGCCGCTGGCTGGTTCACACTGGAGGCAAGTGTGTGTATGTGTGTGTGCGTGTGCATGTGTGTGTGCATGCATAAGGACAAAGACCCTCGAGGCTGAGGTGGCTCTCGGCACATATGGTTAGTAAGACATACATGGTGAATTGAGCCATCACGCTGGATCATCTGCAGGCATGACTGATCCAGGTCTCCTTTAAAGCAGATTCCACTGTGAATGCACCTGCATCTATTAGATGGCTGGGGCTTTGTAGCCACACCAAACTTTACTTTCTGACTCTGACAAGTCAGCACACAAGAATCCATCCCTTGAGCTCCTGTGATGTCATGGTTGCTGGTACTGCTTTGTGCGCCTCTGGAGATGGTTGCCTCACAACAGAGTCACAACTCCACAGCTTGTCTTTATCGCCCCTCTATGTCTTGCAGCAGCACCAGAAATCCGAATGTCTTGTTTGGAAAAAAAAATGCCGTGCGTTGTAAGCAGTGTTACTTAGAGTACAAAGCCTTCCCCTTTGGGTATTCAGAAACAAGGATAGAGAGATGCTGCCTGCATGCCTATCTGTGCTCTGCAATAACAAGTTCTGTCTTTATGAGCCCTGGAAAAAAAAAAAAGTGTGTGTATGTTTCGTGGTATGAGGTACATTCTTCACAGACTCGTCTTTTCCTCTGGGATTACAAGCATTCCCAGGAAGTTGTTGTTCATCCTTCTGTCGAGATCAACACTATGAATATGCTTGCCTCATATTTACACATTCCTCAGGTGACTCACTGTACCTGGACTTAAGATTGTGCAAGCAAATGCTTTAGCCCACGCTTACAGGCGTAATGTGAGACATGCAGTCCCAATAATTAAACGAACGTTTATCCTCCAGAAATGATGCCCATTTATTTTAAGGAAGCAGTTTTGTGATTAACAAAGGAAAATGTCAAAATTAGTTCATTCTGAAATTACTTCACTGTTAGATTCATAAAGGGTCAGCAAACTCATTTTATTCCAAAGACAATGTTTCCAAAGAACATTAATATCTAGTTATGGAGATTTTTTTTTTTGCTTTCGCCAAATACAATGTCAGTGGAATTATGCTCTAAAGCAAATTGCTTTCTTTTTCTTCTTTTTTTTAGAAACAATATCCTAGTTTCTTGCGGTCAGCACTGTTCAGCATTCATCCCCATGTTTTTTGTGGCGGAGGTAGAAATCTCAGAAACAAGTACATCCGGACAAAATAAAACTAACCTCCACGGTTAGCTACTTTGTCATTTGGTTGAACCAACCCTTTAAAAGTGCAGCAATCCGTCATCCTGACAAACGGCCCCTGTGTGTCACTGTCAAGGCGCACAGGGTTACGTCTACTCCACGTTCCTGAAGCAGTACAACCCTCTGAGGGACTCCCAGCGGGCAGGCCAGGTGGCCAGAGAGCAGCATCAGCATCAGCAGCATCAGCATCAGCAGCATCAGCATCAGCAGCAGCAGCCAGCCGCCATGGTGGACGACGACTTCGACGACCTCAGCCTGTTCGTGTCGGGCGGCGGCAGCAGCAGCCTGCGCGGCTTCAACCTCAACACCACCGACAGCGGTTCGACGCTCTCCGGTCTACAGGGGGAGCTGGAGAGCCCAGAAGACCTGGAGGACACGCAGGACACTGAGGCGCAGCAGGTGTGTGTGTGCGCGTCTCTCAACTGGTCTCCTACTGTGGATGTCACCTTAGGATACTGTAGCACTGGGGAGGAGGATGAGGAGGAGGAGGAGGGGTCCTAGTTCAGTTCGGTTTTTAGGACAGTTCAAGTCAAAAAGTTTGACGCCCGCCCCAAGTTGTCAAAACATGCAAAGCTGCAGAGTGAGCGTCTTAAATCACGGGGGCTGACACGCATGCGTGTGCGCACGGCAGCGCTGAAACAAGATTTAAGATATAAGAGGTTTGATAACTTTATAGCGTCTGTGTCGCTGCATTAACGTTAAAGGGCTTGAACGACCCCGGGCTTCGTCCCCCTGGTGGTCGTGTCTTTATCCGCCGTGGCTGCCCAGTACGTCTTCGGTCTTCATCACAACGCGACACAGTTGTTGGTCTTAAAACACAGGACCAGGCGGTAACAGTCTGTCTGCGTGGAAAACTAATAAACAGTGCCACCCTCCGGATATACGGGAGGACGCACTTTAACATAGTTTCACCTCAAGAGAAGAGTTTTTTTATTTGTCCGATGAACTAACGTTTAAAAAGTACCTTTGGTTGGTTTAATGCTTTCGCAAAAAACTGGAATAAACAACACTGCTGGGAAACTGAAAACGGTTGATTAACTTTTTTTTTTTTTTTTTGCCATTGACTACATATGATTTGTGCATGTTTCCACAGTTTTATGCCGTGTATGCATTTCAAGCCCGCTGTGACCAGGAGCTGACCTTGCAGAAGTACCAACATGTCCGCATCCTCCAATTCAGTGACCTGGGAGGCAATAAGAAGTGGTGGTTAGCTGAGGCTAATGGACAGAAGGGATATGTCCCAGCCAACTACCTTGGCAGGATGTCCTATGCCTGAACGGAGGCCCTCTTTTTAGGTATCGGATTTCCAAAAAAAACACTTATTCTTTGGTACATGATTCAAAAGGTCCTGGGTTTAAAACATGTTACATTTTTGCTTATGAACATAAAGCATCAGGCATCAAGGGGGAAGTTCACGGCTCTATCACAGGGCCTGACATACAGAGACAAACAAGTGTACGGCCAATTAGTGTCACCAGATAACCTGACCTGCTTTGTTGAACCAAGCAGGCAGGGGTTGAGCATGGGGGGGGGGGGGGTCCTGGCCAGCAGCTTCAAACACGGAGCCTTCTTTCTTTCTGTGAGGCGACACGGCCGACCACAGCGTCAACGTGCCACTCTCACGGGTTGTCGTTAGATATTATCATCAGATGTCTCATAAAAAAAAGTATTGATGTTAAATCTGCTTCACCTCCAGAGCAGATCATCACAAAAGAGCTCACCAATGAGACGTGACCAATAGTCTGATAATATTGGATGATGTTGGCAAAGTACAGGGCACTGTGCGGAGCACTTTTGTACTTCAGTGTTGTTGAGTTTATATTGATAATGAAGTGTTTTATTCCTGAAGTGAAATTTATGTGAAATGATTAATAGATGAAGAGAATGTTATATGTGAAATGATTAACAGATGAAGAGAATTTTATATGTGAAATGATTTATAGATGAAGAAAATGTTAGTGAAATGATTTATAGATGAAGTATAAATTTTATGTGAAATGAAGAAATCTAAAATGTAATTTATTTTTTTGAAATAATGTCATATATATATATATATATATATATAAAAAGATGTCCTCTATGATAACAAGTGTGATCCATTCTCCATTTTCCCTGCAGAATATAATGAGCCGCATTCAGGGAAACCACATGCTACAAAGTCATTGCTTCGGCCAGTTTATAAGAAGAGGATATTTAATGATGTTTGTTGATAAAAAGTGACAGTCACTTTTTCAATGTTGTGATGTTTTGAGGACAGAATGAGGCACACAGAGTCCAGCAGCATTTACACAAAGTAAGATTCAAGTATTTGACTGGATGCTGTTAATCCATGTACAGATGCTCTTGTGATACAATGTTCTGGCACTAATTTCACACTGTTTAAGCGTTTATGTTCTACTCCCTCAGATCTCCAACCCCTCTTCGTTTCACTCTCTCTCCACTTATTTCTTCAGTTTCTTCTGCGCGGCTTTCTTCTTCACCAGTTGTAACCGTTTCATGGCGTTCAGTTGAGACTCTTGAGATGTCGGTGCTTTGTCCCCTGGTGCAGCTTTTGACCCATTCCCATTGTTTCCGTTACCTCCTCCATTGTTGCCTCCGTTCCCTCCTGCACTTGCTTGGGAGCTGCTCGGTGAACCGGCCCCTGACGAAGCAGAACCTTTTCCTTGGTTTTCAGCACTAGATGAACGGTTCAGCGGCTGCTTACCCAGAGTCAGAGGTGGAGGAGGTTTCAGAGGCACTTGGCTAGAGCCATTTCCATTACCCCCACCGGGTACCTTTGCACCCCCGACACCTGACTTGGTACCGGCTAGCCCAGAAAGCCCTACAGGTTTCTGGCCAGTGGGAGCTGTCGAAGTCTTGTTGCTCCCACTGGCGCCTGAGGAACCCAGTTTAGAGCTGGGAGGAAGAGAAGCGCTTGTCTTGGCGCCAAATGCAGCCCAGCCTGTAAGACCACTGCCAGAGGAGGAGGAGCTGCTACTAGTGGGATTGGCTGATGTTGTGGATGCCTGCATGAAATGAAACAGAAACAGTGCACCACACATTCAATAGATATTGTAACAAGAATTCTCCCAATACGTCTGGAGTCCAACACCAATAAATTAATTTCAGTTTTCATCAAAGAAATTTAATTAATAAAGTTTGCATTTTCTACTATGCCTTTCTCAACATCAAGGTTTAGGTCTGTGGGTATTATTAAAGTTTCAAAAATAAGATAAATAAAAATACACATTATGTTACTACTACTACTACTGCTGCTGCTGCTGCTACTACTGAGAGAGATTCAGTAATTCAAGATATGGTTATTAGCAAAAATTGTTTATCTTTTGCTTTAAAACTATGCCCAATTAAGAACTCACTGTAAAAGCAAGTCATAGTCTAATCCTTTACCTATAAGCAGAAGCAAACCTATAGCTGTAGCTTCTTACATAGCAAATAATGTGTTTAACAGAAATTATTTTTGCATATCCTCAGATCACTGTGTAGTACAGCAAATACGTATTTATCAGGACATCTCAATGAGCAGAGTTACCTGCAAGCAGGCAATGCCTCAACTCGGTTACTTGAGCAATACTTTTATTGAAAACAAACAAAACTCTCATTCCCAAGGCAGCTGGTATTACATTATCAAGCCACTGGCTACGAGTAAAATGACTGGTTTATGGTCAACTCCATTAAGTAAGAGTGGTGTGAAAAGTTTTTAACCGATCCTGCTGGAGAAATAATACAGCAGCAGAAATCAGTGTTCTGATCCTTTAAAATTAACATATACTTTCTGAGATACAACAATTGACTGCTTATTAATACAAATGCTTACCTTATTAACACAGGTTGGCCAAATGCTTGTTAATCATTCACATCCTCTTACTACACGAGTGGTATCAATACCACTTTGCATGCTTTTAACATTATTACACTATGAAAGCCATTATGAGTTAACTCATACCTTTACTTCTGTTCTTTTGAAGGCTTGGAAGGTGCTGGCGGTGTCAGGTTTGGATTTAATCTCTGCCTTTTTCACCAGTGTGTCTTTTACTACAGGGGCTGATGATGCAGATGCAGGGGAGGGCTTCTGTGGAGGTTTCTGGGCCTTGTGGACAATCAAAAACATTTTAAAACAGAACCAACAGGTCCAAATGACATGAGCATCCACTCACTGGTCACCTAGTCAGTGGTGATGTGCCATAATTAATTACTGAACTGATAATGAAACATAATTCATTTTCCTCACCATACGTTTCATTTGCCTGGTGCAGCGAGCACAATACCAAACAAGCCGTGGGTCATTAACGTCTTTGTCTGTAACCTGGGGCTTGTGACAGTCCTGGTGGTACAGATTATGGCACTCTTGGCACTCCACCAACTGGTTTCCCATTGTAACTGTCATTTGTCTAAGGTGATTAAAAAAAAAAACATGAAAGAATGTGAACAAAAACATGTAGAGTTAGTCACCAAGTTTGACTTTCTAGTCTTCACGTCTGAGTAGAATTATTACTGCAAAAAGGGAAAATAAATAAATAAATAAATAAGTTTATTTATATGCACCTGCAAACCACACAAGCCAGGCCCATTTCCATGGCAAAGTCATCAGCGTTGGTCTCATCGTCTGCGTTTATGTTGGGCAGGAGGTCCTTGCTTGTCTGAACGGTAATTGGAGAGGAACGATTCTCCTGTTTCTCCAAACGAGGCTTTTTAGGAGGGTCCACCTCACCCAAGTCAACCCTAACCTGTTTTTCAGTAAGACAGAAAGAGGTCAATTCATATAGTGCATCGAATTACATCAAATCATCACATCCTCTCAAAATTTAGCCACCTTATTATACTAGAAGTCCCTTATAGAATTGTGCATGTGTGATTTTTGAGTTTCAAGGAAATCGCTGGTCTCTACTTTCCTCATTACGTAATCAGTTCTGACCTTAATTGTATGGTTCTACTTATTCTTTCCTTCAGAGTACAGCTTTGCAATATAGTGCTGTAGGTCTAGATGAAACTTGAAAACCAAAACATAAATACATAACATTTTTCCTTTCACTCATCTCAAACTTTTGCATGCAAGATAGTGTCAAAAATGGTATTGCTTTGAGATCTTTCTGAGCGCGAAACTAATTTTATTCTGAAAAGAAAGAAATAACATTTATCCAGCACCTTCTCAGAGGGTCTCTTCTCTCCCTCTTTCTTGCTTTTTTCCGAGCTGGATTTGCTACTGCCACTGCTGCTGCTTGAGGATGAGGAACCCGAAGAGGACTTGGAGTCCTGTTTACTCAAGCTCACTTTTGACACAGACCCCTTGGACACCTCTATATCCTAAAGGACAATGATAATACAGATACAATGATAATACAGAACACTTAGCATTTAGTTGTATAAATTACATACCAATGAAATCAAACAAGAAAATAGCAACAATAAGGTACAGCGTAAATTAAGACTGCATTAAAATAAATATGTATGACATTCTTACTTTTTGCAATGAGCGGTAAGATGAGTCACTTCCTCTCGATAGGGACTCATCTAGTAAAGCTTTGAGTTTCTCAGCGGAGTCTTTACTCTTGGAGTGCAGGTAACTCAATCCCTTTAGGAAGATGGGATCCAACTCCAGACTGACCGGTCCAGCCATGGCTTAAACTGGAAATCGTAAAAAAATTTTTTAGTTTATTAGGCTTCAGACACAACTTCATCAAATACTACTGCTATGGCCATTTTAAGACAATTTTCGTTAAACTAGTTGATGATTTTGTAATATAAAAAGACAAAACAAAAGAAAAGCTGTAGCTGCCATGTAGACACTGCAGACTTAATTTGGATTTATGCAAGAAAGACCTTGAAGATTATATGCCGTCATAGTAAAAGGAAACACTTCACTGACTCTAAGAACGAAATGTCTTTTCAAGGCCTTAATCTCCACAGATCTTTGTTACAGTCAATACAACACTGTAACACAGTGTAAACAAAAGCTTTCATGCATCTGCAGCCTCCTCGCTGGAATCACTTGGTTACCAAATGTGCATGTGTCTTATTGTCCATTCTCAAATTCAGCTGTATTATTTTGGGTTGTTAACATCAAAGTAACACATTTCCCTCCGCAATAACATTCAGGAAAGCTGAAATATTAAGTGGTAACTGTCTTTTGTGTTTCTTTTAACTGAAACCTGGGCCCTCATATATTCACTGTTTTAATATCTGAGATAACAGCATTGATGACCATACCCCTCAATAATAATTATATTTCATGACATAGTAATATAAAATATAGCTAGAGGAGAAGGCTGGAGAGAGAATGGGGAGAAGGAAAACCTGCGAAGGCAGGGAACGACATTGTAGTCGAGTCGGATGTTCACGGTGATGCTTCATTTACACCCAAGTCCCGTACTGTTATTTCACATCAGCGGTTATAATTATTATTTTTTCTGGGAATATTAGATTGTTTCCGTGGGTGGACCGGTCCTCTAGGTTGAAACCCATATCTCCTTATCCCCCTGATTAAATCTGTTGGGTTTAATATAAACAGACAGGTACGTAAAAACCGAGTTAATTTGTCCAGTCTGTAACGTCGTTACTCCGGATATACAGAGCACCGTGGCTCAAAGTTAACCTCCCCCTCAGCTGTCAGTTATAAAACCAAGTTCACGGATTACTAATTTCAGTTGTTTTACATTACCTCACACTCTGTTTCTGGGAAAAAAAAAAAATCCAGTCCAATAAACCTGTATTTTCGTTTTAGGTGAACAAATGACGGTTAAGCAGCGCTTCCGTCAAAAGGAGCAGAGAGCCGGGACGGACCCTGTGCAACCGTTAAATATGCTCGGAATGAAGGCGCACGGAACCTTGTGTAAAGCGTTTGATTTATTCAAGAATCTTACAGGACTTTCTGAATATAAAATCAAATAATAAATATTTTTTTGTGTGTATTTAATATAGCGATTTAACACTCAGTATTCCCACAAGTATTGATTCATGAGTTTTGAAGCAGACAGCTGATGGCGCTGTGGAGCTAGCTTAGCTTTACGGCACAGGGAAAGAAGAAGCCGCACTGCGCGCACCACGACAACGTGGGTTTTTATTGAAATTGAAGCTTTTATACGCACGAATTTCTAAAGCTGTGGTGAGCATCTATTAATGTCATTCCAAGCGCCGGGTTCGGTTTCGTAGTTTAGCTTACACGTCCTGGCTGCCATCCTTTTAAGAGGCTCTCGGACCCACATCCAAAGCTAACTCCGTTTTCACTCCGCAGTTGTAAAGTTATTTACAATGACGCACACGGACGAAAAGCGGCGCCCTCCCTCCCTTTATTTAGAAGTTTGTTGCCAAGGCGAGGAGCCGCGTCTTCCGCTGCACACCTCCATCGTCCTGTTCCTCCTGTCGTACTGCGAGTGCGAGTCTTTCAAAGTTTTCCTGGTCTCCGCCGAACCCGCCGGCTCCCCGTCGCCGAAGAGCCGGATACCGGAGTGTCTGGACGCGTCCGGCACCCGGCCGGAGGACCTGCCTCGGCTGGTGAGAGGCTGCCGCCTTCCCGCTGTTTTGGATGAGACCGGGCGGCTCTGCAGGGCCGGGCTGGCGGTGGTCCTGAGGCATATCATCAGCAAGACCCTGGAGGCCGACCCCTCCAGAAATGACGTGCTGGCACTGCTGGGCTTCAAGAAGACCTGTCTGAAGGCCTGCGCTGAGGTTAGTGGAAACCCTGTGGTGCACACACATGCATTAGAGGACCGGTGCGCACCAAGGAATCAGAAAGCGTCTGGATCTTCTACTAGACACATAGAGTGATGGCACAGCTTCACCTGCTTGCAAGGTGCATGGGAAGCGGGGAGGGTGCAGCTTTAAACTTCGACAACACATGTAGCATGAAGAACAAGTTTATTGTGAGATCTATGCGTTTTGACCGGTGTCAGTTGGTCAAAATTTCAGTAACGCTTTGTTTTAAGGGCTTCATAATTTCCTAGAAAGGGACTGGAGACCCGACAGGGAATTCATCAGAAGTCTAATAACATTTTGGTTCTAATCATAGGGAAAATTAAGGGTGTCCAATTTACACACTTCCAAATAAGTCATTCTGATTAATTGCTGGCATAACCTAGTCTTTCTGAAGTCGTAAGTAGTTCTCAACTCTGTAGTTATTCTTTGATGATGAAATTTCAAGCCATGGTTGCGGTTAGATCGCTCCTCATTCTAAGAAAGTTCTCAGAAAGTTACAGAGCAAAGTTACTTTTACTTTACTATACTGACCACATAATATGACCAGGGCTGATTTTTTTTTTCTCACGTTAATTAGGTTTTGATCACAGTTTCAGCAGCTTAGACAGACATTAGTATAATATTTCCCACAATAAACAGTTAATCAGTGTCTTTCAGTTTAAAGACAGAGGTGTATTTGACTTCAAAAAAATCTTTTTCTCAACCTTTTCCCTCGTTCACAGGTGAGCAAGTGGACCAGACTGTGTGAAATTGGCATCCCCTCTGCTGTTGAAGAACACCTTCAAAATCCCACAAATCAACATCATCAGCTGCCCCTCTCCATCCTCACCCTAGAGCAAAGGCTAGCGGAGCCTGTCAAAGTCCACAATGATGACAAAATACGGAGGCAGAAACTCCAAGAGCAGAGACAGAATGAAAAGAATGAGTCCCCTGAAGGCCAAGGGGACGTGGACACCGAGTCTGGACCTGGACAGTCGCCTCAGGTGTGTGATGGACTTGAGTTAAGGGCTGCTTTAGCCAAGCTGTCTGTGGATTCACTTCCAGCTTCGACCACTAGAGAGAACTCTGAGATCAGGAAAGTGAAGACCACGGATCTCCCTCCACTGGAGCATGTGTTTGCTGAAGGACTGTACTTCACTCTGACTGATGTGGTGCTGCTGCCATGCATCTATCAGTACCTGGTAAGGGGCCTTGACGTTTATGATTAATGTTTTAGAGTGTTGTCTGTAATTAGCCCTTATAGCTAAGGGCCCTACTCTTATCATTGTCTTAGGTTATTGCATAATTTGGATCCACAAATACACATCAAATGCTCATTTGATTTTAGCATGTTTCATTTATAAGCCATATATTTTCATTGTGTTGACACAATATCATCTTTACAACCTTTACTGTAAGCAAAATTCCCAGTATTGTGCCATGGGTGATCAAGTGTAGCCATACAAGACTACATAAACAATAGCACGCATGACTTAGGTCTGATGTCACTATATAGTTGGTGCCATTCAGGCTACAGCACCCCATTACATGTATTTACTGGATTTTTAATGGCTTTATTGTGATGACTTGTTAAATTATGCATGGCTTTTGGTTTTGACACTCTATTCGGGGTGAGCCAGCAGTATATCCAGCTCCTTTCAGATCCACCTAGGCAGAAACCTGAGTTAAGAAGACTCACTGCATCAGACTTGGCACAGGTTTTGCTCTCAAAGGTGGTCTAAAGCCACCTGGTGAAGAGTGATAACAGTGTATGGAAGAGTTTCTATTCAAGTAGGGCAGGTTGAAATGCATTTCAATGACTTAACTCCGGGAACTTGTGTCTCTCTGTCTCTCAGATCAAGAATTGATGGAATTGTTATGTTGACCATAAAACTCGTTCACTTCAAAAATGTTTTCTTCAAGACTTGAAGAAAAGCTCACAAACATTTTCTGAATATTCATTAACTCAATGATTGCATATTTTACAAGTAAAGTTGGAGACAAGGGAATACCAGGGCTGTTAAGTTTAATGGTATATTTTTATTGATCAGGAATTCTGCACTGTCAGGCAGTGAAGTGGATCTCAACCTCCATTTCACCCTTCAGCTGTCTCCCAGCCATTCCTTGACTGTGGGAATGTACTGAAGTTCTCACAATGAGGCTTTTAGTAGTCAGCTGTGCTCCAGTGGTTTCCAGTTTCACACTCAGCCTAGCGTGTCTCCTCTTAACGGCCATCACTGTCAACGACACATGCAGCCATGGCTTATCCTTTCCACTCCGCCCACTTGTCGTACTGCAGAGTGCCCCTTCTCCCTCTCTGTCCGTGTTCCCTGTCTTTCTTCTGTCTTCCACACACAGTCACACATGGTGACACTGCTGCTCTGATCACGTCTCTGTTTGTGTCCCATCCCTCCCAACCTGCCAACACTGTTTTGATGTTTTTCCTACCTGCCCGTGTGTGTCTGTCCACCAGTGTGATGGGTGATTTCTGGTGGACATTTCGCTTCGCTGGCGATGACACATCAGATGAGTCACTTAATCAATATCTTTTCATTCTCTCAACTCTCTTTCATTCCTCTTATTGTCTCTGATAGTGTTCCCTCCAAGCCCACGCTGTGAGCACTCTACATCGCCTCCCCCACCTGCTGCGTTGGTACTGTCGTGTTCAAGAAGTACCCGGGGTCCTTCGGGCAGCCAAGGCTTGTGGGATGACAATTTCCATCCCCCAAGTTCTCTTGTCCCAACTCCCCGGCCCATCAGCAGAGGACAACCCAACTAGCCTACTGGAGCAAGAAGAAACCCAGGAAATGACCACACAGCTGCCTTTTGTGGGTGGCCCCAGGCCCACGATGACTAAACTCAAAGTAAACTATTAGATTTCCTTACTTATGTCTCATCATGCTTTACCTCTCTGTGCTCTATAAACTTATTTGCTTTAACTTCCACAAATACAGACTGTAAATTCAATAAGCTATCTCCCATTGTCCCTTCTCAGCACAGATAGATTGGAGGCTCCAACTGGCTTTTAACCATTATCCCTATAATTTCATGCCTCATTTTCCAGCTGATTGTGCCTTGAGGATTGTAACTTTTAAGTTAATGTTTTGGCTTCTGGCACACTTACTTAATTGATGAAATTTTCGTATTTCTGCCAGTGCTTAAACGTTAGATGCTTTCAGTCACAGAATTAACTTTTAAGTGGGCAATTTGAAGGTTTAAGGATGGTTATCTGTGTACATGATTTTCTTTCCACAGACATTGCGTGTATGACAGTATATTTATTAGTCAAGAAAAACTAATGAAAAAAATGACAGTTCTTAAAAATCTAAGACATCTAAGACAGTAGTTTATGGCCTTTGGTATGTTTTAAAATGCAAAGTATAGTTTTCTCAGGGGATCCTGTTGCGACTTGGAATAGTGCAGACTGCTCACATTTAGCTTATCCTTATTTCTGGTCCAATAAAAACAAATGAATCCACAAGTCTTACAGCCAGGCTAAGTACTTACTAGTAATGGCTGAAAATCTTAGTGTAAGGAGACAAGACAGAACATAGTACTAGCGTATTGTGTTGAAACTCTGAGAATGTAAGTTCCCCAGCAAGCATTGGCAAGATACACACACAATCACGCACACAGTTATAACTTTCCCAGCTCCATAGCACACCAAGTATTGCCCCTGGAACATTTTTTTGCACTACCTTTTTCATCAGGAGATAAACAAGCCCAGCTGTTTAAAGGAGACCGACTCCTCAGCCCTGAATAACCTCCTACCACTGAGCCTTCAGAATGCTCTCTTAGCCTTGTTGCTCTGCTCTCTCTGCAAAAGGTATTTCTGTGATTTCCTGCAGGCTAAGTGTCCATAACAATGTAATATTAAGTGACGGGAGAGAGCAAAGAGAGAGAGCAGCTGGGTGGTCAGGATGGGAAGCGTCTTAAACGTGCCATGTTGCCGGATGAAATTTAGTTAGGCACAGATGTGCTCAAATGACAGTTTTGATGGCAGGTTGAAATCAGACATTAAAACCGAGAGGAATGTCTGCATGCACGGACGCACGCACGCACGCACGCACGCACGCACGCACGCACGCACGCACGCACGCACACACACACACACACACACACACACACACACACACACACACACACAATAGCCACCATCCCTTTTTTTATGCCTTGAGGGATTACAATTATGGCTGCATGTCGCCACCATCATGTCTGGAACACAGCTGTTGTGTTGGCCAAGGTGCCTGTGGGTGGGTTGGTGGGTGGGTGTGTGGTTTGGGTGGATGGGTGTGGCTGTTCATACATCCTCATATCCATATACATGTATATGACTGTGCGTCTGCCAAGGCAAGAACACAGAGACAGAGCGGTCCGTCATCTGATATGGCGACACATAATACATCATTGCTGCTAACCAGAGGCAACAGGCTCACCTCGCTACACTATCCACAATGTAAATGGCCCATAAACTCTGCCTCCTTCTCCCTTCAGTCAACACACACTGATCCATGCGAGTCAAACTGCCTGTACAATGAGT
Source organism: Istiophorus platypterus (assembly GCA_016859345.1). Classification (NCBI taxonomy): domain Eukaryota; kingdom Metazoa; phylum Chordata; class Actinopteri; order Istiophoriformes; family Istiophoridae; genus Istiophorus; species Istiophorus platypterus. The sequence goes on along the minus strand of CM029114.1, from coordinate 11,205,418 downwards.
TGTTGACACACAACCTGTGAACCAAATGTAAACAAAAGGGTAATCCCTACACCAAAATGCAAGATCCTAAGCTGTCTGCTCTTACTCCCTACTTAATTGACAGGTCTCCTACTATTACAGCTCCTTACATTAGACAACAACTTAATCTAAAGGAGTAGTAAAAATAGGTCCTGGATTTTATGTCGGAAGAGCAGGAAAGCCTATGCTTCAGAAACTAGGATTACTGAAGGTGTTGGTTCCTGTGGAATCTGGTGCCCTTAAATTAACCATCCATTATTATATACAGTACTTAGTTACTCTGAGTCCATTGAATGTAACTTTTAGGCTACTGATCGCCATGTAGCAATCATGCCTCCAAGCTCAGCTTGTTGTTGTCTCGTGTCTGGTGGGCAAAAAAATTTCTTTTTACAAGATAATATCCACCTTAATGCAGCTTTAGACTATGACTGAGGCATCTTGAAAATGTGACCTAAACAACATAGACGTGATGCTGATCTTTTGGGCCACACTGTTGCTGCTTCTTTAACATGGCTGTTGTGGCAGATTAACTTGATCTTAACCTCTGCTACCAAGATTGTTTTCAGGCTCTAACTCTCAAACATTGGGCTCAACTGATTCAACCATCTACCAGTCAGACTGAAACATGCAACTCTCTCCAAATTTATGTCTTGGCATCCCCCATATCATATTAATGTGATCATAATTCAAAGTATATGTATTAATTGTCTTGATAAATTTCATACAGTTTGACAGTAAGGACTACTTACTTTGTACTATATAGAGATTAGGTGTATATAAATGTAAAGTGTTTGCACAGTCTACTTATGTACTTTTAAATTTGGTAATAAATTTTACTGGATTACCTACGATGAGTATTTCAGGAGAATTAGACTGTTAGGTAAATCAATAAGTCATTGTGGACCCTGGCTGAAGCTATGTGGTTAGTTGGCAAAATATCCTAAAACATAATCACTTGTTTTAGATCAAATGAATTCTTTTCCAAAAGCTCAGCTTTATTTAGTCTGCTTTCTGAAATGAACCTCACATGCCTTTATCCATTGACCAAAAAATGAAAGCCCCTCCAGGTCAATTGCAACACATTTCTAAAGAGCAGTTCTCTATTATACAGTATGCAACTGTGGGAAACATGTAATAAATTTTAAGTGTTTCTGACACCGTGTCAAAAAAGATCCTGACTTGGCTCTAAGGTTATTTTTGAGGATGTAATTTGTGGTGCTCTTGTGTTGGATTTCATTATGTCGTAAGATGTTTCCAATATTTTTTGCTCCTCCATTAATGTAAATTAAGCTGAAAAAATAGAACAGAATATTTGAATATACTCTAATGTATACTTCCCGTAATGCCGTACTTCCTATGGGAGTAGTTCTAACAACTAAATATTTTCAATAAAATAGTCATTATTGCAGGTTGTTGTTTTGCATGCATTGCATTACATCATACAAGTGCTCATATTTTTCCGGTCTCTCAGTGTATATATCTTCAAGACATAAATATGCTGTATGTTGCAACGACAAGGTCCGAGCAATAAGCAATGATATGATGTACAGCGGTGAGAATTTTTTAATACCTTTGCAATTTTAGGAGGGTGGATGGTTGTTTTTCATTGTTTTTTAAGCTCAGTCACCATGAAATAATGAATTGACACCATAACAAAATAATATCTGAAATGTCCTAACCTTTTAAAAACAAGAAAAGACTTAATTAAGTCATCATAAAATCTAGTAGTGTAGTTTCAACTGAAAAAGCAAGTGTTGCCAGACGCCAATTTACCTCGGAAATTAAGAAAAATATGATATTGTCCCTGCACCTCATGACACTTCACTTTTATCAGTGGCTATATAGAAGGACCTATTATCAGTAGTAATTAGGAAGGCCATTCATGTGAAGGCGAGCCTGCAACTGTCAGAAAAGATTTTTCCATAAGAGTTGTCTTACAATGAATTTGTTTCAAACAATAATTACTCAACATCAATTCCCTGCCTTAACAGACAGTCTCAAAGTTCCTATTTAGTGCTCTGACTCTCTTATCATTAAAGACGGACACAAAAAAAAGTGCTTTACCTTGTCTGTCTCAATTTTCAATGTTTTTTTTTTTAAATATTTCTCTGAAGTGTATTGGATGTGCAGCTGTATGGTGAAACATTTGTTCTCTCTTGAGAATGTAACAAGTACACTGGAAGTGGGTTTTCTGCAGGTATAGCCTCAGGATCAATGTGAGCAAGGTAACAAAGGGCTTGTTCAAGAGTGGCTCTCTGTGATTCGCTTCATTACAACCATTTGGACCACAGAACCTCAAGGCTGTAGAGGGGTTTCTATGGTAACCTGTGTATTTGTGTGTGCCTGTGTGTTCCACAGGAAAATGGCATCGAGGCAGTTTTCGCTCCCCATCCTTGCCCTGCCTGGACCCTCCCATGGGACAGCTTACCGAGAGCTATCAATCCAACAGAAGGTAAAGTCAAATCTCTACCCTGTGCCCCCCCTTTACTTCCTCTGTTTTTTCTTTTGCTGCTCTGCCCTTGTACTCTCTTCTCTGCTGTACTTTTTTTCTTTATGTTTTTACTTTTTTTTTCTCCCTCTGTGCTTTGTCCAAATACACCTCTTTCTGTCTGCATCGAAACCTCCTCCTCTCATTGTTTTTACCTCCCCCATCTCTTTATCTCTGTGCCTCCACATCACTCCCTGCTCCTTCTTTCTTTCACATTATTACTTGGCCAAAGTCAAAACAAATGCTATTCATACTGTATATGGAGCAAGAGTGAGGAATGTGCATAAATATTTGCAAAAAAAACTTTCCTGTGCTGGTGTGTCCTGGTGATTTTCAGTGGCACCTTTCTATCCCCCCAAAGAAAACATTAGGCACTAACACATGGCAGAGCTTTCTGTTCCTGCCTCAGCTAGATGTGTTTTCCAATGAGCCCCCCCCTCCAATTAATTTTAAAGTGCTTATCTCGATGTGTTATCCTCCTAACTTTGTAGGGTGGGAGTGTGAAATAGATCTGGGACAGAAGCAGACTTGTCTCCCTTTCTCTTTCCTGCATCGTTTTTCTGGTGTTATTTCTATGGAGCAGCTGCATTAAATCAGTGTTATTATAAGAAAATGGAGGAACTTGGTAAAGAAAAATATATACATAATATGAATATTTAGATATTTCCTTTTCTCGTCATCATTTTGTTATGCATTCATTTTTTGCATACTTTCATTTTCACTTATGAGGAAAAATATAACAAGCAGAACTTTCCTTCCTAATGCTTATTTCCTCCGAATAAACAGGGGATATTACTGAAATGAAATCAGGAGGACATTTCCTCATTAACATATACATGTATATGGTGCTGTAAGTTCAGCTTCCTTTCTTTTTGGCTCATGTTTATGCAGGCCTAATTTCCACTTCCATAAGTATTATCATGTTAGTGAACTATAACTTGACACACTCTTACAAAGAATGGTCTGAATGATCCATCTCTTACTTTTATTTTGCTTTTTGGACTTTCGCATGTGAAATGTCACTAAAGTTTTTAGACTTAATATCACTATGCAAGTATTTTTCCTTTCATTAATTCAACAACATTTATAACAAGTGATTTTTTTTTTCTTGTCTGACAGAGATTCATTTTCTGATGGTTTTAATATTCAACACATCAATCCAGTATTACTGATTTAAACTGTTGCTTTAACAGGTTTATTAATGGCATTAGGGTCACATATTTGTAGCACAAATATCTGTAGTCTAGGACCATGCAGTGATCAAATGATGACTATGACATTAAAGTTCTGACTTTGATTCAGTTTTAATTTTGAGGGTATTTACATCTACAACAGATGCACAGTGTATGAATTTTAGCCTTTTTAATACATAGTCCCCCAGTTTTTGGTAAAGCAATTGGACAAGTACACATGAACTTTAGTTGTCATCATTTTTAGTTTTGCAAGACAACAGACCTGTATGGCATCCACCCTCACTTTTTTCGTGTTTCGTGCACTTTGTCAATCACTGCGTTTTTCAGCAATTCAAACACATCATCAATTCGATTGAGGTAAGGTTACTTTGTTGCATTGTCTTTACATTTGCAATCAGTGTCCAGCTGCGTTGTCCTAAAATTGGGTGGCTCTTTTGTAAAAAGGGCTGTGAGTCTTAATGTTGTGTACCCAATGTGGATGAGAATACCCTCAAACACAAAAATTGTGGTAGTGGAAGTGATAGTGCATGTATAACTGAAAGCCAGAACTTTAACCTAACAGTTGCTGTTTCATTTCATGTATAAAGTACTGGATTAAATCCAAAACAATGAAAAACACAACACTATCCTCCTACTCTCTCACTGCACTGTACTAGTTATAATTTTGACAGGCATTTTGTAGCCTATTAATGTATGTCCACAGTACAACCTAATCATCCATTTCTTTCCCAGTATCCCCTACTGATATCTAAACGGAAGTACTCTTGATGATGTGGGCAGTGTGTCTATTCTGAGAGTGAGAATTTAGGAGAGAGACTAAATTTTGGCTGTTGCACTTTTGTCGCCACTCTGCATGATAAATGGTGCTGTTGATATCTCGCTCTTCAGTATTCGGTTAGTGGGTAGGTAGCCCTGGTGTTTCAGTAATGTTTCAGTCGTGTAATTAAAGAGGAGCAGAGAGGACGAGCAGCCAATTTGTCCTTAACCCCAGCGCGTGGGCTTTCCCATCCATCTGCTCCTACAGTAAACACAAATGGCCACACACACACACGCCTACACTTACACACCACCACTGCAACATTTTCCCCTTATGTCTGCATAAATATTTCCATGTCTGCTAAACTCAAATTACACACACATCTTTGAAAGCTATCTTAGTTAAATTAATTTTCTTACCTTTCCTATGTAATTGCATAAACAGTTTAGTTTACAAGTATTTGGATAGTTATGGTTCCAGAGCATTGGATTTAGAAACCAGACAGTGACTAGGACTGTAAAGTGCTGACATTCTGCTTTTAATTTCAGTCTTCACATTCACATTCAATGAACCTTGAACAAATTTTAACTCTTTTTATCCATACCCCCTGAAGGGTAAAAAAGACTGGTGCACATCCACTATGGATGTAAACACCTGCAGGTGCTCTTAAAGCTGAAATACAGCACTTTAATCTTGTAATTGTTTTCATTTGAAATGCTTTGCTATAGAGTGGAGCCCAAACAATAAAGAGCATATAACTGTCTTGCCACATTCAGTACATTACATATTTTATCCTTCAAAAGGCACGTGAAACACATTGTTTTAGATATTGTTAAAAATCCTAAATGCAGATGCTCATGTATGCACATTGTATGGTGGAACAAAGGTACCTCTGTAAATGTGAATGTGAAGGGTTTTTTTTTCCTTTAGTGTAGAGGGCTCCTTTGCTAGATATGGCAAGGGCTGTCTGCAAACAGGTAAAAAGCAACGTGAATAAAGGGGCCATTGTATAGAGCAGCCAATGTCTTGTCTCCAGCGCTTCACTTAATAGAGGGAGGGGGTAGGAAGGTAGTGAATAAAGCAGGCTAGAATGATGGAGTGTGTGACAGTGTAAGATTGAGATAGGGGTGAGACTGCATGAAGAGACAAGGGTTATCAGCAGAAAACATGGCAAGGGAAGAGGGGTGAACGAGACAATGAGGCATTAAAAAAAAGGGAGGGCTTGTGAAGAAACTGCATAGTTGTCATGCTTTAGACATGCTGCTATTAGGACCTCCAGGCTTGTTTTGGTACAAGGAGCTGAGATGAGTTTCCGTGTTTTTGTCTTAGGTTACTAAAGTATGACAGAAGTTGAAATGCTGGAGTCAAACCTGGCTCCATTTGTCTCTGTCTCCCTGCTTTGACTACAGCAGAGACATGATGATTGTGATCTTACAAATCCCACACTTGTCTGGTGTGAATTTTTTTTTTTTTTCTCTTGGTGGTTTTGTAGAAACTATGAGGTCAAGAAAGAAGGCTGAAAAATGTACATTGCCTTGTGCTTATTTGTTCAAATGTTATCACAGTTGGCATCCCTGTTATGATTCATTATCATGACATGTAGTCCACATGCATACATATCTTTTTAGGACTATGGTAACTTGGAAACTTGTTACAGGGGCAAAATCAAACTTCGGTGCCTCTTGGAAAGCCAGTCAAGAAGAATACTTTGACCTTGTTCAAGTGTTAATTATTCACTTTATTTTTACAGAAAAGTAACTCACAATTTCAAAGAAAGGTAGAGCGTCATGTTGGTTTGATGGTTTATTAACTCCATATCCATATCCATATTTCTATTTTCATCCAAAGGGTAGATCACCCTGTTCATCTCTAAAAAAGGAATATTTGGAAATATCCATTTTTATTTATTTATTTATTTTTTTGTATACTGTGCATTGTTTTTGTACTGTCAAATGTTTTTAATCTCACTTCAACTTAGCTCAGTTTCTTTATAAACTTGAAATAACTGAGTTTTTTGCCATTTGTGTGAAGCTGAATAATTTGGAAACACTACACCGACATTTTATCACTTTTTAAGAAGTTGTTGGCAAACAGTTGCCTTTTAACACATCCAGAAGATGCTGATCAACAATTTATTCTATTATAGTTTTTTTTCTGTCCACATGGTTGGTATAAGTCCAATATTTATTCTCCCTTAATCTCTGTTTTGGTCTCCATTAACTCCTGAACAAAATAACTGTCTCTATAAAAGCCTCGCCATGTTGATCAACTAGTAGCTAACTTTGTCTTTCTGCTGTCGTGGCTAAGAAGTAAGTGCATAGTGTGTGTTTAAAGCTTTCTCACTGAAAACAGAATCCTGCTGTGGCCCAAAATGATGTTAATGAGAGTTATGATAGTGACTCAAAGCAGTAAAGTTGAGGGCTGTAAAACCAAACAAATGTGCAGAAAAATGCTGATAAAAAATTCTCAATAAAGCAGAGGGGAAGTGCAGAGTCCGGCGATCATTTTTTGTGGGATCATCATAACAAAAGTTATGTGATCCATAGTTAATATGCAAATATTTATAATAGCTGCTTTAAGAATGTAGTAATGTTTTCTGCTTTTCTAGGAAAAGTGAGTTATCAAACTGTCGGCACATGTACGGTTACCTTGACAATAGCTCTCATGTTGTCATGTAATATCACGGTTACTGTATATCATGATATTGCTCGGCCTGTGGCATCGCAGCTAATGGTAGCTTTTATGGGGTTGATTCTTGTGGTAATGGCCATTCAGCAGTATGATGGCCACGCAGTGTTAAGTGGTTTCACAGCATCCTGAAGCAGTGTTAAGCCCGGTTGCATTGCCCTCTTTGCAGCTGACCTGGAACTTCCTACTCCATCGCAGACATACTCCTGCATCATCATCTTTGTAATTTAAAATCCAAATGGAAATGTTAACCACACACAGAAGTCATGGCCCATGCTTTTCAATGCTTTGCTTGTTTTTTCTTAACTGTGCATAGGTATAATGAGTAGTTAAACATCTGTAGTGCTTAGATTCCAGATACCTCTCAGATGTTCACCGAATTAGTTTGGGAATTGCAGGAGCTGTCTTTAAGATAAATCAAACGTGGAATATCAATCAACTACCAGCTATTTTATTATAGGTAGTAGGTGGATATGTACTTTTTTTTCTCCAATGTTTATAAAAAGCTTCCTGTGACTTTGATTTAAAGATGTTAAATTTTGTCTGATACAGTGATGTTGTGTCTGTTTCTCCCACTGTTAGATCGGTTTCGCTTTCTTTAATGGGCATGATTTCCCCAAAGGCATATCATTGAGCTCTTATTGAACTTTGATAAAGATAATTACCTTTGATTTGATTCAAGTCCAGACATATGAATTTCCCATTGAAATTTCTTAATTTTCGTAGAATAGATATTAGAGTAGGGTAGAGTAGATATATTGACTAGGCTCCCTGAAGACGCAATACAATTTCTTTCAGCTGCACTTAGCCGTAGTGCATTATCATTATCATTAAATAAAGGAATGCAGTGGGGATTATTTTTTCTCACCTATCGAGAAGCATTTCCTTAAAAATGCTGTATCAATTAACGAAGTGCTTTATCTGACTGTAATCTCTGTAAGGTATTTATGAAAAAATAATACCCACTGCAAATTTCATTCAAAGTAGTTTAAAGCTGTTTCAACAAGAGATCAGATTTAAAGATTGGATGTGGTATCATGAGGATTACTCCTCCAAATATCTGGATTCTTCTGGATTCAGGCAGTTACGCTCGCATAAACTTCACATCATAGGACAGTCTATACGGTTTCAAAGCTGCTTTAATCAATACTTTTGTATTACGAATGGATCAAGTATCTACAGTTCCCTCAGCTCTGTGTTTTAGCTGATGATTATAATGGAGCGTTTAGCATTTTTTTAGCATTTTAAGAGCCAGATATTTATCTAAGTAGTTGTTGGAGACCATATTAGGGCTAAAAGGAGATTTGATATTGGGCTTAGATTTGTGAGGTGGCCAAAAAAATGAATTAACATGAATTCCATTGTCACTGGATGTGTAAATATGCAACTGTTTGCAAACAAATTTACCATAAAACCTTTATGGTGATAGTACAGTATGTCAGTGTTTTCTTTACAACGTGTTTTGGTGTTCCCGAGTAGCCCAAAGAAATAAAATAAAATAAATTCATGCAGGTTTGAAGCCGAAACAAAACAAAAAAAAACCCCAAAAAGATAAGTGCCTGCTAACCAGAACTGAATTTTAAATTTACTACTTTTAATAATTTATGTTGTATTAGACTTAAATATTTTTTTGTCTTTTGTGATTGTTATGCATTGAGAGAAATTAAAACCACTCTCAAGATATAATAGAATATAGTCCCCAGTTAAACTATTCATCCTCATACTCCTTCTTGAATGAAAGCTTCTGTTCTTCAGTAGCAAGTATGCCTATAGGGTTTTTTTTTTGTTTGTTTGTTTGTTTTTTAATTATTATTCAATTATTTATTTACTGACATATAAGTAAATCAAACCCATTAAAGCCATTAAACATCCAATTTCAGGAAAACTACGAATGTGATTGACTCAGATGTTTTGGTTTAACTGAACACCATTGCATTTTCCCTCTCTTACCTGTGGAGCTTGTGCAGTACACTTTAATTATCTAGCTGAACTGGAGTCTGTGTATGTGGTTCATTTTTTCCTGTCTAGCTGTCAGGCTGAATGGAGCACTGCAGAGAGACACACAGCAGGCTTAGTCACAGATCTGTTTAACTGCTGTCCTGCACCTTACGTCATCAGCCTGGTCTAAAGACGATGTTTACTGACACCCCCTCCCCTTTCCAAATGCATTTGTGTTTTTTGTGTTTTGTGTTAGTTTAAAAAAAAAAAAAAAAAAAAGTGAAGTGACAAGGGCAAAGTCAAGGCGAGGGCAAGAGGATTTTTCAAATAAGTCAGTCTGCCTGTCAGACGATCGTCAAAAGGTGCTTGCTGTCCTGAGGCTTCTGTCAGTCAAATGCCGAGGGAAATCTAGATGGAAGATCAGCAGGTTGATTTTTGCCTCCTTCACTTGCATGTACACACAAATAAACTATACTTTTATCAATCCTTGCAGTCTGTATCCAGATTCCCAATACTTGTACTAGCTAACTGATTATTGTCACCTTTCAAAAATTCATCAGCCCAATTCCAAATGCTTATAATGAAGGAAATATTCCACCTCAGAGCATCTTGTAGAGTGTTTGATAACAAAATCTCAGCGTTGCAAAGGAAGATTAGTCTGAATTTTGTCCTATGACATCCTGATGATTAGCAAAAATAATATTTAACATCTTCACCATCTTAGTTTAGTGTCTTAGCTTGCTAACATTTGATAATTAGCACTAAACTCAGAGTACAACTAAAGGCTGCTGGGAATATCATTAATTTTTTCTTTTTTTGTGTGTGGGGGGGTGATCATTAAAGTATCAGACAGATAATTTTGATCTTTTGGTGGTGCTCATTGAAAAGTCAGTGGATGTGACCTAAGTCATTATGTTTTTATCTTCTGAGAAGAATATCTAGTCAACTTTCATGGCATTGTAGAGACATTTTACTCAAGGCCACACATGTCAATCTCATGATGGTGCTAGAGGGAAAGCCAGAGGCTCACCAAAGTAATTTGATTTTATTGTCCAGGAGCTATAACTGATTGTATAAAATGTTGAGGTGTTTGATGTACTAATGGTGCTAAATAAAAATTAGGGGGAAATCAAGATTAGTGACTTCATCGTCTGGAGATAATGAATGGTTTTACAAAATTGCATGTCAATTCATACGGTAGATGCTGGGATATTTCAGCATGGACCAAAGCGATGGACCAGCTGACAGGCCGAAATATCCATCTCTACAGCCACACTGCTAGCATGGCTAAAAGATGCATATATTAAATCTAGAAATCAAACTTGTTTTGGAGGGAACATGTTGGTATAAAAACACATGGATGCTATTTTAAAGCGTTGTCATTGAATCTTGGTGAGAATATCTGTTTGTACTATGTGCTGGCATTAGGTTAACACCTCATTCCCCAGGGCTTACAGCTCCAAACAGCAGGCAGTGTTCCAAATCACTCCTCTCACTCGCAATTAATTGAACTCATTAGAGCCTTTAAATTGGAGATTTAAAGATTTGCAGCAAACATGGGACCAAGCACAACAGGCAACCAGCTTTGTTACTTCCAATTAGAGAGATAATTGGCACTTCATTTCTACCATTCAAGTTCAAACACATCTAGATTCCCTGGAGGGTTACCACAGAGTTTCACTATTTGCTGTGATGTTTGAGTTGTGCCCATTTAAATGCAGAGCCACTGGCTGCCTTCATGATGAGCTCCTCGCAAATGTCATATCATGAATATGCATTTGTCCTCGTAGTTTTGTTTTGTTCAATAATCTCTGGTGAGGCATTGTGGTGTGGGTATGAAGCAAGGACACAATTTGCCTAACCCTCCGCCAGCTTTCAGTGGGTTTTGGGTTACATAGTGTTTCTTATGCCGTTTTACCGGCTTCATAATTAATTACTTTGTGGTGTTTTTAGCCCTGAGCAGAATATAAAACCAAATCTTTTCTCTGTGAGCCTTTCCTTTGGAACACAATTTAACACACTTAGTCTAGTAAAATCTTGTATGCTCGGAATGCAGAGATGACATTTGGAGGCTACAACAGGTTAAAAGCAATAATTTTCTAGTTATCTTTTAGTTGTTAAAACGTTTTGGCATTATAGAAACATGGCAAAAATGTTTAAAATGTCAATAATAAACAGTTTTATTTTCCTTCAGGAAACACAGTTAAGGAAAAGAAAAAAAATCAAGGCCGATTGATTAGTAACAAATTTCTGCAGCAACACTTTTTATTTATTATCCCAATCAAAGGTCTTCTGCAATGCTCCAAAGTTAAATATATTCTATGACCTGGTGTCATGATTCATTAACAATTGAATAGTTCTGACAAGGTCTGACTGGAACAAAAAACTGACAGTGGCATATTCTTGTTTATCCAGATATATAGATTGTCCAATAAAGAAAGATATCAGACATTTCTCTGGGACAAATCATATTGATAGAGATAAAAATAGGGATAAAAATAAAATGTCTTGTTTTTTCCTCAGAACATTTTTTAACAGACATAATGCTAAATTGTGAATAAAACAAAATATGTAGATAAGAATGTTCTCCATAACAAAAGTAGCAATTGTAAGAACTTGGAAGGACTTAGACATCCTCAAAAAATCTTTGTCGGCCATAAACTTCAAATTTTCACATTTTTACTCCATAAATGTATTAAAGGCTTTCAGTTGCTTTATACAGTGTCAAGTGCTAGAAAGAGGCAACAACATTTCAAAGAAAATCATTAGAAAGATGCAAATGGAGGTGAACAGATGCAGATCTGCATTCCCACCTCACCCTGTGTAGAGCAGAGGGTGAGATGGAAAATAAATGAAAGCTACATGCTGATTTGATGAATAGTATGTTCCACAGTGTCTTCGACCAATTCAGCAACACAAATTATCAACTCAAAGTTGAAAACAGTAGGACGATACATCATTTGGAAAGATGTTCAGTACATCTGTCAGTTTAATTTGTACAATTTATGACTTGGCATCTCGTGTTATGTGTGTTCAGAGACTGATGTTAATTACAGGAGATAGATAATTCACAGAAAAGGCCAGAGAAAAATGTAGTTGTATGTTTTATATTTCCATTCTTATACTTTTCCATTCCTTTTATCTTTCCTTCTTATTTTCTTTAATTTTCCCCCCTTCTTTCTCTTTCTTTTCTCTATTAACTGTGTGTTGTCTCATTGTTTTTTTTTCTGTCCTCCTTCTTTGCCTTGCATTTTCATTTCATTTCTAAGCTCATAACTTCCCTCCACAACCTCAGGCCGTAAGCATTGCTTTGACATGAAGGGCATATTTAAAGACATATTTTCACACACTTCTGACAACAAACGTAAACCATTGTGTTATTGTCAAAAGTAAGTGCATCACAATTGTATTTGTCCCATCCCTGAGCAAAGTGATCTTACTAAAGTGTCTAATTTTGTCAGCAGAAGTTCAAGGAAAGGCTCAAATCTTATTATAATGTTCTGTATCCAGTGAACACTGTAATAGATGATGTTTTATGTCTGGTTCCATTGTGGTGCTGTGAGATGTGCTTCTGTTGTATGAGAGACCTCCCTAAGTGCCCACATCTAATTTCGCTCAAAAGAAGGTTTTGTGCATGAACTTTTGACAGACTTCTATCTGTCTGTCTGTGTCCTACGTCTTGTTGTTATGAGAGTTTTTCTTCATGTTTTTTACACCCACATGGTGTTGGCTTACACTGCTATAGGGGTGGGTTAGTTTGGTTTTGTCTGTTTCTGCAAGAGCAGATCATTGAACAATAAACATGAACCACCTGAATTGCAGGGGTTTCCATAGCTCTACCTTTTCATATTCTGATAATGGCTTTTACTTGTTTGGTTGTACATACTATGTGCCTGTTTAAATGTGGTTGGCCATTCGTATCTGCAGGGTCAATGGCACAAATCTGTCCTTTTGTCAAAATTTCACATCATATCACATCACATCACATCATTTTCTTTAATTGAGTTTAAGTGAGTTATTTTGGCTTACATTTTGTGAGAAATGGTGAGAGCCACATTTGGGAACCTGCAGGGTCTAGTATGCAGGTTTCTCATTAGACAGCATAATGATTCATCTGAATAGTGCTCTAATTATCCTAAGGGCACATGTAGTGTTTGTGGCCAATCTGCAGTCCCTTGATTCTTGTCCCAGTTTCTTAAATAAAAATATTTGTGCATTGCCAAGGCACCTGCAGATATTGTATTGAAATAGATACATATTGAGACTAAGTGCATATTTTATGTCACAGAAATAAAATGCCTATTTCAGAAAACATTAAAAGGATAAGGATGTGCAATTTATCAAGAAAAAAGTATTTGTTGAAAACTTTCCTTCCAAACACCAGGAGCCGACTGCTGCAGTGGTGATATAAGCCTATTGCACAGAGTTATAAGAAAGGGAGAATCCCTTTGTTTCTCTCAGTAGAGGGGGCCTGACTTTGGTAACCTAAATTTTCATAAGAAAAGCAGGAGGAGCAGGGACACCAGCTGGCTGGATTCCAGCCAGCCTTTTTTTTATCCTTGACTTAGCACGGCAGGGCAAGGGCTGAAAGCCATGCTATAAGATTTTACAAAGGTGGCAGGCCAAAAGATGTTGACATGGTCCTCCACAGATGCCAGCGTTGTGCCATTTACTCCCCTATGTTGACAGCTCCAGCAGAGAAAAAAGAGCAACAGATGAAGGGGAAGAGTGTGCTCTGAATAAAACTGTTTAGTTTGAAAGAGAAATTGTGGTAGAAAGGTTTTGAGGTGACATAACAAGAAGAGCAGCTGCTTTTACTGTACATATTTTGTCTATTTTATTTTTAGAAATTATTCATTCCATTCATACTTATTTAAACTTTAAGTATAAGAAATTGCAGTAATGCGTATGAGAAATAACAAATTGCTGATGATTATTCTGTTCGGCATGAAAAATTATGTACATACAGAACAGACATGCAACCCAATAATCCTGCGGCAGTAATTAACCATTTCCACTTTCTTCATTTAAGTCAAGTCAGGGGTGTGAAACGAATCTTGTTGGTGATATTAAAAGTAGAATTGCCTTGTTTTAAAGTTCATTTGATTCCCATCTACTTACACAACTACTGACAGTGGCAAATTTGCACGCCTTACTTACTGGGAAGATTTTGTACCAAACCCAAAAGGAAATGTCCCAATGTTCAATGATACAACTAACAACTATTTAATTTCACTAATAATTCATCAAAAAAATGTCAAATATTTGGGACAAATTCCAATGAGAAATTCCCAATGGCCAAAGTGATGCTTCCAACTGTGTACAATTTACTATAAATATATTGATTCATATTTCAACCTAATAAATTCCTTACATCAGAAAGTGAGAATAGAATATTGTCTACCAATCGTTTACTTGATGAATTGGCTAAAAATTTTAGTTCTTTTAAATTTGTTCACTTATTGGTGGAAACATAGAATAACACTATCAGATGACACGGGGTGCCCCACCTATAAAATATGTTGTTTTTCTCTTTAGATTTACTTTCTTCCCCAAATTATACCTTCAATATCCATGTTGGGGCAACAAAGTTCTATGTGACATAAATTTCATCATCTGCCCACCTCCACAATGCATAGTCTTTCCTCAAGTGTTAGAATTATGTGGACCTGATGCTCTGTCCATGTATAACAGAAATGTTAATAATGGGATGTATGTGGAAGAGCAAAATTGATGTCTCAGTTTGCTTCTATGCCCATTTTAAAACAAAACAGTGTTGACAAATTAGGTATGTGCTGTGACCTGTAGGAGGGACCATGGGAGTTCCATAATTATGCCGACCTCTCGCCTACAGCTACATCTGGTCTTGTTTTGACAGACATTCCAAAGCTGCTGAAGGATGCACTGTGAGAACTTTATTCTTCTTGTGTTTATCTTCATTACCTTTCATTTTTCTTGTCATCACAATCTTACGCAATTACATTGAAAATTTTCAGTAACTGCTACTGTGAAAGGTTTTTTTTTTTTTCTGACAGCTCGACAGCATTTGAATCTTTGAGTACTGTCAATGTCTTTTTCTACTTCAAGCCAACTCAACAAGATTATGCAGTATTTAGTTGCTGCTCAGTGTTTTACTATTTAAATACCTCACAGCACAATTGCAGAAAAGTTCTGTGGTGCTGTAGCCTAAAGATAGTTCCCCAGAATATTTACACTGCCAGAAAAAAGCATTCTGAATATAGATTTCTCTCTAGATCCTCCCATCAACACTTATTTCCATAATAAAGAACATAAGTGTTTTTGCGCCAGTGCATATGCCTCAAAGTTCCATATTTTGAATTATGGAGAAGACACTGCAATTTGCCTGCAGTTGTCCATGCCAAGGTAAAACTATAGATCTGCCAGATAAATAACATGGCCATTCATGAAAACATGGGTTACTGCCAGAATCTTGTCACATAAAGAATTTATTATAGGTGCCTTTAACTCTGTGGCATTGTGATAAATCATTTTGGTTCCCTCTGCAGAAATTAAAGCAAATGCAAAGTAAATCCACCACTGACTCTCCTGGCTCATATTTCAAATTGTGGCTCCTCTTGTGCAACGGTTGTCTACTTTCCCTTCCCATCTCTCTGATCATATTTTCATATCTCTATGAGCAGCAGCTACATGTGCACACAGCAATGGGCTACACTGAAATGATAGAAAATTCAAACAAAGACTTGTTGTTAAAGACTTTGTGCTCCTAGTGAGGATTACTTGGCACAGTCTGCGTTGTTTTAAAGATATTCAAAGAATGATTCGAGAAACTGTACTACTTAAATGGAGAAGTCCTGCATGTGTTCTGACAGGCTATAACAAGTGTGTAATTAGCTTAGTGTAATTAGAGTTTTAATCTGCCAAGTGACAAAGGTTTTACATGAACAAAACACCTAGAATGATTCCATAAGTTATTGTGGCGCAGCTGTATAAACCATTAAACTCTTTGACTTCACTTACATCATAAAGTGATCATCTAGTCATTAATGACGAATATGAAGAAGAGCGGGAATATTTTGGTGATACTCTCATACTGTGTGGAAACTTTAGAATAATACTAAAGGGAATGTCAAACTTTGAACAGGTAAGGTTTTCCCCATTCTTCTAAGCGGGTGCCCAAATATGTAACATGTTGTTACACTTGTACCTTTCCTTTTGTATACATTTGTTAGAATATTGGTAATCCAGTTTACCTTTGTTATTGAGCTTATGCTATTTGTTTATTAAGTGTTCAGAAGCATTATTTACTGTGCCCAATTTGGTCCTGCAGAAGCCAGTTGTAATAAATTCGCAGCACTTTGCTCTTTTTGCCCTCAGTCACATTAAGGAAGTGTAGTGTAATATCTAACACCAGGCAGTTTAACACAAATCATGGTGGTATCAGCCTGCTGTTTTGGTGGCATGGCACATTCACATAGCTGGACCAGTTGTGGCTTAGTCAGTGTACAGATTTGACATTACTAAGCAGTTCAAGCAACATTGGTTGTTTTTAAGACACACACACTGCATTGTTCTGGGAAGCCGCCAAGACAAAAAGAGGACTGTTATTGTTCCTCAGAAGGACTAAGACAGCCAACCTGTTCCTGTCTGAACCAACGCACTGGTACATCTGTGACTCCTTGAGCAGGATCCCGGCATTCAAACATGATACATATCAGAGGAGCTGCTGAAAGTCAGGTTGAGAAGTTAAATATCCACCACACCTCCCTGTTTCTAATTCACTTCACACCACTTACACATATCGTGTGCCCATGTCCATACATGACAAATTATACCCAGAGTGCTTGGATACGGCCTGATTGTGCATGACAAGTGTGCACATGCTGCATCATTCCATTTATACTGACACATACACTAAGATCTATGGAACTGATCTCAAAGGTTTCCTCTTAAAAGAGCTGTCCAATCTTTCTTACTTCAGATGGAATATGTATGAGCTGTAATATCTATGTGCGTTTCCCTCCCCACCTGTGACCCTTTTCAGAGTTTCTCCTTGATTCAGTGGCCTGTGCCTTTTGCTTATTTGCTTTCATTACATTGGTCGGAGTTGTTAAAAAGTGAGCTCATAATTTAAAAAAAAGAATTAAAATTAAAATTGCCTTCTCCTGGGGGAGTATAATTATCACCATAAAAAGGAATTTTCCGGTCATAACCCAACCATTTTTTTTCTGTTTGTGTACTTTATGCAAAACTAAAAGCAGTATTCCATATCAGCCCTAATTAAGATGATGATTATAAAATGACAATCGATTATGTGACAGCAGTTTTGGGTAAGGACTATCTGAAGATGAGAAACAGACATATCATGTTTAATATCTTTTAAATGTATTCTGACAATAAGATTAAAAAACATTTTGTTTATAAAGACAAAGTAACCACGAAACGAGTTAATGAGCATTTCTAATACTATGTCCTATGACACCATATGTTTTGGTTGCTGACAGATGACTGTCTGGGATATTTCTGTGGTAAACACGTCTAGAGACGCTTTCCATCTCTAAGGAATTTATTTCCTCTGTAGCAACAAAATGTAATGCAAGCCAGCAGATAACTTCTGCAGGGTACTGGAAGTGTTTGGGTCTGTGTGACTTTGGTGTATGCACTTTACAGGATTAACATATGGAAACTTTCTTCCCTAACATCAAGACTACAAATAATCTAAAGTACATTGTTAAAGTAACAGGCTCACTCTGTCAACAAGAGCTGGTAAATTCTCTTTTCATAGAGAGCATGAACATTTTTCTCAAATATAATTCAATTCTCCTCTTTCAAATGTAATTTTTAGAAAGGTACATTTTCCTATATGTACTTTGCATAGTATTGCAAGAACTAGGGGTGGCAATAATTCTTCAAAACAAATATAAAATGAAAACACTTCAATTCAAAACATTGAAGTCATTAATTTAAACCTTTATCTAAACCTGGATCTCCAACCAGCTCTCCTCATGTTTGCTCTTCAAACCAGCGTGTCCGCTGAGAGATGGTAGCTGTTGGATCCTGCCGAGCAAAAAGAGAGGCCCCCTGTGCCACAGTGGTGTGCTTGCATTCTAATCTGTGTGATGGATCTGCTTGATAAGGCCGTTGGCACATCTGCAGCATCATGGGAAAGAAGAGAGTACAGGCTCTCTGCCAGCAGCAGCAGAGGTAGGCACCTTTTAACAGTAGAGGACACACGGGCTAAAGGATCCTCCGTCTCCCCCAATGACACAGCCAGAGCAGGTTTTCTCCTTAATGAGCACTGGGAAATATCAACCTGATACAAAAAATAAAACCTTGTTCCCCTAGTATCAAGACTTTTAGTGATTCTTTCATCTCTGGTTTTGTGCCAGTAGTTATGCGGTTGGAATGGTGTCTGCACACCTGTTCATAAACACCACCAACACAAGTTATATTCTGTTCTCGACTCACATCAGCCTTTGAAAAAAAGGTTAAAGAGCCAAGTCTTTCAGCAGAAAACACCTGAGCCTCATCATATTTGAAGCAATGGAATGGGAGCATGAAGCAGAATATACGGAGAAACATAACCTGAAAAAAGGAAGGAATTACATTTTCAACTGTAGAGGAAGACTGACTGACTGACCACTGAATTTTGTCTGGCTGGTGAAAATAAATGTCTTCTCTTCACTACACTTGGGCAAATCTAAATATCCAAAGAATGTTGTAATCACGTTGTATGAAAATTGATATTCAGACAAAATTCACTCCATTTGTTAGCATTTGTACTTATGCGTGAACATTTTTTCACCCTTTTTCTCTTTACCCCTCAAGAAACGCATCTGTCAGATAATCCCACTTGTTCCTGTTGAAGTTTCCCTTCTGCCAGGTTTTGTTCAAAAATGAGTATCGCCAGACGAAATCTAAGCGGGCAGATAGCTACACTGCTTTTAAGTAAATTACACTCGATTCTAGAAAATTGCAGAAATTTGCATTGAAGTAAGGATTGGCAAAGTAGGAAAAATCATAACATGTTGGTTTTATTGGTTTTGCTTGTTTTAAGAAAATAAGAACTTATGCAATTGCAGTTGGACAAACATTGTATGTTCCTTTGCCAGCGTGTCCTCATTGTTTGTCTAATACAATTAAAGGATTATATTCCCTGATGCCGAATTTCAGTTTGAAAGGGTTCTTTGAATTCAGCTTTTTATGGTCTTTAATTTCCAGTAACATAGTCTCAGACAGATAGCTTGACTTGATGTTGTCTTAATTTTCACCCCTTCAGTGATAATTTATGCATGTTTATTTGCATTTTATACAAACTTGGCATATGAGACTGTGCCTGACTAATTACTAAAACAATGGAGCTCATCCTCAGTCCTGTAGATGCTTTGTGATGTGAATGATGATGGAGAGAAAGAGTTCAGTTAATGTCCCCCTGTCAGCACCTCTTCTTGGTAGTGGAACATTTGGCCCTGGCTATATGACAGTTGGAGTCAGTTTCTGTCATACTTATGATTGCTTTTGGTGTTTATAAAGTGGCTGGAAGACAGCAGATCTAGTTGGCATTCATGGGGAAAGAAGTGCAAAAAAATTACCGTGCAGATTGGCCTCTCTCTTTCTGAGTTCTTTGTGAATTACATGGTCTGTGATTGTTTTTGTCTTGGGAGTTGGGGATAGAACTTTTGAGGTTTCTGTGTCGATATCATGGTCTTATGTTTTATACTCCCAATCTTCATTCTGATGCCGTGTTTGTATTCATTGCCGTTGAGGCTAATGGTAGTTGTCACAGCATAGCTTATTCTTAAACTGGCAACTCTGGCATCATGTTGTCATGTAATGATTTTCTTTATTGAATAGAGAGACCATCCTGGCTTCAAGCCCTGCATCAATAAATATGTTTCCTTCTTTCTAATACTGGGTGGTGATATGTGTGACAGAGAGACATTACAGCTGCATTAAATTTATCCAATACTTGAAGGGTAACAATGCTGACAGGGCTTCCTGCAGATGGTCACATACACTGTGCAACACAGGCCAGTGATGGTCCATCCATCCACTCACTTACCCTGGTCAAGGGTGTGGTGGCAACAGAGAGGCTATCCTAAGCTGCAGTGCTGGAAAAAGGAAACATGCCTTCTCTCATATACTTTTTCATATCTTTTTTAGACACACCAGCCATACTAACAATACTGTAGTCACTGTATACAGATATTGAAGGAATATGTTATTAAAAAAAACATGGCATTGAGCTTTCAGATACACTTTTATCAATCATAATCCAGGGTTTCACAGATTCATCCATTATCCACATCCTGCCAGGCAAGTGGATTATAAATCAGTGCTGAGCTCCTCCTGAAAGAGCTAAAATGACGACCCTGGGTTTGCCCACGGGTCGTAGTGACCCTTTTATCAAAGAAACAATGTAGGAGAATTACCTTTTGGGCTTCTGACACAGGTGCACTGCCTGATAGACAATGGGCGGGGTCAAAGGCTACATCTCCTCCGGAAAAAGTTGCTGATATTGTTTTAACTTTGTGGGTCTGTGTGTCTGTGTTTGTGTGATCATGGCATAATGTGGTCCTAGGGACACCTACTACCAGAGAGCCAGCTTTGAATAGGTCGACAGGTTTCTGTTTGTCTCTCTATGTAAAGATTTTGTCACCACAACAGTGTCTAAATTCTGCAAGATGCTGTCACAAAAATTTCCATTTGTTGTGATCAAAATAAGGGCAAAGTTTGATGATGGCCATGATCTGAGCAAGGGCGCCAGAAGTAGAGGGTTTAGGGAATGAGTTTCCCCCCACTTTACGCCTCTGGCCGACATTCATTTGAAATCATGGATTATGTACCCCGGTTTCATTCATTTCCCTGCACGCTGAGACTTTTGTAAAAATTATAGAAAATCTTGGCAATGGGATCACATCAGGCATGAAACTTGTCAGTAATGAAATGAGTACTGAGTTATGAGTCAGAACGCCGGCATGGTCTCTAGTTAAGACTGATTTTTCTCCCTTCCCTTTTTTCTTAAAACACCTGTAAAATAGAGGAAAAAAAAGTTATTATTTCTTCTAAGGCACCTGCTGTAAAATTTATAATGAATTATATTGTAGGAAGAGCTACTTTGCTTTAACCATTTGAAATTCAAGGAAAACCTAATGAAACTTTTTTTTATGTTATTTGTGTCATTAAGCCTGTATAGGAATTTTTCATATTCTCTAGTGTGTTCTCTCTTTTGTTTTTCTTTTCACATCTTTTGACTTCTACTCTTTGTGACACATACTCAGACATGCTCCTCTGGTATTGAGTGAATTTGATGCAATTACAGCAACCCGGGGCATGAACTTTAAAGACCTCTCTAGGACTTGCTGTTTTCCCTCAACCCACATTAAAAAATGAGACTGGAAACAAAGGGAGAGGTCGACTGGCATGTGTATTGCTCTTCTGATGCCACCCACTCAGTTCAACGTAGCTTATGGGTTTAACCATAAGCCATGTGGTCAAACACAGCTCTCATCAAACACAGTCCTGTTTGTGTAGGAATACAGAAAATCAAACACAAACACATATACACAGACTGTAAATAAAATTTACACAAGGAACACACACCTTTTGCACTTCGGTTTTGTTTTGTTTTGACTTGTCTAACTGACCTCTGTCCCTTATTTCTCTGCAATTAGCATATACTAACAATACAATTGTGCAACCTTTTGTAAACACCTTTTCAGTGGCCCCACACGCGTTCTTGCCTTTAAAGCATAAACAGGATTTGTACGTCTTTGCTCACAAACGCATCACTATAAAAGTTTACTGTGAAAGTTTGGGAATCGAGATTTTTAGCAGAGAACTAAGTTTAAGTTTTCCTGGATCAGTTATTGGGTACAACCTAGTCTTCAAGTGGCTTTTATCAGTATTTTTTTTTACTAAGATTGGATCATATGACTGCCTGTATGTGAAAGTGGCCACTTGTAATGATGCACTCACATATACGACTCTGCAGTTCCCCAAAACTCTACAGAGTGTTTTAGCGTTTTTCAGCTATTGTTTTGGTTTACTTTCAGCACAGTCATAGCGTGATTCCAGGTGCTGCAGACATCTGATTTCAGCAAGAAGGTGCTACAAAACTCCTCAGGAGTTGATGGAGACCATAACAGAGTTAAAAATAGAGGGAATATTGGACTTACATTAATCAGGTGACAGAAACAATAGTCCGAATGAATGCTAATGTCGCTCTGTATCTGCTAAATGAGTTAAAAGCCAAGTTTTTGCTAACAAGTTTGCCACATCAATTTCAATAGGTATTAATATATGGTTATTGCAACCGAGTGGCCGAATCATCAATTATTGTACGTTTAGCGTGTGCTATATCACATGAAATGTTTTTAGATTATGTGGATGATATACACTGTTTCTGTTTGGTTATTATTTTTTTCCAAACACAGCCTTTCTGTTTCCACCCTGCTGGATTTCATTACCCACTGCATTGCAATTAGCAATTAAAATCTGAATGTGTTCAGATTCATCAAAAGGCCTCTATACTGAGGCCTCTCCAAAGCTCCGGATACATAGAAGTGCCTGTACCCGTGTGAATTTCTCATCTAAATGAAGAGCAGAGTCTTGTCAATACCCTCCTGCTGTTTTTCTCCATTTAAATTCATACCTCACTTTCCTCATTGTGCTTTCTCTACAACTGGGATCAGTTCAATAACAGCCAGTATGAGAGGTTGAATGAAATTTCCTATTAGTGTCGCTGGATTGAAAAGTCTCTTCCACCGTCTGACCTCCCCTGTTGTCGTACACAGAGCAGGAAAGTGTAGGAATAATATTTTTTTGATATTCCAGTTGTGTGGATATGAAGGTGTGACTCAGGAGTAATTGAAACACTCTAGATTTATGGACCAGAGATGGTTTTGTTGCAGTGTGTCAACAACGCGCTGTCGATTTGGTGTGCTAGAAGACAGGAGAGGAAGACGAAGGAGACTGAAATATGCTTTGAGTTAATGGGGTACATACTGTGCACACAGCAAGAGAAAGTGGTGCTGCAAACAAGGAGGACGCACAATTTGGCTCAGACTTGCTTTTGATGAGGTTGAAAGACTGTTTGGCTTGAAATCTTGCTGATGAGAGAGTGGAGGCCTTTTTCATCTGTGTACTATAACCATTACCTGAAATGATGGTTCAGAATTTTAGCAGCTGGAGGGGTGTAGGAAGTGGGTGTGAAGCCATGGAAAGGAAGACATTAGAGTAGTGAAAATGTGTAGTGGGATTTTTAACAAGTGTTATGACAAAACTTCTTTTTTTTTGCTAAATAAGAGTTGTAATGACTCAGTATTGACTGGAACCAACAAAGCTACAAAGCAGGCTTTTAAAATTATGATGAAATTCCATTTACCTTAGTTTACATGTGCATGTTTTCCCCGTTATTGAGTTTTCAGAGTCATTCCCTGTAAAAACCTGTTGCTTTCCATTTTATGCTCAGATGGGAACTTGTGCTCTTTTACAGGGAAAATGTCAAATATCCGTGCCGTCAGGAAGAGGCAACAGCTGAATAACTTGGTTGCCATGGTTACAGAGCTAGCCAGGCCAGGATACACCGTTGTGGATTTCTGCAGCGGAACGGTTAGTGTACTCATCCATCAGTACAGCTTTTCATGTATATTTATCACTCCACCTGACCTTGGGTACATTAGACTGCTGCTCCATTAGCTGCCATCAGAAAGTAACTAGTTCTCATATTTTTCTTTACTCTTTAAATGCATTTTGATTTTGGCCGTTGCACACGGGCAGCCTGGTAATTACACTCATGAAAATGCACGCTCAGAGCAGTGGCGCTGCACGGTTAAATGGGCCAGTACTTGGTTGGAGAGGGCAGCACTAATCATAACTCTGTTGAGGCCCTTGTCGATGTGTGTTTTTGATGTTGTGCATTTTCATTTCTTCTTTATTTTTCTCTGTGCATCTCTTAGGGCCATGTGGGGATTGTTCTAGCTCACACTCTTCCCGAATGCCAGGTAATGTTTTTGTATTTGTGCCCAAATACTGTGTAGTCAAAACTTAAACATGAACAGATAAACCAATAGATCATCTGCTAATAATAAAGTGATTATTTTTAATCATTAAGTGCATCCATACAATACTGCTATATTGTGTTTGTGGTTTTTATTATGTTTGTCCTATAATTTTATATTTTATCTAAGAGTAACCCCTGTATAATGTAATGTAAATCATAGTTTGTGTTTATTATTCATTTTGACAGCTTTATTATTTTTTTCCTGTGTGGATGTTTTTTTTCTTGAACATTAATATTTGCTGCAATCCATTTTAACTTTATTATTGCTCATTTTGGGTCATCTTAAGAAGTAGCAGTCACATGCAGCTATGTGAGTTTTTCTATCTTTATTCAAGGTCATCCTCATTGAAAACAAAGAAGAGTCCTTGGTCAGGGCCCAGTGTCGCAGTGCAGAGCTCGGTCTGAAAAACATTGGCTTCATTCAGGCCAATTTGGATTACTTCACTGGACCTTTTCATATTGGGGTGAGCATAGCAAGTAATGCTGTTCAAGGAAATGTGTTGTTTGATGAGATTCATAGCTTCTGTAGATAATATGGTAACCATTTCATGTGGCTTGAAGAATCAACTTATTAGTGAATAACTGAGCTAAAGTATTGTGTGTAAAGGGAAAGTGAAATGTGTTTATAACCAAAAATCAACATGTTTAAAGTAACGATAGCCGTAATTTATGTGAATTATACCATATTTTCATACACTTGTAATTGCCATAATACGGGAGTCATAGTTAGGCAATATTTTTAGCTTTTCTTCTTATTTACTTTGCCTTGATTTGATTTTCATTTTAATAAAACTGTAATCATGACCCAAATTTCAAGTTTCATACGTTCTGAGCAAATTAAATTACCCTTTCCAGAATTGCCTGCTAACTGAAAAATTAATTGAAATATAGAAAAATGAATTAGTAACACTATGGCAAAATGATGGCTTCTGTGGATGAAAATACAGATAATTAGACTTGTGTAGCCATCTTGTTTAGCTACATTGCAAAGAAATGTGTTTTTATCAGCCATTCCATGACACGAAGACAGTAGTTTATTCCACTGCCTTAAAATTCTGCAACAGCTCTATCCCCAGAATAATTATACACTTCCATATACTATAATGTATGTGAAATGTTAGCATGATGTTTGAAAGCATTGCCATGAGAACAGTTGCCATCACTTGGTTTTTATGTCAGTTTTTGTGAACTTTGTGAACAGTATTGCATATATACAGTGGATTGACCTCTTTTTGACAGTTGGGCGCAACGCAACCTTTGGTTAGGAAGTTAAGATATTATTAATAATAATTAAACCAATAACCGAGTGCTTCTCATTTGTGCTGATGGATTCAAACTATAAACACCTTTTGAAACACCTTTGATTAGCGCTGCACAATAAGTGTGACTTCCCGCACTGCCACAATCATAACTTTACTGCAAGGTGTCTGAACACTGTATTTTTAGTCTCAGAATATTTATATATTTCAGAAATACACAGCTGTACATCACATGGAGAGACATGTCATTCCTTCATCTTTTTCCAGAAACTGTAATTGCCAGCACTTAATTATTTTTGATAGAGCAACTAAGATGGCTTTTCATGTCCTGTAATGGAGCTTTTAATCAAACACTTTGAGTTATCTGCTCTTCATTTAAGCAGTGTGTGATACTGCCCCCTCTCTAATCATTGGAAAACCATAAGATAGGACAAAGGCAGGACAACGGTAATCCCAAGGTTAAAGGGGCTCTTGATTGAGGAATATTAAAGGCTTGCTTGTCTTTGTTTGTTCTTGTTTACTGTACAAATCTGCTGCCAAAAGATGCTTTTGGTTTGCTTTCAAAAACATTTTGCCTAGATGTATTTTATGATCTTAATAAGGCTTAGCAATCATCTATGGAAAGGTAAGTGTAATATTTGGATATTCTTTGTAATAAATGTAAAAAGTGCCAGCCATTTTAACTTTTATGCAGGCACCTTATTTTATGCAGCCTTTTTCATCCTAATTCATCACATTTTTTTATACTTACATCTCTGCCAAGACCACAGCTGTGCCTGTTTGTGTATTTAATTCTCTACAGCTACCTGCAATAGCAGAATTAATATTTTACTAGTTTTCAAATTCTATGCTAAATGGGGCTAAAACAAACTAAAAATCAACTTCTAGTAGCACTCTCCAACTGCAAGTCGAAACACCTACTTTCATCTACAGAGCTCTTGACTTCTCAAACAGCTGCTTACCATCAATTTAGAGCAAATAGATCCTTAACTGTGGTTGTATATGGGATGTTTGACTCTGGCTCTGTCACCCGACAACAAGTTGGGATTTTAAAAAAAAATCCTCCAACCCTCTGTAGACTCCACATTTCTGTTTCCATACATGTATCATTTTGCTTTACTATAGAGTCCCTGCTCTTATTACTCCTGAACACTGTCATTATTTATGTGTCTCATGTCATTGTCCTCCCCCAAACTTGCTGGGGAGATCCATCTTTCTGATGTGTGTCTTAGAAAAGCCAGTTCCAGATAAGCCAGCTACTCTTGTAGCCTTACTTCAACTCTCTTAGGGAAAAAAATGGGAATATGGGAATATATATTTACCTGCTGTAATTAGAAGTAGCTGTTGTTCCTGTTGTTCCAGCATCGTCATTCCACTGAGACCTGTTCCACTTGGCAAGAAACAAACATTATAGATTTTTTCTTTCTTACTGTTTTTTTTTAAAGATATTTTAGATTTTTCTACCTGAAGGGACAAGTCATCACACTGATTTTGATCCTGTTATGTATTATACATGGTCCCATTTTTATTCACGGACATTTAATCAGGCTAATTAAGTTGAGGTGTCTCTATTCCGGGCCAGTGTCTGCTTTTCCTGTCTGCAGGTGCCTGGGCCAGGTATCATCTGGCCCTGGCTCTGATACCAGTCTGTTTCGTTTTCCCTAACATTGAATCATCAGACCTTAGAGGCATGAAATGTAGTGGGGCTTGAAGTTGGTTTGGATTTTTTGGATGCCGGTCCATTATTGGTTCTGCTTGAGGGTCTGATTTTTAACACCCAATTCTTTTAGTTGACCTCTTTTCGTTATGTTAAGAAAATTGTTCTTTCTGTTATTGCAATAAGCCTTATATAGAAAGTGGTATTAATCAATTCCAATTAAGCGTTATCAGGTATAATTCCAATACTTATTTAAGGAGTTCAGTGTTTCTTTCTTTTTTTTTGATTGAATATCAAGTCATTATTTCCAGTAAAATGCATTATTGCATCCACCTTTGAAATGAAAGAAATGCTTTGATTCTATGAAATTACATTATTATGGTCTTTTTACACAAATGGACAGGCACATATTTGTATGTTCATCCAAAAACAAATTTAGAAAGGCATATTATAGATACAAAACAGGACAGCTCAGTTGTTTAGGTTTTTCTGACATAAAGTTTTTGGATATGGTGCATGTTGTCAGGAATATCAAGTATCGTATAACAAAATCTGTGCGACAAACAAAACTGAGAAAAGCCACCAGAGCTTTTCTCTCCTACAACAGTATGTTGCAAGCTCCATACTGTTGCAGGAAAGTGTGATGAAGATTAAGTAGAGTATTAGTAAACTGTGCTGCAGGAACTTATTCTGTCTCAGGCCCCTATAGGACAGCAGAGGAATATAATTACTTGAATACGGGTGAATAATGAAGCCTGGTAATTTCTGTGATGTGATTATCGAGAGAGAGGTACAGATTGAAACAGCTTTTCTCATTCCCAGTAGATAAATATATTTAAAAAAAACAAAACATGGTTTTATAGAAGCTCTTGGTCCTTTGGTTGTTGAATATTAATTTATGAATTCATCTTCCAGTTAAATGTTTATGCAGAAGCAAACTGAGTGGGACAGAAATACTGCAATATATATCTGTACGATGGCTTCAAATCAGCCTGGCACTCTTTCATTTTTTTTTTTTTTTGTATTATTTTGTTTATATTTTTCTATTTCATTCTTAAAAATAATGCTGTCTACATTAAGGACTGTAAATGTATAATTAGTTATTACAACATATCAGAATGTGTTGTATTTTAGTTTTGTGCATTTTTGGCTGAATGACTGTGTTTATGTTGAATTTAAGGCTAAAGATTATAAAATGTAATTAGGATTTTCCACAGCATGACTAATGTACAACATTAAGTAGCTGGGTAAGAGTGATGGTGGAACTTTGTTAATTATTTTTGCTTTAGATCTGGGGGATGTTATATCATGCATTATTTGATAGCAACTCCTTCTCCTAATCAGCAGTCTAAAACATGCTGTTGGAAGAATATAAGGTTTTTCCCTGCTGCCATGAAGACATGGGGGAGAGAAAATTAGGTGGCAGATGTAAGGCTATGCAGGTAATTGATGCTAATTCCACAATTTTCACTTTCTGGATATTCTTACATCTGCAGACTCTATTCGTATTACTATTCCTTTTTTATAAATTATTATTAAATCTCTATGTAGAGGAGTATATTATAAATTTGCTAATGAAATTTCACAAACAAAAGACATCATATCTGCATGTGGAATTCTTAAAGCTGATTAGAAAACTTATTTCCAAATATAGACTGTGGAATTAGATATACATTTTCTTGCAGAATGTAAGTACACACTTTGAGTATTTCGTGTAGTTATGAACTGAAGGATTTCTGCAACAGTGCAACTTCCAGGGAGAGCTTATTTACATCTGAGTGGGATTGGGCATGATTAGAGTGTCTGTATCTTCCATAATCTCCAGGGCTGCAGCCAATCTTGGCTTAGTCCTGTCCTGACTGGCTCCAAACTTCTGCTCTGTGGCACTGTTGTCAAGGCAACATGGATTGGATTCAGACTCAGGGACGCCGAGATGACAACTTCTTGGAGGAGGAAAATAGAAGTTTGAGGTGGCTACTTGAGTTAGATGGGCTTAATGTCAGTGAAACTTAGCAACTAATGACACATCTGACTGTAAGGCATTTTATTTGGGCTATTAAAAGAGGATCTATTAATCTAATGTATGCTTGAGAGGATAGCATCAATTTTACCACTGTACTTTGGATATCAAATTTATTGTTTTTGAAGAATCATAATGTATTTTTGTAGATGGACTTGGAGATGAAGAGAGGGCTGGAATACACACAGACTATAATATTGGGTCTTTTAGTCCCTTCCCACTATCCAGTATAAAAGCACACCATTATTGATGCATAGCTGGGTGTTTGTCACCACAGTTTACTCACACAATGGGAATTCGTGCCTCTGCTCCTAAAGCACTAATACATTTTCTTTGCTCTAACTCCCCAAGTCCACACCTCAGAGGGCATAGATGTCTTTAATAGCAGCAGCCATTATGAAGTAATCAGTAAGATGGAGTGCATGTTTTCACGTGCTCTGAGTTTTGGTCTCTCTATTAGAAAAAGGAAGGTTTTCGGCAAAGCTTAGATTTTATCGGTGAAAGCAAGTAGTTTTTTATTTTTTTGTGTGTGTGTTTGCCACTTCAGGTGGCGCTCCATGCATGTGGCATTGCAACAGACATGGTGATGGAGCACTGCATCCAGGCAGGAGCCGCCTTTGTCATCAGTCCCTGTTGCTACGGCTTCATCCAGAACGCAGTCAAGTTCACCTTCCCCAAGAGGTTTGTACCTGCATGCCACACTTAAGTCCAGTGTCACCTCTCCAGCTCTCTGCCTTTTAAAATAATATTTCTGACCTTGTATTTTCCTTGTTAGGTCCCTGCTTGTATTGCTATTTCTCCCCCCTCCCATTCCCTCTTAGTTTTTTTGTTTTCCAGTTCCTCTTTAGTGCTCTTGTTCTCAGTCATTTTCACACTCATTCTCCCTCGCTCACACACACATACACACAATCTATATATTCTCGCTACTTTTCTTTCGCCTCCTGTCTCTTTTCATCACAACTGACAGTATGAGGCAGCAATTTTGCATTGCCTCCACAACAGGGTCCACCCCTCACCTTTTTAATCTCAGCCCTGTTCTATTAGCCACACAGAATAGGGCTCTCTATGTAGAGGCAGTCATGGATATTACACAGCGACTGGAAATCCAGTTGAAGGTATAGGCAATAGATGCTGCTTTCACTAGAATTACATGTTCAGGCATAGTATTAAGTGGAATTAACAACTTAATTTTCAGTCCTGGTGATATTGTAAGCTAAAGAATGATGCTGTTTGAACAGAGATGGATAATAAAAACAGCACAGAGGGAAAAGTAGAAACAGGCTATATTTTACTGGTGTTCAGCATGTTGCTATGGCAGCCCTCTGTTGACTTATAGTAGTGTAATGGCTTTAGAACTGTAATGAGGTAGTACGTCATTAAAACAGCTTTTGGATGCCGAAGACTACTAAACAAAGCCTTTGTGTAGGATTGCTGCTGTAGCAACTGAGAGACTGTGATCACTAGCAAGTTAAATTTGAGATACATGTAATTGTTGGGCTGATCATAGCTGTGGTTTAGGCATTAAGACTGAATGGACCAAGATTGGCCAAGTCTTTTTCAGCTTGCACCTTTTGGGTTACAACATAATACAGAGTATAAAAAGTACAGAGTATAAAAAGTTTATCATAATAAAAAGTTTATCATTGTTTTCCTTATGTATTTGCCACCCGTTGTTGTCTTTATTCTTATTTTAATAAATCCTGGGGACATAACATAATGCAAGAATTTTTTTCATTTTTTTTAAAGGTCCAAAAAATGGCAAGGACACAGCAAAATGGTGCCGGATGCCGAATGAAAATTATTTTACAATTTAGTTATCAGGTTCCAGTGCAGGGTCACAGCTCAGCCGCACATAATTCACCTCTGGTTCTTTCTGCAGACTCCTTCTTTTCCGCCTCTCTCCATGCAGTATTATATCCACAAGTAGCATTTTCCCCATTTGCTTTCTGGATGCCAGTTTCTGGGTTAAACAGAGTCTCACGAGAAATTGTGTTCTATCAGGATTTCGATGATTGCAAGTCTGGTCACAGCCTGTCAGCGTGACAGTGTGTCCATTGTTTTATTTTAATTCAATAAATGCTTCTTTCTGTCATATATAGAAAATCTTTGAGGGATTCCTAGTCTTCGTAGGTTTCAATCAACTTAAAAGACTGTATTTTTTATTTGACAGTATTAGTAGTAGATTTTACTGGTGACACACTGTTTACATGTGGAACCTGGCAGCAGCATACCCCAATCAGTATCAGCAGTGCTGTCCTTGTAACAAATCATCATCAGTGAGTGGGGACTGACGTATAGCAGAGTAGCAGGAGTCACGTAGCATTTTCATGTGCCACAAGCTGGTCAAACAGCAGTGACATTTCACTTAAGACCTGAGTATGACACTAAAAAAAAGAGTGGCACGCCACCATTGGTATGCAGATAGATGCAAATCACAAAAATCACATCCTTGGGTCATAATTTGCTTCAAAGCATCATGTTCAAAAGAGTTACTTTCCTACTGTTAGAGCACAATGAGACAGGTTTTGGCTTTCATTAATTGCATCCCGATAATGATGCTGCTGCTTTAAAACAAGTTAAAAACTGTTCAAAATCTTAGGCACTTGCTTTCAAATGCTTTCAAAAATGATGCAATTAATACTTTTTATCAGACAACATAAAAAAAATGCAGCAACCAGAAATAACCCAAATAAAATCATTACTTGGTGTGGCCACCCTTGGCCTTTAAAACAGCACCAGTTCACCTAAGTAAACTTTTGGGAAGTTTTTCAACGTACTTGGTGAGTAGGTTGTTTCAGACACCTTGGAGAAGTCACAGTTCCTCTGTGGAGTCTCTCTCAGTGTTTTCTCTCTCTCCATGTAATCCCAGACTGACTCAATAATGTGGAGATCAGGGGTTTCCGGGGGCCAGACCAACTTTTTGCAGGACTCCTTGTTCTTCTTTTTGCTGAAGATAGCTCTGTATGGTTCTGGCTGTATGATTGGAGTCATTGTGATGTTGCAGAATGAATTTGGGACCGATCAGATGCCTCCCTTGTGGTACTGCGTGATTGATTAGAATCTAAAAATCTAAGGTACCTTAAACTTTTGCGCAGCACGGTATAATGAAATTATACTGTATTCAAAGTTAAAGCTTCACATGCCTAGACCAGAGTGCAATAACCCAGTGAAAGATGAAAGAGCTTTTTTCATACCGCATTCATCAACACCCATTAATGGCTGCACACCGCCTGTGCCGTTTGCCAGTGGAACAGAAAAGAAAAGCTATTAAATAAATCGCACCCAGCATCAGCATATTATAAATATGGTAGTGAAAATGAGGGAAATAGTGTTTCTAAGTGCCACAAGCCAGCAGAATGGCAGTGATATACCAAAAGTCGACAAGAACGAAAGTTATACCATTAGTCACTTGTCGATCCCTGTGTTGCTGTCAGTTAAATGAATCTTTATGTTCTTTTCACCACTAGTTGTAATCCCCCATAGACATCATTTCAATGGTTGTCAGATCTTTAATGTACTTAACACACTTATGTAGAGCAGTGGTTAAATTTTTGAGTGGTAACCTTTTTGCAGGTATTCTGTTATTTGATTATGCAGACGCCTTCCGACAAATAAGGAATGACTATTTTCTGTGTCCATGGCACAGCCAACCCTAAAATTGCGCCTTGGTGAGGACCCTCAGTGTAAAGTGTAAATATTTAGTTTTCACTTACAGGTAGGTACTTGTTGTGACATAATGAGTAAACGGGCCACACCTGACCATAAAACTGGTTGTCAGTCAGATGTCCAACAACTTTTTGTCCCTGTGAAAATTAAGGACTGTGTAAAATAAAAAATGGCTGTAATGCCTGAGCGGTTAATGCAATATTTTTGTTGAATTAAAGCTGAAAGCCTACACTTCACTCACACCTTGATGGCTTGTTTCAAATACATTGTGATGATTTACAGAGGCAAAGTTTCAAAAACTGGTTAGATTAAAATAAGTTTCTCCTTTGCTCACCTTTTCTAACTTGACACTTCACCCTTCCTGTCTCCTCATCAAATATTAAAGAATAAAGAGCTGCAAAAAAGATTTTGCAGCTGTAATGGACAACAAGAGGCTGTGTTCCTGCAGGGCAGTATGTGTGGAGGGCCTTCGCACCTGACTATGTCGATCTTCATCTTGCTACTTTTAGTGTTTTCCCCTCAGGTCATGTTCCAGATATGCATGTGAATATTCTGCAGGTGTAGACATTCCAGGCAGTTCACAGGTTTTTTATGAGCTGTGAAACTAAACTGCCCATTTCATTAAAGCCCTAACTGTTCGAGTTAAATTTAAGACTTCTCTCCATGTGACCTGAGTGGCTTGTAACCCCCGACCCTCTTCAAGTTGATTTTTAATTACCTTCAACAATGATCTGACTATGTTTAACCATCACCAACAGCCCTGTTTGTCTTCTTTCACAAAGGTGGGTTTTTTTAGAGACAATGCATGTTGTTTGTCAAGGCTTGGATTTGGTTATATATT
This sequence comes from Istiophorus platypterus, assembly GCA_016859345.1. Lineage (NCBI taxonomy): Eukaryota > Metazoa > Chordata > Actinopteri > Istiophoriformes > Istiophoridae > Istiophorus > Istiophorus platypterus. The sequence goes on along the minus strand of CM029114.1, from coordinate 11,171,850 downwards.
CATAGTTTTTGTTTGTGAGGTGAGATTCCGTAAAATAAAAAAAAACAAATCTCCTCCCTAGAACTGAGCAAGTAAACATACGACATACAAGTGTAGTAAATAGATTCTACTGCTATGTCTTTATCAATAGCCTTTTAACATTAAAATGTCTACTGTTTTTTTTCCCTTTTTTCACAGCAAAAGGTTCCAAGAAACCCTGACTTATAAGGTATGCTTCTAAATGTGATGTAATCTCTCTCTTGCATTTCTTATTCATTTGCACTGAGGCAAAGTATCTAGTAAAGAATATTGAATGACAGCAATTCAGTTATTACAGTGATTGTGTTTAAGATCACTACATGCATGCCAAACGACACCTTTGTGGGTTATGGCTCAATTTAAAACACCATATACATTAGAGTCTTACTTACTCTGCTACAACACAATGAGACGGGTTTTTCTTCTCAGTACTTGCACCTAAATTGAGATGCTGCTGCAGTAAAAGAAGTACAACTGAATCGGTTGCATTCAGTTTAAAAGTTATAGTTTCACATGTGTGGACCAGAGTGCAATGACCCAGTGAAAGGTGAAAGTGCTCACTCATACCACAGTTGTCAACACCCAGCAAACACGGCAGCCAGACAAGATTGAGACAAATGTTCAGACAACTGAGAAACAAATTGACAAGCAGACACACACCTGGATTGGGTTGCACCAGCTATTAGTTCATCCCTTTCTAAGTTTGTGAAGTCCTTTCTGAATTCTTGTTAACTACTAGCTAGTTTCAGATTTATTGGTTTGTTAAATCATGTTGCACCATTTAAAATTGAAGGAAAATCTTAGCTGGTAAAAACTTGATAAGTAAATACATTTTTTTAAATACATTTCCAAACAAGATTGCTTGTTTGGAAATATTAGTAGGTGTACTAAAATATGTAAACAGGAAATTACTGCACCATCAAAATTTTTACATAACCTCCAAAAATCTGTTTTTATGGGGGCATATTTTCAACTTCCAGTTAGCTAAAAGTTATTGGCATGACAATTTATAATTTGATGAATAATATTTTTGTGAAATGTGAGATAAAATGTTCCCAGTTACTGCATTAAGAAACATTTTATCATGTGTTGGGTCATGTTGACCCTACTCCATATTAATCTCTTTTTTACTCTACTCCCAAAAGAATGGCTTAATCTAGACTTACACTGTGAATAAGCTAAGAATAGCCTCATGAAGAGCTGGCACAATAGACTCATTTTGTAATTTGTATGCACCAAAAATCTGGAAAATATTCAAAAGTAGTTAAAATGAATTTACTTTGTCTGTCGTGAGTAAGGTTTTCTTCCCTTTTAGTAGGATTTTTTTCTTTCCTTTCTTTTTCCTTTTTTTTAAATCAATTTTATTTCTTTAATGGGACAGTAAAATACAATTAATGAGATCTCCAGTCTCATCACTGTCTTGACAACAAAGATTCCCCAGGCAGTTACAAGAAGGAGGCTCACACCCTTCAGTCCTCAATCCCTTATCGCTCAGAACAGACACGACAGCGTGCTCTGGGAGGGCCCATCCCATGATGATGTATGAGACCTGCCAGTGCCCCTGGGGGGAATCTGTGCAAAAGTTGCTGTGGGTCCCAGCCATAGCAACCTCAGGAGCCGACATGTCACAACATCAGACCACCTCTAACTTCTTTCCTTTTTTTGCGCTAGAGGAAGCACATTCTCACAGACAGGGCTTGAGAGTCACAGAAGATTACAAATTATTTTCAAAACACGGGGCAATTGTACTTTTCTGTGATACTGAGCTGCAATTTTTCCCCCCAAAAAAAAGCCCAGTGAGGAAAAGAAATCACGCTATTTTCTGTTTGGAAAATAAGAAGCTAAACATGTCACCACACAGCAGGAAAAAGTCTATCTAAACCGGCAGACACATTATCTGCCATTTTAAACCTGAGCTGTGAATCTCCCCTCACTCCCCCTATGGTTTTGCTTTCAAAAACCGTGTTTGGCATTTGCCACTCATTTGGGCTCGGTATACAGAACCCCACTGTTTCCTGTGTCTCTGCTCCAAAACACCAGCTGGCGCTTGCAGATATAAAAGCTGCATTACATCGTTTAATAGCAGGACCGTATTTGTCCTTCCTGAACTGAAATATTTAAAAGTGAATGAGTGCACACTGACAGATGGAATAAAGGAATGATGGAATAAAGGGCTAATGCTATGAGATATTGGTGCTCAGCTCTAATTTTGAGCACCTGCTCCATGACCTTACATTCAGCGCTGAGAAGCAGGTTAGCAATGACTAACTGCTCTCCCGAGTCACTTGTTATGTGAACCATGGCGAGGTAACGGCAGGAAAGAAAAACTGAATAGAAATAAATAACCAGGGTTCATCTGACCTTTCTGGAGAGTTTACAGCTATGCTTTTATGAAAAGAATCTTTTTTATCATGTTAATTTTTTTTATGTATTTTATGTCTTGCATCTGGTCAACTATTCTAATATTCTATAAATTGGTCTACTAATGATTTACACAATGCAGAGAAGTCAAATCCAGTCAATCACTGTTACTCAGTCCAGAGTGGCAGTTTAAAGAGGCAATACACTGAAACAATTAAGAGTCAAGCTTGCTTGTATGTGCGTGCATAATAACCTTTATTTAATGTCTCGTTTCAAAGACCAATATTTGATTTAGTTGTAATAGCAATGGCAAGACCAAAAGGGTCTTAGTGTCGGCATTAATTTCACCTGTAAGAATGTGTCCCTGTACTTATTGCCTGTCCTTGTTTCAGGAACACATGATCCTCTGCCGCTTTGCAGACCAAACAGCTGTCCAGCTTCCTCCCGAGAGGCGGCTTATAGGTACGATTTTCAATCTTCTGCCTGTACATGAACATTCACCGACATTTCCTCTTCTATATCTGACTATAAAAACGGATACTATATTACTTACTGTATCTTATCGTCCTTTGACTATTATTATGAAATCCTGGAAATTTAACAGTAAATTTACAAATCTTTGGGGCTAAATTCATTGTTTGCATTCACATCACATAGAAATTTATCAGGAACTTTTTTTTCCTGAATGACTCCTGAAATCCGTCTGTTAGATTTCTGTTTACCAAACCGTCCAGTGTGATGGACACCTGCATGACATATTTACACTTGACTTTGTTTGGCTTTTTGCTTTTTTTTTTTGTCACACCTAAACAGTTACCTTCATTCATGTTGATGTTCTGTCTTCTGAGATTCTTACTCCGCGACCTACCCCACTTCTCTACTTTCTCAAAAGGTCTAGACTCTTGAGAAGTGTGGAAAAAATGTTAATGCAGGGATTTCTCCAGTGTGACAGAACAGCTGCAGTGAACAGCTGCCGGATCAGTTTTGTCAGATTCAGAGGGAAGTGTTTTGGCAGGCTGAAACCTCCGGGCCTGTGCCGAAGCTTCGCCGTACAGTGTTTCATTATGTCGAGGACTCTCTTCACCCTGATAGCTCTTCAGCTTATCAAAGCTTCGCTCTGAAGGCTCCGAGGCTCCCCATTGCCTCGTCACTCTGAAGCCCTTTCATATGTACCTGACATCACCTGTCACAGCGGTTTCTGCTCTGTATGTGTTAACAGGGCTCAACCTCTCCCTCTAACATTTTCTAACCATGTTTGATCTCATCTCTCTTGTGAGCCTGCCAGTGTGACTGTGACCGTCTAGGCAGCGTGGCAGACCAAAGCTCGGATTTACTGTGTCTGCCACCTGCTACCTAACAGCTAAACTGCATAATACGTTTGAAGTCTGTGTTTAAAGGAAATCCTAAGAGAAAAGCGTGATAATCAGTGTGAGATTTTTCATGAATGAGTGGTTTCTGTAGGGTACTGATACACATGAATTCTAGGAACATACAGAAAGTGTACGGAATAACAGGAACGCCTTACAATATGCGACTCAATGTACTATCACTACAATAAATGCTACTGAATTGGAGCCTGGCTGATACGTTAATCTGCTGGTATACGCCGAGCTTTATCAACAGAAGCGGCATACACAGATGGGTGAAAAAATTAAATGGAAATACCAAGGCTGCCAACATAGGCTGCCAAAATGGCTTCAATGCTCCTCGGTATACTTTAGTCAAATCTCTGTGTTTCTACCGGAGACAGTCTCCTATAGGCATTGCATTGTGTTGTGTTAGAATCTGATGTCTGTGAAGGCCATAGCATACGATACACATCATTTTCAAACTCATCAACTCGTTCAGTGACCCCTTGTATCCTTGTGGACGTGGCATTGTCATCCTCAAAGAGACAACTCACGTCAGGGTAGAAATGTTTCATCAACTCTCCCAGATCCTTTTCTCTTTTCATTTTGAACCAAAGTCGAGGTAAACTGGGTCTGCCCTTCATTTTCTTACATGTCACAGAGCACGATAGGATGACAATTTTTGTCTGAAATGCACAATACACATATATGGCAGCATCTACAAACTTAGCAAAGACTTCACTGGTTTATCACACTCTTCCTTTTAATTTGTAACCCATATGTTTCTTGCAGATATACAAACAGAAATTTCATTACATTACATTCTAAACAATGAATTGTATGTCTATTTTACAGTTACTCTAGATAATTTTGAGTAGGATTTTTGTTGTATATTTTATCCTTAACAATTCCAATTCCACCATAGTTATATATTTTTTTACATAACTATGATTTATAATAATTATTATTAATATTCTTGTTATCATTATTATATATAATAACAATGATATTATTATTGTTGTTATAATTTAGTTATTTAGAACTTTGATGAACAAATTTACTGTTCAAGTGTAAAATGAACTTGAACAGACAAACAAAAGTGTTTGTGTATATTATTTGAGTATATTGAAAAAATATACCTTTACAAAATTTCTAAATTAAAGTAGAAGTGTTTAATGAATAAACTGTTTAGTTGATCAACAGATAATTAAATCAGCAGCAGTTGTAATTATCAGTTACAACCAATTATGTTCTCTTATTCTAGCTTCTCCAAGGGGGGATTTTACTGCTTTTATATAAGTTTAAATTGAATATATTTTTGTTTTTTTTTTCAGGATCGTATAAAAAGAGACATCTAAAGAGATCATAAAGCAATTAATCACTTAATTGAGAAAATAGTCGGCAGATTAATCGATAATAAAAAATAATTGTTAGTGCCAGCCCTAAAATTAGTTTCACTGTACTCATATGTACTGGTATCACTTTGGCCTCAGTCAGTCAGGCTCTAGTTGCTAGTTTAATTGTCTCTGTTAACTTGTCTCTACATTTGAGTATTAAGAATAAGTAAAAACAGGTTCTTAGGTATGTGATTGATATTTTATTTTTGTGTATATTTTGCTTTTTTTTTACTACCATAGGTAAACAGTGTATGGGCCTGGTGGACTTGGACCGGTCGTGGGCAGCAGAGACTCATGGGTACTCGGTGCGAGTGATGACTATGGAGCCTGAAAGCTGTTCACCGAAGAACAACATGCTGGTGGGAAGGCCACCGCAGAAGAGTGGACTGGAAGTCAGCGCTAGCCAACTGGAATTACCAGCGTTTAATTAGGACTGCAAGCACCGGTGTACACCAGAGAATCTTCAGCATGGTCAGGATTTGTTAAAGTACCCACTCTGTGGCTCCTGGCTGCGTCATGATGGTGCTGAGAATACAACTATTTTAAATCCCCTCTCAACATATTCTTTTTATTAAATTTTTACAAGTTATTCTGTAAGAAATGGCCTTGGTAAATGAAGAAATATTTGCTCATTATTGGTGTATTAGCAAAAGCCGTCCTCTAAAATTTCTCTCAGCCATTAGTTGAAGGCGACAGTCGGATGATTTCTAAGAAGGATGCTCTCTGAGAACTACCCCCCTGCGAGACTAAATGTGCTCGATTATTGGGCAATTAGTTGCAGTAAAAGATAAAAGTGCTCAACCCCCTCACCAACCACTACATTATGTGTGTGATTTTTCCCTAAACTGTGTGATCAAACTGTCAGTGTAAACAGTGGTAACAAGGAATTATACACCCACATTGTGAAAGTACACCATACATCCACATGCTGTATTTACGAACAGTATGTATACAACCCTCCGTGGTGATAGAACTCAGCAGTCTGCTCCCTTTGTTGCCATGTATTAACAGAAGAAAGAGAAATTTAGTGCTAGAAAGTAATCTGCTCTTAAAGATGAGATGGGGAATTATCATTATCTATCTTTTCCCTGTGTGTATTTGTGAGAGGATGAGAAAGGGGGGTATACAGAAAGAGAGAAACTGGGTTTAAACTCATATCACATCAGTTAAAGAATAGCATTTGTCAAGGATCTACAGAGAAACTGATTATTCCTCATAAAGAATGAATGTGAATATGGTATGCAAGCCGTAATACGTTCAGCACCAATGAATATTTTATGATGCTGGCAAAAAGGTCAGTGTGCTTGATTAGATGCGAGGTGTTCAGAGCCTGGTAGCTAAAAAAAAAAAAAAAGAAAAGTCACACAATGAGATCAGTCTTTCCAATCCTGTACAGTGTGGACACACTACAGCCTGTTAAGCTTACATTCTAGCAGGTGAAACTGTCCATCTGTTTCCCTGAAAAATCCTGCGCTGCCACCTTTGACAGTGTATTACAGCTGCTTGAGAAATCTGAGGAGGAGAGCCTGTTTCCTTCTCATACAGAAGTGATAGACTAAAGAGGTGCAGGCTTTTCCCAGCATCAGGCTCATCTGAATTCTGTCAGCAGAGTCAATCTATTCCGAGGTGAATGGCCAGAGCACAGCTCCCTCCAAGAACCGGAATTATTTTCACAAGGAGACGTGTGACTCTCCCCGTTCACGCTTGTGGCTCTGAACACATTACAGAAAATGCATATAGGCATAAAGGAGGAGCGAGAGAGTAGGTGGCAATACTTAAAGCTTGGGTGAGAGGGGAGAATATTGAGTTGGGAAGCGGGTCGATTCAACCCAAACACCTGGGGCAAGAAGTTGACTTGAACAAGATTCACGGATTAGACAAAAAATATCTGAGCTTCTTTTCTATTTAAAAGCCCAGCATTTCTTTACAATTGATCAATCTAAAATAAAGCCTTTCTATTAGTACAGCATAGAGTCAGTAATATACTGAGATGAATGTAATCATATTGTGTAGTTGACTGATTTACCTCAGAAGTTAGGAGTTAATAAAGTACACAATATGAACTGAACCTTAAAAAAGTTGTTTTTTTAAGTCTTTTTTTTTTCTTTTTTTAACAAAGGGAATCTGTGACTCAACAAAAAATGACTACAAAGTAGGTTGTCATCCAATCAGTGAGTAGTTTTTTTTAGTACATGCTGATAATCGGTGTTAAATTAATCATGGCTTAACACTAAAGAATATTTTTTTTCCAGAATTTGTGGAGGTTTTCAAAGGCAATTCTGAACTCAACAATCTGTTGCTGCAGAAACCCTCTACAAGGAAATAATGAAGCTTTCATTCTTTTATGAACTTAAGTTATTACTTGTGATTAAAATTCTGCTGGTCTTGGTGTTTTGGCCAACATTTTTCCAATTCATTACCCTGGCAGTGTTTATGGCTGTTTTTCTGCAACAACTCCTTCCTTCAAATTTTGGGTCCCTCCCTGCTGATGAGAATTTTCCCTTTCGACAATCAGTGACCTTGGTCATGTGTTGTTGGTCACTAAAACAGGCACTGATATAATGTTCAAGCCTAGATGAAGTGAATACAAGGGGGCTCTGTGCTGCCCTTTCCATCAACTCCGACATCGTACTTACTCTTCAATAATTACCATTTAACATGCATTATCACCCATAAAATGCATTTCCTGTGACTTGTATATTTTTTCAGATAAACAATGTTGTGCATAATTATAGGAGTCCAGATTAACAACAATTATTACGCACACATTTCCTCTTTGGTTGCCTACAGCAGGTCCCAGCTGCTCTTGTTTTGCTCACCCTAATAATGTTTATCTGTTTCCCAATGCTCCTTGTCCCACTTGTCACATCAGGCGTCACTTTTATATAACCCCAGTTTAGGATTTCCCTGCTTATATTCTATTTTTTGCATTTATTTTCTTGTTTTTGACTGCTGTAGCACAGTCTGTTTTGTTCAAAATGCAATGACATGTTTTCCCCAGGGGGATCATTAAAGGGTAAGTTCACCAAAATCACGAAAATACTTTTTGTTTTATTTTAAAAGTCCCCAATTCCTTTATTTTTTCCTAGAAGGCTCCGTGGATAGATACAGGTAAAATAAAGTAGGTTAACTTGCAGTCTGTACCCTTCCAATCACTTAATTCAAAGGAATTTCTAGTGTAACATAAAGAGTCTCTAGTCAGTACCCAGTAGGTCAGCTGACCATGCAAAAATGCCATATTTGTCTACAAGAAAGCATTGAACTGAACAAAATAAAAGGGACTAAAGTGTTCTATAATAAATGACTAATGGATAAATATTTACCTTGGCTCAAATAGAGCCATTTCTTCACTGGAATTTCCTTTAGAAATCGACGATCGTTAAGTTCTAACTAAAACATCTTTGAGTAGGAGATGTAGATTTTCTGAATGTCAGTAGAAAAAAAACTAAAAATTAAGCGTAGACAGTGAGATTAATGTGTTTTTGTATTTTGGGTGAACCTACCCTTTAAAGTTTTACCTCATCCGTCTTCTCTTTCAACAACACGCGCACATTGTTGGTAATGAGGCGCGACTCGGGTGATCTTCTTGACCCTTATTTTTTTAATACAATAAATCATAATGGGGATCTCGTTCCTGGAGTTAAGTCGTGAAAATCACTTGATTAATAACGCAATTACACACAACCAGCATTTCCTCTGATCACCGGCCCCTGAGGACGCCGAACCTCTGCGCCACCGCAGAGACTGATCGAACCGGCGACAGGGCGCAGCAAGACGCAGGGTGAACAACCAGAGGTAACCCAGCCACACCAGACCTTCATCCCGCTCGTCTCCTGCTCCTCTTCCCCAAAATGAGCATGTTTGGTTTGGTGCCCTTGAGTCCTTACTAGGAAAATTGTTTTTTTGCCGACTTGGATTCCGGAGGGAGGAAGCTGTAACCTCAGAGACAGAGGCCTTGATGACTCCGCCACCAGGCAGGAAGTTCATGAAGCTCCCCTGGACTTTGAATTTGAAGTTCTGCGTTTTCAGACGGGAAATAATCGCCCAAACAGAATCAGGCACAAACTCCTGCGAGAACAATGAAGAGCAGTTTCTTATGGGGGCGCATCAGATGCATGAGACAAAAGACCCGGCACAAAAGCAGAGACGGCGCCAGGAAATATTTCAATCAAAATTTAAACAAAATAAAAAAACAAACGTAGGCCATCGCTTGTGTTTTTATTTACAATAATTACACAGCCCTGACGAACGCCTTCCCATTTCGTCGAGCGCACCCCAGACGTTGTCAAACCTCTCATTTTACTGTTGTGTGATGCTTAAGTTTCTGGCCTCCCCCGAATTCAGCCCCGGTAATTTTCACTGCATTGTCCTCGCCCCCTGGAGAGCGACGTCTACCTGGGTGGGCCGCTCACCTGCGTGCCCCGGCAGGCAGTGCGCCTCCGATCGAGGCAGCCTCGTCCCCAGCATCATCCCCAGCCTCATCCCCGCGGCCGCCGCAGCACGGGTCGGTGGCGTTACGTTACGTTAAAAGTCTAAGGAGCGCTTGCTGGCTGGCTGGCTGGCTGGCTGGCTGGATGTGTGGTTATTGAAAAGGAAAGGTCTGACTGCAGCGGGTGCTGTTGGTCGGAGAGCAAAGCTCACTCCACCAGAGAGAGAGAGAGAGAGAGGGAGCTTTGCGCTCTCTTTCCGACAGAGTGCGTCCCGCTCCAGGCGCGCACAGGCACGCACGCACGCCGGGGGTCACTCTACTCCCAGGAAGCGGACCGGGGTTGTCCTCCGCACACGAACGGTCCGAGGGACGCGACCAGACCTTTCCTACCTGTGCACATCGAGCGCTCCCGTTAACGAACCGCCGTTTCCCCGACTGTTTCCCCTCCGCGGTTCTCGGACCGGCGCCTGTGGATTACGGAGAATAACCAGCGGCGTGGGCGCGTAACTCTCGGAAACCATGGAATTGTGGATAAAGTTGATGTTGTTGTGCAGCTGCTGCTTGGGAGCAAGTGCAGACTTTGACGGCAGGTAAATGGCACATGGTTCACTGTCTGAGAGAGCCCGTGCTTTTGTGATATAACACCGATTTTGATTAAGGGTCAGCTACAGTTTGAGCATCACTGTTCAATGTCTGATGTTGTTTTTAGGATATTTATAATCCGCGTCTCGGTACAAACGGCGCCTTCGCGTAAAGCCAAGACTTCGCCGGAGCGGTTGTAAACCAAAACTGTGTCGCTCAATTTAGATCCGACTTAAAACACGTTGCCCCCATGAAATCATGTGCGCTCAAGTGCGCACGTACTCAGCATCGACTCGTGGTTTTGGAGCCTCCGCTTTATCTTTTCTCTGTGTATTATCCTAACTTTTATTTCCATGAAAACAATAATAATTCGATTGTGTTAAAAGCGTTTGGGGTTTTTTTTTTGCGCCTCGGAGCCCGTAGTGGAGGCATCGTTTAGTTTATATGTGCAAAAATTACACCAAAGCGGCTTCTTGTCTTGTTCAAATATCTGACTCAGTATAAAGTGATGTGACAGCACGTTGCCCGGTGGTTCATGTTCAAACACGACTCCGGTGAAGTATGTGGAGACGTGCCAGACCCCGAAGAATGCTTGTGCCGGAGATTTTGAACTGCCTATAGGTGAACATGATGGATGATGGGTCCTTTTTTCTTTTCTTTTTTCGTTTTTTTTTCCCCCTAACCATGCAAAATAAAACCAAGCTCTAATTTGGGTCCAACCCTGGCCTATTGCTTTGAAACAAGTATTTAAAAACTGTCTTCCCTGTACTCTCAGAAGTAGTTGTATCAGTCACGTCCTAGGCACAAAGGACTGTTTGATGAGGGCTTTGAGAGGTTAGTAAAACCGAAACTATACTCCATCTCTTATTAGGTGTCACATTGTGATGAATTTCTGGAGCTTAGAGTGAGACTAAAGTCCATCCAAACAGTGAGCGAGGTACACAAACAGAGTCCGACCGCCAGATTTTCCCACATCTGCAAGTGAAAACGCAGCCAAGTATTGTACTTTATATTCCTCATGTATCTCTGTCAGGCAGGTTAAGCCTCACAGACCAATCCTCTCTCATGTTCAGTGTTCTTCAAATGAATGAAAAAACTTTGAAGATTATGGAGGTAATTAGTGTGCATGCATTTCAAAAAGCCCTTACAGACAGACAGCCATTCCACCTGCTTATTGACAGATTTTGACATCTGGATGTATATAGCCCCCAAGCTCTTTCAATTCAGTTTTCTGCTGTGTTGAAAAGTGTTTTAAAAGAAGTGATTTGGATATCAAAAGGTTTTAGCAAGGGAAAGCTGTGTGTCTGTGTGACAGCTAGACTGAAGGAGAGGGCAGAGAATAATACAGAAAATTAGAGATTGGCATTTACCGGTGCTTATGTTATTGTTATTTAGGACCCTTTTCACCATGGCTAATGTCTGTCTAACAGGCTGGGGTCTGATGAGATGTGTAGGGCTTTAACTTATATTTCACGCATTGCCTTTGTGTAATGATCATTTACTTTAACGTAGCAGCTGCATATTGAACATTATTAACATTCCTACTGATGGAGTGGCTTGTCACCATGGCCATAATTTGCCAATTTTTATGGGTATGAACATGCCCAAGCCTGAGTCTCCGCTTCAATATTAATTCATTGAGAGAATATCCCCTGGGACCAAGCACAAGCAAAAAAGCCATTTATTACCTAGTCTCCCTCACTTATTGCCTTTTAGAGAGCGTTCCTAACAGGCTTATCCATCTAGCCCTGAAGGGTCCTTCATGGGCAGCACTGGCAAGATCATTTTGTTCCTCCCATAGCTTTAAATAATATGCTTACCTGCATATCTGTGGTTAAAAGCTTCGCCACTTTTTATTCCAGTCGAGGACTCAAGGACAGCCGATTTCTTGTCATGTAGTAGACTTATAGACACATAGCACATAGACTGCAGGATATGCTTCTCTAGTGATGTCACTAAATTGTTAAATCCAACACAGGCCAAGCAGGACATACCAGACCTCCTCAGTAATAATCCGGAGTCATGGACTGGTGCCAGGTTCTGTTGGCATTGACCCACATTTGGGCCTTTAGGGTTTAAGAAATACTGTCAAAGTCACCTTTTTCAGCGGTAACAGGCAGTGTGAATTAAAATGCCAGTGTCTGGCATACTGCATGTCGGTGTAGTAATGAAGATTGTATCAGCATCTTCACCACAAGTCATAGTGAAGATTCAAAGTGTGACCCTGCAAAATGTTTTCTGTGAGTGGACAATAAGTAAAGTTCAATATAGTCTAGCCAATTGAAAAACATACATTCACCAGCAGTGCACTTCCCCTAACAAGACAAATCAACTTTAGTACGTTGCCAGGTCCTAATGGAAAACGTAATGTGTAGCCTTTCAGTTTTTTAAAGTGTACAGGCATAGACATCAACAGGTTACTGTATGTGTTTATCCAAAGAAGATGAATAGCAACAACTCTGTGTCCACTTGTATATTGTAATGCAGTTCAACAGTTCTGTAATTCTTACTAAGGCTTCTGTCTTAATTGTTGCTAATACTATGTTACATTTAATTCAGTGGTAATTTGTAATACTGTAACCGGTGGTGTTGAATCCCACAGTGCTGGAATGATCCCACACCTGCAGCCAGGAAAGCGTTGTCTCTGCCCAATTTTCCACCGCAAAAAAAACAAAAAACGCACCTGGACACACGCCATGCTACTCTCAGCTTTGACTGACAGTTATTTTCACTACCAATTATCTGTCAGTTATCTTCCCAGTTACAGTATTGTCTATAAAATGTCGAAAAACACTGAAAAATGCCACGAGCAAGTCAACATTAATGACTTGTTTTTGCTTGTGGGTCTAACCAACAGTCAAGAACCTAAAGATGTTCAATTTACAGTCATATATGACAGAAAAGTAGCAAATCCACATGCTTGAGAACCAGCAAATATTTGGTACTTTTACATAAAAAAAATTGAAAACAAAATGATGAATGAATCAAAATAGTTGTAATTCAGCTAACTGATCAATCAACTAATAGCTACAGCTCTAGTGCCAGTGCTTACAAATGTTTCATTCCTTTAAAAAATATTTTTTAAAAAATCAGCCTATGAGTACTTGTATTGTAGAACTGAACATCTTAGCTGTTTGTTCTGAAGTGACATCTAGCTGTTATTCCTCTGTAGGTTGAGACCAGCTGTCGACAAAAGCGTCCGTCAGATGAATGTAGTGTAACGCAAAACATGTAATAAATTGCAATGCTTTATACTGTAAGGTACTTCTAAAATTTTGCAGGTCACTTAGCAGGTCACCTAGGTCATGCGTCTGAGGTAGCTCACCTGCTTCCGCTCTATTACCTGCTGATGGATAGAGAGAGATACAGAGAGAGAGAGAGAGAGAGGTGAGCAGATATAACAATAGTATAGTGTAGTAGACTATGATATAGATATATGTCCAGAAACCTTCCTGGTGCCAAACCTTGCCGCTGATTCTGACTTTGAGGAGAGAGGTCAGCTAAATTGAGAGATAACATTAACCTAGCCAGCTAGCTACCTGGATACCTGTAGATATATATTGATAAAGATAAATCAATTAAACCAATTTGGAGAATGAAAAATAAATATATTAATTCAAATTTAACTGAAGATGTAATGGATTTGTTAATGAATTTACCGCTGATCAGTAGGTTGAAATAATTTTTTAAATTTTGCACTGGCCCCTTTAAATTCGTATTTGGCATAATACATTTTTATCACAATGAAATTGTGACACATAATATGTGAAGCAAAAAGGCAATTTATTATTTTGGCTGGTAAAAAATATGCTCGATCTAGACTTCAACTACTGGCCACCTTGGCTTGTGAGTCAAAAAGTTCATTCAGCCCCTGGCTATTGTGTTGCATTGCATCACTCCATCAATTTTTTTTTTTAGATTTCTGCCCACGCAGTTAATACCCGCCTCTACTTTTTGTATCTATATTTTAAAAAATCATTTAGATTTAAAAGGCCAGCTGATTCCTCACTTTAGAACTTTACCCCAGAGATCTCTCAATATCCCACATGGTGCTGTTTGTCTAAGGATACACTATTTGAAGCCTGCATGCAGATTTGGCAGTGTCTGCAGCCGCGGCGGTTCATTTAGACACCTTGTGACTCCACAAGCTCAGGCTTTCAGCTGAGCTCTGCAGGTCTGAGCAAGTCTCTCACGCGAAATGCTACAAACGCAACAGTCAAAGTCTGTGGGCGTTTATGAGAAAACTCCATTCAGCAGTCATGCTTCACTACAGGCTCATGGATGGAGGATAGAGTGATAGACTTAATTATCATCACTCTGAGTGATGACCATACCTTCATGCTTCTGATTATCACGCAACTCCCCGCACTGGTCCCCTGTGAACGATGGTCTGACCGCTCTTCACTGTCAGGCAGGGAAGATGTGCCAGCTCTGTGTCTGCAGTAAAACAATGGAAGAAGAATGGCGTTCCCCGTTGTCTCAACCTCTCAGGTTCCATTGGAAGAACCATTACTGGGTGTCATGCATAAAGAGTGATAATTATCAGCTTGAGTTCCTTCAAGGGTTCATGCAATTAGGGAACATTATTCAGAGCATCAGGGTAATAAATACATGTATTATACTAATGTCCATCTGATATGTCAGCTATCAATTTAATAGAATATCACATGGGGTAAATTTGAAAATAAGCTCCTCTTCTTGTGACCATAACTTTTGTTGATGGAGATTAGTCATTTTCAAGCCCAAAATGTACTAAAGAATTGAAAAATACCATATGTATTTGACCATGCTGCAGTGTTGATGTGATGAAAGGGTGTACTGATGAATTGCATTAAATCCTCGGTTTCATGTTCAGAGCGTGTTGCAGTGCACAACTGCCGCAGGCTAAATTCAAAATGAAAAGGACTGAGCGAAACACCGAGAGCACGATATGTGATTCCATATTCACTCACACTTTGCTTATGTCTGTGCATTTATATATGAGTGTGTAGGAGAAAGCATTAGAGGAAAAAAAATTGATGCACCAGTCCAGGACCTGTTGCATCTCAGGTTCCTGTTTTCTTTTATCTCCGGGTGCAGAAAAAACACCTCCCAGACACCTTTCCCCCACCATCCACTTTCTGTAGAAGTTCCGGCTCTGGCACTTTGCTCTTAGTTTTCATAAAATGATGTGCTCACACTCAAATGGCATGCCCCTCTGATCCAGACATTTTGAAAAAAACTTGAAATATGTATATACATTTTTTTCTTTAAAATCCTCTGGCCAAACAAAATATCAGCTCTACCACACCAATATTTACTGCTGCTGCTGGAAAAACAATTAAAAATCTTCAAATTAATCGCCAAGATAGGCCATTGACTTTTTTCCTGGTCACATAATAAGGCTGTCTGATCAATCTGTTGTTTCCATTTTGATGATAATTTTACATTTCATTGATTGCCTTTTGGATATCTACATATAAAGGAATATAGCTTTAACTAAAAGTTATATTTCGCTATTGTTCAGTCAGCCTTTTATTTTCTCGATTAGTTGTCTTGGTCTATCAGAAACTGCCAGAAAATAGGGGTGCCTTTCCCAAAGCCCAAGTTGAAGTGGTTTTGTACAGTCCAAAAAATCAATTCACTCTTCACTATTTTAGCTGTACAAGAAAAATGGTAAATTGTCTCATTTGAACTATATGAACCAATTTAATTTATTTAATGAATGTTCTGTCAATCGGCCATTTGATTAATCAAAAAAAAAATGATGGACAAAATAATGGGAATAAAAATTGTCATCACATAACTTTCAAGTGCCCAAGTCAAACAAGATGACTGCTTTGGCAAGTTATGTGAGGTTGGAGCTAATTAGCTGCGTACACTGTGTCTCTAAACAACATCTGGCAATCAACACTGTTAGATGTGATTTTCAAAGAATCTCATGGCATCTGAAAGGCTTCAAGGGGCTGAAAAAGAAGAGGTGGCAGTACAACAAGAGTGTTTGTCACACTATTTGCATTTCCTTTTTAAATGTCACACAAAGAAAACACTTCTAGATGGAGAGATCAAGGAAAAAAATTGATGCTGATCAACACTAAATCCTGGGCTGGTCTCAGAAATGACTGCAAAGATAGGTTAATAAATCTGTGACAGGGTTTCTGTTAATAATGACATTTGAAAAGACATTTCATCCAGGGGCCAGTATACTGAGCATGTAAAGAAGACAAAACTTTGACTTTTACTGTTAGATGGAGCTCTGGTAACATTCAAATATGTATTTAACTTTCCAAATCTTTTGAAAACTGTTTAATGTTTTTATGTTATCTGCAGTTGCATGAGAAGCTCTCTGCTTGGAGTGTAGTGATCATTTTTGCAATGTGATATATGTGCAAAGGAATATGAGACCATTGGGTTGAAGAGGAGCAGGGGCATCCATAGCAGCATAAACTTGTCCCACGTGATGCCTCTGTATTCTAAGATGATAATTACCTTATGCACACTGATGAATAAATTCAAGAGTGTGAGCATCGGGATGAAATCAGCTTCTAGTCGCCAGATTTAAATGTCACTGAAATGTCACAAGAGGTTGTCACATGCAGAGAGCGTCTTGTTTCATTTTATGTAACAAGTGTACATTATGGAGGGACAGCAGGTTACCGTGTGTGTGTGTGTGTGAGAGAGAGGGTGAATTTCACTTGCAGAGACTGTAGCATGTAACCTGGCTGTTGTCCAGACCTCTCCTTTACCTTTTTCATTTTGCTTGAGCTTTTTCCTTTCCTTTCCTTTCCTTTCCTTTCCTTTCCTTTCCTTTCCTTTCCTTTCCTTTCCTTTCCTTTCCTTTCCTTTCCTTTCCTTTCCTTTCCTTTCCTTTCCTTTCCTTTCCTTTTATACTGTGTGCTTGGAGTTTCTTCCTGCCTGACTGCCTTCCTGCTTGCCAGGCAGCAGACAAACATTTTCCCTGGATCTGCCACTCTCACTTAGCATCCATCTGGTTTTTTCCAATGAGGTGATTGGCAGCGGGGGCAAGCATTAGCATTTCCTCATCTTGGCATAGAGACACTAACTAGGCAGGGATAGCAGCACAGGATGTGCCTTGAATACTGAGCAACGGCCTCACTCTCTTATTGGAGCACAAAAGAAGGCATTTTTTGTGTAATGGAACTATGTCAGGAGAACTTCTCTTTTGTTTTCAGCAACTATGTGCAATTTTAAACTTGTATAGTCAGTTCATGTCAATCAGTTATTATATACTGGATTTATTCAATGATCTCTGCAAAACTGTCATGTGCTCAACAACTCTTAAAAGGATAATCAAAGAGTAGTCTCAGTGCTTAAGGAAATAGATAGTTTTCTTTATTCTACTCCGGGAAAACTCACCCCATTCAGTCTTTCCTAGCTTCAGATTCATCTATTATTTGCTGGATTTTAGGTAGCTCTCAAAGTATGCGGCTTGGATTTTCATCAGTATCCTTAAATGGACTCATTCCTTCACCCTATTCTCTCCATAAATATGTGGTGAGCTTTGGTACAGATAAAAAGGTAATCCACGCACGCTGTCTGCCAAGAAGCTATTTCTTGCTCTGAGCAGAATAGAACATGGTGTAACAAAAACATGCAGCTGTAATTGCTCTAAGAGGGACTGCAGTGTTTAGGAAATAACCTACAACCGATCAGCCACAACATTAAAACCAGATACTGGTTTTAATGAAATTGTGGAATTGTCTGATAGGTTCTTTAAACACATGATACAGAAGCACGTACCAGGGAATGTGCCAATGTAATAAATGGAGAGGGAAAACATGCTGTAATTTTAAATGACATCAGACAGTGCATGGTTTCTAATCTGTTTTTGAGGCCTTATAATAAACACAGCAGAAAATGTAGTCTTCTCAGATTTGAGTGTCAGTGGTGCACTGAAGCACACTGAAGGCTAAATTCATATCGAGTGTAGCGGGCTTTCAACAAAGATCTACAGTTTGACATCACATGAACCAACACAGTCTGATGTGCTATCACTTTCTTTTTTTCTTTAAAACAAAGATAATCTACTATAGTGAAGCGATGGAAAGTCAGCCTTCAACACGAGACAATGAGTGGGAGTTTTATTTTTATATTAATTGCTTGTATTCTATATAGAGCTGTAACAATTCGTTGACCAGTCTAGGAAACTCTAATGGGAATTTTTTTTACTATTTTCTGACTTTTAATGAAGAATTGTCACTGTAGTATCACTCGAGTATCACTGGTCTCCCTCGACTGATGCAATTTTAGTATTTTTTCTTGCACACTCAAGCACAGTACATCCGAAAGAATTTGAGGCTTCACTGCTATCGAACAGCTATTATGTACTTAAAACATCAACATAGATTAGTTAAGTCAAGCAAATTTTTTTATGTATAGCTCAAAATTACAAATATGGCTGAAAGGGCTTTACAACCTGTACAACCTACAACATCCTCATTTTATTGACTCTTAATTTAGACATGGCCAAACCCCCCCCCAAACAAAAAAGTTCTGTTTTTACAACTTTTTTCAGTCTTTACTCTTTACAGCAGCAGAATGAAGTTAATCATGTAAAAAAAAATTTGAGCCTCTCTCCAAACAACATTGAAAAGACCCCTACTCTCCGTTAAGACATTTTAATTGGCTGTGAACTAATTATGTCATCCCCTCACAGGTGGCCACGGCAGATGGCCTCGTCCAATGGCCTGTGTCGATATGGAGCCAGGGTGGACTGCTGCTGGGGATGGGCCCGCCGCTCCTGGGGTCACTGCCAGCGTGAGTGCCACTATGCCTGCTGCTGCCGCTGGGGGCAAACAGGGCTAACAATGTTGCAAGGTTTCAAGCTGGGGTCAGAGATGCTATTAAACAGCGGGGACGCTGTAACGCTAAAGGCTCAGGGAAACACACACACTCACACACATGCGCATACGACACATCCATGTTGTCACAACAGAATCGCATACATCTAATGGAGCATCAGACCTGGGACAATCTCTGAGTAAAGACTGAGGGTTATGGCTGCTTGAACAAGGGACCAGCTGACATTTATATTCATACTGCGGGTGGCCATAATGAGGGGCAGACTGTAGCTGCAGGTGGACACATTCAAGAGTAGATGTGAGATTGATTATAGATTACTGCTGTGCAGAAACAAGCTTTCTAACACTGCCAGAACAAGAAAAACAGGAACGGCGGTGTGCACACAGTGTACAGTGTTGTATTCAGCAATGCCACCTAAAAGATTCAGAGGATGTGTCCTGTCGTTACTTCTTATAGCATCACAGCACCACACACCCGTGTCAGTTGAACTGCATGAAATTTTAACACATCACATTTTTGACATATTAACATTGTGTAAGGAGATCCTCTGCTCTCCTGTATTGTCACCCAGGGAGGTGTGAATATACTGACATGGGTTTCAAATCTGGCCAGTTGCCTCACAAATACTACACCCCTTGCATGGCTTGGTGCCTGTGGTGGTATAGCTGCTGCTTTGCTGTGGAGGTTTAATCAAGAAGAGGGGTAATGCAAAAAATAGGCCTTTTCCACTGCAGGAACTTAGCAACCTGCAACTCGAAGCAATAGTTGGACTTTAAGGGAAATATTATTCACGTCCTTGCCAAGAGTTGGATGAGAAAATCAATACCACTTTCTTATCTATCTGTTAAATATGAAGCTACAGCCAGCAGTAAAATAGCTTAGCATAAACACTGGAAACAGTTAGCTTGGCGCTGTCCAAAGGTAAAAATCTAAAGCTCACACTCTGCTACATATTAACAAACAATGTATTAGTGAGCTTAGGGATGCTGGTAGGAAAATGTTTTTATCTTTGGACAGAGGCAGACTAGCTGTATGTGATTTATATTGATCCGCTCATCTAACTCTCAGTAAGAAAGAGAATAAGCGTGTTTCCTGAAATGTCAAACTACCAGTTGTGCTCTTGTTTCCACTGCTCCTAAAAGGCAAATTTTAGAGCTAATAGGATTTGAAGCCAAATCCACGTTCCAAGTTCTTAAGGGAGTGCTGGAAGTACCATTCATCATGTTTGGTCATGCTGATTCTCACATCACAACAAAAGGATGCTCACAGAAAATACAAGAACATAGCATTAACGATCTGCATCAGTAAGGACATTCAACATCTTTAAAACATTGGAGAGAGCCTGTTTGACCAACAAGTTAAAAGTTTTAGTCGGTTATTTCCTCAGACCTGCAGCTTCCACAATTTGATCAGTTTGTCTTCTACGTTTTCTGGTTCTCCACTCTCTTTTGGAAGTCTTTGTTTTCTCTCATACAACTGCACTCAACTACCAAAAAATGCATAGAAAATGAGATCTATCCCCTATCTAATGGCATATAGCAATTCAAGGCAATGCAAAGGAGTGTCTCTCTCTCAGTGACATATATCCATAACATCTCCCTTTGTAAAACACAATGGAAACAAAAAACGTAGCACCAAAGCCTATAAGTTCTTGAGAGTTTAGGTTATTGGAAGCTTCAGGTTATGAGTTGTTGAGTTCCTGTGGTGGAAAAGGCTTAAAAAGGCTCATAAAACTCTGCATGTCTGTTCCGGCCACATATTTACAGCTTGTTACCAGACGCGACAGTGTGGTGGGTATTGTCTTCATTTTGTGAGTCTTTTTGTGTGTTTTTGTGTGTGTCATCATGGCAAAATGTGGCCCTGGAGGCACCTACTATAGCAGAAACTACCACAGAGGTGGTTTTGAGAACTTTGGCAGGTGTTTATATGTCTGTCTGTCTGTCTGTCTGTCTGTCTGTCTGTTAACAGATTTTGTTACCACCATAGCATCACACCTGTGCAAGATACAGTCTCTAAAATTTTACAGGTGTGTAGTTGAGATCAAAATGAAGGCCAGGTTCAAACATGGGTATGGTTCCACCTATGAGCACCCATGAGTCAGAGCATTAACATGACAGTTGTCATGGTGTGATTCCATTGCAAGATTATCTCTAGTAAAAATAACCTTTATTAATCCACTCGTTATGTGCTTTTCATTGCTTTTGGATTAATGTTTTTATGTGTTTAAGCTCATCTTGTCATGCTATAACTGACCTTTTGT
This sequence comes from Istiophorus platypterus, assembly GCA_016859345.1. NCBI lineage: Eukaryota > Metazoa > Chordata > Actinopteri > Istiophoriformes > Istiophoridae > Istiophorus > Istiophorus platypterus. The sequence continues at coordinate 11,150,652 of CM029114.1, read as the reverse complement.
TTAACTCACTGTATTTTATACATTTGTTTGTGCAAAAAATATGTCACACATTGCTTGTTGGGTTCAAAGGTCTTGGCTGCTGTATCTAAAAGATTGCTGAATTTATTGGGTTTGAGCAGATATTTTTCACCCTGGTTTCATGTGAAGATGGCAGATTTTAGAGTGTGCTGCACAATTTCTTGTTTTGTTCTGGAGAATATAAAGTTATATTTCAGTTCATGGCCCCATTGTTTTGTTTGTTTGTTTGTTTTTTTGTTTGTTTTTTTTAGCTCAGCCAGATTAACCTGAAGTCTGTGCAAATTAGCTTCCAATCCACTTTTGCCTCCTATCAGTTGGAGACGATACATAATCGTTTTGTTCTTAAATTAACACTTGCAGGCAGAAAACTTTTCGTTTTTCTTTTTTTTTTCTTTTTTTTTTTACAAGAGTTGGCTTTGTTTGAAAAGCTCCTACCTTTTCACAAAGTCTTGAAACTTGAACTACACAATGTGAGCTGGAACAAATGAGGTGAAAACATCACTGTTTTACCCAGACAGCTCAATTGTATCATTTGATACTGTTTGTTTGAACATGGGGCCAGACTCAGCAGTAATCCTGGCAGGAATCAGCCATCTCAATGCCCAATACCTCCCAGTGCGTCTGTACTGGGCTGTCTGCCTCGGCAGCTTCCCATGTTCAGAAAATTTATGGTGTGGTGGAATAGATGTAGGTTTTGGATGGGGATGAAACAGATGAAAATGACTTCATTGTCAAAAAAGCAATTCTCTGACAATCAAGTCATCAAGTCATGTTGTTGAATGGAATTCATTTAACAATAAATTAAGCGAAGTAACATTAAAAAAAAAAAAGTCATGTTTGCATCTGTTACCCAACCAGCCAAAAGCAGTGTGTGAACATGTTTTCTTTGTTTTTCTGGAGTCCCACATGTTTACATCAGCTAATTTTGAGTTTAAGCACCATATGAAGCTGCTATTCTCTTTTTTTCCTAAAAAAAACACCCCAAATCTACTCTGTGTGTTAAATCTCTCGCAGTGTACTTGTCTTGATGCCTCTAAATGCTCCTGACTGGGTGCGCAGCTCAAATCCCCTCACTTGAGACTGCAATCAGTGTTCTATCAATTGAGAAAGGTGCTGATTTAAACCTTAGACAGAGTTCGGCGGTTTAGGAAAGAAAGGGCGAATACTCATGGGTGTGTATATGTGTGTGTGTCTGTGTGTGTTTGTTTGTGTCTGTGTGTGTGTTTGTTTGTGTCTGTGTGAGTGTTTGTTTGTTTGTGTCTGTGTGTGTGCATTTGTGTGTTTTTGTGTGTGTGTGTGTGTGTGTGTGTGTCTGTGTCTGTGTGTGTGTGTGGTCTTGTATGTGTGGTCTTGTATGTGTATCTTTGTGAGGACAAGTTTGACTTGGAAACCTTACGGAGTGACATTTTGACCGGTCTTCAAATCTTCAAAGGCCTGTTTGAAGGTTAAGACTTGGTTTTAGGGTTCAGTTTAGAATTAGATTTGGGTTGGACTTAGGTTAAGGTAAGGATTAGGTTTAGACATTTAGTTGTGATATTTATGGTTAGGGTATTGGGCCAGGAATGCAGTGTGTCATTGAGTGTCCTGACAAAGATAGAAGTACAAACATGTTTTTGTGTGTGTGTGTGTGTGTGTTTGTGTGTGTGTGTGTGTGTGTGTGTGTGTGTGTGTGTGTGTGTGTGTGTGTGTGTGTGTGTGTGTGTGTGTGTGTGTGTGTATGTGTGTGTGTGTGCATGTGTGTGTGTGCTGGATTGTGGCTTCCTCGGTCATGGAGCTCAGCGATAGGTTTGTGCCGCTTCTCTCAAAGAATGAGAAACTGGATCAACTTTACTTTTTTCCCTGAACTGAAAGAGCAAAGGGGTGAGGAAAGAAAAGAATAAAAGTTGAAGTAGAAATCCAGAGGTGAAAGGGAAATGGTTTCCAGGTAAGGAGCTAGGGATGATTGCTGTCGGAGTAGCGAAGCAAGTGAGAAAATCAGGCAGATGGAGAGAGAGAGAGAGAGAGAGAGAGAGAGAGGAGGGTTAGATTTGTAGTAGACTGAGGCTCTACTTATAATACTCTGACAGGCCATCAGGCAGGCAGAGCTAGTTATTCTAACAAGCTGCCATCACAAATACACTACTGCCACTGTCAGCATCTGAACATTGGTCCAGCATTTGCATTTCTAAGTACGTTTCCAGTGTAATGCAGTTTACAGTAATCATATTGAAATGCTTTTCCACTCTTAACGAAGATGAAAAACTTTTTAATCAACAAGCTTATACCGCTTTTCTTAATATCGACATGCCCACTCAGTGAGTCATAGACTCCAGTCACCAAAATCTTGAGAAAAAGCTCAAAAACAAGGTTTTTTTTAATTGGCTTAGGTGGAAAAGTTGGCTTATTGATAAAAGCAAAAAGCAAAAAAAGTGCATTGAAAACAGACAACAAACAGCAAATAAAACAGGACATACAGGATGCAATTGTCTTCAATGTCCACTGATGCTTCCACTCAAGGAAAAAAGCGGCAGACGAAAAAAATCGGGTCTGTGTGGAGAGATTGGGAAACTGTAACGTTGGTTGAATCTCACCGTTTGAGTTTTGACTGGCACCCTTCTAATGATGGCATCTTGTTGCACCCTCTTCTTCTGCGATGGGTTAAAGGCACCCAACTTAAAAAAAGTGCTGGCAACTGTTTATCTCAGTGAGCAAACTCCTAATATTTGCATAACAGTTGTGAACAGAAACAGGCATTAATTTCCATGAAAAGTACATGTTCAAATGCGTTGTTTTTATGGTCAACATTCATGGATCTGAAAGACTTAAAAAATTTGATTATGAAGACCTGTGACTTGAATTTGAAACTGCACATAACTGATTTCAGAAATCCCAACAGTCTTAAAAACAGCTTTTCTGTAAGACATGCAATTATTTTCTCTGCATTGTAAGGGCTCTGAATTGAATTTCACTAACATATTAAATAGTTGACACATAATTTCCTCAGAGGTCCTGCTGGATTTTACAAATCCACTTAGTCCCAAATTTTGTCTGATTGAGTGCAGTCTTTGTCTCTGCAAATGGAGTGGACAGGATTTAGGCAGGACTTTTGAATTGGTAATGTGAGCTAACAAGTGAGTGGTGAAAGCAGAAAAGTGATACCTCAGTTTAAGTAATTCACTTTATAATGATTGTCTGTGCAGTTTCCTTGTCTACTCGACTTTCTTTCATGATCACTGGGCTGTAAAGGCCCTGCTTAAAAGTGTGCCTTTTCATCTGATTGAGGTAATAAGGTGAAAACAGAATGGAAGGGTTTGCTTGTAGAGAATTAGAGGGAATGTATCCAGAAATACAAGGCACATATTCAGATTTATTCGAAAAAGCTCTCTCTTTAAAGGTACTTTGAAACAGAACTGATTTAAAAATCAAATGCCTAGTGAAAAGGAAATTTTTACACAGTCGGGAAGCTACAGCATTTATATTTATATTGAAGAAACTAGGACCATGATCTCATTGAATTATAGTGGTGGTATTATCATCTTTCAGTGCAGCGATGCAATTTAAGAGGAAATTATGATTTTTCTGTTTCACGGTGTGTGAGGGGAAACTACTTTATCTACTGCCATTTAGATGTGAGTGACAAGAAACATGAAGTTAACATTTTTGGAAAGAATAGGACGAAGTGGTTTTGGTCAGACATAATTTCAGTTATTAAAACTAAATTGGAAATGCATTCAAAATGTACCTGTTTCCCAAATTCAACTGCATGGGAATATGTGTGACTCCAGAACTCCCAAACTGTGTGAGTGTATGTGGGTGTTTTTGTTTGTTTGTTTGTTTGTTTGTTTTCAGGAATGTTTGCTTGTCAAAGTGACCATGCTCTGCCCTCTAACATCATGTCTTTTTTTTTTTCTCTCAATGACTAAACAGCGCCTGCAACCTTTTTTTGTTTGGCTATTTGTTTTGCAGCTCTCTTCACCTTAACTCGCAGAGTAGTCGGGATAAGGTGCCAGCCCCAAGGTTAGCTCCACATGTTTCTTGAAATAATCTTACTAGACGTGTATTGCCGCTGGGCACATCCTCTGAATCCTGGGCTCACTCACTTATTTATAGAGCCATGCCCCCCCATAACCCCAACCCCCCATCCACCCAAAATCACTACCACCTCACACCCCCTGACAGCAACCGTCTCCCTCCCTCTGGCCTTAGATCTATGCAAACTACTTACACTCTGTAGACCTGATTTCAAAATGGGTTATGCTGAAGTTCTTTAGTGGCTTATTAAGATTCCACTGCCTCTCTCAACCCCTTAGAATGCTAATGGAATAGCCTGAAAGCCGAAATCTATAATGTTTTTTAATTAATACATCAATAATATATCCATCTGAGTATTTAGTGTGGTTGGAGAGGCTCAGCATGCATAACTACTTATAAATCTCGATAGGGTTAGTCAGGCTGAGAGTGGCAATGCTATCATACTTCATCACATGAGTAAATAAAATATTCAACCCTTAAATTACCCTGTGGACCAGTGGCGTTTTCACTGACAACAACACTTACAAGTCACGTAAAAACAACAAGTTAAAACAAATTCAGACAGTAGACAATCTCTCATCTGTATAGTTTGTATGTTGACACAGATTATTAGATAAATTGGCAAATTATTCAGTTGAATTATTTGGATAATCATCCTAAACTGAATACTTTTTGAGTTTGGCACTGTTGATCTGACAAAAAAGCAATTTTAAAACGTCACCTTGGTCTCTTGTAAATTTTTTGCATTTTTGATTAGAAAAATTACATTAACAGATAATAAAATAATCATTAGAAGCAGCTTTACGAGATTAAATAATTGATTTGCAAGTTGATGCAACTTGTGCTTAACTATATAATGATCTTCCTATCTTACTTTGATGAATCGATGCATTATGAAATTTTTTAATATTTGTATTGTATCAATTGAGAAATAATACTTTCCTTTGTGCCTACAAAACACCCACAAATGGACAATAAATCAAAAGAATCTTCACTAGTACCAGCCTTCTGGTGTCCGGGGGAATGGCTGATGTAAACCAGAGTGAAAGTGTGTCATCACTCGTCATGTTTTGATGGTGCTCAAGGAACGAAGGTCGTATGTGCTATGTTTGGCCTTCCAGCTGGTACATCCTTTTTTAGTCCTCCGTGTCCTTTGCTGTGGTTAATGAACACTGGTCGTTTTCCTGATCTCCCCTGCCAGGCCAGAGGCTCAAAAGTACCCTCAGAGGCAAAGCCTGTTGATGGCTGCCTCTGATCCTGCTAATCAAATCCTTCTCCATGTAGGAGAGTAACAAAAAGCACAACGCTTGACTACCCTCTAACCAACAACATCAGTCCATCAGTTTCTTTCCTTTTATCTGCTGAACCTGACCAAGGTCAAACAAATTTCCACTTCCAAAAAAAGTGCGACTCTCTTTCTTTTCAAATTGGGACATTTTTGATCTGTATTTGTGAACTTTGACTGCTCGGTACGTTAACACCCTGGCTCAAATCAAAGGCTTTTTACCAAGTAGGCTAAAATTACATTCTTCCTATTTGATTACATAGCATAATAAAGTTGAATGAGTCTGAAGATGTTATCTCCTCCAGTTAAAGGATTCATCTCATAGCTTTGTCCATGAATTCAGTTTTAACAGTGTTACAGACTGAAACCGAAGGAGCTCATGGTGTTCCTCTTAAATAGCCCTGCTGCCTTGCAAGCTCAGTATGAATGAATGGAAATTTCTGAGATTGTAACATGATTCTGAATGTATGTGCTTTCTATTTAGAGCGCATAATCCAACCCATTCTTTTTCAGTTCTGTTAGGTCTTTCTCAGTATGTGTTAAAGTAGTTTCTACCTTATTTATAGCATATATTAAAATCATTGAAAACAGAAAGCACTTAGGGAGTGTTTCTCCCACCAAGGCTGCACAATTCAATGGAAATATAGACAATATCATTAAGTTGTGCAATATAAATACATCATAGAGTTGCAAATACGCTGTGTATTTAAGCATTTATGGCAGTTTATGTAGCATAAACTGCACAGTATGGCCATGTGGGCTCATCCAATTATCTTGTATACCACATTTGGTCAAAACTGAAATGGAGGAACGGTGAAAAGTGTGTTTTGCAAAAAAAAAAATTTATGGAAGAAAATCTGTCCAGAGCCAGATACATACTGCCTCAACTGATGGATGAAACCAGGAACGCAGAATATTCGTCACCTGACAATTTAGGTGAATGAGTGTCCCGATGCAGAGGGCTCCAGAAAATAAATGCAGGGTTTTGTAAGTTATCTTACCTTAACTTTTTCTGCAATGCACAGTCATCTGGCAATACTTGTTGGCCAATCAAAAACTTTGTGTCAAAGTACATTGCTGGTATATAACTTTATAATGTGAACAACGTTATTCTACCATTTTGCCCTGAAAATATGAAATAAAGAATAGCTTTCCAGACTCTTTCTTACAGTATGGTAAAACACTTTGCAGTGTTTTAGGCTCTGAAAGCCTCCAAAATCATAAAGATATTAAGCATGTATTTATCTTTAATTACGTTGGACTTCCTGGAGAATTTTGCATCTTTTCACTCATACTCAAAACGACATCCACACCAAAACACCCCCATGCAATTTTTAATCCAGAGCTATTTTCAGTCTCAATATTCACTAATTTGTTCTTATTTTGCCCTATGAACCAACTTGGCACTGAAGTCAACCGAAATCTCTTTAGTAGCGTTTGAGCTGTCCTGCTTTGGGTCCTACTGACAAAAACAAAACCCACTTCACAGAGATCATTTACCAACATGGTTGTTTGGTTGTAATATGTAAGGTATTACTGACACAACAATACAGAAAACCCTATAGCTGTATCACCACAAATAAAACTTAGTACACCATCACACCTTTCAAGATACAGCACACAGCAAACTGGTGGGTGCGATAAGTACTATCCACCATAATCACTCTCTCTCTCAAATGCACAGACACACACACACACACACACACACACACACACACACACACACACACAAACACAAACACTGCCTCCTCCAACACAGTGATAATTAAGTCTTCTGATTGCACTGTATTATGACAGAATTAATGAAGCTTTTAATGAAAATTAGTAACACTTGGCCGAGGCCCCGTGTATCAGACATGCTTAGCAGCAAGCAGTAAGCACAGTCAGATAAGCAGGACAAGCCTCTAGCTCAGTGAGACAGAACACAGAGAGTCAGTGAAGCTGTATAGCTCCTGCAACTACCACGTCTCAGTGTACACTCAAAATTTCACCATCTACACACAGGGTACGAAGTGCAGGGCAGCTCTTTGCAGAGGCACCAATTATAATCTACTATTTTGGTTCTCTAATTGTTTCATCTCCAGTCAAAGAGGGAAATATTTTTCACCTAAGTTATTCTCATTTGCTGTATGCAAATGTAAATATCAGCACAGCAATTTACCAGAAAACCAGAAAAATCCAAACTTTTCTTGGTGTTAAAAGGTCAGACTTCTCATTTATCTCATACAGTCTGAAATGATTTATTATCAGTAAGCACAATAAAACTACCCCGAATTTCAGCGTTGTGCAGTGGGAGAAAAAGAATTGCTATATATAATGTGGTTAGCTCAAAATGGCTGCTCTATTATCATTAATCAGTGATAATAACACTGTCACACTAGGAGAAACAAACAAACACATTTCCCACATGAATGAGGCATCATGCTGTCTTATTGCTGTAATGTGAAGTAAACAGATCATTTACAGCGAAGGGGTTGTGGAAGTCAAGAGGCAGCAGGATTAAGGGGTTTGTCATCCTGATCTGGTAAATGATGTCTGCCAAGGCGTTGCACTGATCTGCCTCTTCCTCTTTGAATCCTCCCTGAACAGCTGTGTGCCAGCCCGGCTGTAAGCATGGAGACTGCGTGGGACCCAATAAATGCAAGTGCCACCCCGGCTTCACTGGCAAGACCTGCAATCAAGGTGAGCTTTTACCTAGAACTTGCAGACTCAATGAAAAGCAGCTGTTGCTTTGCGGTTGCATGGGACTTTTTTATTTGCCATTCCTCACGGAAATTGAAACATACTCTACAAAGGAAGAGGGAGAGTCAGAATGTGCATGGCCCCCCTGAGCATATCATGACTCAAAATCCTCCGAAGCAACACACAGGCCTGTTGACATGCACATTTTCCACATGAAAAATAAGTGAAGGGGAACCCCTGCCCTGAGCAATGACAGGTTAATCACTGTTTACTGTGGTCAGATCTTTACCGCAAAACACCAGCACATTTGAGTTGTCACTTACTCATCGAGCGGAAGCTTGTTTGCCACCAGCCAACAGTAGTCGGATGCTTTAATCGCAAGGGAAGGGAATGGAGAGAGAAAGCTGATTCAGCTCAAATGGAAAGTGCGTGTTGAATGATCCTGGGAGTGCATCCTGTCCTGTGAACATGTCAATTACTGACCTGAGACAACTTGGCCTGGCTGAGTACAAGAAATGCTATTGAAATAGTGTCTCTGTGTGTGTTTGGATGCTTGGGTTTTTGGTGCATTTTCATCATGGTGAACTATTGAAAAGCATTAAAGCTTCCCAGTTGGTTGTGAGTTGACCTGTCTCCAAGCAGCTTGAGAATGCTTATGAAAGAGTACTTGCGTCCAACGAAAGGAATAGGATAGTGTGTAATTAAAAACAAGGGAGGGGGAAGTGAGGGAGGAGTGGTTTGGGGGGGGGGGGTGTTGAAATCCTTTCCGGAATGTTCCAAATGACTCATCCTGCATTTCGAGGCTATAGGTGGCTCCTGTCTGCCCAGCCAGACAGCTCTACTTTGTCTTAATCTGCAACAAAGGGGAGAGGAAAAAGGATCCACATCCCATATCCAACGACAATAGACTTTGCTGCCAACCATTCAGACTGCCTTATCTGACAAATGTGATTTCAAGAGCTTTCAAGATGAAATTTGTACTTTCAAGTGTCCATCGAAAGCCCAATTGTCCAATATGCACGAGACGTTTTACAGGGCTCACCATTTTACTCAGCTTTGAATGGCAGATTTGCCCTTTCAGCCTATTTAGATTGAGATAACCTTGGATTCTGTTTTTGAGCTGGCACATGCTATGGAAACCAATTTAATTATTCAGAAGCCATAGATTAGATTTTCTCATTTAAATGCAGCCTTCGTTAAACATTGATTTGAGGTTTACTATTGATGTGCCAGGTAGCCAATGTTTTGAATCATTCCAATACCCTGTCCCTTTGGAGCCCTCCCATTTATCTTGAAGGAGTCAACCAGAGGAGTGATATAAGTTGCCCAGAGCTGCTTCTCTGACCTCGATGCTCCTAAAGGTCAAGTGGTAATCCTGACACACTGTAAAACATTATTTAGAAGTTGTACAATTTTAAGTTATTAAAAACTTAAAATCCTAGTTTAATTTCTTACCACTTCAGAAGTTACAAACACGAGCTATTCTGACATCTGAAATATTTAAATCAACAGACTGTTTTGTGTCTATTAAATTAAAAGTTAGTTTCTAAAGAAACATCCTTAGCATACAAAGTCTTAGTTGTTTCTTCTTATAATAACGAAAACAACTCAAACCATGATGAATGTCGTTTTCTCTTTCAGTCCCTTCCTCACTTTGAACCAGTTATTCAAGATTAGCTCAGTTAACTCCCATTTTACAGGCCAGTACTTAGAGTGTAGCTTTCAAATTAGTATATGATCTGTAAATTTTTTGGGGGCATGAAGATGTCTCCAAAGAAGATGTTTAATGTGGAATCATTTGTTAAAATATTGCAATGCAGAATTACTGTATTTCAGCCTCTCTATGCAAGAGATACTTTTCATGCACACACTAATGGACTCATGCTCCTCTGCTCAAAGTGGATGGTGTGGACAGGTCCCCGACCCTAGAGGTACTCTGATTAACAAGAGAGCAAAAGGGAACCACAGTGGAAACAAGGGTGTTTATAGTAAACGCAGGCACAGCAGATACTGTATTGTTTTAATCACTTTCAGTCTCAAAGCCATATTTCCCTTTGTCAAACTTCTACAGTATCAGCTGTACCTAGTATGAGAGATTTATTCTTCAAGAACTACATATCTATTTTTAGTGCCAGCTCCTGTCACTTGCTAAATAATTTCACCTCAGTGTTTATTTCATTTTCACTGCTCCAAGACTTGAGTGGGTTATGAGTTGAGCATATCTGATTATTTTCACCATTAAATTAACGGGCCCTCAGCTGTCAAGCATAACAACCACCACTTTCAGAATCCTTGTAATTCACTTTTGTTGCTGATGAGAATTGTATCTGTCATACAGTATGCTGAGAATAGATGAACATGCTCTCCCTGCACAAATAAACTCATTATAGGGATAATCCATTTAACAATTTGGCAGCACACTTCTCCTGCTGACCCAATCATTTTAATAAGATGATTATTCTGTGCAGGTGGATTTAATTAAGTGTAGTTGACCTACTGTTACGACATTATTAAAAGATTTTGCTGGATGAACACCATTTTAGACATCAGAAGCAATACAGAGGCAGTGCCTCTAGATGCTGAAATTTTCATTTTCCCCTTTTCATTTTATAATTCAGCCAACTATATTATTAATATCACTACAAGTATAATAGTCTCACGCTGTGGTTGAAGTAAGTATACAACTTGTTTCTATGTCTGTTTTTAGAATATTAGCTAATGTCTGGACCTTTCACTGCTTTTTCTTGGCAAAGCCACATCCTTGTCTCAGAACATTTTATTGCTACTTCCACAAAGTTCTCATGAATTTAATTCAGTCTAGTTGTAGACCAGTACTTTAGAAATGTTGATTTAGAAACCAATACTCTCTCTGTCCCTGTTTGTGTTCTTGGCTGTGTGCTGTTAACAGTCAAACAGCTGCAAGTATTTATAGTATCGCTGGCATGTTATCACATTGTATATTTTCCCTCAACTATCATATAATTACTCCAAATTGTGCTTGTTTTGACTGTGTTGTATTTTACAACAAGATCAGTAAAGGGGTATGAAGTCATATTTGACCTTGACCACTACAGTATATATGCAAGAAGTAGAATCCCATATCAAATTGACAGAAGGGACCTCAAACTAACCTTCACTTGAGTGGGGATTGTATTGATAGAACAAAATAAAGTCACATCTCCCCTTTAAAGATGAGTGAGCAATTGAATTACTGTCAAGGATGAACAAATACCTGCAAAGAGGCAATACATTATAATGTGAAACACTATGGCAGTAGCACTGCTTGAATGTTCCCTTATACCAGGTGTTTGCCTGCAAGACTACCCTCTATTATTACTGAGTCAATGATAATGCAATGAGAATATCAGGAAGGTTTTGCATGTATACAAACCAGAGAGTTGGCACTAAAATCTTGTGCAAATGGCTAAGTGGCTAATTATGTCATTAACCTTCTGCAGGTTCTTTGTTTTATCAGAGGAAAAATATTTTGCCCCATTAATCCAACAAGACATCACAAATATAATTAAATATAACTTCCCTTATGTTTTACTATAGCTGTAGTTGAATTTAGTATTTGCAATGCACAGTCTACTTTCACAGTTCCATTATTCAAGCCACATGTTTTGTATTTCACTATCACTTATGCCCGTCAGCCTCGATAAGTTGCAGATTCCATCAGATAATCATGCATTTGTCTTTAGGGGCATGTTCCAGAAAAGCTACCCTGTCTTCCACTTTCATGTGATGAAGTTCAAGTTCGGATTTTTATCCAAACAATATACAAGCATCTGCATTGTCAAGCATATGCATATAAATGTGAAATAGCTATATTTAAAAAAGAATACAGCCTCAGAAATGACCATAGAGTTTAAGCAACACCCCCTTTACACTATGTCAAAACTAACTGAACTGAGCTTCATAAAAAACTGTTGCAGGGCTGTTGCATTGTAATTCCTTTTGTATTGTTTTTTAAGATTCCAGAAGATGCTGAAGCCAATTTTTTCCTCATTTACCCTCCGCATGGACTGTTTACCTGCCTGCCTACAGTCTAAGTGCTACCCCCAATCAACTCTTAGTTGCCTGTTGTAGTTCAAAGAGGAGACCACTGTAATTTTGATGTTTCATTGATCATCTTTGTATGTCTACACACATCTGTGCTGGAATAGAGGTGAACTATTAATAGACACTGCTACACACGTCAGATGATTCTGCTTGTGAATATTTGTCTTAGCTACAAAGACCTCTTGTACCAGTACTCATTACCTTTGCCAATTTGCCCACAAGTGATTCAGTCCTGGGCAGAGCTAGCAAGTATGCAGTAGGCTTGCATAACGCCTCGGTTTAAATTAGTGCATCCCTCAGTTGGGAAAGGCTTGAGTGATTTGAAGCATGCAAAACAGTTGGAGGTTTGTGTCATCTTGCTGTCACTTAACAATAGGTGTTGTTAGCTCAGTGCCAGAGGAAAAGGTTCCTGGATGGATAGATGGGTAGACAGAGAGGGGAGGGTCTGGAATTCTTGAGGCTGAAGTGTTTGTAGTCAAGCAGTGAATTGCCTTTTTAAATGGTAACGCCTGTCTACCTTTGAACCTTCAGATACAAATTGAAAAGGGCTCCTCTGAGTCCGCGAGATACTGTAATTCTCTGAGATCCTATTTCACCCTCATGACAAAAAAAGGAATGCAGAAGAGAAGAAAGGGCATGAAGGAGAAGAAACACAAAAAACACTTTTTTTTTTCTTTTTTTCTGATACTCAGCTCATGTCCAATTCCCACAAGTGTAATCCTCTTTGATGCATAATGTTCTTCTTTACTTTCCAGGAATGTGGGGTGGTCAGAGGTGTTCTAATCCATTGGTTGGTGCTTTTCATTCTCACTACATCTCTCTCTCTCTCTCTTTCTCTCCCTCTTTCTCTTTCTCTTCCTGTCCTTCTTACATATTCTCTACCCTTTACTATTTTATCTCAATCAAACCCTCAATACTTAATCCCACTCCCCCAATCCCATCTAACCCATTTTCCTTTGTCTAAAGAAGAAGAGCTGGACTATTTAACCCCACCAGTGTGGGCCAGTCACCTCCCTATCTTTCTTCCCGTGGACCATCAGCCAGCGAGAGTAGTGACGGAGGGTGAGATTCGTCGATCAACCTCCCCCAGACAGCTTCTCTTCCCAATCTTAGCAACATGCATGGTGCAGCACTGTGCATACTGGGGAGTGAATGTTGCTCTCACCTATTTTCTTACTGCTTTCTGTCTTATGCTGGCAGAAGAGACACCTCCCTAGAAAAAATATTCATTAGAAATGTCAGCATGAATGCCAAGCATGTCATAGTCTTTACTGCTCTTCGTCTGCATCTTTTACTTTCACTATCTACCCTATAAAAAAAAAAAAAGTTTTTTCAGCACCAGACAGCCATCACAGTTTTTTTCTTTATTGCTCTGCCCCCTTCTTTTTTCCAATTTTCCTCTCCATTTTTTGAGCACCTGGAAAAAAGAGCTCCTCCTTCCCTTTAGAACCAATATTGACATGGATACAGCACTCAATGGCTCCTCCATTACTGTAACCACATGGCATTGGGCTCTAACCAGCCTTTTTTTTTCTTTAGAGAGAAGCTTACCTCAAGGAAACCGACCCCTGCTAATCTCTTGGTCAGTGATAGAGGCGTGTTGGGAATGTACCATAGCATACCTCAGTGGAGCTGACCCAATAAATTACTTCACCTTGCATCACTTCAGTTGTGACTTAGCAGTTCATTTACCCTACAGTGAACACCCCAGAGGAGCTCTCCACCTCTTCTATCACAGGCTTCTGCAGTCCTGGGGTCATGTTGAACTGTCAGTTGGTGGCCATATCTTTCTGTCACTCTCAATTTTGTAGTCCCTCTGTGTCCTCCCTCACTCTTGTCTTTTGTGTCCTCTCTCTTCTTTTTTTCTTTTTTTTTTACATAGAGGAGACTATGGCTGTTTCTCTTGTCTGGCATGTGCTGATGCTCAAGTAGCTGCCTCTGTTTGACAATGCAACCATTTCAGTAATCCCTCATTTACATTTTTAAGATGTTTTTCAGAGCAATGGGCAGGTGGAGACCTGTTTCTCTGCCACACTGACAATGGACATTGTTCCTATGGGTTTTCTGTAATCGCAATAATGAGACCGCCAAATGTTTACTGTGAAAACCAGGGAGGAAAACAGCATTGACACTGCTAATTAAAAAAAGTGAAGAGTGAGGATGTGAGTGGATGTGTATGTGTGCATGTATGTGCTTGTGTGCAAGTATGAGTGTTGTAGACGTTGCCTTTTGGGACAAGAAAACTGTTCAAGGTCTTGTGAAAATGAACAGTTCAAACCCTTCTTTCAAACAAGAGTGAGATTTTTGTGGCTTTGATAAAGAATCAAGAAGCATAATATCAGCCTGGAAAGAAAGTATTAATTTTTCACCAAGCTTTTTACAAGGGTTAAAAAAAAACAACAACAACAAAAAAAAACACAGTTCATGTGAGGTACACGCAACACAATTTCAGTGCAATTTCCGTTGGGCTATAAAATCTTTTGTACGTGTGCAGTGCAATTTCAGTATTCATTTTGGCATGGTTTTGCACCTGTGTTACTGCTTGCTTAGAAATCCTCTTTTTGCAAACACAGAAACAGAAAATTTTATGGGTTTACCTTGAAGAGGCGAAAGCGCGCACCAAATTTGCAATTGCATTTGCACACTTTCATGAAAATTAGCCTCTCTATATTCATTCAATCATTTTTATATCCACTGATGAATTTAGATCACAGTATTAAACATTGCCTTTAATTAGGTAACAGTCAGCTTGCTTGACACACTTGTCCATGTGTAGTGGAATAAGACAACTGATGTCATGTTGAACACTCCCAAATCCGCTCTTGTTATCCCGTCTCTTGTATTCAGTGAAAGTAAAGTTATAAATGTTTTGCGATAATGGCCCTCATGTGACAACTGCATTTGCAAACAGACCCATATATATCCAGAAGAATTTATAGATATGGAACATGCCTTTAGCCTGATGGCACTTGGTAGGATTCAACAAGCAGATGGTCAGTCTAAATTCCAGCTGCATTCATTAACTCAGCCAATTGCTTTAGTAGACCAGAAGCTACCATTAATAGAAGGTGGGGTCCATGGGTATACAAACTGGGCATCTGCTCCGTCATTCATCCATATTAATCTACAGTATCTGTTGAACGTAGGAGGTATGTGGCACTCAAAGAATGTGCCCTGCATATGCCCATGAAGCTAAACACGGCACCATTTACAATCCACCCGGCAAAGATGAAAATGACCCCTCGTGTGCTGTACAGTGCGATGCAGTCTATTTGTGATGGTTCTGCTATGTCCCAGAAACAAGGGGTTATGTTTCTAGTTTAAGTTCTTTATGTTTCTGGGAAGCAGTTTCATCATTCCAGTGTGATAGACTTCCATGTAGCTGGATTTTCACCTCATGGGCCCAATATTCCCAACAGATTTAGATGAGGGGCGAGAGAAATATTCTTGGAAAAATATGAAAGAAATATGTGATTCTTGCCAAATCAGACATTCACTCTTTGCATTACTTAGTGTCTCAATCAACATCCATGAGTCTTTAATCCCCACCTACTCACTCATTCTAAATTATGCGTGATGAAATATGAAAAATAATTGGACCTTTCTATAGTAAAGACAATGTCATGAAGCCAAGAGCTCTTTAAATGATATCCACCATCCATAATATGAGACTAATTTGAAAGAATGTCATCCCGAAAAAAAAATGAGCTAAATGCACTAATTATAACTGATAACAAAGATAGCTATGAGTTTTTTCAGGAAAAATCTTTATACTAGAATTCAGCTTAGTGTGTGTTAACACCTACAGATTGTAAAATGTTTCTTTTCCCTCAGAGCCACTTATCGTGGTTCCATGATAATTAGGCAGCCGCATACCACAATTGGATAGCTTTCAAGAATACCCCTCTAAAGTAGAAGCTGTGCTACTTTACTAAATAATACCAAAAGTAGAAGTAAAAATACATTTTGAAAACTTCTCAAGAGATGTTCTTTTGAAAATGGCTTTGGGCAAGAGTTGGGGCCATGAAATGGCTCATCTGGTTCAGTAGGAAAATATCGTGCCATCCAGTCCTTCTTCAATTCGGTGATGCTCTTCATGAAAGGGGACACCCTTTTCTTTATGAGAAAACTAAATCTTAAAAATTGCTTTAGGAGGAAAAGGAAGTTTAAAGCAAACTGAATTGAAAAATCTTTATCTCTCTGTCAGAACAATATAACTCCAGGCTTCACTACAATCCTTTTCTCTTTAATAGCAGGAGTGCCGAAGAATCAAGATTCTTCTTAAATAAATTACTGATTTTAGTATACTCAGATTGTACAAATGCACAACAATGACACTCAATTACAGTAATGAAAGTAATTATTTACTTTCCACTATGACTAACGGCAGCATGATCAATATTCTATTAAGAGCAAAGTGCATCTAGTTGTGTATAGATCTTTTTTACAGCAGACGTTTTGACTTGTCTTAGCAGGAGAAGCACAAGTGTAACTATCAACATTACTGATGGCTTTTTTACATTTCTGAGTCGGTCAGCCATCATGAACAATAACAAGGTCCGGGTACTGCAGGCATAGATGGAACGAATCAATTTATTAAATTTATGCATGTGCTTTTCCTGTTACAATGACAAAATAGCGTCTGTGAAAAAGAAAGATAGAGAAATCAAACTCTAGAAGGTTTCTACCAATTGAATGTGGAATTTTACTAATGCTTATTTTAAATAAGCAGCAAGAGTGAACATAATATATATACATATTGCTGTTTGAAAAAAGGTGGAACTGTTAACATCAATGATGCCTCTGCTCCATTCAGGTGGGCAAGTGAGCTAACACGCTCAACACCAGAGCTTGGAGACTGAAACACCTAAATGGAGATGCAGGCCTTTTTAGTGTTATTAGTTCCACCTGTGCCTTTCTTTCAATTACCTGAAAAAATTTCTTCCCCGAAAGGGCCCTTAGACCTATGAAGCCCTTATCATTTAGTTTGCTATGTTGCTATGTTTGCGATGTTGTGAATTTTACTTTAGCCACATTATTTCCAGTAAGTGTTCAGAGGAGTCTACAGTAAGAAATAAACACATTTATTTATGCATCAATGAATTTTTCATGAAGGACGCTTTGACTTGTTATAGCAGGAAGGACAAGTGTAAGTAATAACATTAACGGTGGCTCTTATCCATTTAGGAATGTGTCAGTAAGTCACCCTAGTAAAGCAGCATGCACAACCCCAGGGGCCCCTGGACTGAAATACCTGTGTGGAATGTAGACGTTATATATGCATTATTATTTCTATCAGTTACAGCTGTGTTTTTCTTGTCTGACATTATAAAAGACTATAGAGCTATAGTATACATCTTCTGATTGGTTGCTGTATTTTTATGTAGATTCCTTAAATAAGATTTATGTATATATATTTAAATGGAATATAAAGGGAATGCAAACATTAATAATCATTAGTTACACTTGTGTTTGACTGTTCAAAGTGTCTGCTGTGAAAAAGGTGTAATGGCTCAAATTTGCATAAGCATTTGACAGGTGTTGAGCTCAGTGCATATTAATTTCTCCCTGAAGCCCTTACCTTCTTCCAACTCCAACACAGTATCATTTACTAATAAGATTTTCATGGGTTGTTGTGGGTGAGATTTCTCTACATTTCTGCCTGCATCAAAACACTGGAATTACATGTTTCAATCAAAGAGTGGCGGATAGTGCTGCTCAAACCTCACGAGGTCACGGTGAGTCAGAGGGTAATAACAGCATCTTTTATCGGCACGTTGACAGTCGACACTGGCTTCCTGTTTAACCATCAAAGAGGGGAGTTGCAGGGCCTGTCAGAACACGGGAACACTCCTCTTCCTCGAAGAGACCCCTTACCTCTTCCACAACACACAAAAACAAAATAACACATAGGCAGAAAGACACCTTAAACCCACACATAAATGGATGGGTGAGGTTTGACGTGATTGACCCCTTCACCTTTGCCCTTTGACTCTGCTCTCTCTCTGTCTTCAGTCCACTAATGCCATCTCTCTGTGTCTGCAGACCTGAATGAGTGTGGGCTGAAGCCGAGGCCTTGTAAACACAGGTGCATGAACACATATGGGAGTTACAAGTGCTACTGCCTAAACGGCTACATGCTGATGCCTGATGGGACCTGTGGAAGTGAGTGTGTCTCTCCCTCTCTCTCCCTCACACACACACACACACACACACACGCACTCACACACATGTCTCTGTTATTGTACATATAGTTTGGATTGTTATCTGAAATGTGGATATTTTCAGGCTTTATTTTTCATAATCTGTTTTCTGCTTTGTAGCCTGGATGTGCAACTTTGAAACCTCGCTTCAATTCATTTCAAATGTATTCATCTGAATGCCTGCACAAGGCAATACTAATGACATATGCACTCCATTATAAAATGCATTTTCCTACTCATGCAAGTACCTCTGACAGCAGCCACAAATCCTTTGATAGACTGTTATGATTAATGCCCCATGTTGGTCCGTTTCATTATAGCAGTGCTTCGGTTTGAAGAACCCCTGTGAAGAACCATAAGAGGGCTAAAATGAAAAATATGAAAGAAACACAGTCTTTAGACCCTTAAGTGAATGTGCAGTTCTTATTGGTTGCCCTGAGGTATTTCACAAAAGGTGAGATGATGCCTGCACGTCTCTCTGTAAATTTGGTTTCCTGCCTGATAACTATTTTCTCCTCATGTTTCCACTCAAGGATGGTGTGACTCCCAGTACCTCATTTTAAATAGCTCTTTTTTTTATCAGAAGGAAATTAATTTTCTCACCTTTAAAGTTTGGATTGCTAACCACTTGAGGCAATCTCAGACTATTCCAGGTGTCGTTGTGTGATGTTAGCATGATAGTGTTGAAAAACCTTGTCACTCTTCTTCTCTACCATCTTTGATCAATAGATCACTGTAGTGTTTAATCAGCCATGCCTGCCTTAGTCACCAAACTGTGCTCTAGGGTACCTGAAGCCGCTGAAGCAACAGCAGCAGCATGAGCCTCAATTTTAATTTCCTTTTTACGGTCCAAAGTTATTAAGATAGGTTGTTCCATTATATTAGTATTATTTGGCAGGGTCTTGATCTACCTGGAATGGCTCAGCAACAGAGGCACTGCACGCCGGTCACACCAGTGCTTCGATAGGATGGAGATGGATTATGGGTCTTCAAGTGTGGAAAAGGATAGAAGTTGGTGAGGGAGGAATGTGTAGGCAAGGTGTAAGCACAGAGAGACTGAGCAGCACAGGAATCTAATAATGGCAGAGTGTGTTGCTGCTCCGTTGTCTACACCCCGGGGTCAAACTGGTTAATATCAGAAAAAGCAGTCGAGTGGCTCTCACACATTTGCTGGAGGATAAGAACAAAGTGTGAGCATCTATGTTGGAAAGAGAGAAAGTGTGGGTGGGAGTTAGAGCAGTAGAACCCCCCCCCGGCCGCCCCGGCAATCTATTGTGGCACCAGCATGTGTTAATATGTGTGTCTTTCCATTGTGTCCATCAGATGCTCGCACTTGTGGCATGGCCAACTGCCAATATGGCTGCGAGGTGCTCAAAGGAGAGGTCCGATGTCAGTGCCCGTCGCCGGGGCTACAGCTGGCTCCAGATGGAAGAACCTGCATTGGTACGTCTCAGTCTGTATATACATCCACACACTTAAAAACTTTTCCCCACCTACTTCCATGAGCAACTTATGAAAAGCATCACAAGAGAGAATTTCTTTTTTTTTTATGTGTTCCTCTCAGTTTAAAAAAAAAAAAAAAATCGCAGAGTGATAATCAAATGCAACTGTTTTGGCAGCACAAGAAAGAAAACTTGGCAGTGAAAATGCAATTTGGGATCTCATACAAAACCTCCTTAGCAAGCAAAGCTGAAATGCAGCCAAAATATTTACCAATATGTCTTTTTTGCTTTGATCAAGGACCACAGCAATTTAATAGTCCTTGTCAAACAAATGGGGACTTTATTCCACTTACTACCTCCAGATTTTACTGCAGAAATGTGATCAGGAGAAGTCCACCCCCTCCCCTGCACTAACAGTTGAAGGGGGCCAGTTGAGGCAGTTAACCTGTGTCAGGTTTAAATACAGGCTGTTCAAAACTGGGCTGTTCCATATAGTCCCACTCAACTGCAGGCTGGTTAATGGGGGGAGGATTCTGAAAGAGGATGGACATCAATCATGAAGAATGATGGAGGAGAGGACGGAAAGGTTGCCTGCCAAAGGTGTTACGACAGTTTAATGGAATGTTTCCGGATCCCTCTGGAAGAAAATGCTTTATTGGGGGGGGGGGGTGGGTTCGAATTTTATTTATGGAGATGTGGTCCTTCCAGTGACCAGAGAGTTAGATGAGAAAATTTGCATAGATTCAATGCTATTTTTATTCCCTTATAATGCTTGGAAATCTAATGTGTCAACACATTCTATGTTCTAGCTTTAAAAGTGACCTGGGCCCATATATTTATCAGACTTGAAAGAATTACACTTGAGAATATTATTGAGACCCAAATTATGCGTTAAAAATTTCTGTGTGAAAAATAAGACTCTTTAGTGGCTTACCCCTACTTACATCACATCATCCAGCCCACAAATATTCCTTCTCTTTTCCTTTCATTTCTCAAGAAGCCAGTGAAACAGACAAATTCAAGCCTGTATTTCCTGTTTCACCATCTTCATCAGACTCTCAAGTAGGAGTTCTCCTGTCACATTTTCACTATGTATCACACTACCTGACTACAAACTGTAGCATTGCTCTCATACACTGTTTGTTATTGCTCTGATCGATATTTATGTATTGCCTGCTTCAGAGCCATAACAACACATCTCTGTTGGGGCTAACATGTGAAAATATCAACAAGCTAATATTTTTATAATATATAATTGGGATTTATTAATAGTGATGAAATAATGGAAAATTTGTTAAAATTGAAACAACAGAACCAAAAAAAACAAACTGGGGCCGGAAAGAAATTCTGCTGCTGTATAATGAGCTACATCAGGGAAAGCACATATTAAGGAGAATTTAGTGCCACAGTGACATGTGCAGACTGTGGAGATGTTCTGTGTTTTTTGCTTTTATATTTTACTTTTAGCTGTTTTAATGCATAATTTTTGGTTTAGCAACAGGTTTTACAATTGTATGTGAAATTTAGTCTCATTTAAAATTAAAACTGTGGATCTGCTACAGTATTTTTTTGCTAAAACTGATTAGGCCAGGAACCCCTTAACTGAGATGTCTTATGACCCAATAGAAGGTAGAATTAACATGTTTTTACACTGTGACAGAACTGCAATAGAACCCTCGATAATGACAATGTGCACTAATGTTTTTACATTACTACAGATGTGTAGGATGAGACAGCTTCTGATTTCAATGCAGCCTCTCAAAGAAATTTCTTAATGTATCAGACCAGTTGTCAAATAAAAGCAGTGGCAGAGCTTAATATGGACTAAGATTGATTTATGTGCGTTATGTGTTATATGCTTCTGTGTGCACGCGTGCATGTGCATGTGCGCTGGGAATAGGAGTTGAAATCAGATGTCTAAACATTTGTTACTTTAAACAAAAAAATTCAGAGCTATTTTCAAAACCAGAAGGAAGTATTCATAAAAGCAGGGATCTGTAAGCAGCAATATTCTGTGTATAAAGACACATTATATAGTAACTGGATTTATGTGTGATTGTGTTTGCTATGTAAAACATGATAATTCACCCTTGTCCTGTCACTAGCTGAATACTACGGCTTTGGCCTCTAACACTTGTCCATTACGCAACTCCATTGGAGCAGTTTGGGATTAAGGGCCTTGCTGATGAGAACCTCAGCAGTAGTTGTTATGGGGATAAGGGAGCTCTGCCCACTTATTTCACTTGTTTTCCCAGCTGGTCTAGGTGTCTCTGTGTTTTTAGGGTCCTTTAAAAAAAAAAACGGTCCCTCAGCACCAAACGGTCTCAGAATCATTATGCATCAAATAAATTAATAATTCTAAGGCAAATGCTTTGAGCCTCACAGTGTCTAAATATTAATGCCAACATGCCTTCAAAGGTGATCAAAAGAGACATTTAGAATAGGTCATTAAATAATGAAACAAGGTAGTCTGCGCTGTATTATGCTTACTGAACAGAATGCATAATGTTCTTTGTTCATAAATGAATACTAACCAGGGAAGGTAGAAAAAAAAGTCCTCTGGTATGACTAGAACTATTTGTTTAATTTTGAATTAAATTACCCTTCTTATTATTGAGGTTTTTTCATTGCGTTGTGTTTTTTTGAAGGCACTCTGTACTAAAAGAAAACTTAGGTGGAAAAATAATGAATACATTATTTGCTGATTTGAATATCTTCTTGTGCTTAATAAATCTGTATCATTTTTTCTTTTGCAGATGTGGATGAGTGCGCAACAGGAATAGCTGTGTGTCCCAGGTTCAGGAAATGCATCAACACCTTTGGTAGCTACATCTGCAAGTGCCACGAAGGGTTTGACCTGCAATACATCAATGGGAAATACCACTGTATAGGTACAGTCACAAGGCTTTTATAGATAACACCTACGAAAGTCATTGTTGGGTTATTTTTAGTAACATAAATAAAGAAAATAATAAAGGAGGAAGCGAAAAAATACTTCAGGTTTAATGAACTCTGACCAAACTACTGTAAAATCAATTCAAACTCCTTTCAGTTTCATATTTTTAAATTTTGCCCCAACATTGCAGTGATTTGTACCACACTTATGAATACCTGTCACCTGAAATTTGAATTAGTAATCTATACAAATCAACATTACCTTGAATCTCCACAGCATCTGGAAAATACACCATCCCCAACCTTTATTCACTTTTTAGAACAAACCTTTTAGGGAAGACTCTGTATTAAGCAGTGTCAGACAAAGGATTTGGTGGCAGTTGCTTCTAAAATGCTTTAAAGACGTTGCAGCTCTGTATCACTGGATAGGTGTTTACTCTCCTAATGATTTTGCTCTGGCAATCATAGGATCACTGTTATTCACTTAAGTGCTTTCCCTGACAGTACACGTAGCAAACGTTGAGCCCTCCTTGAACTGGATGTGAAACAATTAGCCTTTGTTATTCTGTTGTTATGTCTGAGACGTTTTACATTTGCGCCCAGTAGCTTAATATTGTCATGTTTCCATTATCTTTCAGATGTGGATGAGTGCTCTTTAGGTCAGAGCCACTGCAGCAGATTTGCCACCTGCTACAACACGCCGGGCTCATACAAGTGCAAATGCAAAGACGGCTACAGGGGGATGGGCCACGAATGCATGCGTAAGGACTGAGAACAAAACCCTGGCCCCGATGTTCACTTCTGCAAAGAGGATCGGGCCTCAAATTTTTGATGTCTTTGTCTGTGTTTTTTGAAAAAGAAACAAAAGTGGAGCAGGAAAGTGGAGGAATAACCTTGCAAACACCGAGCTGGGACCTAAATTCTTTTCTTTTTTATGGCAGTCAGGCATTACTCAATTCAGCCTGCTCCCTTATCACATGTGCCCAGAGTGAGCCTAGACTCTACTTCTGACATCTGGCCATTTTGATCTGCTAGAAAAAGAGGGGTCATCATCAGACCTGAAAGATTTCTTTCTTTTTATTTGATGGGGAGTTTATTGGATTATGCTTTCTGACACACAGGCAAGAAGTTATTTAGTTTTTGTAGTTATTTATTCATCCAAAAGACACAACTGGTTTAACAGTCCATAGAGCAGAGAGGTTGCCTCCTGGCATAGTGCACTGCAAATACTTCACCCTGTCGCCTGCCCAAAGGGTGTGAGCCACAAGTGCTATGGGAGTTGAGATGCAATATCCTTTTTATGTATCACATATCAAAGTCGCCTGCAACCCGAGAAGGCAATAACTGAGTTCAAACCATTCGCCTTTGTCCACTCTCATTCCTCACTCATGAAACCCTTATGACCCCACCCCCACCCCCTGGTCTCTCTCTCTCTGCTGCTGACTTGAAGAATGTGTGGAGGAACAAAGGAAAGGGAGGTGTAACTCTGATGACGGCAGCAGAGTGAGGGTGATCTCCAGTGCACAGTAGCCTGTTTGGGTGCAGAGATGATTCCACACACACACACAGCAGCTTTAGTCTAATGCGGGGAAGCCTCTGGCTACGGGCACACAAAGACTACTAATCAGAACAAGCATGACTAAAAAACCCATGGTCAGAACGCAATATTCGATTCACAAAAGCAGAAATTCATTCGAACCCAGGGTGCCTTCATTCTTTAGTTTGCAAAGGCACAGGCAACGTTCACATGAACCCTTCCTCCTTCACTTTTTAACAGTACCCTTGATGAAAATTTGTCCAAAATTGTCCTTAAAAACCCGGGAATGAAAGAATTTATGGGCTGCTTGTGAAAGTGTGAGCTTTTTCTACAGTGAGATTAGAGATACCCAGTTTCTTTTAGGATGCTTACATTTAATTAATAGATATCAGGAGGAGTAGATGAAAGAAAGCCCTCCTCTGCAAAAGTCAGGCTAATCATTGCAGTTAGTCTGCAATTCTATGCCTCATTAACTTTTAAGTGCTTGCATTTCAGTACTCCGTCTGCATTCTCTTATTATTTCAGCCATTCCTAAGGTGGTTATCGATCCCCCGAGACCTGGCATACTGCCTCCACATCATCACAACCACATCCCTGACTTGGATCACAGGAGGACCACCACAACCACCACCCGCCCACCAGTGACTCCAAAGAGAATCTTCCCCATTATCCCCAAGTCAACAACTGCCACCACAACGACAACAACAACAAAAACCACAACCATGACCAAGGCTCCTCTACCTCCGAAGAAGGTCACCCCAGCTCCACGCAAGCCGTCAGTGAACACCCAGAAGCCGTTTGTCCCTACCAGGAAGCCACCAGTACCCACACCCAAGCCCTATAACCCAGTAAGGCCAGTAGCTCCGACCAGACACCCCCCAACGCTACCACCGATCACCCCTGTAGATAACAACATCCAGAATGAAGTCTCCAAGCAAAGAGGGGATGTCCACAGTAAGAACTAGATTTTAATTTTTTCTGTTTTATTTTCAGATGCTGTAGCTGACCTCATAACATTATTGTGACCTTGTGGAAAAGATCCTTTTTATACCTTTTACACTGCTCTAAAGACACATGCAAGTTCTTGAGCACCTAAAACTAAAGTTCACTTAGAAATAAAATTGAAGACTCTGAGTTTTAGATGGTAAATTGTCATTTTGTGTTGTCAACATATTGTCAACATATTACCACCAGTTCAGTTTCAGTTGTGCACGTACAGGAGACATAGAGCATCATTAGCGTTCTTTTAGGGTCTTGTTTCTGGCCACCAGATGAAGTTCCACAATCACTCTCTTTCTGGCCCAGTTTTGTTTTTTATCTACTCCTCGGGGAAATCTCTGCCTCTTTAGCTGCTTAATTGTTTTTCACTGAAAAAACAGATGCTGTGCGTCTGGAAAGGACGCTGACGACAGCGTCGAGAGCAAACCAGAACAGTAAAGTTGTGGGCCATAAAACCGAAACAATGAGCTGAAAGAAGCTTAAACGATCTAAATAGCTTAGAGACACTGCAGAGCTGAGTGATGATTCTCTGTGCATTTATCGCTACCAGCAACACCTTTTACATTAAACATATAGAAACACATACTGTTGATAAATATTGATGAGAGCAGCTTTAACAGCCTAGAAAACTAAAAAATATTAATAAAAAGTATGTGGATGTAACTATCTGAGCAATTTGCAATTGGCTCACATGTTCACATAGTTCATCTGATTGTTAACCACATATCAGATTTAAATTCCATAAAAACCTGACTAGAAAATTGTTCATAATGTTAACTGAAAGCACTTGAAATCAAAGTTTACTATCCATCTGATTCAATATATGGCTCTCACCGTTATATATAAGCCTAACATATATGGGAATTCAAGGTGATAAATAACAGTATATCCACCAACAGGATATTCACCCTCAAATAACAGTATTATATACAAATTCTGAGAAAAACACTGCACATTCACACATAATGACAAATTAGTCTCACTAATTGCAGCAGAATGCTGCTTAAGTAAAAACATTTTTCTCTCAAGGTAACTACCTTTCTGGCTACGGTTAAAAAACACAAACTGGTAATCATCCAGACTGTTGTTTATCTGCATGTCACACTGTTCTCTCTGACAAACATGAATCTTTTGACGCCAAATGCAGTCAAAATTCATCATCTATCTTTGTTTTAATTTGACATTCTTGGTCAAAACACAAATAACAGAAATGAATTTAAAAAGAACTGTAGCAGGTGAGAGTTGTTTGAAATTTACCAAAGAATGATAATCATCGCAATCATCTGCTGTTTTCTTCTCACAGTGCTAAATGCATGCACCTTTCAAAACGGTGAATTGTTTCTTAATGAGGTAATCTCTGTGACAAGTGACTTTTTGAGTCTGAAATATTCAGTTCAGGTCCAAAGTCATGGTCTGCATTTTTTTTTTCTTTTGGATCTGCTAGGTGGCAAACACTTTTTATTACAGAATAAGGCTGGTTGAATTCTATTTTTACCAGCTTTGACAGCAGGGCTTTTATTGTTTATACCTTGTGAGTCTCTGTGTGTATATGTGTATGTGTGTCTCTCTTTGTGTATGTCTCTAATCATGGCACAATGTGGTCAAGGAGACACCTACTGTAGCGGGAACTATGACAGGGGCAGTTTTGAGTACTTTGGTGGGTGTTTATATGCATGTTGACAGATTTGGTCACTAAGGTAGCACCACAACCAGGCAAGTTACAGTCTTGAATTTTTATAGGTGCATAGGTGCTGAGATCAAAATGAAGTCTGAGTTGGAAGCTGAGTGTGGTTTGACCAAGGGTGCCGGAAGTAGAGGGTTTGGAAGCAGGAAAGGAGCCATTGCTCCCATGTTGATCCCATGGCAAGGTGGTCTCTATTTTTCTGATTGTGAAAAAATCTCATGAAAAGCAACAGTTTAGCTGATCCTACTTAAAACCACTGTCTATGTATTAATAGCATGATTTACCTTACTCTTTTTGCCTTTAACCTCCATAGTTTTCCAGAAACTATTGCCAACACATCATTGAGCCAAACTGTTGCACTGTGTGACAGCAAAAATTTTGTTCACCTCTGTTGTATTTGGGTGGGAACAGAGCTTTCGGAGTTGAATTATTTCAAAGACCGGAAACAAAACATGAAACTAAACATCTGCATGGCTGGATACCATGAGGGCTGAGCGATAAAATGAGTTATTGTGTAACCTGGTTGAATGTGCAGGGAATTAATTATTAATCATACATTTTGTCACTGTAAATTGTCATGAGTACAGCAATTCCATAATTACCCACAGATTAAAAATCCACTTTTTACTTCTTTTCAAGTAAAGATTGCTAAGAATGACAGTAGCCAGGCAATGACATTAATATAGAATAATGTCAGCTTCATCCTTTAATTTCTTTCATTGCTCAAATGTATCTTTTTTATGTCTCCCAAGTTCTCACTACAAACAACAAAAAGATAAACTGGGGAGTAAGCAAACACATAGTTTCAGTAAATTTGCGCATTATAAGGTATGCAGCCATACAGACACAGCTGCAGAGGATACGAATGATTAGAATGTCAAGTCCAGATTCACCGACGGTATAAATTGCACAGAAATTGTAATTGAACATCAATAGAAATGTTGTTGTGTTGTGCTCTTTTGTAGGCACAGCAAAAGTCAGTGTTTACCAAAAATCCAACATTAAGCTCATTTGACATAGAAATGTGTGGTGAGAACAGCAAAATACAGGATAAGAGGTGAGATACTGTGGTTCATATTCACCTTGCCAGATGGCAGCACATAATTAGAAAAAGGAAAGAGGAGAGAAGATTACATTAACACCTGTCTGCACTGCTTGAAGAAGACATCAATCTAATAGTTCGCAGCACGCCATACCAGTTCTTGAAATCATAGCTTCCTGAAGCTGGTTTGAATAAGATGAGAGGGAAGGAGTAGCGACACAGCTGAGTGATTATACAAATAATTAGATGGAAATAGGAATCATTTGAATACGAGCCTCAGGGCATGAAGAACACCTCCGCTTTGCCTCAAGTGCAGGTGTGTGCCGTGGTCAGAACAATTTTCAGAGCTTTGTGATTTCTCTTCAGTCTGCCAATGATCATTGCCATCGAGTGAAAACTTAAAATTTCAGTTCAGGAAAAGGTAAAGGAATAGATCACTTTTTTGGAAAATACACAAATTCATTTTCTTGCCAAAAATTAGATTAATGCCATGTCTGTGTCTGTGTGTGAAGTATGAATGTGGAGCTGGGAAGTGAGTAGCTTAGCTTTACATGAAATCTTAGCAATAAGAAACAGGTAAACAGCTAGCCCGTCTCTCTCAAAGTTCAAAAGTACATCACCACATCTAAAGCTCACTAAATAGCACCATATGTTTAGTCCAGCAAAATTTCCAGTCTATATGGTTATATATATCTATATATATACAGTTTGTTTGTCCCTACCCTAGGCAAACTGGACCTTTCTCATCATAAAAAACAATAATAAACAGATCAAGGATGTGAACCAGTCACAGTTTGGTTAGGTTTAGTTATAAAAATAAGCTTACGTTTAAAATAATTAGAAATAAAATATTTAAGATAAGTACTTCCTCAAGAAGGGGGGAACTTTGTCATCATGATTACAACAATAAATACACAGTTATGGTTGTGGAACGGTCAAGGATAAAAGAAACAACATCGACATGGGAGGCAAACACCAGCCTCCAAGTGTTTTTCCAGCCCATCTATCCACCCTGACCTCCTCCCTACAAAGAATTTGTTGCCCACCATAGTACATCATCTAACTTCCTCCTTTGCTCCTGTCATAAACCCATCACAAACAGAAATGTAAAAATAACATTCTGTCATTTTAGAAGTTGTTATTTGCTGTAATCTTCCCTTGTAAACAACAGTAATCTTCTTTCCTCCCATCACTGTTGTGCAGTGTCTCCACTAGTTATCTGGCAAATCTGTGCTTCCAGCCATATAAAGCTATAGCACATAACTTCCTGTAGAACCATACATTGTCTCCACATTTCTGTTTGTGTACTGATTAAAGACATATTGCTAATTAGCGAGTTTTAGAGAGGCTGGTTGTCAGATTCTTTAAATTCGCAGCGACTTAGGCTTGCTTCTTCCTCCTGCTTCAGTGCTGCATGCTAAGCTAAGCTAATCGCCCCTGGCTCAAGGTCCATACTTAAGTTAACTATTTCATCTAATTCTCAGCAAGAAAACAAATAAGCACAATTCCCAAAAGTTAAACATACTTCCCTTTAAAGGACTACAGGCTCTTCTGTAAAAAAGAAAACCCTGAAACTTCTGACAATGATAAAACCCTTTCAACACCCTCTGGATTATGCCAAAAATGCATTCACATTAAAACTAAAAACAAGGGTGTTTTTGCAAGTGACAGTGATAGGATTGTGTTGATTTAATGTCATGTGTACAAAGAGAAAGTTACACTGCATCTGAAAAAAAGAATATGAAATATGCTGTAGTTCTTCCCAAACCTAAAAAAACAAGAAATCAGTTGATTGGTTATTATTTTGTTTACTCAACATTTTGGCAGAACATAGGAAATCCCCCTTGAGCAGCTTTTTTTTGACCTTTCCAAATGTTTGGATAGAATAAACCACTAAGGCCAAAAGATAAAATAACGAGAGCAGCCAATGTAATAACATTTAGTATGAAGTCTTTCAACATTGATATTTACCAAAATGTTTTACATGGTCACTTTCATACGAGGCATGCAGAGAGTTTGTTTTATATGCTGAGGTTTTACAATTTTGAGATATCTGCCAACACCTCAAATCAATGAATAAGAATTGCAATTTTTTCTTGGTACTCAAAGCATTGGGGGAATACATTTGAAGCAAATTGTGTTTTCAGAAACAGTGTCCCAGTTACTCTGGATAATCCACTGACCTTGCTGTGAATAGTTTTCATTTGAACTACTTTCTCCTGAAGAGATAGTCACATAAAAACTGTTGACAGGGAGATCTGTGAATCATACGAAGGAACCGGGACATTGTTTCTGTAAAGACTTGTGACTTTCACGGTTTTCAAATCTACATTTTCAGTGGTTTGAGCAGCCGCTGTTGTATTGGGGTAGGGGTAGATCTTTTTTGTTGTTGTTTTTTGTGTATTTACTGCATGTCTTTATATACAGTCGATGTGACACACCTATAGAGAATTATCACCAAACTCTAGTTAGTGATGTATTTATTTTTCATGTTTTTGGTGATCAAATATGTTTTTTTGCAATTTGGTTAAGATGATTGTTAAACATACAAAACAGAAGCAAAGAACACAAATATAAGCAGAAGTTGTTTGCCAGAATGTTAATTACACAATATCCATAGCCCATCTTTGGGACTGGGGCTGGGGGGGTCCTTACACAAACAGAGACACACACACTGACGTGCATGCTTGAGATTGCTGTAGAGCCTGGTGTGAGTTTGACCTCCCTGCTCTCGGATTCCTACGACTGACAGACTACATCGCAGTCTGCCGGGAGGAGTGTGACCCAACATGGGGATGGGCCCTTTCAGTGCTGAGGCTGACTGGAAGGGGCACCTGTTGGGGACTCTGGGGGTTCAAGTGCAGGTTACGGCACATTTGTAGCATAGGAGCATGAATCTGTCTGGGATTTTGGGAATAAGTTTATCGATGGTTTGTCTTGTTACAGTAAACCCCTCTGACTAGTTTCATCTGCAAATACAAGAAATACTAAAATGGAGATGTGCATCTGTATTTTACATTTATTGTCATTTTCTTTATTAACACACTCTCCATAAAAGAATTTAAAACCAGGTAAGATGACTGTCATCCCAATAGAGTTAAAGGAAAGTGTCTTTTTGTGCAAAAAATGTATCACAGTAAAAGAACCAGCTTTTTATGCTTCACTTGTCAGTTGACCTTTCATAAGATAGCTCAGCTTATAGTATTTTGGGCAGTGTGACCCCATTAGAGAAGGAAAGAGGCTATTTCAGGACTGGCTGTGTACTTTGCATGTGTGTGTGTGTTTGTTTGTGTATGTATGTATGTAGTTCCAAGTTTTGTAGAAGCAACACTTGCCCAGACATTGCATCAGATGAACAGTCCCCCTTTTCCTCCTTATAATTCACATTTGACTTCTGGTGTTTCTGCAGGTTTTCTCAGGTATTCTGGTCTTTGCGGGCGACACAACAGTGTTGTTAAATGTTATTGAGTCTGGATTTGCAAGCACTAAACCATGACATTGATCCATCCTTGCAGAGTCCTTGTAGAGTAATGAAATAAATCCACACAATAGCAACATGCAGGGATAGTGCTCACTGTGAAAATATAATACCTCTGTTAATCCTTTATCTAAACCTGTGTCTCTCACCTCTATCCTCAGTCCCTCGGAACCACGGCCATAACACCGTTCTCGGCATCGACTTTGACATTGAGCTTGGAAACACGGCAGATGAAGCCAAAGACGACCCAGGTAAACACAACACATTTGACAAAGACAATCAGCAACGGGCCGTCAGCTCATGGTGGACTGCAGAGCTCAAACGATGACGGACGAGCCACATTTGCTACGGGCAAAATGAAACTGACAATCAACCCCTGGCACTGTTGCTGCTGAGGCGAAGACATGATAGCGACCAGATGTTTTTTCATAGGCCTTTCATTAGAAGGTGACATATGATGTCTGGCCATATCCCTTTATATAATGACTCACAGCCCCGGACTGACAGACTTTTCCACTTTTCACATTATATTTGCTCGACTGCTTGAAAGATTAATTGATCATTTTTGGAAGTACATCGGTGCTTTGCTCATAAGCTCCATTGTACTCATTGTAGAATTCCTATAACAACAATAAGAAAATAGATTTTGTGATGAGATAGCATTTAATTTGTCATATGTGCTCGATTGGATTTATTGATGTAAATGGTATGCAGATTAAATTGCCTAATGATTTAGTTGCATGTTTATTTTGGTTCCCAGTGCATCATTCACTATCTTGTGTCAGGAGCGAGGGCATTTTTATTGGTTGAGAAAATGAACCGAGAAGTTTATTTTGGAAACCCTGTTTCAGGGACAAAATGATGGATGTTATTCTTATCTCTTAACCAGTTTGTACAGCAATGCATAGATAATACTGTTACTGTTTGACCTGCGTTCTCCCAATGTTATTATCTAGGCATCAGCGCTAGTAAAGAATCATTAGTCATTGGCATTTAAGATTCTCCTTTTTAACCATAATATATTTAATTATGGTGTATGGCTTGCATACAATACGATCTATGTGCAAAAGTAACTCAGTCAAATAAACACATCGATATCAGCAATTCAAGCAACTGATAGAAATATTTGTGATTTTTTTTTTTAGATGAATGCATTTCCACATTTTATGTGATTTGTGGAGCCCCAGTTCCACTTGTTTTTCTTTTTCTAAATGCATCAGCTCTCTCCAAAGATTACAAAATTATAACAGTTGTATTTACACTTTCATATTCTCATCAGAAGGAAACTTAACAACCCTCTATCTCCCGTTAAAGTTAAAGACACACAGCAGGATTCCTGTGAAGCATTACAGAGGTCAGACAAAAGCCTTTGTGTGTAGGCGTTTCCTACTGTTAAAAAAAAAAATGTTTTATTCCCTTCAGAGACGGGATATCTGAGCTGCTCTTTTGATGATGGTCTTTGTGGCTGGATCAGGGACAAAGACGGAGACCTACACTGGGAGACGACGCCTGATCCATCAGGTAATTTAGGGAAGGGGGCCAACCTCGGAAAAATGTTTATTTTATAGTTGGTAAAAGAAAATGAGAACGGCTGCGTTCCGTTATTGACACGCACACACATGCAAACACACACACACACAGTCAGACAATCTAAGTGGTTCCGTTTTGTTCTGCTCAATTACAGGTCAAGATGAAAATTACTTGAGGGGAGGTAGTTTGTCTTTACCGCAGATTAGTGCTGTGCTCAACAAAGTGATGCAAATGAGAAGCAGATTACGCAACCCGTCGATGATACCTGTGGCTTACATTAAATGGGAACACAACACTGTTTTTCTTGGGCCTCAGACATGCAGAAGTTGTGGTAAATTACATTGAGACGATTCGGTCGAGGCAGAGTGAGGACTAAAAGGTGCAGTGTACTGGCACTGTTTAAGCGACTCTAACTACCTGTGGCTTCTACAGCCAACTCCCTTAATCTTACAGTTACTAGGGTGTTTTTCCAGACATCCAGACAAAGAAATCATTTCAGCCACATTTGTGCTCACTTATAGTGTAAGTACATACTGTTTTTTATCCCAGACCTGGAAAATCATTTACAGTGGATCATAAGCTAAGCCCTGACTACTACTTGAGGCAACATTTCAATTTGCATTAGCCTGTGGTGGATATGTTTAATCAGAACATTTGAAATAAATGTTACTACTGGATACGAGTGTGTCCATCTATACACAGCTTGTCCTACCTCTTCAGTGTGCAGTGAATCATGTAATTACTACTACTACTACTATTCCTCACTTTAAGTTCCTTTGATAGACAGCCACTGGTACACACTCATGGCTCTTGAAGGGTTGGCACAGATTTGGATGGAGCTCGTAACATATGCAGAAATTCTTGGTGGCCGACAGATACTTATTTGCCCCCCTGAGGTTAACACGAGTAATACACAGCTTCTACCGATTATACAGTTTGATTTTTTTTTTTTTTTTTTTTTTTTTGGCACCCATATACAGGTAAGTGTATTGATTTCCGTCTGTGCTGCTCAAAGAAATCAGAAATTGTGTTTTGTTAAAATCAAATGCAAAAAAGGCCTTCCAGAAAAACGTTTCTACTCCAGACAATCCACAGACTTTGTCGTCAGCAGTTTGCATTGGCAGGGTTTCTTAAGAAGAAAGTAGCTCCAATGAAAACAGTTCACAGTAAGGCCTGTAGATTATCCTGACTGTCACATCTTAACAAATTGGATTCCACTCGTGCTTTCTTGGAGTGGCATTGCATGTTCTATGTCAGATATATGAAAAGAAAATCAAAAATTCACTGTCTGCATGGCATGATGCCCCTAAGAATGTCCAACTCCAACTCATTTTTTTTCCAAATCATGTCATGTCAACCTTAAGGACACAATGTTAAATAATGACAAATTCATTAAAAAAAAAAAAGAAAAACACACACACAAACACACACAATTGCGTAGAAATTTAATACAAGTGATTCTCTACGATCAGTTTCCTCAGATAGCACAGCAGGTTGGACTGAAGATGTACAGTACATTCACATCAAAGTGAAAAGTATCACAAAAAAAGTATCATAAAATACAAGTTTTAGTTTGGCATTGTGCTTCTGCAGATAGAATTGAGCTAGCAGACTGAGCGCCACATGTTTATATGAGTGATTATAGATGTAGGTTAGCAGGACGTATTGAACATGTGACTGCAAAATGACTTCTATCCCTGCCTGGACTACTACGAGGGTCCACTTGTTTAACTTCATTGATCGACTCTAATGCTCTGCCACTTGCTTTCCCAGGTGGACGGTACCTCACCATTCCCGAGGTAGGGAACAAGAGGACTGGTCGAGGGGCCCGGCTGGTCCTTCCACTTACCCCGCCCTGGAATGACGGCAATCTGTGCCTGTCATTCCGGCACAAGCTGGCAGGCCACCACGTGGGCATGCTGCAAGTGTTTGTGAAGAAGGGGAAGCAGTACAGTCCGGCAGTCTGGGGCCGGACAGGTGGAAATGGCTGGAGGCATACCCAAATCACATTGTGGGGTACAGGCCTGGAAAGTGTAAGTATAACAATAAACATGTCAAAGAAGTTTACTCACACATTAACCATGGAAATTTTAATTATTTCCTTAGACATTTTTGAGAAAAGTTAAGAGAAATGTATGTATTCCTGTTTATACAAAACAATTCAGAGCAGCAGTCTACATTTCAAAATAATAGATCTGTAAAATTTAGGATTGACTTCCCATTTTGACTTCCCAGATGCAGTGGGTGTTCTTCTATCATAATGTAGCATGTGATGGTTTTTCTTCCACCAGGTGATCCTGAAGGGGGAGCGTGGGCGAGGCAGGAGTGGAGAGATGGCTGTGGACGACATTACCCTGAGGAAAGGCTCCTGCACAGAGGAGCACAATCTGAGGAGACTTTGACTGGCAGAAGAGAAAAAGGCAGAAAGAAAAAAGAAAGAGGGAAAATCATCTCGAGGAGAACTGACTCTGTTGTGACACCCCCTTACTCTGCCTGGGCTCTCACTGACCCCCCCCCCCCCAGCCCCCATCCTCTGCCCCAACCCACCCCCCACCCTGCAGCCATCCTTTGAATGATATCTAAAAATTGTGCGTCTGCTGAACAGAGGGTTTCTCTTTCTTGACTATCCATGAATAAAAGGACTGAGCCAAATCTCATGGGCAGATCCCAGAAGCACACTACCATCTTCTCAGCTTGCCTCTCACTCCATTACTCTGAAACCTGCATGTATCACTCACCATGAAAATGTTCACCACCTAACAAAGCCCTTGCAGCCTCCCAGCCGCACTACCGAGAGGCCCATGTTCATTTCTTCCTGGAGAGAGGATCGGCCCCGTCACTTTGGATCCTGCTTTTTCCTTGCTTTGATCCGTTAAACCAAGAGCCAAGCCAACTATTTTTATTTGCTTGACGACAAAAAATGTGGCCAGGGGTGCATTTTTCAACTGTTTTGATCAGCAAAATATCAGAGGTGGAATACATTTCTTTCAAGGTTAGATAGAAAAAACATATATGTAAAAGACAAATTTCATTTTTCATAATCCGGTTATATTCTGAATTACTCAAAATCTGAGTCAGAGTCATTTTAGGCCTGCTTTAGTTGGTCTACTTTGGGTTTTTGGTATTGCTACTGTTCTGTAGCACAGTTTTGACTGAAACAGCGCAGCCGTTCTTTTGGTGTCACAGTATTTCAAGGATCTGTTTGGTAGAAGAGAGTTTGAACATGAAGCACTTTTTCTGCCCTTGTCTTTTATTGAAGCCTCCTAAAGTTGTTTAAACACTCCACACCCATGGTTTTCAGATACTTGAAATGCATCAGA
Source organism: Istiophorus platypterus (assembly GCA_016859345.1). NCBI lineage: Eukaryota > Metazoa > Chordata > Actinopteri > Istiophoriformes > Istiophoridae > Istiophorus > Istiophorus platypterus. The sequence continues at coordinate 11,114,464 of CM029114.1, read as the reverse complement.
CAGAATCCGTGTATGATTTGTGACAATTACAAATCAACAGTTACTTTATATTATACAGTAAGTGGTTTGTTATATTAAATCCAGTTTGTGATAAGAACAATAACACCAACAACTTTTTAGGCTTACACAAATTGTATTATTGTAAATGTAGTTGTGTGTACATACTCAAAATCTACGATCCCATTTGTTGTGTGGTTTATACGTTATGTTAATTAATACATGAATATTAATTGGATTTCAAAATGGTTGGTATTTCAACTTTTAATTAAAGTACATGTATACAGATTGAAACCTTGTGTAGTGCAAGGCAGTATTTAAGTACACAAAATGTGTACTGTATGTTCGTGTCTTACAGTATAATGTTCTGTCTGTACCTAGCAAAGCACATAGTTGCATATTGTATGCTGTGATAATGAAGGGCATCAGTTGGAATTAAGAGGTTTTTCTTTATGCATGGGTGCATTCACCAGATTCAGATTTATCCAGACAGTATGTAAATAAAATACATTTGACTGATATTATAAAACAAGGCATGTTTTTTTTTTCTTGTAGCTCATTGAAAACAGTGTTTAGAAGAGAAGCTGAAACAAAATTTATTTTTAAAGGTACCCTGTTGAGTTTTTGACTACTACAGAGCTTCAGTTAATGTTCACATCAAACATCAGAATGGAGAGAAAAAAAAATAATCTCAGTGACTTTGACTGTGGCATAATTGTTGGTGCCAGGCATGATTGTTGCTGCCAGGCATGATTGTTGCTGCCAGGCAGGCAGTTTTGAGTATTTCTTAAACTGCCGATCTCCTGGGATTTTCAAACACAACCGCCTCTAGAGTTTACTCAGAGTGGTGCCAAAAACAGAAAACATCCAGTGAGCAGTGGTTCTGTTGACAGTAACACCTTGTTGATGAGCAAGGTCAGAGGAGAATGGTCAGACTGGTTAGAGCTGACAGAGAGCCTATGGTAGCTCAGATAAGTACTCTTTACAGCTGTGGTGAGCAGAAAAAAAACATCTCAGAATGCACGAGTCCAACTTTAAGGTGGATGGGCTACAACAGCAGAAGACCTTGTTTGTTTCTTTTCCTGACAACCAAGAACAAAAATCTGAGGCTAAGGTGGCCACGGGCTCATCAAGACTGGACAGTTGAAGAATGGGAAATGTATCCTGGTCTTCTCTTTTGAACTGAGGGCAGACTGGACACAACAGTCGTTCCCTATTGCAAAGTGGCATTTCAAGATGGGAGGGGCCAGGGCTAGCTGCTTAGCAAGCTATCTTCAGTAGAAGAAAACAAGTGATAGAAATAGGAGCAAAACAAGAGTTAAAATTGGTGTTGCTTTCCACTGCTGGGAACAGGTGAGTAAAGGAATGAAATTTGATGCTGAACTCGAAAACTTTCTTCTAGACTGGTAACTAAACAGCTGTTAATGCTAATGTTGGCTGTATAGAGAGAGCAAAAACTTACATACAGCACCTTTAATACAAATTACTAATCATCATGTTAATGTCACAGCCTATCCGAGTATAGTTGCTTACCCTGTGCATCACTTTATGGTGACAATTTACCATCTTCTTCTAATCTCATAATGGCTACTTCCAACATGACGATGCATCATGTAAAAAAGCAAAAATAATCTCGATTGGTTTCACAAACATGATAGTGTACTTCAGTGGCCTCCCCAGTCACCAGATCTGAATCCAGTAGAGCACCTTTGGGATGAGCTGGAACGGGAAATTCACAGCATGAATAGTCAGCTGACAGGTCTGCAGAAATGATATGATGCATGGCCAGAGTGCCAAAGATATGTGTTTAATATCTTGACATGAAGAAGTGATGCTGCTTTGGGAGCTAAAGGAGGAACTACCCAGTTTTAGTATGTTGTTCCCAATAAAACATCTGTGAGTGTATGTTCAAAGAAAGATTTAGACAATTTCTGAGGAGGTAGGAAATACATGCTTCATGTTTACTAAACCCTTATGTTGCATACAGTGCATTTTGGTGAGGAACAAACACAACTGATTAGAAGCTAAAAAGGTTACCTTTAATATAATGATGCCCCAGAACTTTTACGCTGGGGCTGGGTTAAAATGATCAGAGAATCAAATCACAATGTTTTTCTTGTTTAGGTCAGGATTATTGTATAACTGCACTTGATTTGTAAAGTACCACTTTAATGACAAAATCCAATTACTGCCACAGTTCACAAAGTTTGTTCTCCAATCAGTTTGTAAACTCTTGCTTTATTTGGTAAAAGTTAAGATTAGACTATTTGTCAACTTTGGGATTCAAAAGTATAGTTTATTAATTCAGCACCAGAGATCGACAAATCCTGAAAAAAAATCTTTATTCAAGACCCTGCATGCAACAGAGGGCCTTGTTAAGTTTGATGCAAATTAAAAGATTAGAAGACCAGGTCATCTGAATTGATTTGAAGACATTGAATTATTTTGTGGGAAATCGAATGTGAAAAACACCATGGGGAGCACTATGGTTTGAAAGAAAGTGTTCTCCTCTGATGACAACCTGACCTCTTCTAGTATAAACTGGTAGAAGGTAGGACACATGCTTTGATTTCACATTTCATATTCCTCACAGACATTCAAAGATCCATTTTTTTCATACGATGTCCATGGTGCATACTGGTGTATGAAGACTGGCGGGTAGCTGATGATACTGAATAGTAGACTGCAGAAATAGTTCCAGTCATTAATTCAACCACCGCTGTAAATGAGAACCCCGAGCAACCAAATTACAAATCCTTCACACTACATTACCTGTTAACTTTTTAGCTTAACTGTATCAAACCGACTACTTTGATATAAACTCAGCCTTCCTGTGTTTATTTTGGTAACACAGTACCATGGTGTAGTGTGTGTAAGGAAAGTAACGCAGTCAGTTGGGGAGTTATTCACCTCGTCAATTTCCTTATTTTAAGATACCTTATTATGGGGAAACACTTAAACCTGTCAACCTGTCAGTATTCGTAAGCCCCAGACTCAGCATCTCTGTGTTTGTGTTCTCCCTAGAGAATGAGATGGTCACCTCCATATGACCGAGTTGCTAGGAGGAATTCTCTGGGTGTAGTCCTGGAGACTCCATAGTTCTCCCCAAGAACTTCTTATGCATTCCGGAGGAGGTTGCGCACCTGGAACCCTGGTGGACCACGTTCAGGGCCTCCATTATGGTGGCGGCTGTTCGTAGTTGTGGTCAAAAGGTTGTAGGTGAGTGTTGTGGCGGCAACCCGAGAAACCACTGGTGGACACCAGCAGTGAGGTGAGCCGTCAAGCTGAAGAAGGAGGCTTGATTAGATGACTGACTCATAGATTAATTCACTAGTGAAAAAATATTTTCGACTAATTATGGTCAAGTCAGACAAATGATCTGCACATAAATCTTACTCCTCCCAGTACATTCCATTTAGCAGAGCGAAGTTTCAATCCAACAGAGATTTTTGTTGGGCATTGTCATTTTACTTTGATGAAAACATCTAAAGAAGCCTGAACAGTTCTGGAACAAGGCTCTTGGGACAGATGAGACCAAGATTAATTTGTACCAGAATAATGGGAAGAGAAGAACATGGAGAAGAAAAGGAACTGCTTATGATCCAAAGCAACCACGACACCCGTCAAACATGGTGGAGGCAGTGTTATGTCAGGGACATGTAGGTTTACCAGTGGAACTGGGTCACTAGTGTTTATTGATGATTTTACTGCTGGTAGAAGGATCAGGATGAATTCTCAAGTGTATAGGACAATACTATCTGTTCAGATTCAGCCAAATGCTGAAACTGATAGGACAGTTGAAATTATCCTTATATTTATAATTATGTTGGTTTGTCCATTTACTTCTGAGCCCCAGATAATGTGGGACTATGTGTAAAGAATGGCTGTTAATCTTTCATCTTTGCAAAACTGCTTGAATTAAAGCTGAAAGTCAACACTTCAGTCACATCTTGATCCATTTATTTCAAAACTGTCATGGTTGTGTACAGAGGCAAAAATGCATCACTGTCCAAACATTTATGAACCTTACTGTATCTATTCATACGCACACACACACACACGTACAGATGATACATCAGGTGCGATTTGGGGTTAAGTATCTTTCCCAAGGACACTTCTACATGTGGACTGGAGAAGATGGGGATCGAACCACCGACCCTACAGTTGGTGGACAACCTGCTGTACCTCCTGAACCACAGCAACCCCCAAAATGTAAATGTTATGTGCCAAAGTTCATTTTGAAATGAAATACTTCCTGACAAAAAGATAAACTAGAGAAGAGGATAGTAATATTTTTTTCTCATTGACCAAACCTATGATTTGGTCAATAGATAATATTGATGTACCTTTCCAGGGCTGACAGCAGAATGTTGGCCTAAGCAAGCAAAAATCACCACTGACACAAACTTGACCGGCTCAGCCCCATGGATTCCTGAGAAGTAAAGGAAATCAGAGTCTCAGAGTAAAGGAGTCAGAGTCTTGGCTTCACTCATGGCCAAGCACTCCCCTCGCAGACCTTTAAGAGAAGTAGAACTCTTCTTAAATTAGGTATTTCAAATGACAGCATTGGCACAAATTTTAACCAGGTTTTAGACCACTATGCTGCAGCCCGTTCAAGGGAATCCATTAAATTGTTGGGCTCTCTCTACAATGTTATACTATTACTTTGACATCCTTCGGAACAATTATGTCACACAGCAAATGAAACTGGAAATACAGTTTGACTTGGCATCTTTTCTCGGAGATGCTCCTTACTGCAGCAATACAGAATATCAGCATTAAAAACACAGAAACATGAGCAATAACATGAAGGAAGCCTTATAACATACCCCCACAACAACTTCAGCAAACATTAGACTCTAGGCTTTTGGATCCTGGGGTTAGAATAAGATTGTGCTTATTAAAAAACAAACCACTGATTCTGCTGCCTGTTTTAGTTCTTCCCAATTTGTAAAGAGAGCTTGTTTATTGTGCTGCTTATCAGTTCACAATTTTCACTTAGAGACTTTCAAAATATTGTTTTCTTCTGGAAAGGTGAAGGCAGTGAAACCGGTCCCTGCAGAGCTGTCTACCTACTGCATTTTAAAATAGCCCACAGAACTTGGCTCAGTTCACTTCTGTGTTGCCTTAATATGTAAAACACATCACTTCCTGGGCACTGAGAAGACTTTCTCACACTGGTTATGCCTGTCACAGGAGGCAGAAATGAACCAAACCAGGACAGTTGAATTACAATTAGGTATTTGACAGGAAATTTAGCAATAACTGCTATAACAGGCTATAACAGGCTAGCTGTGAGGGAATTCTCTTTATTATGGCTTTACTTTTTAATAAGAGAAAACAAATTACATATGAAGTCAAATGTAATGTAGTTGTGTGTTTACCACAGAATTAGGCGGAAAGAACACCTCTGGAGGACTAAGATTTTTTTTTTTTTCAATTGTGAGCATTTTAAAAGTACACACACCCTTTGCATACCACTAAAACAACCATTATCTCATAAAACAAGATACCTAATTGGTAAATAGTTAATAATGAAACCGTAAATTACATGTATTCTGTTTTGAAAGATGCTTACAATAATCGGTTTCAGTGCATATACCCAACATCACCATACAGCCATAGCTAAGCTGCGGAAAGTGTCTTTCAAACCTGTGAATATTACCCTAATACTTTTTATACAGACCAAATGAACTCAAACTGGATTGACATAACATGAATATTTTACAATAAACTTGGTCAATAATGTGTTGAGCACCTGTCTGACGAACTGCTAATCGCTTTTTTTGCACTCAAAAAATGTGCAGTACTTGACACTTCTGTGGGTGCACCTTGTAGAGTAGCTGCACCATGGGTAGGTTAGTGCACAGCAGGTGGTCGTTCAGTTGGTGCTTACTGAAATCTCCACTTCTTTGACAGTCTTTGCCATCAACCATTTATATTCAGAATCAGTAGGGGAAAACACTCGATTGTCATCTGAATCAGCTGCAAAAAGAAATGTATGCATGTCTGATTCACAGAACGTGATCATTAAAACTGTGCTAAATTAGATGTTTATTTAAAAAGGGCTCTAATAGAGACTGATGTTTTTTCATCTTTGGGCAATTTTTTTAAATGTATTTTTGCAAATTTATTTGGGAGAATCAAAAGTATGAATAGAACTCACTAAGATGACCAACTGGAATCTCTTGTACTTTGCAGTGTTCTTATAGGACTACATTTTAAAGCTGTCTGGAAAATTTGGCAGAAAGGATTTCAAAAGCTAGTATCCCACACAATCTGATTTACTCCATGCTTGACTGGCTGTACAAGCTATGCATTCATGATTACAATGGCGGGTAAAAAAGAGTTGTTCGTTTATCAGTCTATTGCACAAAAGCTTTCATTCTGTACAGCATCTGTTTGTTTCTAACTTTGTAACAGTAAACCCTATATGTTTGACAATAACTACGAATTTAAACTGTGAGTCACACAAAGCATTTCAGATTAATCTTAAAGACTCGTTCAGCTTTATATAATATTTGTGAGGGAAGCCAAGCATGTGTACCACAGTATACCCAAATACATAGGGAACACTATAAAACTCAATACCCACTATCAAATTTATTGTCAAAGATGTAACTATTAAATAGCAAATACATAGTAGCTATTTTTAAAACAACATTTGGTAAGGAGACTATTCTATAAAGGTCCATGAGTGAATATTACTGAATGAGTCCACATGGTGGTGCTGAGAAGAAAAGTTTATTGTTTAAACATTTCACTTAAGGCCCTAAGCTGAATACTCTGTCAAACTCATTCAAACCCACTTTATACCGTAGGAAATCATGAAACTATCTTCGACTGTGATTCATATTGGATATGTCCTGTTCAGCTCAAGTATTGTGTAAATATGTCTTATCTGAATACCAATTGGCATCAACTTGTCATCAGGTGTTTTGTGAAGCAGGACGAGGGGAGCCGTCAACAATTGCTTCTTCCGATTGATGGTGTTTGGTGTCACTCAGTCCAAACATTTGCATTCATGCAGGAAGATCTGTTTGATTATAATCGAATTGCGTGTCCAACACTTTTCATACAAAAGCCCTGCAGATTTATCATATGACTGACAATGGGGTGAAGCAGATAAAACTCATCTTAATCAGTAATTTAAGTCGTATACATCCCCAGAAACATACCTGCATCCTTTCAGTTAGGCAACTCCCACCGTGGAGAAACAGAATGTCATCAGTTACTGCAGAGTTCTTGGCCAGGTTTGTGCAATGTCAGACAAACATGGGGTCAGCAGCCAAAAAAAAGCCTTACACCTCCTGTGTTGCTGCATGTAGTCTGGAAAGAAGGCCTGGTTTTACCATCTGTATGTTAATCTGAATATTGTCTAATTTAGTAACTGCGTGATCATGAACTACTGTACACCTCAATTTATTATTAGGTTAGTGAAAAAGCAAAAGATTTTTCAATGTCTAAATGTCTTGTGACAGAGTTGTTACCAAATATGAAGTATAGTACCTGATATTTTAATTTTTTTGTTGCAGTGTTTGCGAATAGCTTCAGTGTCAGTCCAGTTCGGCTTTGACAGTCCCTTTAGTTTCAGTCCTGTCAGCCTAGATAATCCAAACATGGAGTAAGTGAAAAAAAGATTCTTCAACAACATTGTTTTTTAATTTTTTTTTTTTTACTACTTTTTGGGATGTTTTGATAAAGATTGGTATTGCCTGGGATTTCAAAAACTGCTCTCTGATATAATTTGAAGGCCTCACCCTGTGGATGCAGTATAGAGAACTTCTCAAGACTTTGTGAAGGAGAAAGAAGGTTTTTATGCCTTTATGCAGTGAGGTAGCTCTCTTTATATACATATCCTAGCTACTTAAGATAGCGCACACTGGTGAAGGACAGTTACTTTAAATTATAGTATGAACACAGTATAATACACTATATATTCTTAAAAAAATGTAAATGATCTAGTAATAAGACCGAGTTTAAAATTATCCATTAATTACAGAAAACAAAGGTTTATGTGTCACTAACCTTAACAATATCAAGGGTTAATGAATTTGGATTCTAGAGTGCATAATATTATACATGAACTCACAGCACTGCTCTCATCTATGCGGTTGTTCTCTTAGCTTTAGCTTCTTCTGTCTAATGTACTTCCCAAGACGATTGTCATCAAATATCCTAAAAGATGAGAAAACATAGGATTAAGAAAAACTCTCCTCTCCTGAACAGTGCAATCTGCTGTAACAGTCTAGTACATTCCCACACACCTGTTCCCTCTCTAAACAGGTGAACCTCACTGTCAGCAGTCCAGTGGTAGAAGGAAAAAGTTTTAGGAGTCTCCCTCTGGGGACTTCACCTTGCATGGAAACCAAGAGTCTTTTGGGAATTGTGGGAGAGACTCTCTGTCAACCTCAACTGGCACCAGTTTTCCAAGGGAGGTAGGGCAAGACGCAGATAACTTTGACTCCTGCAAAAAAAGAGGTGTGAGAAACACTGCAGCCTGTTTGTGTACAGATGCACTGCCTGTGGCAATACAAACAAGGGCACATTGGCTACACATATGAACGTGCCCATGGTCCATGTTGGGTTGTATTAATGGGTGATTGTTCAAGGTAGTTTCATCCACAAATGTTTCTAGGAAGCACAAACTACCCATCCACCCCACTGAAATGTTTATCACTTGATTATTTAATAGACTAAAAGAATTATACAAATGAAGTCATGAATATAGGACTAAAAAAAAAGTCAGAAATTAGACATTAAAGAATTCAGTATTATTATTTTCTCAAAATCCTGCATTAGATTTCAGATTATAAAGTAGACTTTTTACTTTATAATTAGTTTTATTTGTAAAAATATTGCATACTTGATTTAAAAAAAAAAACAAAAATTAGGAAGAAAAGAGAATATATTTGTGAGTAAGGTGTTTCACAAATATGCGTAGATTGTAATCTGCTTGAAAATGAAAGAAAGGACAGTTCTTGTAAGTGGATGTAAAAGTAGCAGTGTTTTCTTATCACCCCGCAAATTTTTATTAGCTATTTAACTACAAGTCTCCTTTCATATCTTGCTTCAACTATAAAAATGAATGATAGTACAGCCAATGGTTAGCTCGTTTCCCTTCCTCCATCACAAAAGACTACAAAAATAAGTAAAAATGAAAAATAAATAAATAGAATTAAATATCTAACATTACACGATGTAATGCATTTTGAAGTCCGAGGAGTCAGGCCTGTGGGGAGGGAACAATCAGGAGTCAAGTTTGCTAGAGTGTGTCCATCCCTTCCTCCAGAGAACAAAAAATGGGATGTTTACCATAGATAAACTGGGATGATATACTTTAAACCTGGAAAGATTAGTATTAAAATTAGAAAAACAGGCATGAATGTACTGGCACTGCTCATGCAATCTAATTGCCAGGACCATCTCTTATCTTTGTTTTTACAAAATGTAGTCTGAATTTAATATCTTTAAAAAAATAGTGAATTTGGGATGTGCACATGAACCTCAGCGTTGGGAGGTTACTGTTATAAATACAAGATAGTTTGTGCAGCAGATTACTGTACCAAATAAAGTATTTACTGCCATATGCACTGTAATAGTAATAAAAATAAATGAGATAAGATAATGTTGACATTCTTCATAGTTAATGTCTTATATCTGTTCTGTTGGACTCAGGAGTTGACTCAACAAAAGCTGGTGTCAGAGTTTACCATTACTTCCTCCTCCTAGTTTTTTTTATCTTTCTCTGTCTCCCTCTACAGGAACTGGAACGTGTATCTTCTGCCCTATGAAGGAGCCACCACTCTTCCTCTTTCTGGTTCTTGTTCCTGCCCCACCCCCTCTACCTGTATGCCAACTAGCCCTAGTCAGGCTACACCTGGTCTCAGTCACCAATTACTGCCGACTATAAAAGGGCATCTGTTTGTTGCTTCTACGCCAGAACTTTGCATGTATTTAAGCTGTCCTTGCTGAATTTTGCTTCTGCCTGTCCATTAGGTTTTTTTCCTGTATTGCCTTTTCTGGGTTTTGACTTCCACCTTCCACCTGTTTTCTGTGTTTTTGCCCTTTTGGCTTCTCTTGTGTAGTTTACATGGCCTTTTTTCTGGGGTTTTTGGACTGTGCTTTGGAGAACTGATTTGAGTCCATTTGAGCTAATCTTTGGAATGTCATATCTGAAACTGAATCCTCTCCTAGTTTACTGTGACACAATGTTCTGGCCACAATGGACTTATCAGATGTGAACCAGCTCTGCTTGGCCTTAGAGAGACAGAGATCCATTCTGGAACAACATCACTAGGATATCCATGGCATTAGCTCACCAGTAAGCTGGAGGGCACTAGTGAGCACAATCACAAAGCAGCTCTGAACGCTTCCTCTTGTCATCCCAGTTCGGAATGGGTGGCCATTACTTATTAATGTGCTTATTGACTCTGGAGCTGGTGGAAGTTTTATTTACAGATCTTTGGCTAATCAAATTGAAATTACCACCATTCCTCTTCAGAGACCTCTGGAAGTCAGTGGACTCAATTGCCAGGCTCTAACAAGAGCCCCAGTCTGTCTCCAACTTTCAGGTAACCATCCTGCGGAGATTGCTTTAAACTTAATCAATTCCCCTCAAGTTCCTGTAGTGTTCCTTGGTTGGTCAAACACGACTTTCACATTGATTGGAGTCTAAATACTGTTATGGAATGGAGCCTGTATTGTCATTCTCATTACCTGTCTTCTGCTCAGTGTCCCATTCCCACAGCTCCCCCTGTTAGAGAGAACTACCCTAATTTGTCTGCTGTCTCTCCAGAAAATCTGGATCTCACAGATGATGGATATCTAAATCTGAATGATCGTGCCAGCAAGTTGTTGCCAGGAACTATGCCTCCCAGTGGGCACTTATACTCTCTGTCAGGTCCAGAAAGAGAGGCCATGGACAAATGTATTACCAAGTCCATGGCAAATGGCATTATCTGCTCCTCTTCTTTGCCTGCTGGGTCAGGGTTTTTCTTTGTGGACAAGAAGTATGGTTCCCTCAGGCCATGCATTGAATACAAGGGGTTCAACAACATTACTGTAAAGAACCACTACTGTCTTCCCCTAATGTCTTCTGCTTTTGACCTCTAGCAGTGAGCCATCATCTTCACCAAGCTTGATCTTTGGAATGATCTTATCTGGATTAAGGAGGGGGGTGGGTGGAAGACCAGTGGCAGCTATGATTACTAGGTTCTTCCTTTTGTGTTGACTAATGCCTTAGCAGTTTTTTAAAGTCTTCTGAATGATGTGATAAAATATATGATCAACCAGTTTATATTTGTTAACTTGTATGATTTTCTCATTTTTTTTCTGGACAGCCCAGGAACATTCCTATAATGTTTGAGTTCTCCAACACCTTCTTGAGAACTAAGTATTTTTTTAAAGCCAAGAAATGTAAAATTCTAATGCAAAACTGCCTCCTGCTTCAGTTTTGTGTTGAGATGTGTTGAGGAGGTTGTGTTGAGATGAATCCCGCTAAGGTTAAAGCAGTGACATACTTGTCTATCCCCAATACCCGGCATGTGATTCAACAGTCTCCTGGTTTGGCAAACTTTTACCACAGCATTCTGGCAACCCCCCCCCACCAGTCTAGCCTCTACCTCAGTTCCCTTTAGATGGACCACAGAAGCTGAGAAAGCCTTGTTGGACCTCAAGGGTCAGTTCATGTCCACTCCTAACCTTGTTCTTCCAGATCTGAACTTCTAATTTGTGGTTGAGTTAGATGGCCTCTGTGACAGGAGTAGGGGCAGATCGCTTCCAATGCTCTCAGAGTGACATCAAGCATAAATCTTTTGCCTACTTTTCACACTGTTTATCTCCCACTGAGACAAACTATGATATTGGGAATTTTTAACTTCAGGCAGCCAAACCGGCATTAGAAGAGTAGAAGCATGGGCTAAAGGGGGCAGAGGTCCCGTTTTTGGCCATAAGACCATAAGAATTGGGAATACCTTCACATGGCTGTGAGCCTTAACTCATGCCAGGGTTATGTTCTTTTCTTGTTTTAACTTTACTCTGTCCTATTATCTAGTTTAGGAGAGAGGTTATTGTTCAGCAAGCCTAGCAGAAGCAAACTTTTCCAGGTAATAGGCCCCAGAACTGTTTCTTTGTAACTACCTCCGTACGCTCTCAGGTCCTACAATGGGGACAATGCCTCTACATTCACTGGCCATCCTGGGACCCAGATCACCCTTGCTTTCCTAAAACAAAACTTCTCATGGCCAACAATGAGGAGGGATGTCCAGAAGTTTGTTGCTGCTTGCAATACTTGTGCCCAGAACAAGCTCTTCAAGAAGCCTCTAACTGGCTTGGTCCAGCCCATTCCCATTTCCCAGAAGATCTTGGTCACACCTATCTGTATTTTGTTACTGGCTTCCTGGATAGATTTTCCATTTTCTTCCCTTACCCAAGTTACCCTCCACTCTATAGACTACTCAGCCGATACTACCTCTACTACTACTACTCAGCTGTTTGTTTAAAATCTGGATTCCCTATTCAGGCCAATGGCCAGGCAGAGCATGCTAGTTAGTCTATGGAGAAGTCTCTTTGCTGTATAGTTTCCCAGAATACTTCCTCCAACTCCCCCGGGTTGAATATGCCAAAAACTCCCTACCAGTCTCCTCTGCAGACATGTCCCCTTTTCAGTGCTGATTTTGATATGAAAACTAGACAGTATTCCCTTTTCCCAGGAGTTTTTTCAGTGCTGCCACAGAACCTGGAGGAGAGCTAGGACAAAACTTCTGCACTCTACAGGACAAGCTGATGAACATCACTCTAGTGCTTCCTTACCACTTGCAAGGTCAGATTTCAATTTTCTCCACCTGAAACCTGACTGGATTTTAGGGTTAAAGGGTGGAAGGTCGAAGCAAACTACAAATGTAAGACATTTGTGGTAACCTCTTCAAGAGAGTTGGGATTGACTCTGAACAATATTTGATTTCCATTGTAGGAATCACCTAATTACGTGATTATTTGTTTTGAAAAATCCTCAATTCGATCTAAGAAACACTGAGACATTGAATAGTGTAAATGTAAACAATAGCTGGATAAACTGAGGTGCTCTAAAACATTTCACCAGTTGTGTACACCATATTTACTTTTGCCCCACAGTATGGAAATCTCATTTAGAAAAGCTTGATTGAAAGTTTCTTTTATCAGTAATATTTAGAGAAAAAAATGAAATTTATTTATGCAGATCTACTGTAACACACATGGGTTCACATCTTGTTTTTTTTCATTATGCTTTAATCAGTTAAGCTGAATATCAATCACATATAAGCATACTATGATATAACGATCACATACTGTAGTCTTTTTGCACCGAAATATTAGTAAAAAGCAATTCATGCTGTCCTTCCCCTGCTCCCTATTGTTAATGTGAAGCTGAATTTGGCCAAAAGCTAAAGAGGTCACACCTTCCAATATTCAAATGGAAACACTATGCCACATTTTGGCAAAGTGCCACATTTTGTTCAATAGGCATATAAAAATACATAAAACATGTCTGATAAACATAAAAACATAAAAACTTCTCAATGCCCTAATTCCTATATTTTACATTTTTTTTTGTTTTTTGTTATTTTTTTTATTTTTTTTTGATAAACTGTTCAGTACGCTGTACTATTCAGCTGAGATTTAAGAAGTGGATAATGATTTGAAACAGTCATTTTTAAACCATGGTAAAAACAGTGAGGCTGTGTACAAATAATAGATCAAGATATAATGACCACATGCTGTATTTTCTTTGCACTATAATATCAATTTAAAATATTAAATTCAGTTTTCCCCTGCTCCCTATTGTTAATGTGAAGCTGAATTTGGCCAAAAGCTGAGGAGGTCACACCTTCCAATATTCAAATGGCAACACTATTTTCCATCTTCTCTGGATCCATGTATGTGTATGGGACTTCAAGTCTCTCATTTCTGGCTTTGATGGATTTGCTCAACCCTTGAAGTTCTTTCTGAAACTCCTTTATCAGCTTGTGGGGAACCTCTTCGCTGAAATGGTTTTCCGGGTAATGGCCAAGTTGGACCTGATGATCAACGATACATTTAAAAAGGTTTTTTTTTTCCCACTAACATTTATGTAATGTTATGATTCATATACTTTTTCATGAACCTAGGGTACTTACAAAGTCAGAAGACTGCTTGCTGAGTAGCCACATGGTGGCCATGCCCTGAACTGTTGTGTTGATGTCAGGGAATGTCTGCAGCATTGTGGCTTCGCTTGTTGTCCCCTTTGTGGTTGGTGGAGGGAGTTTTAGGGAGATGGGAGTGTTGGGCATCCAGCCACCATAGTCATACTTCAATATACAAAAGATTAATTATGACTGGTTAATACTTTTAGGAGCATAGAGTAGAAGAATGATTATGGTGTTAAATGTCAGATAAAAGTTATTATGTTCAAGACAAACAGAAAGACGTTCAAAAGCCACACATGTTTGTGAGTTTGTTAGCATTTGCAGCATTTAGCTCAGAGCACAAGTGTATATAAGTACAGCCCTACAGAGCCACTGGTTGTAGACTCTTAGCCCTGTCAATGGTAAGGAGAGCCTCAGAATCAGATGCCATTTTTTTGGCTAGAATTCATCCATTTCTCTCCAACTCAGAGAAAAACTGCAAGACTATCAATCCATTCTACAAAAATAGCAACATAATAAGGGATCATCCCAGTAAATTAAACGGATTCACCTGTCCGCCATTGACAGATGAGTGCTGGGCTGAGCAAGTGAAGATCACCATGGTGACAAACTTGATGAGTTCTTCCACAGAGTTCAGTGGAACATCTGAGAATTAAAGAGCATAAACAGTATTTTCTAAAAGATGTAGTGATCCAATTTACATGACTAAATTAATGTTTAATGCAGAATTGATTTAACCTTATATGATGCTACATAAATGTACATTCATAGCACCACTGAACATCACCACTGAGATTGAGTTTTTTGTAAACATGACCTATGACTCGAGAGAGGAATCCATGTTCAAAAATGTCCGAAATCCACTTATGAAGCTCAGTGTCCTTCTTGACCTCAGCATCATCCTTGTAGTAGTAGGTGAGTATTCCTTTCACAAACCTTTGAGAAAAGTGGACCGTTAAACACATTCCTACTTCAGTTACATGTTTTTTGTACACACTGTAGTAGTAAGAGACTCTTTTCTGAGATAATTTAATGACCACCCCTTCAGCAGAAGATATAAGGTAATGTCTTTTTTGGGAACTTAGTGCAATGTTTGATAGAGTGGACCGCACAAGATAAAGGAATAGTTTGACATTTTGGGTAATATACTTATTTCATTCCTTGCTTAGGCTTAGTTGACACCATTTGTATATCTGTGCATTAAGTATGGAGCAGTGTAGCTTGGCTTAACAAGAATACTGGATTCAGGGGGAACAAGCTAGCCTGGCCTGCTTGAAAAGTTCAATTACCACCTCCACCCCCCACCATAATAATTAACAAATTGTATCTCTTTTTTTTTAAAGCCATAAACAAGCAGAAATACAGATTTTTTTTTTTTTTGGGGGGGTTACAGGGATTTATGTGCTACAACCATTTCTTGGGAAACAGGGTCATTGAATTCCTGGAGTCGCATGGTTTCCTTTCAACCTCACAGTGAGGACAAGACTCCGGGGTTTAAATAAGCCATATAAAATGTCCCAAGGGAGATAGGAGCGGAGCTCAAATGTTAGAGTTTAGTAGTAGAAACCCTTAGATTGTTGAGAAAAAGCCCTAACCTACATGTTTGAACTTTTGAGAAAGACTGATGGAAGAATTCCTTTTATTAGAAACCCAGCCAATTCAAATTATAGAACAAAAGCTAGCTAATAGGGAGGGAAGGATTTGGGATTACTTGTTTGCCTTTTTAAGTGCCGTTAAAGCTAAACAATGTTAGAGCAGCCACATACTTAAGTCACTTGTGATTAATAGTGGCAAAGTCAAAACCCCTCACTCCCCAGAAAAAAATGAGTCTCAATGATTGATCAGTTTGAATATTAGACTAGGCTCTTGTTTTGGAGACTATAGCTGGGCCAGGCATCATTTATTGGAATGTAGAGCCAGTTTGGAGATGAACTAAATGAAATAAAATGTACCCTGTAATTCTGCATTTTCAGGTTGCTCTCCCTAAAAGATTAGTGCTCTGTGGTTGCTTCAAAGTTTAAAATACGCCAACCAACACCTCTAAATTATAGTAAAAAAAAAAAAAAAAAATGTCGATCTCTTTTGTTTAAGCCATTCACAAGTTAAAATGCTTTCTGCTGCCTGCTGGAGAATTCTCATCAACACAGATGTGTTGCCTTTGTTCTGCATAGCTAATCTGTCCTGTCCTTGTTACCATCACTTAAGTTGCACATGATTCAGTTGTTTGCTTGGCTTCTAGCAAACAACTACATTAGTTATGTGTAACAACTATTTTCCCTGCAAGTAGAAATAGAAATATGAATCCTGTGTTGCAATCTCTGACCTTAACCCGCATCTGAGATACACACTGGGCAAACCATGCTTTTTTCACATTAGACTACTTCGAGTTCTCTAAATGTTGTATAACTAATCCTGACATGTATAAGTCTTTATACAATATAGACATAATACAGAAAGGAAACTGCCTATACCTATTGATGATATCCCAAAGTCTGAGACCATCATCCCTGTAGTAGAAGTTTGGCACAGACTCAAGCCCACGCTCAACAATGTCATCTGGTATACAGAGGGATCTGTAGGTCAGTGACGTCATTGATCTCCTCAGGATTTCTATCATAGCCTCTCCACCAGATGCTGCAAACTAGGGGACAGTCAAATATGGAAGGAATATGTAAAAGACAAACAGTTCTCATGACACTGAGAGAAAAAAAATAGACATCATGTAGGTAATGGTTTACTGAGCAAGCTGGTCTTTCCATACCTGTGTGAAAACTCCAGTTTCAGATATTAGAAGCTGTCGAGCTAAACTGTTGATCTGCAGAGTGTAGCGAGTGTGAGGTATGAGGAGCTGAGGGAAAGAAGAAACTATATTAGTGAGTCCGACATCGCGATGCTTCTGTACCATCTAGCAGTGGAAGATACTTGCCAATATATAAACCTTAAAAATATTATGGCTCAACAACTGCAGCAGTGGAAGATACTTGCCAATATATAAACCTTAAAAATATTATGGCTCAACAACTGCAGCAGACAGAAAAATCAGCAAGTTGAAAAGACTAATTACAGTAAGTTCAGTCCTCTCCCATTCAGGTACCTTATACAGTGGATGCACCATGGGTATGTTGCGCAACAGTGACACTGCAAAAGCTTCAGCCAGCATGTGAGTGCGCAGCAGGTGAGAGCTGAGTTGATGCACATTGAAATCCGCACTTCTCACAAAAATCTTGGCCAACAACCAGTCATACTCAGAATCAGTAGGAGAAAGATTGGGTTGTCGTCTCCTGGAGTCTGCTTCAGCTACAGGGCAAGATAGAGGCACATGGTTAGTTCAATCCATTTGATCCAATACTAGCAGTGAGAATTCCTATTAGCCGGGGTAGCTGCTTCTTGCAAGGAACCCAGCATCTTGCTTGAAGACACTTTGAGCAAAGTAGATCCTTCCTGTCGCAGCAGAATCTATATCTTACCTTTGAATGATAGCTGCCTCAATCAATACTCTACCTTACAGCTTCAGTATTGGTCATATTTAATGGCTAATCTCACCTGAATGGCAATCGGCATCAACTTATCATCAGGGGTTTTTTGAAGCAGGACGAGTGGAGCCATCATGTACTGCTTCTTCCCATTGATGATGTTGGGTTTCAGTTCATCCAAAAGCTTGTAGTCACACAGGAATATGTTGCCTTTCTGTTTGGCATTTTAGTGAGAGACATTGTTTGACTTACAGTACATGCATACAGTGTGGAGATTTGCAAAGTGAACACATAAGTGCAATTATGGAGGAAAATGGTTCTAGTACTGAAATAAATTAGAGGCATGGAAACTCAGTTGGTATGAGACAATCACCTTCATTTCATCTTCCAAGCTACATTGACCATGGAGGAGGACCATGCAATCAGTGACAGGAAAGTTAGTAGGGAGGAATGAGATACGTTTGATCATCATGGGGTTGACACCATTTAGAAACTGGCAGCCAAAGAAAACATCCTCCTTCCAATGTTTCTGGACATAGTCTAGAAAAAGAAAAGAGTTGAATTTCACTGAGTTTTCAAACGGTTGGCTTGACCTTCTTGCTCTGCCAATGTTATTAGCTTAACTGTACACTTCCTGTGAAACAGAGAAATGTGGAAAAAAAATGTGTTACAGACTTCAGAGTTACTGGCATGATTTAATGTTGTTTCTAATTGAAGCTTCTTCATGAGCCAAATGTAGAATTACTAGGAAACTTCTACATACTTTGACATGTGCACATTTCCTTATCTTTCACATTTTTTTCCATTTAAGAAGACAAGTAAAGAAGCCAAAAGTCTATTCAGTATTCAGTGAAGTCATAACCACCTTATCCCCGTAATGAAACATTTATTATATTTCTAAGTAGCCTAATCGCGTACAGTAGAAAGTCTAAATGAATTCAATTGAATGTATACTGTTATGCATATTGTATCAAGTATTCTGTTAACTTATCATGACAGCACAACACCTAATATGTCTGTCCTTCTGCAGCAGAACACCCGCTCAATATCTCCAATATCTTTCCAGCTTTCCTTGCAATCAATGAGTCCCTCCAGTTTCAGCTCTGTAAGCCTAGAAAATGAAAACAGAGTAATTTCATTATCATTCCTTAAATCATCATTAGCCAAGCAATTAGCTGGAAGGCTAGTAAATAACAAGATAGATATCCAACAGAATTTGAGGACTTTACCCTGCGGTTGCAGTGAATAAAAACTCTGTAGACTTGGTGAAGGAGAACTGGACCTCATAAGGCAAAGACAGAGGGTTCTCTGCCAATACGTTGTGGGTTACTCCCTTTACATACACATCCCAGCTGGGGAAAATGGCACAAACCAGCGAAATACAGCAATTTTACATTATAGTATGAGCAGAATTGGGAGAAACATTCCAGATACCAATGTACTTTTGGTTTTAACTTTGAGTACGCAATATGCGTGATATATTTGAGTATTCATGTAATCAATAATACAATTTTTCAACATATGTCATAGTATAATGCATTTTAGAATACCTTCCCAGATGTAACATTCTCATACAGTGGTTAATTTGTAAGAATATATCTTGAATATATCCAGCCAAAGGTGGAGGAGGTATGGCTGTATGTTAGCTTTGGGTTGTATAAGACCAAAACCTGTAGCTCTGAGCAAGCTCCAATCTCACCGATAATCTTCCGCACGCTGGTGCAGCTCCTGCTGCCTAGTGTAGATGCCTAGAGGATTCTTGTCTTCAAAGGCTTTCAGAGCTTAAAAGAAAAGCAGAAACAACAACAACAAGGTTTAAGAACTGTTGATATATACAGTTTGTTGGCATGAATTTGCTCAAGCCTCCATATAGTCTTTCTTATATGTCTTCTGTGGTCAGTGAACAGCATACAGGTTGTCAGACACAAACATTTCCACAAACCTTTTCCCTCTCTGAAGCGATGCACCTGATTGTCAGCGATCCAGCGATAGATGGGAAAGTGGTACGTTTCAGCTTCAGGGGATCTTACTGTCACCTTGTCAGGGAACCAAGCGTCTTCTGGGAACAATGGGAAATTCTTTTTGTCTAACTCTATCAGAACCAGCTTTCCAAGAGAGGTAGGGCAGGACACAGTAAAATTAGACACCTGGAGTGATGACAGAAATAGTTTGAGAACATTTAAACATAACATGGTGATAAGGTGGATTTGATAACCAAGAACTAAACTGTAACATTCAAATAACTAGCATACAATTACTATATGAAGAAGAGTGGTCAAAATAAAATGTGCATTATGATGGCCTGGCATATGATACTGAAATCTTTAAAGGTCATAAATGGGCATTCAGGGTACTTTTTTTATTCTTTGTGGCCATAGGGTGAAATTTGCAGCCTGCAGAGTCATGGAGCTGCACATATACTGTGGCTTCAGATATGAGTCTAAGTTGGTGAGGGTTTACATCTACCCCTCTAAGCTGGTAATAAACGTTCTTATCTCATACAGGCAAAGTTGAAATAGTGTACATTTAAACATCGAGAAGGATATTAAAAACTTACTGCACCACAGTAGAAGTTTGAAGGCCCATAAAGCCACTCACGGTTGCTCTCCCCTTCTGTGCCCACCAGCTTAATGAAGATATTGCTAAAAGTGGCGGCATTGACGCGATAGGCAGTTTCCACTGTCACTTCATAATTCATCATTTTCACTCTGGAAAGTTTGAGAATCCTGGTAGGGTAAGAATAACAATAACCATCCTCAGCATTAATAAGATTAACTATCCCTAGATGAACTGGAGTGCATGAAACCTGTAAAATACTTGCATCACAGGAGAAAGGGCACTGGCAAAAGTTATTTACATTCAGTACAAGCTAGTATTATATCAATAATAAATCATATTAAATTTGGTATTTCTCAGTTATCTTTTACATGTACAATAGTTTCTGAATTAAAGTATTTTGAAACATTTTCTTCTTCTTACCTCTTTTGATGAGATCAAGAATACCCTTTGATGGAACTGCCACACATTTGTCTTTTTATGCATTCAAGTTTGTGGGAGTGTCAAGTCTGAAGAGTTGCTCAATAATGAATATGTTGTCACAAAATGTATGAGCAACTACTGTCCTCAAAAAATACATGAAGATAATACCTTAAGGCAGCAGTACATCATTTAATAAACCTAAATCAACTTTCCACTAAGAAATGACTTGTAATCAAGTTAAATGCATATACGAGTGAAATCACACATTGCAAAAATCATGTTGTTTTTATTGTTTCTCATATAAACATTTTACACAGTTCACTAGATCAACTGGCTAGGAGCATATAGACTGACAAATGTTGAAGTTGTACGAGAAAAAGTCTTTCACTCCTTCAAAAAGTCCTTCAATAAAACATTTGTCCTATTATCATATCTGGAAATGAAATCAAATTGGACTAAGAGGAGGATTATGTCAATGCAGTTTTTCACTTTGCATCATTGTTTAATTAGATTGTATGAAAAAGTTTAAAAACAATGAGGAAACTTCAACATCAGCTCAAAATGCAATATACCGCCCTTAAACTGGTCCCTTTTGCTAATGTAAAGCTGAAGAATGGGGTCAGATCTGAGCGAAGGGGACAGTCAGGAGTCCAGTGGGCTTTAGTTTGTTGATCCTTCCGTCCATGATACAAACCTGTGTAAATGTACCTTAACCAGCTGTGCTGCAAACTGGGAAGAAAATGAGAAGAGAGAAAAATAGGGTTTGCAAGTATGCATTACCACACATGACCCCAACATTGTTAGATGGGTAGCATGAGTAAATGCTTTCACACTTCTGTGGTTGCATTACACTAGAAATGAAAATCTTACACAATAACAGCCCTTCAGCAATTAAGAAACACTTCATCGTGATGTGGATAATGCATTGTATAATCTGTCAGGTATGTAAGAGTCAAGGAGAAATTAAGACAGAGTGAGGAAAGTGAAGTAACAATTGTTAGTTAAGTTTACTGTTCACCTTTCATTCCTCTTTGTTAATATCTTCAATTTCTTTGTGTGGATCAGAAGTTGACTGAGCAAAAGTTGGGGCACATGTAGGAACTGTTTGCATAACTTTTAAGGATTCACTTACTTCTATTCCTCCAGAAAAGCTGTAAGTTAACCTATTATTTGATCACTGAAAAGGGCCTTTTAATAAATATGAAATTGACAAGATTTTTCAGTCTTCAGTGACCTAAACTTTTTTTTTTTTTGGGAAGTTTACCACTTACCTTTGCACATTTTAAGGATTTTCACTGGATATGAACTGTTGAAATAATAAAAAGAATTGAAAAAAATTGAAAAAATGGAGAAGTTCTACAACTTTTGACCAGCAGTGTATATAAAGATAAAAACTGGTGTGACTGATTTGTCATTCAATAAAAAGTCTTTACAAAAGAACTTTACTTTACTCGGGAATTCACAGTTCTCTGCAGGAATGGAAGAAAGTAAAGCCTAAAAAGTTAATGCAAATGATTCCTACAGGTGCCATAAATTTAGTTGATGACTTAAAAACCCTCTGTCTGTAGAAAAGAAATATTTGAATAAACTGTGTACCCCCACCCTCTGTTTTATTATTCAGACAATACCGTACAGCAGGGAATAGTATTGTATATTTCCATCATTACGACAAGAGAAGGGCAATTAAAGGAAGACAGACTCGTCACTCAGTGTTTCATCATAAAGCAAGATACTGATTCAGAACATTAGAGGAACAGAAGTAGACAGTGGCTTCAAATGATGAAAGACCAGCACAGTCTCCAGGCTAAACCCCAGGAAGCTGGTTTGGGATGAACTGGAGAGAAAGTGAAAGCAGAGAAAACTGCAAGTGTAAAACGTTTGTGGGAACTTCTACAAGAGAGATGGGATGGACTTTCTGAACAACATATGATTTCTGCTGTAGAAATAACATAATTTCAGGATTCCTTGTTTTGAAAAATCCTCGATTGTTTGGTTTTTTTATATTTTGATTTAAAAAACACCAAGAAATTG
This sequence comes from Istiophorus platypterus, assembly GCA_016859345.1. Classification (NCBI taxonomy): domain Eukaryota; kingdom Metazoa; phylum Chordata; class Actinopteri; order Istiophoriformes; family Istiophoridae; genus Istiophorus; species Istiophorus platypterus. The sequence goes on along the minus strand of CM029114.1, from coordinate 11,091,819 downwards.
AATTGTGTAAAAGTAAACAATAGCTGGAAAAATTTAGTTGTGTACACCATCATGTTTGTTTTCACCCCATAGCACATGAAGCTCATTTACAGAAGTTTGATTGAAAGTTTCAGTACCATTTAGAGAAAAAATGAAAAAAGAATAAAGCAGTGCAAATATTAGTTAGGAAATAATCTCCATTGTTTCTCAAAAATATGCTCAGTAATAATGCTCAATTAGATTAGATTAACTAGCTATCAACAAAACTGACTCACATGCAAATCAAACTGTAGCTCAGTTTATCATTGCACAGCTACTACACAACACACATACAGTGCACACATACTGTATTAGTTGTTCCAGGAAAAAATAAATGATCCATAAATTTCTGTGTGGAGACAGAACAGAATGAAACAATAGTCAAATGATAGCAAGCAATGGCAAAGTGCCACATTTTGTTCAATAGGCTTAGATAAACATAAAAACATAAAAACTTCTCAATGCCGTAATTCCTATATTTTACATTTGTTTTTGTTTTTGTTATTTTTTTATCTTTTTTGATAAACTGCTCAGTACGCTGTACTATTTAGCTGAGGAGATTTAAGAAGTGGATAATGATTTAAAACAGTCATTTTAAAACCATGGTAAAATCAGTGAGGCTGTGTATAAATAATAGATCAAGATACAATGATCACATGCTGTATTTTCTTTGCACTATAATATCAATTTAAAATATTAAATTCAGTTTTCCCCTGCTCCCTATTGTTAACTTGAAGCTGAATTTGGCCAAAAGCTGAGGAGGTCACACCTTCCAATATTCAAATGGCAACACTATTTTCCATCTCCATTGGATCCATGTATGTGTATGGGACTTCAAGACTCTCATTTCTGGCTTTGATGAATTTGCTCAACCCTTGAAGTTCTTTCTGAAACTCCTTTATCAGCTTGCGGGGAACCTCTTCGCTGAAATGGTCTTCCGGGTAATGGCCAAGTGGGACCTGATGATCAACGATACATTTAAAAAAGTTTTTTTCCCAATAACATTTATGTAATATTATGATCCATATACTTTTTCATGAACCTAGGGTACTTACAAAGTCAGAAGACTGCTTGCTGAGTAGCCACATGGTGGCCATGCCCTGAACTGTTGTGTTGATGTCAGGGCATGTCCATGTGGCCGCAGCATTGTGGCTTCGCTTGTTGTCCCCTTTGTGGTTAGTGGAGGGGGTTGTAGGGAGATGGGAGTGTTGAGCATCCAGCCACCATAGTCATACTTCAATATACAAAACAAATTATGACTGGTTAATACTTTTAGGAGCATAGAGTAGAAGAATGATTATGGTGTGAATTCATGGCTAGAATTCATCCATCTGTCTCCAACTCAGAGAAAAACTGCAAGACTCTGTCAATCCATTCAGAAAAACAGCAACCTTCAAGCCAGCCAGGCTCGCTCGAAAAGTTCAACTATACGCCGGCACCCTCTCACCAATCACAAGAATTAACATGTTGTATCTCTTTCGTTTAAGCCATACACAAGCAAGAATGCAAATTTATAGGTTGTGGTTTTTGTCAAGAAATACTTCTAATATCTTTCATTTTATTTTGGGGGAATTTTCTGCCTTTATTAAATAGCAATTGGTGGATATATGACAAGTCAGTTTACACCAGTAAGAGTAGGACACTGTAAATATAGCCCTTTGTTTAACAATACAATTCAACAGCATCTCAAGGTACAGCCCTCAAAATGATCAAAAACTGAATCAGTACCTCACTGAAACATTAACACCTTCATGAAGGTAGATGTTAAAGCAGGGCTGATGAACTGCATTAGTTTTAGCCAAGTTTACTTATTGAGCAGACAGCTGAGAGTCTCGAGGACCCAATGAGTTGATGTTAGGGGCCCCAAAGCTTCAAGCACTACTTCTGGCTACAGTGACTGCTACACAAAAGCACATATCTTTCAACATAACCGTTCAGAGGAGATTGCATTAAGCTGGGCTAACTGAAAGAAATAATGCAAGCTGTTGGTAAAGAACAGAAGGGATATAAGAGGAATGGAGCTCAAATGTTAGAGTTCAGTAGTTGATACTCTTAGATTTTGGAGAGAAAGCCCTAACCTACATGTTTGAGCTTTTGAGAAAGAATGATGAAAGAAATCCTTCATTAAAAACTCAGCCAAGTCACATTATAGAACAGAAGCTAGCTAATAGAGAGGGAAGGATTTGGGATTTCGTGTTGGCCTATATCAGGACACCTTTTTGAGCATGGTCACTTTATTTAGATGGCATTTGCATATCAAACAATCTGTATTGTTTCCCCAATATTGCCATTTTCTGTACAGTAAATAGCTTGACTTAAGTTTACAGTATATCAGCTTATTCTGCTGCAATCAAAGGTCAGTCATGTCAGAGCAGAGCACTTTGGTTACTTGTGATTAATAGTGGCAAAATCAAACCCATTACTTCCCAAGAAAGTCTGACTCAATAATAGTCTAATAATGAGTCCATCATCCCTGTAGTAGAAGTCTGGCACAGCCTCCACTCCACGCTCAACAATGCTGTCTGGTATACAGAGGGAGCTGTAGGTCAATGACAACACTGATCTCCTTGGGATTGTTTTCATAGCCTCTCCAACAGATGCTGCAAACTAGGGGATGTTGCTGGACATAGTCTGGAAAAAGAAAGGAGTTGAACTTCACTGAGTTTTCAAACAGTTGGCTTGACCTTCTTGCTCTGCCAATGTTATTAGCTTAATTGTACACTGCCTGTGAAACAGGGCAATGTGGGAAAAAATGTGTTACAGACTTCAGAGTTACTGGCATGATTATTCTTGTTTCTGTGGAAGTTTTCTCAGGAGCCAAGCCAAGAATTACAAGGAAACTTCTACATACTTTGACATGTGCACATTTCCTTATCTGTCACATTTTTTTCCATTTAAGAAGACAAGTAAAGAAGTCAAAAGTCTATTCAGTATTTACAATATATTTACAATAAGCATAATGAAGTATCAGTTGAATGTATACACTTATGCATGTGATACCAGGTATTCCTTTAACTAATCATGACAGCACAACACCTGATATTTCAGTCTATTTGCACCAGAAAACCCGATGGATATCATCAATATCCACCTTTCCTTAGTTCAATTCAAGTTTATTTATATAGCGCCATATCATAACAGATGTTATCTCAGGGCACTTTTCATATAGAGCAGGTCTAGACCAGACTCTTTATAGTTATTATTTACAGAGACCCAACATTTCCCCCATGAACAGGCACTTGGCGACACTGGCAATGAAAAACTCCCTTTTTAAAGGTAGAAACAAACAGATCCCGGCTTATGGTGTGTGTGTGTGTGGGGGGGGGGGGGGTCAGAGAGAGAGAGAGAGAGAGAGAGAGAGAGAGAGAGAGAGAGAGAGACGGGGGCAGGAGGGAGGAGAGACAGCATAGCATAATAAGGGGACTAATAGCTATATATATTATAGTTATACTAACAGGGCTAATAATATTACTAATATGACTAATTGAAATGGTAACAGGAGTAATCATAATAATTAAAGCAGTCGGTGTTGATCAGGCTCATGGGGCAGTAGGTGGTCGGCAGCCATGGATCCAGACTCAGGAGCATCAGAAAAAATCCGGCAGAAAGCAACAGGAGGAAGAGGAGAGAGACGAGAAAGACCAGGAGAGAGGAGACGAGGAAGCACAAAACTACAGGAGAGAGGGAGGACAGGCTCAGGCTAATGCTGAGCGAGTTCTCACCATAAGCTTTATCAAAGAGGAAGGATTTAAGACGACTCTTAAACATGGAGAGGGTGTCTGCCTCCTGGACCCAAACTGGAAGAAGGTTCCATTGTAGAGGAGCCTGATAACTGAAAGCTCTGCTCTGCTCTGCTATATCATAGTTTTATTATAAACAACTGTAATATGATAAAAAGAAAATTCTTAAGCACAGTAAGTACATACAGCAGAGTATGGAGATATTTCCGTGACTTGTAAACAAGGTGAGAGCAAATGTTAGTGAAATCACCAAATGCAAAAATCCCTTTGTTGTTTTTATTGTTTCTCATATAATCATTTTTACACAGTTTGTAAGATCAACTTGCTAGGAGCAGATAGACTGACATACAGTGAAATATTTGTATGGATAAAGGCAGCTCAATTTATCAGTGAAAAGCTACTACAACACAGCAGTTGTTTCAGAAAAAAAACAAAAAACAAATTCATTAATACTTGTTTTGAAATAGAAAACAACAAAACACTTATAGGTACAGTCCTGGCTGAAAGTATTGGCTTCCCTGAACTCTAAGTTCAGTATTTAAATAGTAAAGGTCACTGAGCAAAAGAAAATGAAAACACAAAATTTGCATAATAGAAAAATAATACAAACATAATATTTACCCCTGACACAATCATTAGCACTCATCACTAATATTTGGTTGCAGAACCTTTGGCAACAAAGGCAGCCTCTAAATGTTGGCTATCTAGAAGCTTACTGCACCTGTCTGCTGGTAGTTTCTGCTTCTCTTCCACTATTTGTTCAAGCTCATTTAAGTTTGCGGGAGTCTGCAATTGGCAGACTTCAGCTCTCTCCAAGGTTTTCAGTGAGATTTAGGTCACAACTCCTTGCTGGCCACTTTAAAACAGTCCATCTTTTCCTTTTCAAGCTTCCCTTTGTGCCGCTGAATGTGAGCTTTGGGTCGTTGTCCTGCTGAAAGACCCAAGACCTTCACCTTAATTCGAGTTTTGTAACACCAGGTAACACACTATGCTCTAAAAGGCCTTGGTAATCTTCTGATTGCATCTTTCCTTTGATACATTCAGTGCATCCAGTACCTGAGGCAGAAAAGCAACCCAACAGCCTTATAAAGCCTCCACCATGTTTTACTGTAGGTAGGATGTTCTTTTCCTTACGGGCTTCATTTCATCACCTATAAACAGACCGATGCACTTCATTCCCAAAGAGCTTTACTTTGGTTTCATCTCTCCATAGATCATTATCCCAGAAAGACTGTGGCTTATCTATAGATGTTTTTGAGAACATTTGTCTTTTTAGGGTTTTTGAGCCTCTCTATTAATAGTGGTGTCTCTTTGCCCTTGCCCCATGAAACCCTCCTTAGATTACTTTGTGGTGTATGGTACAGACTGAGACCACCACTCCAGATGGCTCCAAGTCAGCCTGAGGCTCTTAGATGTCCTATGTTGAGTTTTTTCCAAATTCTGCATTAACCTTTGCAGACTTCTCTCACTAAGTTTCTTCTTTGCACCACATCCAGGAAGCATCTTAACAGTTTTATGACTGTGAAAGTTCTTGATAACATTTAAAAATGGTTGAAGAAGGGATTTCAAGAATAATATATAGGCGACCATCTTTTAGCTTTTGGAATTGTTCTGTTTGTTGATAATAGTATTTCTGATGCTCTCAGACAACTCTCTTTTCTTCACCTTTGTGAAAAACAACAGTTTTATGAAGTAAAACCATCATTCATTGGTTAATTCAGGTCATGTGAACACTGAAAATTGAGCACAGGTTGGTTAGTTTATTTGTTTTTTATTTTGTTTGGAGACCTCATTATAATTCACCAAAAGGTTGCCAATAATTGTGTCAAGCATATAGTCTATTAGTCTTTATTTTTTATTCCAATATATGAAAACATTTTTGTTGATGTTCAGTAACTGGGGAATTTGCATTTGTTTCTGAATTTTTTTTCTGAATTCTTTATTTAAAATTCAGGGTTGCTAATAATTTCAACCAAGACTGTATATTTGGAAGTTAGATCAAACTGGGTTAAGAGGAGTATTATTTCATTTTTTTAATGCAGTTTATCACTTTGTATTACAGTTTAATTAGAATGTATAAAAACATTTATAATTCAATGATGACAATCCAATATCAGCTCAAAAAGCAATATAAAGTCCTTCCATTTGTCCCTTTTGTTAATGTGAAGCTGAGGAATGGAGTCAGATCTGAGGGGAGGGGACAGTCAGGAGTCCAGTGGGCTTCAGTTTGTTGATCCCTCCATCCAAGATACAAACCCGTGGGAAATTGACCTTAACCAGATGTGCTGCAAACTGGGAAGAAAATAAGAAGAGGGAAAGACGTTTATTTTTCCTCTCTTCCTCCCTCCCTCCCTCCATCACATGACTCCAACATAGTTATGCGGGTTCCATGATTTAATGCCCCTAAACTCCTGCAGTTGTTTTACATGAGTAACTGGTGGTGCTCAGTAGGGCGCAAGGCTCCACCAAGGCCAATGTCAAACTTCATACACCAGACTTCAGGGAATTAACTCAAACTCATAGTAAATTATCTCACTATAGATGAAATAACTCACAGAGCATTAGTGCTACCTTAAATCTTGTGTATCTGTTATACCTAATATTATGTCCCTATATGATTACTATAGAAACATATTCCAATCTTTCCATCCTCCAAAATGCACGGCACTAACACCACTTACTCTTTTTGCAACATAGTGCCTATAATAGAGGAATGTAACTGAAATTTTTGATACTATACATATTTTACTATTCACCTGTTAAGACGTAGTTATATTATCTACTGATTGGTCACTGGCCATTGAAAGGTACAGGCTGTTGATCAGGGAGAAAACAAACCATTTGCACCAGGCAGTTGTCCTTTCGCTTCTGAGCTTCAGTCTATCCAACAAATTAATTATGAAACTAAGTTTACAGTTATAATTGGACAGTGACATAACTTTTGGAATTTTTCCTCTGTACACAACCACAATGGATTAGAGACGAACGCATCAGGTTGTGTAGACTTCAGCTTTAATGCAAGGGGTTTCACAAAAATATTTGCAATCAATTGTCATATTACTTCTGAGCCCCTGAAAATGAGGGATATTGTATAAAAATGGCTGTAATTCTAAACAGTTCAAATTTTTGTGAAAACCCCCTTAAAGGTGAAATTCTACACTCCAATCACATCTTAATTCATTAATTTCAAGTCCATTGTTGTTATGTACTGAGGCAATATTGAAAACGTTTTGTCACTGTCCAAATATTTATGAAGCTAACTCTATGGGAAGTAGTAATATCGCAGTTCCAGAAAAAGGGGCTTCCATTTTTAAAAAAATAGAATTAAGAATCTGTCTTCTGAATGTCAATAGGGTTTAAAGGTTTACAGTAAAGCCTGACCACATGGTAAATGGACTTACTGTTTTGCCGAAGAGCTAATGATAATGCTGCTGGTGTGGTGCATAGAAATGTGAAAGGCATTTAAGCACAACTCAGTCCTTTCATCTACCTTTAATTTTATGACCTTGCACAACTGAAAAGTCTGATGAATTACTTAGGTTTATTATAAAACTCAGCTGTGGAATTTCAAGTGTGGGGGTGGTCAGGGTGGAGGTATACAGTGTTGCAAAACAACACATCCTAAAATCTCCCAGTAATTAATTTAAATTGATTCTAGGATGCGTAACTGCATGTCTTTTAGAAATCAGATCATCTTTTACTTGATTAGCTATTCTAATTTTGACCAGGGGTGCCCAAACATTTTCATGCCACTGTATGCTACTGATTGAAGTACATAATGATTAATGTGCTAAATATCAGAGGCACAAAAGCCTCAGTTAGCAGTACAGCTATGACCGTGTGCTGAATACACATGAGTCTTAAAACATATCCATAAAAGTTTACAAACAGCTTTGTGAATACTCCAATTTCTCTGCAGATGAATTCTTCCCTTACCCCATAACAGTTTTTTTTTTTGAGCCCTTGAAACCAAGTTGTACTGTGAAATCTTGCTGCTGCCTCCTAAAAAAATACAAGACTCCCTTCTCAATTAGGGAGAGCTACTTATTGTTCTTGTTTAATTTCCAACATATGGTAAGGAGGGCATCTTTTCTAATTTGGGCTTGCTTGAAGCAATATCCCTGCTGAGATTTAAAATTTAAGTTTGGCTAATTTATTCCAGAGCACAAAAGGAGAATTTATAATGATCAATATAGTTCTCTGTTGAGTGAGCAAAGTTATTTTTGTGCATTGAAATGTCACAGACAATGATTTATGTAAAATACAGTTTCAGCCATAGCTAACGTCCTACTGTCTTTTAGAGAAAGAGGTTTAGGTTTTTATTGTACTGTACATCGGACCAATAAACTTTCATTTTTTTGTTCCCAACCCAAACTAAACCAGAGTAGTTGTATCCTGAGGCAAATCTTCTTCAGGATTATTTTACAAGATTTTGTCCAGACTGCTGTGGATTGACAAGACAGAGGTCTGAGTATGGGGGATCTGTGTCTTAGCCTATCTTTTATGTTACAAAGACCTAAAGTCCTCAACCATGCCAGTGGCTCTGTGCGGTGCCTGAGCACTAACATCAAAATTAGGTCATGAGGATACATCATTTTGAAACCATGAATGCATGTATAAAGGTTTTTGTCAGTCCATCTAGGAGATGTTGAATTATTTGACAGAATAATCTGCTTGTGGCACTACACAAAAAAAAAAGATCGCCAACGGCAAAATTTCATGGTTGAGTTCAGTTGTTGGACTGTGAAACACTGTAAGTGTTGTAGCGTGAACTACCTTTATACAAAATGACACTAAAATTACTCCAACTAATTAATCAACATTATAAATTAAATCAATCAAATTAATCACTAAAATGTCAGAAGTTGTTACTTAATAATCCAAACGATCTCCCATCACTACTTCAAAAGGAACGCATAGCATTAAAGACTCATTAGAACATTTAACATTAAATGATATATAAACTTAATGGCATTATAAATGAAAGGAATAACACAAATACAGATTTAACATCAGTACAGTAATCAAAGCTTCTGCATTCTGCAAGTGGTTAACTGCCTAAATAACAAAATGGTTCCTTACACTACTACTAATAAAAGAATGGCGATTACATGAGTCCTTTGGTTAGTGATAATAAAGAGACCATTGTGAATGTTAAATGCCTGTTACTTTTTAAGGAGGATGCTTGCATTATGGTCACATAGTAGATTTTGTGCTGAACTTAATGTTACATATTTCGGCAGTTTTATGTGGTAAAAATCTGGGGATTGAACTAAATTACTTAAAACGTTTACTGGGTAATATTAGTTGAGTTACAGAAGAGTTGGCCAATTATATTTGTTATTTCAGGCATGTGTTGAAAAGGATGCAGCTATTGATGCATTGCTTCAGGAATGTGGCCTTTGATTTATGATAGATATCTGTTAAGGGAGAGTGAGAGAGAGAATTGGGGAGGAATGCAGTGATTGTGTGTGAGAGTCATGTGGTTCAACAGTCATTAATGACAATGTTGTCTCTTTTGAGAGAAGTAACGGTCAATTACTAATCAAAGATGAGTCCTACTATGGTAGGACAAACTCTGTTGCACTCTATGAGGGTTTTGCTTATTTAATTTCTATTTGCCTTATGTCCTTTTTAACAAATGAAACAAATATGCCAATCCTTATCTTGAGACCAGTCCTTTGTATCTTGTTCTTGTCCGAAGGCTAGACTGAGTGCAAGGGAGTAGGAAGGGCCAGCTCACTTTCTTTCATAAACTCTTTGAGTGTCGGTATGTTGATCTGTTTAATGATATGTTCATCTTATGTCCATTACAGTGTTGTGATAATGGAGTTTGTTAGTAATTTCTCATGAAAATGTTTAATTTGGGTGGGGATTAGGATAATTTGAAACAATCAGAATGAAAGAATGAAGAAAGAATGAAACTTTATTTTTAAAGTCACATGAGCTCATTAAAAACCACCAATCCACCAATGATACAAGTGAGATTAGTGGATGATCAGAGTGATTTTAAAAGGGACAATATGACCCTGAGGTCTGCTTGTACTGCCCTGACATGACCCCTTCCAAAAACAATGATGAGATGTCAACTCTCATGACAAATCTTGGAAAAGAGGAATACAGAGATAACTTAACTTATAACTTATAAGTATTTTTCTAGGAAAATCTTATTCATTGATACACCAGCCATACCCATAATACAGAAACATGTTTTCATGTTTTCTTTTTTTTTGTCCTTCTATACCCAATCACTGAATACAACAGAGCCATTAGACCCACGTATTCTCAGTCAGCCTGCAGCAGTGTGATTCCCCCCTTACAAGAGAGTAACAATAAGAAAAATCAAATTAAAAGAATAATGAAATGAAATAATACTAGAGTCTGTAGCCATACTACGGGCTCTGTGAGACTCTACTTAGGCATTGATGTGCTTTGAGAAGACTGTATGCTTAGACACTCAGATTAATAACACTATCATGTAGATGGTTAGAGGATATTATGTTCACCATGTTGTTTTTTTTTTGGAATGTTAGCATGCTAACATTGCCTTATTTGCATTACTCACAAAATACAGCTGAGGTTGAGGAGAATGACAATGCCATCCCTAAGGCTAAATGTGAAAGGAAAACTGGGGGTAGTTGAGAGCTTTAGAGGTAGCACAAGTGGTTTTAACAACACCAGGATGTATAACCTTAACCATGGTTATACCTGCATTAACTGTTGTTCAGTCAAAATTTATAATGCATTAAAACTATAGCAGTACCAACCACAGTCTGCCCAGAGAATAAAAAAAAACCCAAAACTTTCCCCAACATCTCAAGAGATTAATTCAATTTTTATGATTCAAACACTGTTATTCTTTGTATTTTTCTTGGAAATTTAGACTAACAATCTAATATATTTTTACTGTGTGCTCAGTCATATGTATTTATATCCTAGAATGCTGAATCTAAATGGTGTGCATGCTGATATACTGTATACAGGTATATCTGTGTGTGTCTTTGTGGCTGATTTCTCACCGTGGAGGCGCTCTTCATAATGTGGCTGATCACCACAATGACACGGCCTCTGTAGTTCTGGAGGAATCCTGTAGCTGGACACTGCAACAGCTCACCGTCAGGGCTGAACGCTGCACTGAAGGGAATGTTGATGCTGCCAGAAATATGGCCTCTGCTGAAGCTGGAGGCAGTTGGGTCAAGGAACACACGTATATATACACATACATACAATTCAGACACACCATTAAAACCAATAGTGGCTTATCAAATTGAAGAATCAGTAGGTTACTAATACAGTGTACATTATAATTCACTTGATGAGATATCTCATTGTGCTGCATTTAACCTTGGAATTACAAGAGGCACATGCCATGTGTTTTACAAAAGAGAATGTCTACCTAGTACTGAGACAGCTAAATCTAGATTGGTCTTACTCTAATCCACATTTTGTGACCACGGAACACCCACAACAGAGCTTTGCCTGACATCACAATAAAGGTGAAGAAGGGTTGCCAAATCCTGTGGAAGTGGTGAAGACTCTCTTGTCCATGTGAGTTAGCCTGAGGTGCCTCTGTCTATCATTAGGCTCTAGTGTAGGAATTTGGATAGAAGAACTGCCATTTCAAAATCCTTACTCTCTCGACTAATCCTTATTGATTAATGGCTCTTTAACCTCTTAGACAATTATCATTCCATTGATGAGCTGAACGGTGAGGCCCACTCCTTCTGGTGCTCTGCATTTTTTTTTTTTAATGGGCAGGGTTTTCTGGGCCACTATACTCCTAATAATAGATAGAATCTGAAAAAGAAAAAAAAAAATTCTTAATTTCTCCTTATGTAATACTGTAATTTAATTTATTTGTGCAGTGCAACAAAAAAGATGTATGAAGAGGCTTTTAAATGTGGCGAACAGTAGAAATTCTCATTTTAAATCTAAGGAACTTGCAGGGAATATATTTTTTCTAGAGACCTACATCACTGCATTTGTATGCATATTAAACTGTTCATACTGTTGTTTCCCTGCAAAAACCATGTATCTCCAAAACCTTAACTGTTCATCAAGTAAGAGTAAACACATTGTTTTCATCTTTTTGATAATTTCAGCTAACCCAGTGGATTAATAAATTGGTCCTTATTTTAAGAAGCAGGAGAATTCCGTAATGCACCTATTAAGGAACACTTCATCCTTTAGTTTTCTGAAATTTTCAAATTGCTCCCCCTGGAGACACATGTTTTTTCTAATACACACATACATACCCAGACACACTGTAAACCCTGTGGTCACAAAGAGACTCTGTACTTGATATACTCAGGTATCAGGAAATTACACCCGGAAAAACAGTAATTGGCTCTGGTTCACAGGTTAATCTCCACTGCTTTATGCCTCTGTTTCTCAGATGGTGAGGTGGTGGATATGGTAAACGGACAAAGAGTTTCATACACACACACATTCATATAATGCTTTTCTTTTTAAACATCCCTTTCTATACTAACACCCTTTGTTGGGAACCAAACATTATTCTTTAGTCAGAAATTAAAAGACAACAAAGTTTCATACATCAGACAAGCACAGATATGGCCTAGGCATATAAAATATGAACCGGTACTGACATGATATAAACACAAGGTACATATATTCAAACACAGTTAGCAGAGGGAAATCTCAAATCTGTATGTGAGCCAGAAGATCATTGTCATTGAGGCTTTGTGCACAGTGGACACTGAGTTGTAGTTAATGTCTGTAGACTTGCATATCTGTTATTCTAGCTTGCTTCCACCACAAGGCCAAAACAAGAAAATGCAGTTGGAATCAATCACAACACATTGTCAATAGAAAGACGACAGTTCTGATCCTTTTTTCAACTGACTTTGTTTGATACTAGATTTAAAAAATAGAATGCTCTTTTCCTTAATTTATACTTTTCTCCTACTAGACTGAGCAAGACAAAATAATTGAGGTTTTTAAAGAAATAAATGCACTGTCCAAGAATGCTCCTACACTAGTCGAACACTAGTATTTAAGGTCTATACTAGTATTTGGGACTTTGTCCAAACAACAAGCAACAGCAAACAATGTGTTACACAGGAAATATAACCTTCATAAATTGTTTTGATAGGTGTGGTTAAAAATCAAAAAATGGGAAAGGCTTAACAGGAACAACAGGAAGGTAAGGTGGGACAGTAGTAATCAGAGTGATTAGTCAGATTTGATGAATTATTAGTAAATTACAACAATGAATTTAACAAAATTATAATACAATATGAAAAAATAGGGCGTCAACAGCTCATATGGCAGATCTAACAATTTTCATAGGACTGTGGTGGTGTGGTTGGGTCACACTGAAAGCTATCTCTCCAGGATACTGTACAAATAAGACCGCCAAAGGTAGACTAAGCTCAGTATCAATTCTGGACATCCCTGATCACTGCTTCCCAGTGAGCCTACACTCAAGAAATTTCTATGCTGGAGGTACAGGATACTAGGTACAGTCTGTGCAGAGGGGCTGTGTGGTGGTTTTCTCAGAATGTTTAACTTAAATCCATCACTAGCACAGCACTGAGTGACAAAATTTCAAGACTTTATTCAAGAATCTATTATTATTCCTGTGATGCAGAGCAAATTACCTGGAGAGCAAGGGTTTCCCTTACCCACTGCAAAATAATTTACAAAGTAAAATGAGGGGCTGACTATGGTATAGTACTTGATTCATTTGTATATGAATCCTAATGCACCAAATCGATTTTTCTTTACAGCTTTCACAATCCAGCAACAGGTTAGCTAGTAAATTCCCAGTAATATCTTTAATCCAAGTGGTTTTATCTTTCAGTGTCTGTTCTTCAGAGTTCCTGTACTTCTATTAGTAACGGGGTGATTGTGTCTATTAAAAATGCTGTAAAGCAGTCAGGTAATACACTCATATGCAAGAGATTTGCCCACACATGCCTGTTGCTACACCAAACACTTTATACACTTTAATACCCGTATTACCTGTCATACTTTGTACATAAACTGTAACGGCTAGAAAAAAACAGAAACTGCATCATCAGCCCCGCCCAGGATTCTTAATATTTCATTGTTTCCTAATGCTTTATTGTGAACTTTTATTTCATTTATTTTTATCGTCTGTACTATGTTCTCACTGCAGCCAAACATCCCTGTGCGCAGTCCCACCGAATTTGCCATTCACTGGCTAGTGAATTGACCCCGCCTCTTTTGCTTTGCACAGAGTTCAATTAGACTGAACGGTGACAGACAAAATCGCAAGGCTCTCCAATGTGCAGCCAGTTTGAGAGAGGAGATGAGATTGACCTCTCATTCAGGAAAAATACTGTGTATGTTCTTTTAACTCAACCACAAGCAGTAGAAAAAGGACTGATGTTGCTTGACTGCAGTGAGGGAAAGGACAGGTATTTATAAGTGTTTGATAAGAAGCTGTATTATTTACAATTCTGTGAAATGTTGAATCTAGCCAGCTTGTAATACTAGCTTGGATTGTTAATGACATAAAGCCTCAGAAGAACAGAAAGCTTTGGGCCAGGTTTTCTAAAGGAAAATTCTGCAGAAATCCGTGGAATGAATCTTATTTTTAACTGCCAATACTAAGCAGTCAGTTGTTATCTGAACTGTGTGGGACACAATCCAAAGTTGCCCAAAGGGAAAACAAGCTCCACCATTCGTTAAGCTGAAAGAGAAAAAAACTGAGCAAGTATTTACAATATAAAATATCTTTACTGTTAAGAAAACAGTTGAAAGAGGTGATTCACTGACAGGTAAATTTCATAGCTCCACAGAAATGGTAAGGATACTCCTCTACACTGCGGATGTCCACAGCAATAATTTTGGGCTTGCCAGCTTTGGTCCGCTTGGTGGGCCCAGCCAATGACAGCTCACAGAGGTCAATTAGGTCCTCAGCCGAGATCCTTGGGGATACTTCTGCTTTCAGGTCATGCAGTGCCAGAGGCTCCCGAGACTAAAAGAGAGGAAGTCACAGGAGAGCAGAGAATTTCGGAATATAATGTGAATAATTGAATTTGGACAAGTAATCTTTGTAAAATGACACAACAGAGACAGAAGGAATACTGCTAGGCTGGATATTATCATTTCTTTAAATCCAGGAGATCAGTGATTAGGCCTGAAAGTCATCTATATTAACTAAATTTCCTCTCTGTTAATGACATATTTGACACCATTCTTAAAAAACGGTTCTTCCCATTAATCAGGATAGAATTACATTATGTATTACCATATAAACAATATTACAGCTGAGAGAGCAAAGCAGATGACCAGCAGTAGAGGCTACAACATGATTCTTTCCCAGTTAACATCTGCACTCCCAAAAAGGTTCATCAAAACACCCAGCCAGATGTTGGTCTGCAGTGGTGAGCAAGCCTTACCCTGAAATCATTTTAAGCATAAAATGTTAAAATAAATAAATAAATAAATAGATAGATAGATAAATAGATAAATAAAAGAAAAATATGCTGAGAGTTTTTCCAAATGTTCCTAAAAAAACCCAAACATAACTAACAAACAAATGTATTGTGATAATGAGCAGTTTTTTAGCAGTCTGTACTTCTTTTCATTTATATGCAAATTGAATATGTGAGAAATGCTAACAGCATTATCTATGAATTTCAGCACACTGTGTGAAAGCCATTTATAGAACAGAGGAGGGCCTACTGCACGTTGAGTAGGTTAAGTGCTAAAGCCCTGCCATCCATGAAATAAAATGTTTGAGAGCAGCCCCACTGGCTAGCCGAAAAATTTTCCCCCCACCCAACAGTGAAGCAGTCAGTGCTGCTATGCAGGCACATCCAGAGTCCAGAAAGGATTCATATCTTTTTTTGGGACTTAATGTAACAGTTGTATGCACTTGAGCTAGTGTCCTGAAATCCAGGTGGTAGCAGAGTGTTTTTTAATCGGCACAATGCTGATCATTTCCGTATTTCTTTTCCATACAGTAATGAATATTTAGCTCACCAAGTAAAGTTATAACAAATGAACATACTTATAGATCAGAGTTTTTTTTTAATAGTATGCTATTCCTACTTTTGCTTAAGTAAATAATCTGGATACTTCCTCCATCAATGATTCTACATGGGTTTCAGGAATAAATTAAACTAGTTGGTCTGTACTTTCTCATTCATGTGTATGAGTCTAGCAAAACATTGACCCATAGAGACAATATGTACATTAGTCTACGTTATCATAACAACCAAATCAGTATAACATCTGAAACTAGAAAATGGGCTCAGTAGAGTACAGACCTCCACCAACGCCAATGTCAAACAACATACACCAGACTTCAGAGGAAAAGAAATTCAAATTTATAGTAAATGATCTGGATCTGCCCCAGAATTTAATGGATCCTCTTCAGCCCCTATCCTACTCCAGCCAAAAGATATGGTGCAAACCGGTTCAGTTGATTTTGCGTAATCTTGCTGACAAATACACCAAGAAAACAAAAAGGGTGGAAACATAATTTCCTTAGCAGAACTAACAAACCCTACCAAGGAATTGTCCCCAGGCAAAAACAAAGATTTTTCTCTAAGGCTGCAATGAATACGCTGACTGCAGTGTTTTCCCTAGGCCTGATTGTGGGTTCATCTGAAACCTTTCCTTCCTTGTAAATCTTGTCTGCAGGTTGTGACAAGAGACAGCTGCTACATCTTCTCAAAAAATTAGGTTTTTGTTTTTGCTTTGCTTTTCATATTCTGATCATTTAAATTGGTATCTGATTTTCAGCTGTGATCATAGCAAAAACTCAGTATCTTTGCAGCTTCAACACAGTATCAGACTGGGAAAGGGGAAGACATTTGAGAAGGGGTTCACTGTTTTCAACAAACAACTTTATTCTGCTCCCTCGATTTATCTACAGAGAGCCTGACAATAGCTATTCTAAGCAACATGAGAGAGCACAAATAGAACTGAGATCTACATATTCATGATGTTTCACTGCCATGACCAACAATTTGGTCCGTTGTAAAGAAAATGTCTCTCACCTCTGGGATAACCTTCAATCTGATGTCTAGAAACTGCCAAGCTATAAATACTGTTTACACTGTGAGTGAGCTGAACAATAGAAAAACCTGTTCCTATTTGATGCAATACATCAGGCCTGCAATAAATACAACCATATACATAATTGTTCAGCTTTGTTGAGCCTACCATTTGAGGTTTTTTTTTTAGTTTTAAGTCAGTACGTTTGATTTTTTGTTTTAGTGGAATACTAAACTGCATTTTATTCACAAGTGCTTCTATTATTTTGTCCAGGCCATTTACACATATGGAGAAGCAAAAATATTACAAACATCTACAAAATATCAACGTTCCATCAGCAAATTGTTTAGCTGAGGTGGTAAGCCACATCCTCATGCATCTTGTATCATGACCAATTTAGTTAGTAGATAAGGGCCTAGACAATAAATTTGTGGTGCTTGCTGTTTGAAATTGTGGCATTGTCCCTTATTCTCTCAAAACAGATGTTGTGTTTTATTAAAATTAATTAACTTTCTAAAATGTTAATGGACTTGGTCTTTATTTCAGGCACATCTCCACTACAAAACACTATGGGAAACCCTGAATGTAATGCAGTGCAACACAAATTACTATTAAATACGGCAAGAAAATTGCCATGGAGTCAGTCTGCACCTCTAGGTCATAGTGATACTATGTTTAAAAAAGGTAGCACTGATTACAGAACTCAAACATGGCAGTGTACATTTCAGTCCCGGATTTCAGCCCAGCAGAGATCATTACAATTAGACAGGTAGCTGTGACAGTCTCTGGTCCTGACTTTGATGGCAGGGATTTCATGGAAAATGCCCTTAAAAAAAAACAACTCATAATAAGGCCTTTTGACAGTGTTAGTATCTGGGTATTATGTCAAAGTGAGCTAGTTCAAAGCCAATAGCAATCCACTTGTCTAGGTTCAGTGAAAACAGCATAAAGTTTAAAAGGAACACACCTGGTCAGTGAAACCTACCTGTGTACCTGTGTAGTTTGAAAATGAAAAACCGTTAATTGATGACTCTCATTTAGACAACTGTGACAATCTGTTCTTAAACTTTATGCATCTGTCAATTATCAAATTTTTTATTTATGTAACCAAATATATTAAAACAAAAATTTGCCTAAAGAAGCTTGAAAAAAGTTGAAGTTGAAAAAAAAACAGGAAAAAGCCTAAGGATGGACAGACATAGATGTTATGAGTACAGTCCCTGAATGTGACCGTTAAAGTGGTTCCCTGTTTTATTTTCAAATAATTTCAATACATAATTTTTTTTTTAAAGGTTAAGGGAATGAAATTATAAAGTTTTGTTGCTTTACAATTCAAGCGGGGGCAGGACAAGTTGAAAGAAAACAAACAATGTACATCTCTGCTATAATATCCCTTTTAAATCATGAATCTCCTCAGAGATCAGTTAGCTCGAGTTATAGGAATGACAGGGTCCTTGTCTCATGCGGGCAGGCACTCAAGCTAGAGTGTAAAGAAGAACAGGTGTTCACTGACAGATAAATGCTGACTCCGGTTTATTATTCAGTGACTAGTGTGACCTGTATATTTGTTTCAGCATTTGTCTAAAACACATACAGACAAAAAGTGATGAAAATGGTGATGGTGAAGTGATGAGTGGGTCCATCAGGCTGCCTTTAAGGAATGGTTTCGAAAGAAAAAAATGCCTTTTAAGCACATGGTATACACTTAGCAGAAGACCATGGGTAATTAGCTGTTATGACAGCCCAGCTTTGCTAATATTTTTGGTACACACCCATTAAAGAATAAATGATAGATGAGTGTTTACCACGTTTTGTTTGATAACGGGAAATTTCTGTTGAGGGTCATCGACTTGGTCAGCTAGGTTTCATACTTTATCAGAAAAAGTAGTAATTCCCCACTAATCATTAGAAAACTGTTATGGGTTAGTCTGATAGCAGCAAATTGAGGCTATCAGCTCAGTCATTGAGTAATGTGGGAGCAGAGATTCTACTCTGATGCACAGAGTCCCGTGCTAAGAGCTAAGCGGTAGACTGTTGTATTTTCAACTGGAATTTACTGTCTGCTACTGTGTCTAAAAAGCGGATGAAGTAATTGGACAGCTCCATAAAGCTGAATGCGTTTATCTACTTGGCTCAGATGAGCTGATCAGCAGAGAGAGAGTGGAAAGACCCAATAATGTCTTCAGTACATCAAATAAAACCACATAATAATAATAATAATAACAATAAAATATATCCATGCACATACAATATATTCATAGAAATAGGTAAAATATGCAGCCCGTATTTGCCGGTGGCTGATGGAGAACTGTGTTGTGACTTAAATGTCACACTGAGGAGTGTGTGCCAGCCGGGAATGGCTTGATGACACTTCAGCATTTCACTGGCCTGAAAGCAATGAGCCTAAGCTGGAGCTGCTGATAAACAGACACAAATTCTGAACTGTCTTTATGTGTGTGTCTGTGCAGAAATTCTCATGGTAAACAGTTGACAGACAAATCCCTTTACTTCACATGCTGAACTTGGAACTACTTCGGATATAGCTTGGATAAAACTTGATGATAAGGTCAATGACTCTTTCAAAGTGCATTCACTCTGCATGATTGTAACTTTGATGAGTTCTTTAACATATCAAACAAAGTCTGTGGTGTTTGAGCATAATGTCTAAAACAAAAAATCGCTTTTTAACTACTAAGTTTGCAGTCAGACAAAGAGGAGAAGAGCATAATTGAGGCCATGATCTGAGAAAAATCCACCCCTCACGTACACAAACACTATGGACCTGTTCTTCACTCGAAACTGTTCTACAACAAATCTGAGTCACCCCCACTTCATCCGTCAGACTACTTTTTTTTTTATTAATTTCACCGCCTACCTACCCGGAGTCTCCCATGTTCTTCTACAAATGGTCTCCTCACATCAACTCAACTTATCGATGAGGTCTTGGCTACCATGCCTCCATCCAATGAATTGTCCTCTCTCCCTGTCAATGACGCTACAAACACACTCTGTTCGTCACTCGCATCCTCTATCAACAATCTGTGCCCTCTAACATCCAAACCTGCTTGCACTTCTCCCCATAGTCCATGGCTCACTGAAGTCACCAGAGCGCAAAGGGCAGAGCTCAGAGCAGCAGAGATAAAATGCACTAAGTCCAGGGAGCTTGCTGACCACAATGACTTTCAATGTCTTCTTACATCATTTTCCAATGGTTTAAATCAGTCTGCTCAGATCTCATATGCCTTGCCAATATGTTGACATGGTTAGAAGACCTCCAACTTAACTTCTCAACGACTGAGCTCCTTGTCATGCAAGTCAATCCCTTTATACAACAAGAAATCAACATCCAGTTCAAATCAACCCTACTCACGCCTATGAAGTCTGCCTGAAACTTGGGTGTCATGATTGATGACCAACTAACTTTCAAGGTCCATGTGGCCTTGATTGCTCAATTGTGTCTATTTGCCCTTTACAACATCAGGATGGCTATACCCTACCAGTCTGAACAGGCAGCACAACTCCTGGTACAGGCTCTTGTAATACCATGTATCGACTACTGCAACTCCATAATGGCAGCCCCCCCCCCCAGATGAACATTTAAAACCTCTGCAGATGATCAAGAATGTGGTGGCACGTCTGGTTTTCACCCAGGCTAAAACAGTACATGTCACCCTGCCAATGTCACTCTGCCAATGAAAGACACTTGGTACAACCACCACACCAGGGCTCTTGGTCACTAGCTAGGCTCCTTTGTGGTTCCCCAGTGGTGGAAGGCATTACTAAACTCCGTTTGATCTGCAGAATCCCTCTTGGTCTCAAAGAAAACCTTAACACCAAAAAAGTTATTCATGCTATGGACTCCAAGCATTTCCTCCCGCACTGCCTGTAGGCACCTAAATCTTATCGGAACTTGAACTTTGCATCATGGCTCTTACTCACGATGTTCTCTTCTGACTAGATGTAAGATGTAAGCAAGTATGCTTGCATTGTTTCAGCTCAGATAAAAGCATCTGCCAAATGAATTGTAGAAAAAATGCTGAAAACAAATACCCCTCACAGTAGCCACACACACAGACACAAACGCCAATTTCCAGAAAGGGGAGAATTATGAAATGAAAATTCTTCCCAGCATTTCATATACTTCCTGTTTTAATTTTGGCCTCACGGCAGTTAATACGGAACTCTAACATGAATGATTTCTTTGCAAGGGCTGAGAAACCAGCTTCCTCCACGAATCTATCTCTACTTTTTCTTTTACTTTTTTTTTCTATCTCACTTTGACAACTGAGTTACAGAGACTGATATATAATAATGTTTCAGTCCTGCAAAAACAGCTTGCTTTGTAATTAAATATAATGGATAAAATAGTTTTTCATACTTTACTCACTGTTGTGAGGCAGCAAGAGAAGTCATAGTAAATCAAGAATTGGTACACAGGTTTAATCCATTCAGTATAAATCTTGTACACATGATGTTACCTAATTGGGAAGGCTCCATTTGCTCAAAATTTTACATGTTCATGGAAACAAATAGTGTACAAGTAATGAAAAACTAGAACCAGGGAACATTCCTGTTTACTCTTGGACATCCGCTTGCTCCGTCATTGAAATACGAGCTCTGCCAGCTGCTAGATGACAGTGAGCAAAACATCTGTTCATCCACAGGGAACGGCTCTAGCCTCCTATGAACTGCACAGTATTATGATTTATTTTTATCCTCTCAAAGCAACCAATGCTCATGCTAACTTCCTAGCTCTACTATGACTGCCACTTAACATAGCAGGCTTCAGATGCAAAAATGTGTGTATTAATTCCATTATAAAGAAGGAATTTAAGAAAGCGAAAGAATATAATTTGATCAACTAACTGGAAGAGAACCAAAACTCACACCAATGACTGATGAAATAATTTAACTTGCTTACGCAATTCTGCTATATGTTCATTCTCTTACTATAGACATAGAGAAAAGAAAAGGAGAGCTTGCTTCCTCCTTTTCACTCATTTAGATCAAGCTGACTGGACAGCAGCTGTCCAGTGAGATGGATTTTTTTCCACTATGCGGGCTGAAAATCTGCTGACAGAGCCTCCTGCTCTGTTACGAGAGAAAGGGGTATTAGGGAGGCACCCATTCACAAGCATAAAGTATATTTGTCATTTCAGTACCACCCATCCCACTTATGAGGAAACTTTTGCAGTCCAGACATTGTGGATGTTGTGGAAGATCACCTAAGAAAATGGGAGTTCTGTGTGTATTTATATATGTCTAAAGTACAAGTAGGTGTTGTGCCGACTGAACTCTGTTTACATTTGGAAATTTTTCATGCTAGACCTTTTAGCTGTTTTTAATCAAGGCTAAAAACTGTACAATTTGAAACTGCCTTTTATCAGATTAAATTTGGGACTATTGATTCATTTCATGACCTCCACTGCAGCTATGCTGTTACTTAATTTTCTTTATTTCAAAGGATAGGTTCACATTTTCATGTCCATCTTAAAAACCATACCAAAGTGGGCATGTGAACACTGAAACAGGATTTGTACTGACTGTTATCATCCCTCTTGTTCATAGAGGTTATGTGTGTCTGTGTTTTCACATGCCACATCTGAATCTGTTGAAAAGACAGGGAAAGCCTTCAACCAACCCTTTCACACATAAATAAATGGGCCAGTGTATTCTGATCTAAGTTTTTTTGTTTTTTGTTTTTTTTTTTACATAAGGCATTATTATCCAGTTGAACTTCATAATGGCAGCTAAGAAGGGATTAAACTTTCCCTGGCTTTAACTGAAATACTTAAATGTGTGAAGAAAAGAAATCCCTTGATCAGCAGTCTTCAGATGAAAGGATAGCGTGTGTCAAAACGTTTATTATTGATAATAACCTTTCTGGCTACCTTCTTGACAGCTATATTTTTTTTTTGCCGTATGTGTCTTTTTGTGATCAGCCCAGTTATGAGAGTGACATTTCAACACAGGGCACCCTTGCCTTAATCTTTTCAGAGGAAGAGGTGGGGTTGCAGATAGATGTGGCTGTGGATCAATGCCACCACCAATACAAATGAGCCTTGGCTGAATGACAAAGATTACGGCAGTCACTTGGGCACATAGGAGATAGGACTGACAAGAGTGTTTGTGAGTTTTCTGGACACGATGCATTCAAGTATGAAAGGCAAATAGGTCTGTGCCACAAAAGCTAAACAAAGAAAAAAAAGCCTTTATGAAAGATAGCATTGCCTCAAAAAAACACTACTAAACTAAGTATTAACATTTTTTATGCTTGTTTGTTTGAATAAATGTTTGCTATGTGTTCATTTTTAATTGCTCATATATCTGTATTCCTGTACCTTAGGGGGGATGGGCTTGCATTTTTAAACAAATCAATCTTTAGCCGATTTGGGAATTAGGGACTGAAATTGCCATTCACTGCATGGAACTATAACTCCTGATTGCTAAGGAACTCATTCAAACATGAAAAATCAATATACCTTAAGTAAGCAGAGTACTGGGGTATCTCTGCAACTCGAAAATCAGGTGTTGATTACTGAAGAACACATGTTACGTAGTGTGCAGTGTTTAACTCTTGGTGCAAATCAGAAAGAGGGTGAAAGTAGAAAGAATTTATAACCTCTGACCAAACAGAAAAAAAACAGATGACTACAGTCTGTAGTCTTTTGGAAGTTTGGAAGTTCTGGAATTATTTCATAAAGAAAAAATATTTGGAAAGTAAAATCTGCCTAACTGCTTAAAAATCAGCTGTGCTGATAATATATATATATATATGTATTCCTGAATAGATATCAGACAGCACATATTTTACCAACTAGTGGATAAGGGACATTTATAGGTCGATATTTATATTTCAAATTATTGAGCAATGTATTTAATATTAAATATTGGCAAATTTAGCTTACAATAAAAGAATGTTTTGAGAGCAGGTTGTTGCTATCTATTTACATGTTCTTGAGATACTTTAAGCCATAATTGGTATTCCATTACAAAAAATGAAACCATAATATGCCAAAGGAAATAAAAAAAGAACACCTCCTTTTCGGGGAACGTGAATTAATGTCAACAGTCACTACTCAGTAACTGTGGGAAGTTTCACAGTTAAAGCGTCAGTAAACGATCTCAGATACCAGATATGATGGCTGTGTTTCAAGGTACAATAAATTCCACTGTGCTGGATTCAGCATAAAAGAAGTTCACAGAAGTTCACCACTTTGCAGGCAAGGTGTAGGGGTGTGTGCGTGTGTGTGTGATTACTAAACTCACTAGGTCTGTTTTGGGAGTGTCCTGGTAGTCAGATGAGTAGTATGTTGCAGTTTTCCCAAAGCCACTTTCACCTGCAACCTTTGGCGGCTGAGCGTGTTGTCGGTATGTGGCACTCTTTGGAGTCCAGCAGAAGAGGTTGATGGATTCGCGGACACAGCGCTCAATGTCAATTTCTTTGAGACAAAAATGAAGGGAGAAAAAAAAACAAATATGTCACTTGCCATTGTAGGAGCTGGCAACAGAGTAGTCCTAATTTCACAGTAGACAACAACATAGCAAACATTACCATTCCACCCAATTAGTGAAATCAGAACATCTTTTTTTCCGTTTACCTAATTAAGCTATTAAACATGTATCTTTTATACACCTTATAGCCTAGTTATCAACAAAGAAATGTGGAAATTAGCAGTCCTGGGCAGCAGTTTTTACATCTATAGATTTGGTGGACAAATAAAATGTTTTTTTCCTGATGGCGGCATTAAATATGAAGTAATTGGATCAAAAAAGGTCATTAGGATTCATCCTGAGGTCATAATTGCAGTATTAAATTTATTGGTAATCCGTTCAATAGCTGTGAAGACATTTCACTTCAAACATCAGAACAGAGGTTATTCTTCTAATCTCTTAATACTCACTCCACCAACATTTTACTCTGACAAATTATTTAACTGCTGTGTGAGGAGTCGGAAGCATGAAAATAAAAAAAATTTGATTCCCTTCCTTGAATCAGATAAAAAGCAGAAGAGATTATGTAAGTGTATTGTGGGAATATTAGTTCTAGAAGTGAGTAGCTTGACCTTGGCATTTTGCTTCCACTAATAATCTTAAATACTCATCCAGCAGTGCAAGCAGCTCTTTAAGATGACAACTGGCCATTTAGCTGCTGCTCCTAATCTGAGCTCTTGTCATAAAATAAGTTTTTATTGCAAAGTTATTTTTCTTCTCTTTCCCCGAATGCCTCTCCAGCAGTATCCATCCTTCTCCTGCTTCTCTCATTGAGAATAGAGAGGATTAGGGAGCAGGGACTCACTGGATTATCTGAGGATTTGGGTAAATTAGGAATTCTTTCTTTCACACTCTTTCACACTGACAGCCTCTCTCTTTCACTCCCCCTTTTTTCGTGGATAATAAGAAAGTCTGGCTAATGAGCGCTCCTCTGTATGACCTGCACCAGGGCCAGGCTCAAGTGAAATTATATAGAAGATGCCCCCCACCCCACCACTCTGTCCCATAGCGGCATCAAGGTTAGGGGCTTGTTAGGTCTCATGGGCTAGGACCTCACAGATTCAGTTACAAGGTTCATTCCAGTGAAAAACACACTGGTGGCCTGAGATTCCACAGCGACAGCCTCGCAGGCAGTTCAGGGAAACAAATTTTCCCTCACTGGGGTGACGAATGCTGCATACAATCACTCCTTCTACTAAAACAGGCAGGAGTGGGGAAGAAGAGATTGAAAGTGGCTTTAACAAGCCCTGGGTTCATCTGGGCATTCCACAGCAGCCAATTCTGTTAAGAGGCAATTTTTCTTTCTAGTTAGACAAAAGTAATTATGTATAGGTGTCAAATGTTGGCTGTGACTTGTTGCCACAAATAGTAGAACAGTATGATTAGTTAAGAGCAGCTTGGATTTTGTGGAATTGGAATCTGGTGCAAAGGAAGATAGAGCTGACAATAAAAGAATTTAAGAATGAATTAAGGAAAATGACTCCTGATGGTCAATCCATTATATAAAGCCAGCCATCAGTACGAGACAAATCCTTTCTCCTTTTTTTCAAAAGCTCTTTAATTGTAAACCATGACTTAATTGATGATATCAGCTGTGGTGCTGAGACTGGGAAGTGACTATATGTTGTCCATCCATCTTTCATACATAGTATTGCCACAAAAAATGCCACTAATCAGATTTTGACAAAACATGAGGGAATGATGCATGCCCTTGCTCTACTCTATTTCAATATTAAACTGATTATGTTAAGGTAGTATTCCAATGGTTGTTTGTTTGTTCTGATGAAACTTAGATGGATGATGTGCTTTGTGTTTGTATGGCTTCAAGAGATAAATATATCATTCTTGGACGACAAAGCAAAAGTTAGCACAATTATATATTTAGAACAGCTCTAATTCAAGGGATTAATCAATATTTAGGGCTCTCATTTATCCACAATCTCATGATAAGACACCCTGTATGTCCTAACTGACCCGAGGTCATAGGCGTGATACATATTTGGTTCTAATTTAAGGTTTAGAAGTAAAAGCAGACTGGGAAAAAGCTTTTCCTAATCTTCAATATATTTCTATCTCCCATAGGATTTAGGAGAGCTGTAAAAGGTGCTTTACTTGGTAGCAGTCACCAGTAAAGACAATGTTAGCACAAACATGCATGCTTATTTCAGGAGGTGTGAAAAAAATCCTGAAAAGTTTCTTCAGATATAGTATTGAAGCTCCCACCCACAAACTAGCCCCTCATTTACAGGAAACATGTTCATGTAATCTGAACTGAAAACATAACTGAAAAGAAAGAGGAAAGCCACAATTTTAACTTCTTTATTCATTATTTTTTTGGTGTAAATGATGTGGCAGAATGGTTCAGCAGCGCATGATGCACAAACGGACTAGGAACTTTGAAAAGAGGCAACAGCAGGGCAGATGCATCATCCAGATTACTGCTGTAGCCAAGGCATATTCATAGTTAATAGGACTATACTAAATGTGAAAAGCTAAAAAAACAAACAAACAAAAAAAAAAACAGAAATAGTTTGGCTGGATAAAAAGTTCTGGATGCAACTCTAGATTTAAAATCAACTGGTTCTGCCACCCACAATGAAATCTGTGTACTATTTTCAGCTTCGGTTAAAAATGTTTTTCAGTCGCTGTCATTTTGGTTTTTATATCCTGGATGAAATTGTATCCAGATCAGCCCAACAGTCCTCCTAATGTGTTGACTGCACATTGGAACCACTCAAAAAACTACAAGACAACATTATTAATTCGATTTTACGGTTCTGAGTATCATAAACCAGTCAAGTGTGCCTCTAAAAATGAGAACTGCTACTACTTGCTTGGAGTGAGTGTAGGAAGCTCACAAATAACTCAAATTCTCTGAGGTCAGAGTATATTTTTAGACATAGTTTAACTTAAAGCAACTGTAGTGAATAGGATAAAATTTATTTATTTATTTATAGGATTTATTTGTAAAATCATTTTAAAATGCTGCCGACCAAATGATCAGCCAAATCACTACATGCAAATGTAAATATGTCAATATGCCAAATTTGTCTCCCAACACCAAACCTTCATCACCAATGTTCTACTTCTCCTTCTGCCAGTGTTCTCAATGCATCCCTGTGCGCAGTGTTGCCATGAGCACTCATGGTTGTTTTTCTTGGAACTAAACGTCTATAACCAGAGCTTATCAATTCTGTGGCCAGCTCTGCTCACTGAGACAGACACTAATGTCCCGTGAAGGCAAATGCCGCTGCATCATCGGTAAACACATGGTTCCTGTCAGCCGGAGAGCCTCTCTGGTCCATTGTGAATCAATGAAGTCTCCAAACAAGAGAAAGTTATAGATTCCCTGAGGCTACGAGACTAAGCAAATGGGGAATCACAAAATGAGATTAATTGCCAACAAGTGGCAGGTGGAGATGTATTGCTGGCTCCAAGGCAAAATGTTGTAGCACAGGTCTTACATATTTTACATCTAACTTTATTGTAGACTCAGATATACTGAGTATGATATAATTTAGCAAACTAAATAGAAAACAATTCAGCTATAGTTTAGTCTTCAGCGATGGTCTGGAAGGTCAAGATGACTTAAGTAAGAATTTTTTGATGAGAAAGGTGTATGCAGGATGATGAGCTACAGTGTAGCAGTGACTCAAATGGTATATTGACCATCTGGACAACAAGTGGTTGAACATGACCTCATAGTCTGTATCCCCTCCCTTAAATCGGAACTCTCCTCTTCATCGTAATATTGGCAACCATAGACTTCACAGTGTTGTGTAATAGGCTTGTCACTGAGAATTATTGTCACTGACCCCATTTACTGCCTAGAAAGAGAGAAAGAGAGGTGTGTCTGAATGATTCAAGAGCCACTGTCCTGTAACGTTATCTTGACCATGAACTTTTACTCTGACAGTTGCAGACTGGAATAGAAAAAGAGCAGACTTTTTTTTTTCATATCACAGACAAATGTCAGGTCTATTTACACATCTTACAGCCATCTAAGTGAATCTCAGATTAAGTCAAAATACATAATGCGGGGTCCTTTAAATTTTTAGCACTGACACAGCCATTATCACTGAGCTTCCATCGTGCATAGGTTAAAACAGACCAAAGTAGCAGTCATGATTTGTATCTGATCCAGTGGTAGTAGGACATGATGGTCTAAAGAAACAGGTTTTGATAGTCACTTACTCAAAGAAATTCTCTTTGATTTTCCTTCTTGTATGTGCTACCAAAGGTAGATTGAGTATGTCTTTTTTTCAAATGTATTATTATCTTTTTCAATGTCCAGCCAGCATCAGGATATGCATTTTTGGATTCACGCATGCAGTATCTTTAGTTACAAGCATTTGGAGCATGTGGAGTCTGCTCCAAAACAAAGGAATGTGAGCCTCAGTTGTATAAGGACATCAATTCTGCACGCCTGATGACAGAAAGGAGCAGGTGTGTGCCACAAATCAAATATCTACCATAACTCACAGTCTATGCACTGTATGCGTGTGTTTGTGTGTGTGTGTGTGTGTGTGTATGCGTGGAGTTAGTCTATAACTACATTAAATTGGTGAGACAGATCCCATACACACTGACCTCCAAATCTTGCTTCCAGCAGATGGCTGACAAGCACTATTAGAAATTCACTTATACAACAGGGCCAAACCTACTGTATGTTTAGTTTCAAGTTCTATTCATTGCATCATATGCAATGAAAACTGTAGTAAATGAAAAAATTTACCATTTAACTGTTTAACTGGGAAGAAACAAGATGTAGAGTCAACAGCCATACTAGCAGCTCTGGGACGCTGTACTTTGCTTTGAGCTAAATGCTAACATCAACATACTAACAAGCAGATACAATCGATGATATGGTCACTGTCTTAGTTAAGCATGCTGGTATGCTAACATTTGTTAAGTCATAAACCAAAGTATCAGAAAAGTGAAATTTGACCCATGTTGGTCCTTTTAGAAAGTCAGAGGATCCCCAAATCAGTAGATTTCACCCTTTCAGAACCAAAAATGTCTGTAAGAGATTCCATACAATAGTTATTGAGGTATTAAATCCTGGACCAAGATGATGGTCCGACCTACAAGGAGACCAATATTGCCATCCCTAGAGCCATGCTGCTAGCACAGCTAAAAGAAAAACTGAATAAACTATGCACATTCCATGCCAATAAGCCCAGAAAAGAATAATACGTCAACTGATTCATTTAGCAAAGGTGATAAATGCTCTGCTGAACTGTGTGGCACTGGATTAAATTTAGCGGTCTGTGTCTGTAACAACTTGTAAAAACTAAACTATCTCAAGTGTGGACCAGAACATGGCTGGAAGCTTAAGTAAACAAGTCCTTTTTGAGGTCACTCTGCAGCCCAGAATTCGTTCCTAATATAGTTTAGAGAGACTGCCAGATACTACAATGTGTCTACCCAGGTATAGACAAGCTGCAATGAGGGTGGCAGTGATATACAGAAATGAGCTGGCAGACACAGCCACTCGTAGGAAATTATAAGGAGAACTGGCTCTCTTTTTCCCTTCCACCTCAATCCCATGAATCTGTTGGACTCGGGCAGTAAAACACAGTGAAGTATGGCAACACTGAATTTAGGCAGAAGGGGAGGCTGCTGGCCTTAGTTTACAGAGTGCTCCTGCATGCTTATTGGACAAATCGTCCCTGTCTCTGTTGGTTTTAAAAACCCCAATGTCACTCTGCCTCTCAGCTAGAAAAAGGACGGCTAAGCAGCATTTGGAAGTAGTGTTTTTAAGGAAATTGTCTGAGTTATCCTCCAGGCGGGAGGTACATTCTGAAGACATACATTATGAATGCTGCTCTTGGATTTAATGCCGCCGATACTTTGCTGAAGTAATCGCTTTGTGCGAGTGAAAAGGAGCAGTAAAGTGGGCACGCATTAAGAGACACTGTTAGGAGGCTTCACTCTGTGTGGCATATACAGAGGACAAAAACAGGAAAATCCCCAGGGAAATGTGTCAGTGTCTGCCTATACCTAGTTAAAAAAAAACCCTTGCACAGGGAGTCGGTCTGTTAGAATTACTTTACAATACATGTAACCAACAGAGCAAAGCTTATAAGTACCCATTTCCATCACCCCTCTATGATTAGAATCAACCCTGTGCATTCCTCCTTGATTTGTTGACCGTCTTCCTGTGTCTCATTCAAGAAAGGAGGGAGAATTGCTCCTCCTTCCTGTATTGCTCCGAAACCTGCAAGGAGTAAAAGCCATACTGCTGAGTTAAAAGACTATATTTCAGAATTCGCTACCTCACCTCCCCTCTTTCCACACTTTACTTCTGCACCACAGTGTTGCTCCACTAACATGGTGTAAGAAGAAGTTAAAGAACCGTAATTCATAAATTGAACCATTATTTTTAATATGGGTGGAAAAAAAGAAACAGATTTAGGAATATCACATGTGATGTTTCTTATGGTTTCTTATGGTGAATTACGTCCATTTCCTGCTTTTTTTTTTTTTTCAGCTAGTGCCATTTCCCACCAGCATGCCTACAATTTGCGTTACGGCAGTTTTCAATACAAACCTCAGGCTCTTTTATTTGCAAATCAGGTTTACTGCCTCAGGCAGCCTGTTAGCCCCAAATTCCCATGCTAACCCTCAGCTTTATTTTTTAGTGTCTGTCTCCATTTCTGCCATGAGTAATCCTGCATTTGTGGTTCAGGATTGGAAGAAAGTCTGACTTTGGTTCACGTCTGATAGCACTGAAGAACCAAAAAGCAACAAGTTACTTTAATGATATTACACCAGAGTAAAGATGGACTTAAAGGTCTGAAATGAAAATAATTAGTGATGGAAAAATTGGAGGACCACAGATGTTGTGAGTGCAGTGGCAGACAATTCCTGGCATTCAGCAGTTGACTGTCTGACAGATGCAGAGCAGTGTCTGGCACACCTAGAGCACATCAAGGAGGGAGTATGTATGTGTTGGAGTGCAGAGCTGCCTGCTTGAATTCAGAAACATTAGCACACATTAGTACTCAGAGGAATGAAACACAGCATCCTGCAAATTTTCGGTTTCTGTTATGGATGGATAGCTTTCAAGTCAGGTTTAGGGAAGGCAGAAAAAAGTATTCTTGTTGATTTTAACTTATTTAAAACATCAGAGGTGCTACAGCTGAACCCATGCAGAAAGTAAACAATCCTGTTATTTATTATTAAGTAACATTTGGCCTAGCCAACAAATGGCATGTGCTTTAAAAGAGAGATAATAAAAAAGACGGTGATTATATAAAGATGTGAATAAAAGCTTGTATTCTCACCTGGCAGGTCAGAGAAGAGTAGGATGCACTCATTGAAGCCATTAGCCAAGAGACGATCCCTGAGCTGCTGCAATATGGCCACGCCAATACAGAAGGGGAAAGATGAGTTACCCAGCAGCAGTGTGTCCCACAGGTGGAAGATCTTGTGCAGCGGAAACACATCTGTATGGCAGGTACAGGAATACACACAAGGGAGAATTTTACAAATGTCTAAAAACAAGTGAGCCTGAAAGGATAAATCTCTTGAGGGATGCACAATAGGATCCTGCGAGCAAGACAATGGTATTCAACATGCACACAGTGAGAAACGGGGAATCAGTTTGTACATAATGAGTGTGATTTGCATGTGCATAGCGCATTTACTCACTAAGCAAAACTGTGCATTGGAAAGGTTGCCTGGAGGGACATGTGATGTGGGGGAGGCAGCTGGGAAATTGTTTTTAGGTAGGTGTTTTTGTGGAAAAAATGACAGGAAGAACATCAGGGGGCTGAGAAGCTTTAAAGCAATGAACCTGCACAGGTTATTTCGAGCCAAACAAAACCACATCCTGACAATACATCCCACTGCAGTTATTATTTCACTCATATTACTTTTCATATTTGAAAATTTAATGTTTCCTCCCTATTGAGACTTATTCGTGAGAACCAGCACTGTCCACCTGTTCATATCATATCGAGGTTTGTTAATGTGGATGCCGGGCGGGGGACGTGTGTGTGGGTAGAGTGTGACTGTGGTAAGGCAGGCTGAGAGAGCAAGAGGGGTGAGAAAATGCCTTGGAGGGTCCGCACCACATTAGCAGTCAGCTGAGCAGAATGGGGGATGTGAGTGACAGGCACTGTATCTGAGTGTGTGTGTGTGTGTGTGTGTGTGTGTGTGTGTGTGTGTGTGTGTGTGTGTGTGTGTGTGTGTGTGTGTGTGTGTGTGTGTGTGTGTGAGAATGGAAGATGACCCTCCAACCTTGTCTCATATTGGATTGGAGACATTAGCAGTCAGAGGGGCACACCTCCTGAATACTGGACTCACACACTGCCTCAGGGGGAGGATAAGGGGTAAAAGGGTCAGACCTCACACCCTCTACCCCAGGAGTGGTCTCTGTGTCAGTGCGAATGTGTTTGTTTAACTGAATAATGAAAAACCCCACTGCAAAGTGTGGGGTTCAGATAAAATCAATGGATGCAGTATGTTGTGATTAATTTGGCTACAATTAATGTGAATCACATGGGTTCTATCTGTGTGTGTCTGAAGACTAGAAAAGTTCTAGCATAACAATCTAAAATCATCTCAAGAAGGCAGAAAGTCATTCACACAGTTGTATGATGGGGCTGCACCTAGAAGACACAGAGGTTAATTGCATATAATTTAATTAGTAAAAATCATCTGTGACCCCGTGTTAATATGCTCATATTTCAGAGCTCCAACTGTGCTCAGAGAGATAAAAGCGTAATGCTGCCATCAACTGACAAACTGCGTGCTGAGAACCAGCCAAAGTAAAACCTTTATGTACGTGTCCTGCAGCACAGAAGGTGAAAGGGCTCATTGCCAGAATCTGTAATATTTCTTCGTAGAGGTCCACGTACAAGGGGTTGGAAATTTTTGTTAAAACTCTCTTTCAACTGTTTGCTAAAATAACACAACTCAGACACCATATGACTCTCACCTGTCAAATTTAATCAGTCAAATAGTTGACAATCTCAACTGGTTCGCAGCCAAAAAAAAAAAACCTGCACAGAGTCAGTTTACCATTTGGTAAATTTCCATTTTGTGCAATAACATAGAGACTGTCTGTGTACTGCAAGAATGTTGATCCAAAAAAAAAAAAAAAAAAAATCGACACAGAACTGCAGGCATCCCAATCACGAACATGGTGGCCATAATGGTGACCATGACCCATTACTGTAATGACTGACATATAAACAAATATTCACTTGATGAAACTAACTGAGTCAAAACTTCACTTTTCAACACTCATAGTACAAGCTTGTAAATCTCCACAGAAGATAATTATTTAATATTATCTAGTTTAACAAAGGTAGCGGGGGGGGGGGGTACTTAAGGGCTGTTTTAAAGGATGCTATTAGAGAGGTGCTTTAATCCCTATTACGGTGTGTGCGTACATATGTTCTTGTAGTTTTTAAAGCTCTCAAAATCTTGAGAAAACACAAGCAGTGACAGTGTTTGTTGTGACCCCTACATCCACAGGTGGTCTCTGTGTTATAATAAACGGGGCAAAGATTAATTCATTCGGGTTAATTTATGGCATTCTAGATAGTAAAAGTCAAAAAGTCTTAAATAAATATGGGCATCATAAGTTATAAAAATACATTATGCCCTCCTCGAGGTTCTCCTGAGGAAAACAAGCTTGCCAATAAGGGATGATGAATTTTTTATAATGTACTAAATCCATATTTATTAAAGGCTTTTTATTTTTACCATCTTGGCAGACAGCGCCTGGAATTGATTTTATCTGCCTCATCCTACCTATGTATCTAGACATACTGTATTTTTTCCTTTCTATTATCATTTCCAAAACTGTTGAGGTGATTGTTGGCCAATATATTAATTGTTTACCTTCCGCTGGCTATAAAATCATGACAATAAAATCAATATTTTTGAACCAGCTATGTGATAACAGCCATCCCAATACCCACAATGGCCTTTACACTGTATTTTTGGAAAATATCTGAAGCACAACAGGGTGTTATATTTCTAATTTGCTACATTGATAGTCTTAGTGAGTCACTATTTAGACGCAGAGAATGGTGCAGCCTGGTCCATAGAGAGCACTATAAGAAGCCTGCAATGTCCACAGTTCTGTTTAGTCACAGAGTCACATAGATGTGACACTTGGAACAGACATGTATCTGCATACAAAAGATTCTTGCCTCTTAAAAACTACAATATAATGTCCACCATCCGTTTCTGGCTGGCATTTTGGATTTTGGAAGAACCTCCTTATACTTAGTTACGCACCACCGCTCCTCTGGACAAAGATCATAGATGCATTACATTACATGGGAATGACTTTAGTTAATTTGGTTAAAGTGCAGCTTCCAGAGAAAATTTTTTTCAGCCTCTTTGTCTCACATTATGTAGTATTTTTTTTTAGAACTAAAAAAAACCCCACTCCATCTCAAAGAAGACTTGGCAACACAATGTACATAAGTATTAAAAGTAAAAGTATTGATTCAGCAGAACAGATATTTATCATTTATGCATTAACATGGAACTTGAATAGGTAGTTAAAAAAATTTGTGATGTTTGTGGCTGGTACTTGGCTTTCTGCTCTTTTCTCACTTGGAGGAAAGCAGCTGCTGTCTTTATATGGGATTTTTAACTTTATTAGGATAAATACAGATTAAAGATAAATAAAGATGCGCTGGTAAATATCTAAGATAGCGTAGGACTGAGCATTTGTGTCCTTTCCCCTCAGGAATAGAATTAATTAGCAGCGGGAATAAAGGTCACCAAGGAAAAAAAGACACAAAAACCTATAGAACTTGTCCATACTGGAGCCACTGACCTTTTCAGACTCTTTTATTGTGAGTCTAATTGAAGCAGACTCAAAATACCATCTGAAAGTTTGATTGGATTATGCTCAGTGCCACATCATATCCACATTGCGAGTACAAGGAGAGGCTACTTACGCGTAAACATTGTCAGGAACCATGGAATAGCATAAAGCTGCACAGAGAAGGGGAAAAAAAGAGAATAAGATATGAGCAATTTTTTCAAGATAATGCAGCTTCCATTTGTATGTGATATTCTGTGTGCAAAGGCTTCAAATGACATGAAGGAACTGCTTTCTCACTGTCTTTAAGAAAAGCAGCACACATGGCTGCACATCTCTGCTGCCTCTGAGAAACAGAAACGGCAATAAAGAGCAAACGACTGAGTTTGGTTATTAGTCAATGGGGAGAAAGCTAACAATGAATCTCATTATACCAATCTTGTCATCCCTCCTTCTCCTCATCGTCTCTCCTATTTCACTCTCTCCATTCCGCACTTCCCCCAGAGTAAATACATAAAATTGAAATTAAAGACCACGCATGTACACACACACACACACACACACACACACACACACAAATACACACACACACTTACTCACTCACTCACTCACTCACTCACCAACTAACGTGCATGAGCACACACTCCACCATTAACCACCTGTTCAAACACCTGCCAGTCGTTGGCTGCTGCCGCCACGGCTCTGTAATATTCAGCAGCAAAGGGTCTGGAGCGGCCAGTTAATTGATAGCTAATTGCAGGGGAGCTGGTGACTGATCAGGGGACTTCCTCTGTGCCCAGGAGTGATGAGCAGGAGAGAAAGCCACTGCGCTCTGAGTTCCAGCCTTAATCTCAACAGCTCAGCAGCAGGACTGCAATCCAGCCAGATTGGATTTTGTGGGTGTAAATGGCAGACCCGGGAGAGGAGATGTGGCCAAATTGAAAATGGCCTGAATTAAACCACTGGCTCAGGCAAGCTGACTCCCTGCCTATGACATTACTGGAGCAGAGACCTTGAACGCCACAATGTTTCCAAAGATTACTTGCGGTTTTGCATTCTTGCACAAGATTTGTTTTTTTTTTCTGAAAGACAAGCTGTATTAAGCTAGCCATGTTTTGGTATGCATATACGGGAAATCAAATCCAATTCATATGGCAGTGACATTTGGTCTTTTGTGGGTGACAGATTTATTGCCTCAGTAAAACAACAGTTCAGAATGTTCTCTGAAGTTCACAGAGGAAGACGGGATTTAAGGTCTGTAAAGTCTAATTACTGGGATCGACATCAAGCATGAAAGCTGTATCAACAAAGCTTGTTTCAATATTATCTTGGCCTTACAATGAAAACGGGCATGCAATGTCTCCTTAGAAAGCAAGTCAATGCTAGTAGTTCTGTACATGCAGTAAGTGTCAAGGCACCGTCATAAGACAATGCTTTACTCTGAAGAGCCAACATAGGAGCAGGATATTGAATCACAAGGGGGACATCTGTTCAAGGTGAGGTTGTGCTTGAAAAAATTGCACTAACACCTACAAACAACATTTGTGTAATGTATCTTTTTTTTTTACTACACAGTATAAAGTATAAATTATTTCAGACAAGCACAGTTTGGTGCTTTACTTATATCTCTGAGCTGCAGTGTCAGAATCTGCAAAGAGGAAGTGCATTAAATCTCTGACGCCTCTGTGATAAAGACCCCACTTTTCATTGGGTAATGTCCCAGAGGCTGGTCTACAGGTGACACGCATTCATCAGCACACTAGCTGAAACCCTGGAGAGACGGTAGACACTTTAACCTTGTCACTGTTGGAGCAGAACCGTAAGAAGGAAAGCAAATTGCAGGAAGAGGTGGCACAGAGTAAGAGAAATAAGTTAAGTCTGGCAGAGGACAATCATTAAGTGTGCCTGGCAGACATTAGTCGCTTAATAAATCCTCACCAGTGGACTACAGGGAAAACTTGACCCTGGCCACAAATTCTGTAAAGGAGGATGTGGAACAAAAAATGTCAGTGGCATACATTATGATCTATGGATAGTCATTTACTTTGCCTATGGTGTAGCGCACAAAATTATCTTTGACCTCCCGTTACAGGTAAATTTGCAATAAAAGACAAATGTTGCTATCCTGCTATGTCCTCTAATACTGTTTATTGTAGTCTGTCTGACAGGACACCAGCACTTTTGATAACTTACATCTGGGATGAAGCCGATCTCATTTAGATGGTTGCTTAGCTCTGGGTCATGGAAGGCAATCATTTGTGAGAAGACGGTTAAGTACTCTGAAATAAAGGCAAAAGGGCAAAAGGTCTGTATAAAAATCTACTGTTCAACATGTGCACTAAAACCTCAGAGGAAATGTGTTCAACCAAACAAGACTTTACTGTAGAGAAAAGAGAATGCAGGAGGTATTGCAAAATACATAAACACATAAATTTATCTAATAAATAATATTCATTCATTAAACCAGTAATCATGCAATCATAACATCACATAGTTTTCAAGGACTATTTGCTACCTTCTGATAAAGAACTGTGGGGGAAAATGGATATCTTATTACTGTTTTTTTAAGTTATTATTTTCTTTGGTTTGTGTTGCATGTACTGTGCTGATCCACTGTGCAGCCTTGGAAACTAACTTCTGTACATGTCAAGTGGAAACTCATGCAGCATAATGCCTTGTTACCACCATTCCTCATACTGTAAGTCAACAAAGGAACTGTGACCAGACAGATAAACATTAGCTAGCTCTCCAGCATCTAGCAGTGGAAAGAAATGATAATGGCCACATTCCCGACAGAGTTCAAGAGGTGTCTGCTGTAGCTGTTTATCAGTCATATAGGAATTGCTTGTGACATTTCACCGCAGGCTTTTGCAGTTTCATTTGTTTCCCTATCTCTAGATGATGTGCCTCGGCAGCAAACTCCATTAAGCAAGACTGGAATTAGTTTTCGCAGCTTAGAAACAACATGGAGCCAAAATTTAATCAACATTGAGCTGATGGCCTGATGCTCTTTGCCAGCAGATGTTAATTTGTTTCTGAACTTAGCTGAATGCCCTGACCATGTTTAATACTTATTACTTAACTTGCAATGGCAGTTAACTCAACAACAGTGGATGACTGAAGTGGGAACAAGTGAAAAGGGGAAAAGGAAAAAGGAAAAAAGCAAGCAGAGATTGTAATCTCTACTACAATCAGGAAAAATGAAAAAAAAAAATGTGCTTTGAGGTCACATCCTATATCACTGTGCAAAACACAGAGCCATAAGACTTTTTCACACACAATAAATAGCATATCTCACCTTGGATGACATGAGAGTTGTCCTTAAGGAAAAAATTGTACAAGTATTTGGGGATGAACGCAGACATGCAGGCGTATGCCAGGGCTGTGAAGAGTATGACATAAGAAGTAGGGTAAAGATAAAATGCTAGAGAGCAATAGTAGTAAGTTATTAAACAATTTCAAATTCCTACCTTCATTGTTGAAATTTAAGTAAAGGAATGGAGCACAAAGTGAATCCAAACCTGAAAAAAATGATAATCAAAGTAGTTCATAATGTAACTTTGCTGTAAGGTCACATTATCATACCTGGGGGCAAGGAAGGGGGTTTAGAAGATGTGACATGACCACCATCTAGTGTCCAGTCATGTAAATCACAATAAGGAAAAAGGCAAATTGAAGAGAAAGAGAGGGAGAAAAATAAAACAGAAAAAGGAGACCATGGCATCAGAGAAACATCAAGTGGGACGGTAAAAGAGATTGACAGGGTTGTGACTGACCCTGCCAGTAGACCAGGTCAGGGTGGGAGACCACCCAGGCTTTCAACACACGCCTGAACTTGGTGTGGCCCTGAGGAGATGACAGCAGCTCATCATACTGGTGGCAGCGTGGGATGTCCACCTCGATCTGCAAGCATGAACCAAGAACACACACGCACAGATAATTTAAAAGCATTAATACTCAGAATAAGTAAATAAGTGACTCAAAATTTTACTGCTTTGCACATTTGAAAAGAAAAAAAGACTACCTGTCTATCAGTTGGAATGGGAGTATCCTTGTCTATGGCCTCATACTTGGCTTGAATGTCCCCCTGTATGAAAAAGTAAGATAAGTGTCCCCGGAAAACAAAGTTGAAACTGTGCATTTTCTCAACACGGCACTATAATTTCTCTCTTGTACCTCAATGCCGAGCAGTGCAGCCCATGCCAACCCTCGAACAAGAGGGGGGACATCCACTCGGGCCTCTTTCCACACTAGGTTCTTCCTGTAAGGATAGGCCTGAAGACAAAATATTGACGAAAATATATCACAGAGTTTTAATTCAACAATGAACTGTTTATATAATAGTTGTTATGAATACAGGACATAACATTTGAGTTGAAACAAGCACCACGTTGGAAATGTCTCTCCCTATTCTTATTGGGAGACATTTTCATGTGTGTTCAATTGTGCATGTGTGTGTGTGCGTGCGCGCATGAATTTGTATGGAGCCCAGACCTTCAGCAGCCTGTCAAAGAGGATGATGCGGATGAGTTGGTACTCAGTGTCTCTCTCACGAATGATGAGTGGCAGGGTGACGGTGGCCGACAGCTCATTGCTGCTGTTGGACTGGGACAGACTTGCCTGTCTGAGGGAGGGAGACGTAAAAATGAATATGACATCATCCAAGCCAAAACAAATGATGGGCTGACATGAAAATTTTTGACTGGTGAAGAGGGGACAACAGCAGCAGGTTCAGGATGGAGATTGCTTACTCGTCTTCCAGCAGAGGGTAATAGGCTTCTCCTGCTACATCTTTCAGTCTCTGGATAAGGCAGAGAAAAGCTCATTTTATAAAATACTGCTAGGCTCTGTTACACAGATGCTTATTGAAACCACAGTGCAAAACATCCAGACTCATGGCCCAGCTGTGTTTATTACCCAATTTTGGGCACATTGCACAAACTACAAAAAAAAAAAGGTTGTTTATGGCAAAGTTCTGTCAACAAGTTTGATAAACAGATATTAACACCTTCAATAATGCAAATAATTTCTAAGTTAATGAGTGTTTTGCTGAAGTTTTTTTCTTTTCCCTTTGTAAAAAATTGTGTTAAAGTGATTTTGATTTTGATACATGTACACATTTTTTGTCTTACATTTCTGAGTTGGCACAGCGACAGTGTCACAGTAGTGTCATCTAGCAAGAAACTCCGATCCCTGCCCTGGCCAAATGACTCCCCATCTTCCAGGACAAAACTAATGAAAAACAAAAAGAAAAAAAATGAAAAAGTAAGACACATTTTACCATAACAGAGCATGAAATTATGTAGCAAATACACCAATGTGTGTTTGTTTGTGATTTACTTGGGCAGTGTGCATATTGGAGGTTTGGACTGTATGATCTCCTTATTGGTCAGTTCCTTTTCCAGGTCTCCCCCAGCCAGACACCACAGATGATACACCTCGTCTATGGCCCGCTCTGACAGGTAGTCTTCATCATCATCTAATAGCATGCACATAAAACGGTAAGCACCTCCCCCATGGGCACAGGTGGACTCTGTAAAATGTGCAACTGAATGATTTTTTTTATTTGCAAGTTGAATTTACAATTCATGACATAAAGGTTAGTCGTGTGGCAGTACTGTACTCTTTGAACCAAATTTTAAGAAAATTCCACTAATGTCACTTATGAGAGATCATCTGTGCTCATGCTGTGCAAATGTATCTCCTATTCGTCAGATAGCTCCGGTGTGCCTGTCATGGTCACCTTTTAACCCTTGTTAATGGTAGGCAGGCTTGACCTATAGTATGCATCACATGTTTTTTGAATGGAATGAACCAAATCATGTGGAATTTCTGGAAATAGGAGGTGAGACCAATGTGCAATATTATATTAGAGACACGCAAAAATACTAATTAGTCTGCTGTTAGAATATGACTAGTATTGAAATTTACTACAGTTATCTTTTCAGCTGTCTGGTGCCTAGCATAAGAAATGATTAAATTATATATTCAAAATCGAAAATGTAATAAAAGGCTTTATGAGGTATTAATACTTATACTTAGATATACCTCTGTCTACTACTATTACCAATCTTGATACCAGCATGCCTACTTTGAGCTCCTTCAACATAATTAATTCAGCTTTAAGAAATTGTGATTTTGAGGTGATTAGAGTGTTTGTTGGGTGTCAATTTGTGTTTATGTCTGTATGCACTGTACAATTGGGTGTAGTTAGGGCAGACCTTTGCAAAGGTCACTGATGTCCTCTGGGAGCTCCAGATGTGCACAGCGCAGGGAAGAGGAAAACAGGCTAATAGGCTTCTGGAAGGGTGTATAGAGGCATGAGACCCCACTGAACACAGGGTCTCCCAGCAACTCTGCAGGGGTTGGCCTGGAGGATACACACAAAGACTTCTAGGTCATAACAGCAAAATATACAAAAACACAAAGATGCCCTTAAGCTGTAATTTTGTAAAAGAAATATTACATTAAACCTTTAGTCACACAAAGTAATAAAAGCTGTAATCACAGTGTAAGTCAATAACTTGCACCTATTTATTTTGGTATCATTTCACTCGTTAGTTTTAGCATGCTGGAATCCTCTCTGTTGAACACGACTACTTTGTAACATGCATGACCAAAGTGTTTTGGAAACTAAATGACCAATGTCCTTCAACAGGATATGATATCCAACAGAGAGTATGTTTACCTTTTGGATGGAAGAAAGGTCAAGCATTTCCTTAATAACTCAAGAACATTCTCAGGCAGCTCCTGTAAAAATGGCTTTATCAGTTGCAGTACAAACAACACAGACATACCCGATTTAAAAAATCCAAAAAATATTTAAAAGTGGTTTCACAAAACAAATAGTAGGACTAGATCTCTGTGACTGGATACATTTAAACACATTTAAAAGAAAGGACTCTGTAATTCTGATTTATTGTAAATAATTAAATTTGTTTTAATAATCATTACCAGAGATCGGTGATTTACACAGTCAGTGCTTATATACAAACAACCCTTTAGCTTTAAGAGATCACTTAGAAACACCTACAAAATCTATTCATTACAAGGCTGGCTACTGAACATCAATGCTTTTGAGTACCAACCGTAGCATCAGGGAGTATAGAAAGCTGTTGAGAATCATTTCGTCGAGAAAAAAATGGCATCTAATGCTATATCAGATTCTGAGGTTTGTTTACTTATTTTTTGATAATCATTCCAATCTAATTCTGGAAATCTTTCTCACTTTAGATTATGTTATTTTTATGCCACTTAACTTTGATGTATTGAGCAGTTTGCTATTACTGTTAACTTAAAACATAAAAGAATTCCCCTAACCAAGAAACTAAAAAAATACTGTTTTTGGTATCTCACATATTGTATTATGCACTCAGTCAGCAGTTCATTGGGTACACCTATTTAAACTGAAAACTAATGCAGTCTGATACAGCAGTAATGCACCAAAATTCAACCTTATGAAGATTAGAAAGTTAATTTCTTGTTGAGATTGTTTTAAAGAGGTGTTGATTAAACTTTATGGCCATTCTGGAGGCTGCAGTGTATTGTGTTACACGGACAGGTGTTTCTTTTATTTTGTCCAGCCCATTTACATCAATGAGGGTTTGCTCTTTAATAGAAATACTCCAACAGCACCATAATCCACCATCCTCCAAAATGGTCATCCAGTTCACAATGTCCTTATGCTTCATAAAGAATAAAGTGTTTGTGTGACCTCATTTTTAAGTAGTGGCTAATGGCTCTTTCCTTACAAAATGGCAGTAAAACTTTCATACCTTCATAAAAAAATAGCTTCATATATAAAGTATATTAGCTAAGATCAAGCAGCTAATGATTTTTACTACCTTAACTGTATCCAGGCAACCATGTTCCTCCGCAAGGACAGTGACAATGTCATCTATGCAACCTGAGAATGACGATATCATGGTATAAGCTTACTTGAGTTAAAAAGAACATTGCTAAAATAATTACATCCTTCTCACTTACCCAAGGTAAGAATGAATTTCAATCTCTCACTTATATCAATATTCTGCAGCAGTCGTCTACCCTGTAACAGATTCACAGCATTAGACTTGAAGTTGAAAATGATGCACACAGCGTGTGGGTTAGGTAAAACCCTAACAGGATAAAAAGTCTTTTGTGAATATCTTATACTTGTATGAAGGATTCTTACTGCACACAATTCAAAGAGCAACACCCCGAGTGACCAGACATCAGTCTTGGGCCCTGAGGGCAGAGGGACTTCATCATGGGAAGGGTCACTGGGGTGGAAAGAGCCCTGAGCGATCACCTCTGGAGCAAGGTATGATGGGTACCTGAGGTCAAGATCACAGAGCAGATAAGTACACAATCATTTTGTTCACATCTCTGTCATTAGGTTTTGTACATTCAGTTATTCCTAAAAACAATCTGTCTGTTTGTCAGTTACATTCATCACATTTTCCATCCAGATGTTTTGTTGAAAATCATGGGCATGTGCTGTCACTCCTCTTTTCAATCTGCAAAAGGATATTAAACAGAGATACTTGGTAGAACACAAAGGCCTTTGGATTAGGATAAAGTCCAACGATCAGTTACAGTTCCTCAACCAGGAAGCTATTTTGATGCCCCAAAACCTGGTTTCTATGAAAAGGGATGGAAAATTGTGCTTCAATTTTATGGTCAATTGCCTTTTTTCACGAGCTGACTAACATCAAACAGATACAAGTGAACCTTTGACCCTCAGCAGACAGCTCACATAACTCTGTCCGACCAGCTGAAGAGTTCCAGAGGAGCACTAATGAACCTTTCTCTGTGATAAATGAGGAGAAACACGTACCCAATGGGAAAATCTACATCTGTCCCATGTTCCGTCATGTGATAAAGGCCAAACTTTGCCAGCTTGACATTCCCCTATAAAGAAAAAAAAAATCAATCTTAAAGTGACAGTATTGCATTTAAGTAATCACTGCATCCTCTTTTAATTGACAGAAATTCAGACATTCACAAAACAGCTCAACAGTACCTTG
Source organism: Istiophorus platypterus (assembly GCA_016859345.1). Lineage (NCBI taxonomy): Eukaryota > Metazoa > Chordata > Actinopteri > Istiophoriformes > Istiophoridae > Istiophorus > Istiophorus platypterus. The sequence continues at coordinate 11,047,762 of CM029114.1, read as the reverse complement.
CAGTCCATCAGCACATTTTGTGCACTGAGGGCTCTGTGCACCATCCCATGTTTGTTCATAAACTCCAGACCTTCAAGGACCTCAAAGGCTATCTGCAGCACCTTCTCTGGGCTAACACAAACACATAAATGACCGGCTGGCAAACCTTTTTGAGGCTCAGGAGATGACTTGGTCAGAGAAGAGATATATGGAAGAATTTATCTACATTATAAACATTTAAGTACGAGAAACTTAGTGGGCTGTTGTTATCATGCAAACTCAGCCTCGGCCAGTAGATGGCAGGGTTAATGAATACAATTTCCCTGCCCAACACACACAATGTTGCTTATCAGCAGTAGAAGGTTTAACAGTAACTGCTCACCAGTGAAAGTGAAGGAACTTCAGGTTCAACATATACACTCACATACAGTGCTGAATAGTTGACAAAGAATTGTAATGACAATCTCACCAGGCAGCTTTCCCCTGTTTTTGGAAATCACTTAAACTGCTTTCATAGTGTTCAGCAACAACAATGAGCCGCTCTATAAAACAAGGAGAAGCAGAAACTGAAGTAAAGAAAAGTAACCAAGTTAGCATAGGTTCATTAATACTTATCAATAATGAGTAGGCATGTGTGTGCTTTTGACACTATTCTATAGAGGTGTTGACTAAGACTTAACAGGCTTTTGTGTATAGTTATATTGAACTGGAAAATGTGCAGTACAACACAATGTTATTGTGTCCATCTCTAGTAAATGTGAGGACTGGGAGTAGACATCAAGGATAGAATATCACCAGCTGAAAATGAATTAATCTAAAATGCGATAAAATGGAATGAAAGGGTGTAAAATATGATCAGACCCCTTAAAAAGGGCAAACAAGAAAGTCGCACCATGTTTCCCTCTGGAGATGTCCACATATTGACAGAGTCTGGGATGAGTGATGGTCTTGAGGATCTGAAAGCGTCCCAGGATCTTGATGGAGTTGGGGGTGAGAGGGAGGCCGTTGCTTCCACAGACATCATGAGGGAGAGCTGAGGCAAAGAAGGTGAAAGCCCCCAGCTGAGCATCTTTGAGGGGCCTCATCTTGCCACTGGCTTGAAGCACCAAGATTGGGAAGGAGCTTTTAATACAATGCATGAATAACAGATGATAATTTATTTGACAGTGAATGAGAGGATCAGTGTAATCATAAGCACAATATGATATAGTAACATCCTTTTTCCTATTCATTCCATTCAATGCTAGCCAGGGGGTTAAAAAAAACATTAAATCTGCTTAGTTAAAGCTTGTAAATGTGTTACACGGTATGAGGCAAAGAACATTATTTGCGCAAGTGAAAGGTTAAACGCCATCATTGTAATTCTAACGTATTTCCGTCATACAGATGAGATGTACATTAACTTCGAAAACAAAACACACTGTGTTAAAGCCAGTGTGTTTATATAGCTAAGTTCTGAGTATGATTGACTTATTATCAGTAACGTAAAAACACGCATCTACTCACACTTAACGGGAAGGCTGCATAGTCACGTCGACGAAATGAACATGAAATGATTATTAAAATATTTTTAAATGAAATCCTTGACTGCTTCAGCGACGGGAACAGCTGATTGAACGTAATCGGCGACGTCAATTTTGTGCGACAAAAGAGTGCATTTTTTTAAAAAAAAAAGTTTTCTAACCACAAAAACTATTTAAAACGGTCAAAATGATATTTCGGGAAACTTGTTCTCAAACTGATTTTTCTAAAGTTTTTTTTGAAAACGTACTATCTAAAACTATTAATTACACACAGGCGATTGCCGACGCTGCCTTGATATTTTTTGTCGATCTATATAACATCGTTCGCGATCAGAGAGACAGAACTCCAAGGACCGATTCTCATCCCTGTGATATGGAGATCTACCAGTTTTGGGGCCTGAATTAGCCCGACTGCGACTCGCTGCTCTAATTTTAGCGAGGCTAGCAGCTGTCAAGCCCCCAGCGTGCCTGAAACGTGTTGGATTTTTTTGCTGCTAAGAGTCAATGTAAGTTGCCGGTGTTCGTTTTTTGTTTTGTTTTTTGTTTTTTTTTTTAAAGCCTCCGTGTTAAATTTTACTGATTTAATTGACCATTGCTATATTAGATTAGATTGGTAAGCTGTCAGTAACAGCTAACCAACCTCCTAGCTAGTAGCTTACCAGCGATAGCAAATGAGAGCTCACCTGTTTAAACTGACGCAACGTGAAGCAATGTTCAGTTCACAATGCTGAGCAATCTGTTCTCCACAATACACATGTAATCCTAACAGAACCCCCATGGAACAAGACGACTGTTGTTTGGTTACTGTCATTTGCAAATGACTGAAACTAGAGGAGCTAATAAACCTATTTCTTTAATAAGTTAGGGCTGCAGCAAACGTCAGTTTCATTAAATGAGTAATTTTTGATTGTTATCGATCTGCATGTTGGCACTGATACCAAAATGATCACTCCTTAAACTGTGTATTTTGTGTTGCCAGAAGCCAAAATCTCCAGGGGGTTCAGTTTATAGATGGTGGTATAGAAAAGTACAAATTGAATAAAACCTCTCATTAGAGAAGCAAATGATCAATCATCATGTTTACATTAAAAAAAAAATGAGGCAGTAATTGCTGTAAGCTGTGTATACATTTTTTGTCCATGATAAATGACTTAAACATTTAATTATAAAAATTATCATCAGTAAATTATCTATCTGTATTTTAGGGGACTGTATAGTAACTTAAAGATCAGTGCTTGTAAGCATCTTCTACATTCAGTTTGCTGACAAAATATGGCCACATAAGATGGGCATTTGACATATATAATAAACTTGATAGTTAACTCACATTATTTCTGGACTGTGATTAATGTATGTACTGTTAAGCAGACCTGAGTTTTGTTCCATTAAAGGTCAAATATGAGGTTGCACATCTTGTTTTAAAAAAAATGTCTAGGTCCTTCCAATGCCTTCAGGTGATAATGGCATTCTACACTCTCTTTTCTTTCATAATTGTCTGGTTTCAGACAGGTAGGGAACTACCCTCTTACAGTATATTTTTACTGTGGGAATGGAGCATGAAAAGAGGAAACACTTGTCCTCTGGTGGGTCTGCTCACACACCACCAAATTATCAGAGAAAGCTGGTGGTTAAATATAACAGATTTAAAGATTGGATTCAAACCACATGCATATCCTGTGCTTAGCTATGCTGCATTATTTTTTATATTTTAATTTGAAAATGAATGTGGACATTAAATGTTTGTGCCAATTGTTTTGAACTGTATGATAAAAAAAAAAAAAAAAATAAAAAAATGTGTATATATATATATATATGCATATAGTCATGGCTATTTTTTTGGGAGATTGATAAGCATGCAAGTAGTCAGATGCTTTCTGCCAGTTGAGCATCAACTGTCCTCTGTAGAATGCAGTTAGCCTGCTAAATTTATACAGTTGCGAACCAGAGGATGCATCAGAGATATCATAATTCTCAAACCGTGAAGACTGGTACATTAGACAGACTGAAGGCCAGTGAAAGCCCACGTCACTTTAATATTATTAACACATTCTGGTATTTTCATCTGAAACCAAAGCTGCAGTGACCTCTTCATGTCTTTATGCTACAGGCCATGCCTCGGCCCCAGGACCCATTTTTAGAGCTTATCCAAATGAGAACAGCCTTTTTGTGGCTCTTGTTATTACTTCACCACTGGTCCTGTTTAAATCAATTCAGTTTCTCAAAAAACAATGCTTTGATCCTTGATTTTATCAACTCCAGCTCTTTTGTGTTTCTAATTTCCTCATCCCCCAACATTTTGTTTTCATCTTGGGCCAGCTGTTGTTTTCCAGCGCCTCCCTGTAATATGTGTAAGACGTTTTCTTCTCCATGCCTCGGCCTGTAAAAATCTTTCTTTTCCTCTTTCTTCAAGAAGTAATTTGCCAAGCTCAGAAAGATAAAGGAACATAACCCCAAACCCAAACTGGTGTCCAGCTGTATTTTGGTTGAGTGGCACAAGAGAGGCTGATCTCTTTTGAACTTTATCCCCAACAGTGAACACATAAGGTGATGCTAGTATTATTTAAAGCATAAACTATCAGAATGTCACTTCAATTGTTTCTGTAAAAGACAGACAGAAATTCATCCAAGAATTTAGCTTGACCAAGGACTTTACTTGACCTGAATCTTGTTAAGGCTTCTATGAGTTTCTTAACACTGAAATGTTGCAGAAAACTTTCAGGTTTGACATGTTTAGAATCAGTATGTACTGATATACTGCCATGTTTATGAAAATGTTCATGTGTTGATTATCTCTCTACATGCCTTGTGGACAGATATCAGATTTTGTAGCTTTGGGGAAGCAGCCAAAGTATAACAGTCATGAAAATCGCATTAACACATGGTTTAAAGCTTACTGGGGCAAAATATGATCAGACATATTGCAATTTGGCATTTACGGTGCCTTATTTTTTTATTCAGGAATATGCAGTATTAAATGTTGAAGCAATTAAAATGCTGCCACAAAAGTAGATTATGGGACACAAAGATAAGGAAACTTTTTAGAAAGTAATGTAGTGCTTTTTGGGCAGCCCTGTACACACATACCACCTTTGTGAAAATTACAATGTTCAGTTTTTGTTGAGACTGTCAGAGAGAAGTTGACTCTACTCTGTGGTCATTTTGGAGGCTGTAGTTTTGTGATGGGGTTGTACTGGAATGTAAACTTTGTGCTTCCAAATATGTATCTTTTGTAGATGTCCACCATGGTACTTAAAAATACCCTCATGTTTGAAATCACGACATAGAGTCCCATAAGTTGACTGTTAAAAACTAAAAATATGGTGACTTATTTAGTATTCTCTGAACATGACCCCTTACTTATATTTAAAACAAAGGGAAACATACACAACATATAAATCCCAATACAATCATTTCTGTACATTTTTCACCCTTGATATCTACTTGTTTCATTTAGAATTTTATGGTGTTGTGATTGACTATAAGCCTTTTCTTGTCTTCTAGGTTCCTGGCTCGCTCCTTGGTCAAGATGTCAAGTCACAATCCTTTGTTGAGGCTGGAGCAGCGAGCAGCTGAGGCTGACCAGATCATCGAGTACCTCAAACAGCAAGTCCAGCTGCTGAAGGAGAAAGCCGGTGAGAGAGGACACTACACATCAACACCCATGCATAATCATTCTGTAAGGCTGTGAGAGGCATATTGGAAAAACGTTATATGATGCTGTCCATTATAGCTGCAGTTTCATTTTATACAGACAGAGGCTATGTCTGTATAAATTACACTAGCAAGTATATGAAACCTGGGTCCTCAGTTAAAGGAAAGTGTTCAAGTCGCAAATCAGTCTGACAATAATTTGAAGGGTCAAATGAGCCAAGTCGAGTACCTTGTCCATTTATTTATTCTATTTTTTTCATTTTTTCATTTTCTCTGTCATTGTCAAGTATCACATCAACTTTGGAAAAGATATTTATTCAAATAAATTACAAGTTATCACCTGCACCAAATGAGAGAGATGAATTATACCTAAGAGTTAAAAAAAAAAAGACACCTTTCTTAATCAAAAAAGAAACTACTGTTTCACAATTTCAGTATTTCTTTTAACCAAAAAGATTCACAGTATTAATGTCAATAGTCTGTACATTTTAGTTTGTAATATATATGTACTAGTTTAACAGCTTTTAAAATGACCTGTGGGAAATTGAAATTTAATTACTGTGCTTTGGTAAAAAGAATTTGCTTCGTTGCAGTCGTCCAGGCCAGTGTCAGAGAAGAGAAGAAACTGATGGTGGAGAATGCGAAACTGAAGAATGACATCGAGGAACTGAAAAAACAGCTGCTGGAAAAAGAGAAGAGGAGGGGAGGTATGTTGAGTGTGGTTCCTAGCAAAGTCTTCCATCGCTGATCGAATGTTTGTTTGTCTTTAAAAAGACCTTGATGTTGTTGTCATCCTTTATTTCTAGCTATAGAAGCAGCTGTGTGTGCCTGACTAAGGTCAGTTGTTGCTCATTAAGCATAGTTTGGTTTGTACTATCACTGATAACATCTTGTGTATTTCCCACTTCACTCCATTATAACCAGATCTTTTTTTGTTGTTGTTGTTTTTTTTTTTGTTTTTTTATATATATATATATATATATATATATAAAAAAAGCATCCATACTGTATTCTAATTAGAGTGATAGGGACAACATGTCTGTCAGCTATTGTGAGTCTGACATATGTTGACATTCAAGGTCAAAAAGTTTGTATCACACATTAATGCACATTTAATGTTTTCCAGAAAGAAGCTGCAGGAATAAAGGCAGACTGGAAGGAATAAGCAATTTAACCTCATTCAAAAAAACTCTTTATGTTAGTGTTGGAACGTTGAAGGAATGTGTTCCAATACACCCGGGACTATTGTTTTTCCACATATTCTACCTAATTGTGATGTTTATTCTTAAGGTTTTTATTTTCCATGGCTTTAAGGTGGCATAAAGTAGCATAGTCAAAACATGGAAAATACAAACATTTTTGGAAGGAATTTCTATCAGCAATTAGAAAAAAACTGTTCAATGCTACTATAATCATACGAGGAAAAAAAACAACCTTTCTGCAGCCAAGATATCGAATTTCAGTGTCAAATTATCTTCAGTGCCCTTTTAAAGTTGAAAAAAAAAAATCTCTGCTGGATCCCTCTGTGGCTCCTTTAAATTGTGTTGTACAGATGAGCTTTTTTCAAACCCAGAGAATTCACAGCTGCCTTGACTTTTTGGGTCCACTTTGGTTATTCCATTATTATGTAATAAAGTTGGTTTTGCAAAACATGTACACATACATGTTCACAATATGACAAATGTAAGTCTAGTAATCACTTGCCTTTCAGCTCTGTTCTGGTTCCTCACCACCTCCCCAGGAAATCTTTGTCTCTTTGGCTGCTTCAACTCCACTGTGTTTACTGTCTAGGATCTAACTTTGTATGTCTTTTGTTTGGTACTAAGCAGGTAGTGTACAGTGGGTTTATCTGAGCAACTTTCACTGAAACAGATGCCTGCTGCAGCTAGAAACCAGGTTGATGACAGAGGGTTCACAGGCTCTTAAAAACGAAAAACATTGAGCTAAAAGAAGAGTAAATGCTCAGTAGAGCTGAGAAGGACTGTGGAGCTGGGTGATGATTCTCTATGGGTTTGTCCCCATGACCAACACCTATTATACTGATCTATATTACAATATTGCTTTGTTTAGCTTTGATTAAACATTCTTGCTGCGCTCCAATGTATCTAGAGATTCCAGGTATGTCTGGCATAGTTTTGATAAATGTGTGTAAATGAATGCATACGATGTCAAAATAAAATCCATTTGATATAATGGTTTAATTATGAAAATCATGGCACCTAGGGGGGGTGAATATTAAAATCCGTTTGAGTTTCAATTCGTGATATTTCAGTGTTAAATTTTTTTTCTCCTAAAGGTTAAAAAAAAAAAAAAAAAAAACTTTGACAGGAAACTTAAAGTGGAATGTCAAGCATTTCAGAGGTTATTGCCCATAATTCCAAAGTAAACCGGAAAGATCCTGATCTCAGGTACTAACATAGAATTAAGGTAATTAAAAGCGTTATGGTGATGTGGCTGTGGACCAATGTTTGTCAGACACAGGCACAAGATTTTGTAGGAACTCAAACATCAGGCGCCTTAAATGAGGGGTTATTTTTTTTCAGGAGAGTTATTGTAGGACATTGTTCCCTGCTTTATGGCTCCCATTTCTTGTTTCCATCAGCTTGGAAACTGTGTCATTTTCCCATCAAAGCTGTTTGCACCAGGAGAGGAGTCCTCCCACTGGGTGTATAATTAAAGCTCCCTCTGTATCTTTGCAGTGCATTATGTTGATGCAACCAGCTCTTTGCATGAAAAGGCACAAATAAGAAGTAATTTACCTTGTGCGCTTGTGATATAAATGATCTCTGTTTCGCAGCAGTGAACATATGCTCTTGTCTGTCCTTTCATTCACATGACATAAGGGAAACCAAGTATGCAAGAATCGCAGTTTTCAGAGATACTTGAGGAAAAAGTCTCTCATAGCAACTATGATCCACTATTTAACTCTTTCTTTGTACTAACATTTTGGCTGCATCCTTCTTGTAGTGCGGGAGGTGGCCATGCAATCCAGTGAACCCACGGTTGAGTGCTGTTCGAAGCCCACCCCTCCCAAATCCTCCGACCCAGGACCCTCTGACCCCCCTGCCGCTGCTGTCCAGAGCCCCCCTCCCAAAGATATGGGTAAAAAGAAGAAGCCAGAGAAAAAAGGTAATGGCTGAACAAAAAAATATGGCACATTGTGGGTTTAATTATGAATCTTTTTGATGTTTTCACATCCAATAAAAAAAATTTTTTAGAAGGTTAAATTAAGCGGGCTTAGGCGATGTTATTTAGCAACATTCTTGTCATGTGTTTCATTTTCATTTTTTTGGCAGGACCATATTAAAGCTATAAAAGTGAGTTACCTCCAATGAAGGATTTATTCAGTCTTCATCAGTATTATTATTATTTTTTGAACTGAAGGTTTTGTTTAAGATCCAGATTTTCTATTAGCAGTTGGCTCAATGCAATGGTCATTTGACCTTCTCCAAACATGTTTCTCAATTTGAATTCCTAATATCAGGTGGCAATTGATGTAAGGCAGCAATATCTGGTGCTTAATGGTTCCAAGATCTCTGGGCCTCAGTTCAAAGATGTTTAATAAAGATTTATTTGTTTATGGAGTTATGTGTTTTTGAGAAGGCATCCTTGTCTGATTTCATTACCAATTTAGTGCAGTATGAGAATGTTTCAATGGTAATGATTTGTGGATGTGCGTCACTCTAGAATCTTATCATAAACCCAAATTACACCTATGCAAGAAATAATGGGGTTAAACTGTTTTACATTTATGATAAGTTCAGAATACAAAACAAGAAATTACCTTCCAGAGAATTTCAAATAATCAGCATTAGATCACTGAAACATGTAGTTCTGTTTCAGCTGTTTGTTAGCTGGACTAATTAGAAGAACTGTTAGAGGGGAACAGGGAAATAATCATTGTGGGATGTGTTTAGGCTTTTGTCATTTAGAAAGAGCAACAAGCTTTAAGACTCTGACAAATTCACTGGAGTGTCTGGGACTTCTCACATCCAGATGTTAGTGCTGTTAATGAGAGACACTTACTCTGCTTGATAAGCTATTGTACATGCTAAATTCTGTCTTACTTTACTGGAGCTATGTTCTCACCTCATCCAACTGATCATCACTTGTTAGTTTACAAACCCACGTCTAACCTTAGTGGAGTCGTGGTAATGTCGATGTCATCACAGCAGCGCAAGTATCAGTCAAGGGAGGGATGTTTAATATTAAAAGCAGGGGTTGGAATTAATATACTTCAGAGTTGGTGTGGGCTCAGTGGAATCATTGAAGATATTGCGATCCACTGGAATGAATGTGTTTAAATAAAGCCAGGCGATTTAGTGAAAGGTACTTTTTTTTTTTTTTTGTACACTTGTCTCTTCAGGAAGAAGCATCTGTTATTCTGCTAGGTCACTGTATCATGTAGCACTCAACTTCAGCCAAAAGTGGGTATTGGTACTGTCATTTAGTCAAGCTATGTAACCCTCATTTCTCGGAAGAAGTTGAAATTTAAATAATTGTTGTTTCCTTAATATTTATGCACTTGTGGATCACATGAAATGCATGCGACCCTGAGGGCTGCCATTGGTGGGCTTTGTTTTCATTTATGGGAGGAAATTAAATCAGATTCCAGACAGATGCCCAGTATTGTTTCAACTATGATTTGTTTTTTATAATTTCCCTTGGAAAGGTACCAGCTGGCTAAAATATTCTCAGTGCTTTTAAACAAACGTTTCCTATATTATCATATGCATTTAATAGTAATAGCATGAAAACACTCACAGATTTCTCTCTTCAGCAAACCTTTTCTTAAGGCATGATGGATAGCTACTGTCTGACGTTCTGTGCCGGAAATGCATAACACTCAACCAAATTGTCATATCAAAGCTTCACTGATATAGACCAGATTAAGGGAACTGGAACATGTATTTTCAAGACAGGCTGTTTTTTTTTGTATACTAGTAGTATAACAGTATTGTCTCACTCTTTGATAACAGGAGGAGAGAGAGCAGAGAAAAAGCAGGCAGCTCCCAACCAAGAGGAAGCCAAGGTGGACGTGTCTCGTTTGGACTTACGTATTGGACGTATAATCACAGCTGAGAAGCATCCAGATGCCGACAGTCTCTATGTGGAGCAGGTTGATGTGGGAGAGGCCTCACCCAGGACGGTGGTTAGCGGGCTGGTCAAGCACATACCTCTGGACCAGGTACAATCTTAGCCTTTTGGGGTGGCTGTGGCTCCAATTGTAGAGCGGGTTGGCGGTTTTGTTCCCCGGTTTGATCCCCCCAAGTGTCCACAGGCAAGATACTGCACCCCAAGTTGCCCTCGATCAGTGTGTGAATGTATATGTGTATGTAGAAAAAAGCACTCTATGTGAAGAAAGGTGCTTTATGAATGTGTTTGTGTGAATGGGCGAATGTGACAGAAGTGTAAAAGCGCTTTGAGTGGCCGAAAAGATTAGAAAAGCGCTATATAAGTACAGTCCATTTACCGTTTACGTTTTTGACATGATTAACAGAAATTAGAACAGGGAGCTTTTATAAACTGATATGTTTCCTATACAATAATCTCCTAGAATTTTTACAGAGTTGCATACTTATTTACTGATTTAGTTTGTGTTTATTAGGTGAGGAAACGAATTTGAAAAGTCACTTCTCTGTTTAAAACAAGTTCCCTTGTGCTTGTCACACAGCATTGATCTAACCTGAAGGTCACTGAATGTCTCACATAAGGCTTCACCCGCCAGTAAACTGGCATACTGTCAGCTAAGGAGGAACATTTAGAATGAAATAAAAATTAGATTTTTATATTAGCTTCAAAAATCTCTGCAGAGACTCTGTTCATGATTTTTTTCAATGGATGCACAAGTGATGCGGTGTACTTATACATATATGACTCACAAGGATCATAATAAGGTGTTATTGGTCTATTTGAAGTGATTTCTTAGGATGACTGTACTGATTATTCAGCAGTTTCGTATTTTAATGTGTTGATTCAGGATCATCGAATATGTTTGTCATAAATTCACATTACAGCAAAATAATCTGTGTGTATAAATTTATTTAAACAAAAAGCACCAGTTAAATTTAAATGGAAACATATTCAAACCCACCTTAAATTATGTTTACATCTATAAGTACAGCTTTTGTACCTAAAATGGAAATATTTGGAAGCGACAGCATTTTTTCACACACAAAAGCAAATGTTAGACAATAGCTTCTTAAAATATTTGGCCGGTTGAAGCAATAGAACTTAGTAGCACAGCCTTATTAAATGCTCATTGACCGCAGTTTGATGGGTTGAATTAAATCTGCCTTTTGTGTGTCTGTGTCAGTCAATTACTCACAAAGGCATAATTTCTAACAACAAATTCCTAACTGACTTTCTGGTTAACTGTCTTATTTATATGTGCCATTATCTATTTCTCTCAAGTAAGCAGAAGTGAAATATCTGAGGAGATACATTACCAGTTTTATGGCTATAGTTTTGAGTGCACCATTCAGTAATAAGAATGGAAGATAGGCTAACCATTAAATATCTATTGGGACAAAAGTCTACAGGACACATAAAATACCTCTCAAGGAAAACAGTCTATTTTGTAAATACAATTACAGAACACTCACATACTATCCCCAGTTTGCCAAACCTTCCAAGAGATGAAAAACGATAACTATCACCAAAACCCTGTCAAAGCAACATGGGTGAGTTTAGATTTGTGTACCAATTTTGTGAATGATGTCCTTCGAAGAAAGGTATGATTATTTCTTAAGATCTGGCACGCATCCTCTCATGAAATGCTGGATTTCTCTTCTTCTTAGCTTTTGGCAGAAACTCACTCTGGTATTCTTTTAAAATTTTGGTGAGCCGCAGAGGTCTCCAGGCTCAAGCATCTAATGTTTTCCCGTTTGCTCTCTTTGGTTTATGAAATGAGGCAAACAAACCATAGACCCTTGCAAATAGTAATTTTAAATAAAGAGAAGGGATTTGGCATCAGTATTTGTTCTGGATTAGGAAATTATCTGTCATGTAGCCAAACAGCCCACATCAGTCAAAGGTTTTTCCTTTTCTCTTTTTGTTATTTTTCTTAACTTTAGTAAATTTGATATAATTAGTTTTTCTTCTCTGTTGTGTAAAGCATATGGGCTGTAAAAATGCATTTAATCTTCTGTTCCCCATGCAGATGCAGAACCGCATGGCAGTACTGATGTGTAACCTGAAGCCAGCCAAGATGAGAGGAGTGGTGTCCCAGGCGATGGTCATGTGTGCCAGCTCGCCAGACAAGGTCGAAATCCTTGATCCTCCAAGTGGAGCAGTACCAGGAGACAGAGTTACTTTCCAGGGCTTCCCAGGTACTAGAATCTGATTACTGTACCATTAAAAATGATTTAATCATTAGCATGAAGCTTGAATGTTAAAATGAACCAAACAGGCACTGTTGATGCTTCATCACCGGTGAGTGATTGTCATTGAGTTGAGTCCTCAAAAAGAATTTCCCAGGAAATGAAGGGTGTCGTTGAACCCTTTTGCTGCTAGAAAAAAACAACACACCATTTTCAACACTCATTCCTCTGAAGACGCCAATCATGGTTCATTCTCAGACCCCACTGAAAGCTCTCATCAGTGGACTCCTCAGTTCTGTATGTTGGTGGTTAAATGGTCTGTGACTGCTGATTTGACAGGCTAATCAGCATTCATTGCTAGGAATGTAACCTATTCTTTTTTATAGCCTGTTGGAAAGACAAGTATCCTAACTGCCCTGTTAAGTTCAAATAATGCAATGTGTTTTGAAAAAAACAAACAAAAAAAACAACATATGAACCCTATTTGCTGCCAATTAACACATCAACTAGACCGTATGAGAGTCAAGGTCCTTTCTGTGAAATATTCGAAAAAAAATCTCTAATCGATATGGCCTGAAAAAAAAAAAAACAAAACCCAGTGGTTCTGAAACTTTTCAAAGCTGAATATGAGAAGAAGACTGGTCTTGTTTTGCACATATTCTTTCAAGAACAATAACAAAATTGGGAGTTCCCTTTGAAAAAATTGAAGACTGAGGATGTGATGAGATGAAGATGGATCTATGCGCCAAATACACACACCCCAGCTGTATCGGCCAAGGCATGCTGTTTGATTCACGAGGGAACCCTTTGGCCTAAATGATTTTTATGGATGCTAGATTAAAAAGGGTCTAATTCAAATGATTCCATGAAAACAGAAAGAGTGGATGTAGAGCAGAGACAGGATAGATTAAGGTTTCTCGTGGGCTTTAGGTCATGTTTGTCTACAACGTAGAACCTGGGCTATTTTCTGAAGTATGTTTAAGGCTTGTCTCTATCCTGGGTCCTCTCTTTTCTCCTAAAAGACCCCTGTAGTAGTATATATTCAGTTATAGCCAGTCGGCTGCCAGTGTGAGTTTATTATTGTAATTGCCCCTCTTTCCCTGACTAATGGGGCCCAGTACTTCTGCTCAGACCTAAGAATGCCTGCAAGATGCTCATCAAAACCTCTTTCACGCTTCTGATCAAAACTGATTGTTGCCACTCTTGGGCTGTAAAGCAACAGAAATTGGAGCCTTGGGATATGAAACACATTTGTGTCCTCATACCCCGATGTGGTTGTGTGGAGAGGAAAACGTTGACACCAGACAGAAGCCAGCCAGTACTGACTTTGAATTTTTACAAATGCCAAATAACATCAAAAACAAAGCCATCGTGAAATGAGAACTTCCCTTAATTGTTTTCCCTGGATGCATATTTTGATCCTGAGAAGTTTGATTTAGATGTTTTGAATTATAGCTAAGAACAAATGGCAGTTTTAAAAAGCTGATGCTGTAATAAAACATGATAGAAAGTAAGACTATTTACAATTCATGTGGGAGAAATAAAATTAGAATTGGCCTGATAAATCATGGATATGATTTTTGGTCATTTGCTCACCATTTTTATTGGCTTCAGCTTATTATACAGATAGTATCAGTGTATGCTGAAAAATGAAGAATCAATGAAAGGAAGTTTAGTCATCTATGAAGTCATCTATCAATGTGTCTTAACACTCCCATATTAAAACAATGTTTGAGTGGGTTATACAAGGGCATGAAATACCACAAAAAGTCCATAAAACATCAGTCCTGGATCCATAAATTCTGCGTGCATGATGTGAGTCTCTTCTAATGTATCAATCTGACGTCTTGATTGCAGGTGAACCAGACAAAGAGCTGAACCCTAAAAAGAAGGTGTGGGAGCAGGTTCAGCCAGACCTACGTACAGATGGCCAGTGTGTTGCAACCTACAAGGGAGCTGCCTTTGAAGTCGCTGGCAAGGGGGTGTGCAAAGCCCAAACCATGAGCAACAGTGGAATCAAATGAAATAACAGAGCTGCTTCAAATAGCTCAGTGTTTACTTGGCAATCAGCAAGAGCGATGACGATGGTTTTGAGCAACAGGATGGTGATGAATGGAAGTAAATGCTTTGAAGATGTTCAATAAAGGGATTTGAGAATACCTGTCCTAAGAATCTGTCCTATCACAATCATTTCTATTATCTATCTACTTTTTTCTTTTACTTCGAAAAAATATACAGCCGTGGTCTGTTAAGTATAGTTAAGCAATGGAACTTTAATTCTCAAAGTTGGTCTCTTCTCCTCAGGAACATTAGTTTGATTGAACTTTGATTTTGGGGCTATAACTCTAGAGGACATACTGTACTGGTCATGAGAAAGCATCATTGGTTTCCACGTCATCTGGCCTTGAGCATTTTAATGAGCAGGAGATGAATCGGGGAAGTTACACTACAAAGCCCAACAAAAACAGATTGGGTTCTGAAGCTCTTTGCTGAGGCTATTTAGCTGGGGCTCAGCCGGGGCACTCCAATCTCCTGGCCCACTGTCATTATCTCAATCTTGGCTCTGTGATGGCAGTGCCATGTGCTTTGTTTTATTGTCCCCTTGGAAGGAAAAAGTCCATCCACCTCCGGAAGTATCAGACTACACTGAAGAAAGACGGAGAGCTGTGCACCAGAGCCTCTAATTTTTCATCAGCAGTAATTAAGACCATCCATTTCGCAAAAACATCTGTCGTGGGTGAAAGTCGACCATCACGCAGAACTTGTGCTTACTATTTGGGTCCTATCTATAAGCAGTCTGAAAATTGAATGGGTTGAGCTTCAAATTTTTCTCAATTTTATTTTTTTTATCAGTTTCTTGAGATTCATTGTTATGTGTGATTGCATGCCAGCAGAAATTTTTTTTGATGTAAAGTGAAAAACTAGCCTATACATAACTGAGTTACACATTCATCGGGCTCATTTAGCTGCTCATTCTGTGCCAATCAGTAAAGTAAAAGTAAAAGAGCATCAGTAGTTCAACACCTTGATCTCCTTTTAGCTAAACTGAAATAATTGTAAATATTATTGTGCATCAGAGTCCAGTGAATGATAAATCCCCAATTATAAAACAATGTTTTTGAGACAAGTGGTCAATAAGTGATCCTCAAGCGTAACACACACCAGCCCTGTTGCATCAGCAGTTTTAGTAATAGCAGTAGTTTGTTGACGTACATCAGTTCATGATGACAAATTTGAAGACTTCACTAGTTTGTGGGTTTGCATAGAAAACTTCTGGGTGTGGGGAAGAACTCTGGAGAAATGGTTACTCACCAAAGACCATAGATACATGGAAAAAAAACAACGAATTTACATCAATAACATTAGACTGCTTTTTCAGTAACTCAGTTACTGAGTCAACCCATACTGCTAATTGTTTCAATTCAAACAGCTGCTATTAAAATACAGTTGGAGTTGTAACAGTCATTGTCTGTGGGTGGCAGAAGTGTCAATAGCAGAGGCCATTACTCTTTTTAGCTATAGATTGTGCATATCAACAAACCGCAAGTGCTGCTGTTATCTTTGTTGCCATCAGCTGTGAAGCAATAACCCATTTGTCCTAACATATTCTCTGCACATCATCCATATCTGACTAGAGTTTTCCAGGTTATTCTGCCTGCTGACTCTTGAGTGGGCGTGGGCCACAGCGATTTTGGAGCAGTATTGTGAGGCCGTAACCATAAATTTCACAAATAGCTGCCTCAAGCATTACATATGCTTTGTGATAACCCATACATTAAGCAACACCTTTGCATTTGTCATGTTCAGCTGCTGCAACTATTCTCTGTACTCTAGATATTGTCAATGTTTGGTTTTTATTGCCAAAATCTAAAATGAGGAAAACCTGTAGGTGTTGCTGTTTCATTATTCCCACCTCATTCCTTATCCTCCAAGATAATGTGTCCTCAAACTGACCTGAGCAAAGAAAAATCATTCTTATAACAGGCCATTATGGAGATGGACACATACAAATGCAACACCTCAGATTTGAGTGAATGTGACGAGAAGAAGAGAGAATCTTAAAAAACCCAAGCAAGTCTTTTGATGCTGATCTGAAATCAGGATTTGGTTAAGTGCTAACTACAACTAACAGGCAAATTTAATATGTTTTTTTTATCTCTAAACATTTGTTTCAAAGATCCACAAAATAGTGACCCAATGGCTTAAACATCATGAAACAGCAGTGACCATAAGGAAAATATTTCTCAAGTGTGAAAGTCAAACTATGACAGGTCCTTATGAAGGAATGCAAACCTCTGAGATAAAAGATATGGTTCATATTGAACAATATGACATGCATTTCAGTTTTGCAAGATCTGATATGGTGGGAAACAAGCCATCTTGTGTTTCTTTATTACTTCAAGACCCTCTGGATGTGTGTAGCATCCTGTCACTTTGATAAATGTGTTATTGTTTTGTTTTTTTTTCACAATATTTTCCCTGACCTTATTTTCCAAAATGATATATTAGCTGCTGATTCATTTTGTTGTGTTTGTTGTGTAGCAATGAAATCCCTCCATGCAAGTTAATTTGAACTGTTGGATCAACTGTGACCTCATGTCTTCAGTATATGCAACACTATAACAAGACAGTTTTATTTTTAATGTATTTTAGTGTTGTACAGCAGCAGTTTACTGTAGCCTCTCTGAATCCTTTCTAAACAGTTTTTGTTCCTTGCATCCATTGTGTAGCATTTTTTGATATTTAAAATATCTTAAAATGTTCATGATACTCTGCATTATTCATAAAAGAAAAGCTAACTGATTTTACCATGCACATTGGCAGGATTTTCTATTATTATCTACATCGACAAAGACAATTATATAGTTAAATGCTGTTACTTCCAAATCAATGTATTCCACACCAAGAACATGGATGGAATTGTATTTCTATCCCAAAATTACATTTCCTTCATTCATTTTGCAATGTACACTTCATTGTTTAAAGCTTATTAAGTGACTTTTTTTGCCACAATGTTAAAAGACTCACAGCCCTGAAAAATTCAGGTGTCTATCGCTAACATGTGGGCAATGTCACGTGCGTCATAAGACATCAGGTGGACACAGAACAATATGATTTACTACCATATTTCTCATTTAGACCCCAAGAGCCTAAAACACCTGGGTGTAAAGCTCGCTAGCTGTAGTAAAACCAAAACAATGAGGTAAAATGGGCTGAAAAGCCATGTAGAGCTGCAGAGTTGGGTTATATAATCTGTGTGTTTATCACTTTGAGGAAATTCTTTGTCATTACACAGTCATTTCGATTTTGTGTATGCATGTGTATGATGATTAATGTGATTGAACACTCTTCATCAGTCTTATTATACTCCTTGTTCAACTTTAAAGAAATCTTCAGAAAGATGGTGTTTACAATTGAAAGCATTAGCAAATAAACTTTAATATGATAGACAGCTTAACATATTATCCTCAAAATCCATCCACACTTCCTAATCATAGGTGGTTATTGCATGATGGAAAATTTATTAAATGTTATCAACCAGATTTTCAAACAAACAACAGGGCACCAATAAAAAAAACATCCTACAAATTAAATAATCAAAAGCTTTCTTTGATTAATAGCAGTTGATGGGCAGAAACATGTTTTGGGTGGAAAATACTGTAGAATGCTGAGGGAAAGACAAGCTTCCATGAATATATTTTGGCTGGAGTTGAAAGAGCAGCTCTTGCATGCTCCTTTGTGTGGTTTCATGCTTCACCAGTGTTCACAACGAACAAAATCATCCAAGCTTCTCTTTCAACTGGGGGAAAGTTATTATCCATATCATGGGTCCTACTAGACGTTTTAAAGCACTGGTTAAATATAAGCCAATGTTTCTGTACCTCATCTGAATGACATGAGTATTTTGATAGAAATTTGAAGAGCCAAGACAGTATCAGCTGTTAGTATTAGTGAACAAACTCCGGCACACTGTCTTCACCTGTGGCTTAATGGCCATGACTTTCCTCTCATATTACCTGAATTCATCATGGAGCAATAAGACAACCACAGGAATTACAGAATATACATATTCCTGCAGCATAGAATAATATAACATGCACTTCCAACAGAAACAGCTGTAGGTTATCCTCAATCTGGGTTATGTTGTCTGACAGGTCCAACTTAAAGCAGGAAATTCATGTTAGTTATTCTATAAACATAGCGTACCAATAAAAAAAGGCAAGAGGGAAATATCTTAGAGCAAAACAGATAACTGTAAAAGAACATAATGCATCACAATCACCTGGTATAAAAATACAAAGTAATTCAAAAAAAGCATTATAAGATATAAAACAACAACAACAACAACAACAACAACAACAACAACTGATAAACATAATATGTCCCAAATTTTACCTAAGCTCAGGGGTCCACCTACTGGCTCTCAGAGCCAAATTTTGTACCAGATACAACT
This sequence comes from Istiophorus platypterus, assembly GCA_016859345.1. Lineage (NCBI taxonomy): Eukaryota > Metazoa > Chordata > Actinopteri > Istiophoriformes > Istiophoridae > Istiophorus > Istiophorus platypterus. The sequence goes on along the minus strand of CM029114.1, from coordinate 11,028,833 downwards.
AAAGGGTCTTTGTCTTCACAGTTATTGCCACAGAACACAGGGATAGAAACCACTGAAGAGAATCATTTATTGTACCTCTTAGACACCTTGAGAGTCACTGTGCTGACCACAGGAGGGCAGAGCCCCACCACTAAATTACCATCCCCATTACACAAAGAATAGGCTTTGTGCATTTCATTAAAGAGTTAAATGTGCTTGATTGAGGTGACCTTTAGTATGTTGAATTGCCTTTTTTCCCCCAATGTTGACATTTAAACCAGTTTTAAGTGGCAGGAGGAAAGTCCTACTCATTTGGATTCATTCATTGCTGCAGCAATGTGTAAGAGGATGAAGAGGAGGAGGAAGTATTATATGACTGTATAATTATCCTTCTGAGCAAAATGCTTTGTTTGTGCTTATCTGATCCATTGGTGATACTGATCCATACTGGGCTAGTACATCTAGCCATTCATTTCTTATCAGCACGGCCAGTGATGAAAGACTATATCGGAAACAGATATTTGAGTTTACAAAAAAAATCTATCAGAACAGAGTAAATGAGGATGTGGTTAGCCTCCCTAATTACTGGACCTGTTGCCAAAGAATGAAAAAGGAAAAGGCAGCTGAGACATGTGTTTTTAGTTGTGACCTTCACTCTTATAACCTCATTTGTCTTAGGAGATGAATGAGAAACAGTATAACTCGTTTTGTGAGGGCTTTATTTTTCAGCACAGGTCATGGATCTGCTTGGTAACTCATGTTAGGCTCAAAATAAAACACCTCACATGAAACCGACTATTACATACCTAGACTATTGTCTGGGGCAGCTACACTAAAGCCATGCTCAGGGTCTAGCATCTCGATGAGCTCATTCTTCTTTCAGCATTCAACCGGCCTGGGGAGACACTTCCACATGCCAACAAAGATAAGACAATTGACAGAGTGAGTCTCCAGTGAGACTCCAGCAGAGATTCTCCCTCTCAGACAGCTATGACTTGTCTTAATTTTCCTTGACACTTAATGAGTCAGCCTGAGTGTGTCTTTAGGAACCCTTGGAGGAGGGGGAGGAGGGAAGTTCCCAAGGGGAAACTTTTGGGGTGAGCACCATAATTAGTAGCAAACAAGGACGCCACTGTCCCCTCCATCCACATGTGAAACCCAAGATAACAAGGAAGGGAGATGTGAATAGGAGCCATTTTGGACAAATTAAGGCTTAAAGTTGAGGCCCTTACCTGTTTTGGTTTATGGCTTCTCGCCTGGTAAAGGACCTACTCATAACTACCTATTTATATGCCACCAGTTATGGTTATGGGATCTCACATTCAATGGTGGATGACAATAAGACGTGTAGAGTAAGGGTAATTTTATTCCTTGTGAGTCGGTGAGCACAATTATTTGATTTACAGTGTGAGACTTGGACAAGGAGCTCTTGTTTCGTGGTGGTTGTTGTCTTATAATGTATTATTATTCGGAGGATGAGATCAGTTTACCTTTCTACGTTCTGTCAGGGATTTTGTGTGAGGACAAAGTCCAACTCACATTAAAGCAGATGGAGTGTACGTGCAGTCAATTACCCTATGCAGACAAGTGATATTGTGATATTAGTGAAAGGAACCATGTAATCCAGCTTTGTCTTAAATAACATACAGTGCACTCAGCGGAGCAGCTGTTTTAGGTATAAACAATGAAGACAGGCATTAATGGTGCCCACAGTCCTTACTATAGTTGCCACATTGGATATAATGTTCCTCTTTTAATGCTTGTTGATTTGGTTTATTTGCCCCCAGTATTTTGGGGAAAACCCCTCGTTCATGGATAGAAGGGGAAGTGCTGATGTAGGATTTTGACATCCTGGCGCTGAATGACTAAATAACCGCATGTGCACACAATCACACTGTAAACTAGGCTGATACCAGGTGAACCTTTTATATCCTAGAAATATGATCCCATGTTCTACAAGCTAATCCCTTGTTAAAGTGGTGCAGCTGGAAGCTGAAGAGTCTCAGAGAATTATCAGTAATAACAATCCATATAGTATTTCATTATTAAGATAATTATTCCATTAATCTATTCAAATGAGGAGCAGGCAATTCCATTTTAGATATCCATGCTTTTCAGCTGCAGCTGTGACTAATGCAAACAAGCTCTGCCAAAGTATTTGGGGGGGACCACTCACACAGACTCTGTATCTCTCCAATAACACAGCATCAGACAATGGAAATACTGAGTGTAATGACTTCAGTGTCTCCTAATAGTCAGACCAAAGGGCTAAACTCCAGACCCTCAAAAAAACACACCTGAACTGGGCTGCTGACTCACCAGACTTCGTGTGTGTGTGTGTGTGTGTGTGAATGTGTGTCTTGGTTAAAGACGGCACTCAACAGCCAAAAGGTGCATGGTGGGCTCTGATGTCAACCCTGAGTGGAAAAACACATTAGCCGTGACTGTACCTGACAGATCTCCTGCTCGGTGGTGAAACACTCGCTTTTAAGGAAAAATCTCCTGAGTTTGTTTTTAGCCACGCTAGTGGCATTGGGGTATGGTAATGTCAACGTCCCTTCAGTCAGCGCACCACTCTCAGGCTGAAATATATCAACAACTGGGAAAAAGATTGTCCTGAAATTTAGTACAGACATTAATGTTTCCCAGAGGACAAACCCTTATTACTATGGTGATCCTGTGAATTTCTCATCCCCCAAAACATCTGAGAATCCACCAGGATGGACTGGTACAAAATTCTGCACAAAAACATTCATGGTTTCCAGAGAAAGAATTCTAATGATATTGGTGATCCTTTGACTTCACCTCTAGCGGCACAATGAAGTTGACTGATGTGGTTTTTAAATAAATGTCCCAAGAACCGTTGGCTGTATTGCCTTGAAATTTACAACACACATTCAGTTCCCCGGCGGGAGGAATCAAATGGTCGTCCCTTTACTTTAAGGTCAGAAATTTGTCCAGTACTTTGATTTATGACCAAATAAATACAGTTCCCATGAACCTCAGCCATACTGTTTAGTGAAAATGATAGCATGTTAACATGCTAAACTATGATGTTAACATGCCAAACTATGATGTTTAACATTGTACCTGGTAGCATTGGCATGTTAGCATTTTCACTGTGAGCATGTTGACATTAGCATTTCCCCCAAAGCACGACTTTGACCAAGCACAGCTGCACAGAGCCAATACAGCATGACTGTGGACTCAAAAAGTGGCGGTCAACCTCACAGTCTAAAGTGCAACCATGTAATTTACCATGAAAAATCTCAGCCTCTCAATCTTGTTTAGTAACCCTCAGTTTAAACCCTGTCAGTCATGTCTGCCTTATCATCCAGCAGTTGATTGAAAGATATGCTCAGTGTCACGTAGGAGTATAAAGCCATCCCCTCCACTGATCTTATCTCGCAGGAGGCCTCAGATTATGTTACAGGAGTAAACAAAAAAAAAAAAAAGCCACAGAGATAAGTGGAGCTCCATACAGGCTCATTCCTACACATAATGACAAAGACATGCACATCATTTACCCTGATACACAAACTATTAGTGGCTCTCTCCAACAGATGTAGATTAAATATGCTTATAAAATCAATTCTGAACCAATTACACAACAGTTGTATCTTATTTGCCCTGGGAAGGGGATGGGGAGCAGTTTTCACAGTCATTGTTTTTCAGAACATTTGAAAAGATGTTTGAAGAAAAGCATTTGTGCCACTTTTGCTGAAATTACTTGCGTATGATTTAAGGCGGGGGCATGTGTGAACAAATGTTTAGGATTATGTCACTGAGGCAAAGCCAGGCACTAAAAAAATGAGCTGTCCAACGTGCTGAATCCCGAGGGGAAGATAATACAGGACGTAAAGCTTACAGTATGCCATCACACAAGCTTCACAAAGATAAAGAAGAATAATCACAGGTTATATCTTGTATAACCCTTTTAGGATGGCCATTTGTGGGTTCTAAGTATTCTAATCTCAAGTATTTTCCTCATTCGGTTGCGTGATCGTGTGATGAAATTCACCGCCTCTTTTTTAAATTATGTTTTCATTTTTTAAAGAAAAGTTCATGTTAGAACATACGTAGCATCTAAATTTTGTGTGAGACAGTGTACCATGTATGTATTGGGCAGTTGTTATTTGTGCGAGAAGTATAGATTGCATGGGAATCCTGTTTTTTTTCTCATAGTGGAACACTGAAAGGATGTCCACTAAAGAATCACATCAGCCTGTCCCATTGAGACGCTTAGATAAACACACAGCTAAAATAGAAGGGGAGTCAGGTTGCACCATGAGGTATTGGTAAGAGAAAGGAGACGGAAAAAGCATTGTGAAAGCATTATGGTCGCTCTGTTTTCTATCCCAGGTAATTTTTTTTTTTCTCTCTTTTCAGACCGGACACCCATAATTTCTCAAACAAACACAAAACAACATCCTCCAAAGACTCAAAACAAAAACCCGGCGACCTGATATAATAATTGGGGCTGGGTGAGTATAGTGGGTTTGTCTCAGGAGTCACTCATGGCCTGAGGAGACAGCTGGACCAAGGAAGCTTTCGGAAGGGGCCTTTGACCAAGTGTATCAGTTAAAGGTCAATGAGGTCGTGAATGAACTGTCAACACTTAACGTTACCCATTTCACCTGAGGACCTGGTTGATGGCGAGACTGCCACTGACTGATGGTTGAATCACTATTTGATTCACCGAGCAGTTCTACTTTGCAACATTTTACATCTGGACTGTGTTTATTTAGCTGGCTGCCAACAAACTGCCACAAAGGCTTTGATTTACCAAAGAATTATCTATTGTGTTTCTCTAATGTTAAACAAGACAAAAGCGGGAAACAAGAAGCAAAATCATTTTGATCTGGCTCCACCTTATATTAATGGAAAATCTTTTGAAAACACCCAGACCCAAAGTGAAATTCCCCTTCTGAATCATTCACTAGAACCAGAGTCATACTACCAGTAACTGTACTCGAAGGTTTTGAAGGGGCTGACATATACATTCTTTTGAGAACTATTCTAGCTGTCATTTAAGATTTATTTCCTTTATATCCTTCACAAGATATGTTTGGAAACTGAGTGATATTTCTGGGAGGCAAAAATATGGAGCTCAAACTCTTAATGCAAATGTGCATGTGAGTGAATATGGGGTTTTTTAATGCAGTTGTTTGAGTTCACAATCATATAATGAGCAACAGTGAAACAATAAATGTGCTAAAAGTCAACAATTTTGATAAACATGACTATTTTTTATATTCACTTATGTTATGAGCTTTATTTATTTATTTATTTATTTATTTATTTATTTATTTATTTTTGCATCAATTGCATATCATCCAGTAACACTGATGCCAACTTTGATTTCTGAAATATGTCATGACAGTAATATACTCAATTTGGTATTTAGATAGGTTTCATTGGCAAAAATGTAATTTGTTTGTATGTTGAAATTGTTGGAGTTCAAATGTATTAATCATATGATCTTAAATACTAGACTATACATTGATTTGATGTCTGTCAGTTTTTTTATTTATTTATTTTCTTAAAAAGGACCTAAGTAAACAAAACTTGAATATAACTAAAACAGCGACTGGTTACTGATGAGTACTGGTGCTGACAATGAAGAGACCTCAAAAATGCAGACATGATGACAGTCGCAGTGTGATTTATCAGGGTTGATTTTCTCTGTAGTGTGCAAAGGCTGCAACAAGAGCCAAGACATTTGTTGCACACTGGAGTACTTTTAACTTTACCAAACATGAATTCATTTCATATGAAGGCTGACTTTTAATCCCCACTGGACCTTTATCAGGACGCCGTGAAACAGATATCTGAACACATGTACAGTATAATCTTGCAACGTCTGACTCAAGAGTAATCAAGTCTGTCAGGTATACTGTGCCAAAGGAAAGGAAAGCAATCACTCTGCATGGTTATGCATGGGTAGAGTTACGAGAGGAAAACACCAAAGCTCATTAATAATATGCAGAGATCCATGAGTACGAAAAACACTTCATTGCACCTTTTTTCCAAACAAAACACCGAAGGACTCCGTCATATGAACGGTTTCAGGTCTCATTTCTCATTGCCAACGGGTGGCAAAGTGTTAAGTCTGTGAATCTCTTTAATGCCACACGTGTGGAGAATTCCTAATGACTCAGCTGATGCACAGCCCTGCTCATGCATCCATTTGTTCCAGAAACCCTTGCTTCAGTCACTATGGATACTCATCATCGTGTACAATTAACCTGCATAGATACCAAATCTTTTATCTTACCCATAAAATGTCTCGAGAGAAGCAAAGTTTTTAATTTGTTACGACTGTGTAGGATATAGTTTCTGACAAAGGACTGGTTTACCTGCCAAAGACCACATCATTCCTGAAGCAAGACACAGACCTCTTACTTGGCTGCACTACACAAACAAATTTTGTAATTTCTGGTTCTGTAACAAAAGGCGTGGATAAAACCTCCAAATGGACCTTCACTTACTGCCGAACTGAAAAGGGGGTTTTAAAGAAGAGAGCAAATGATTAATATGAAGAGTCATAATCAGCCCATGCAATGTTTCACCTCTTGCAAAAATTAACAGAGGCAATGGTGTAGCAATATGTCACAATTATATCCAGAGGTCATGTCATGCCATTAATCTTAGACACCATATCACTTTTGATTGCTGACCTTTTTATGCTTTTGGACTTTTCTGGCTGTTGAAACCATTATGGCAATAATAAATAATAACCAAATGTTATGTAACATAACATTAAAATAGTAATGCGATCACTATAGGGAAAGTTTCCCTCAAGTGAGCAAGCCCACACAGCCCCCCCCCCCATTTAGTTAGGGTAAGGGAATCTGGGTGGTAGCATTTAATCAAGAAACGAGTGGGGCGTCACCTCGAGTGTCTGTGAGAAAACCTCCCAGTTTTGCAGTATTTTCTGTGTCTGTGTGTGTGTGTGTTTGTGTGTGTGTGTTGGTGTGTGTGTGTGTGGGTGAGTGTGTGTGTGTGTGTGTGTTTGTGTGTGTGTGTGTGTGTGTGTGTTAATGCAGTTGTTTGTGTTTGAGAAGAAGGAATCATGGCTGGAATGTTCATGGTATGCACATGGACATTGCTGTAAAAGCAAATTAGAGGCCAAGGTAAAACTGTAAGAGCAGCTAAATGTCTTATATGTGTTTTTGTGCAGGTCTGAATGTGTAGACGTGTGTGTGTTGTCTATTCAAGTGGAGGATCGGGTGGGAGGGGAGCTGTCTTTTTAAATGGCCAGAGAGAGGAAGGATGTCTCCAGCCTTGACTCTGGCGTCCCTTTATTGTTCGTGAAAACAAAACAAAAAGAGAGGGGAACAAGGGGAGGGAGAGAGAAAAAAGAAAAAGAGCAGGAGGGAGCGGAAGAGAGAAGGGAAGGATAGAGGGAGGGAGGGGGGAAGAAGAACGATAGAGCCAGTCACTGACAACAATACAGTCTGCTCTGTGACAGAGACATGATGTCATGTTAGTGGAGTCCCTGGTGTGGGGGTGGGAGGATGAGCGGGCTGGGTGGGGTCATATCCCTGTCCTCCCTCTCCCCATCTTCATCTCTCTCTCTCTTTTTTTTTTTTTTTGTGAATGAACTTTGGGAGGCATAATGGGCCAGGCTTGCAGCTCCGCTTCCACACACCCGCCATTTGAAACAGTGAGATTTCCAAGTCGTTCATTCATGCCCTGGTCCCCACTGAGCATGCTGCTCAGATAGTGAGGGAAGCCTGGTAAAGGATCGCCCTCAAGGGGAAGCGTGTGAGTCTATGTGTGTTTATTTGTGTGTGTGTGTGTGTGAGTGTGTGTGTGTGTGAGTGTGTGTGTGTGTGTGTGTGTGTGTGTGTGTGTGTGTGTGTGTGTGTGTGCGTGTGTGAGTGTGTGTGAGTGTGTGTGTGAGTGTGTGAGTGTGTGTGTGAGTGTGTGAGTGTGTGTGTGTGTGTGTGTGTGTGTGTGCGTGTGTGTGGAGAGGAGGCAAACGTTTGGTGAACAAACACTGTGAAATGGTTTTCATGTGCATCACATACACTTGACGTATGTCTGGGTCACGGTGTTGTCTGCCCTTCACAGTTTTCCCATTATCACACAGTTTGAGTTTGGATGACAGCAAAGGCCGGGTACTGAACACCCTGATTCCATGGTGGGTTTGACTTTAAGAAAAACAGGGCAGTAACTGCCAAGAGTTTTTGGTTAACAATGAAAAAAAAAGTGAAAAATCTACTAGATCCCAAGGGAACATCGTCAAATGTGGACTAATTTTTACTATAGAAATTATTTAAATTACTAATCAATTATAAGAATAGTTGCCAGGTTATTTTATGCTGATCGATTAGTCAACTAATGCTCACAGCTCTAAAGAATAGTCAGGCAGTTTACAAAGCATGACCTCAGTGCAAATTTGGTTGTCATGCTCAATTTTAAAACTGTTTATAAAAACAGCATTGAAACCTATCATTGAGTTGAGTCAAATCCCCTCTGACCAATTTACAAAAACACAGCTCTTTTGCTTCACTCGGGAATGAAATCCTGGATTAGTGGTAATTAGCTATGGCCACCATCACGTCACATGTACTTTACACATGTAGACAAGGGTATCTTCTCACCCACTTGTGCCTCACAATATTTACAAATCGATCAGTTTTCCAACAGTCCTAACAAACTTTAACATTTTAAAATTCAAAAACCAAAGTACTGGGCCAGTTGCTTGGATCGTATTATATTTTTGTATGTTGTTGCCCTTTTGGTGCTCCATGTTCATGCTCTGTCATTTCCGCTCTTATAAACAGTCACAGCTTGCTGTTATTATACAAGAAAACTTCTAAGCCTGATTAGTGACATTACACGAATTTTAACTGAATCCAAACACATTCACATCATCTGCAGGAAGACCTGGGTGGTCACTCAAAAACTGGCAAAAATAACCAGTTGGCGGGAGTTCACTTCTATTAATACACCCACTTAGTTGTAATACATGACCAGGCCCAAGTGTGGATTTGAATCCCCCCATGGTACATGAAGTCATGTTTTTTCATGAATCTGGGCCAGCCTAGAAGAGAGAGAGAGCTAAGAAACCACCCATCAAGAGACCTTCAGTAAATACTCTGCAGCCTTGGCCGCTGTGGACAAGCTCTCAGTCAGGAATCCACTCAGACAGTTTCAAAATTCAGCAAATTTTTCTGCCCTGTGCAGGTGATATTGTTGCTACAGAGATGGCCTCAGGGAAGCCTCCTATACTTGCTTTACAGCAGGGGATGAAAAGTAAGTCAACAGTGTCTTCAATTAGGTGTACATGGCGTGAATTTCTACATTTAGCAAAGGCCATGGAATCTCGTGCTGTAAATAAATAGCAAGTAAGAGCTTGCATGACTTTGAGATGCCGCATGTGTTTGTCTCATCGTCTTGATTGCTTACAGAGTCGGATGGCTCCTGCTCGCTGCAGGGCTGTAGAGCTAAATCATAGCTGGTAGGGCTGCTTGGAATATTCCATTATCTACACTACCGAGCTGTGGGAGGGAACCAAAGATTGATTGCTATAGGTTTTGAATAATAGAAAGATAGATGGACGGAGAACCAAGAGATCAAGGACAGAGGGACAGGGAAGTAGAGAAAGGATCTGTGGATCCACCATGGGAAGGTTCCAGTAATTGTTGAAGTTTATTATCTAGCCAGAGGAAATTGTACCCTTTGCCACCCACAAGCACTCAATGGTAACTATCAAGTTAAACTGCCAAAGTGAGACGTTGTGACAAAGCCTCCTTTTAGAGATGAGGGATGACAGTGAGATGGTGACAGGGTGGGGGTTAAAGCTTGTCCCCTGGGAGTAGGAGGGGCAGTGTCACCGTTTGGAGCTGTTGAAAGGAGCACAATGGCGCCCGGTATCGGGTTTGCCTGTTTGACAAATGGATCTCCTGCTGTGATCGTGGCGAGTGCGAGAGCCCTTATCTGTTAACAAAAACAGAGGTTGGAGATATATATATGTGGACTGTCTTAAATTTTATGAGCAAGTGTTTTTATAGCATATGTAATTACAAAAGAAAAATGACATCTGTACTGGTATAAAACTGTCACTCAACTTGAAAAAGTCTTAAGTGAAACTCTCTGGGTGTGAAATCCAGCATTTGTACTTCATTATACTTTGAATTATTGTGTAAATCGCCACCAAATGAGGGACTGAAGAGTTAGTTGCATTGAAGTGCTACCACATAAACCAACCACTCCTCAGTGGTAATTTCCATTGAGCAACAAAACACTGGCAGCCACAACTTACTCCCAAAACCAAAATCCTCATAACTCCCGACTTCCAAGGGGGCATGACGAAATAAACACAGGCTGTGTTTGTTTGCAGTTTGTCACACTCTATGCCAAAAGAACAGGGGGAGTAAAGCAAAATGGAACCGCGCGCTTTCGTCACCCTCCTCAAACTGATTACTTATATTAACAACCGTAACTGTCTGAAATTATTTGCTTCATATAACATTAGAGCATTCAGCAGCAAGCATGGTTTTAGGGAATTTTAGGTTTTAAAAAAAAGATGCATAGTCATATGGGTTAAAACTGGGCCAATTTTTTTGCCAGTTCTAACAGGTCTTACAACATAGGCCTTAAAAAAAAAAATCTTCGAGGTAGTTATCTTAAATTGTTCAGTTCTTGAACGGATTTGGTCCAGTTTTAACCTTGACAGGCCTGAATAGACATCTCCTCACCTGAGGCCCACCAAAATCATGGTAACCGAGAAGGGTAACTCTATTAGACTTCACATTGTGTTTGGTTCAGTCTGTATTCTTGAGAGGAGATAAGAAACATGCACAGGCACTAAAGAGTGATTTAAGGACGTCAGCAGCGACAAACTCTCTCTGAGCATGACTACATGACAGCCCTTCATCGCACATTTTCTTACTTAATTCCTAACCTGTTTTGACATATCTGGCCATGAAGTCGGTATGGCTCTCACCTATGTACAAAAAAAAAAAACAGCCTTTGAACTGCAAGAGCTCTATCCTCGACTTACTCTCGCCAATAAAACCACACAAAAATCTTCGATCCAGGCCCTGTAAATCAGGGCGAGCACTGATCAAAGCGGGACTGTGAATCTTACATGGCATATCCTGCATTCCATGCTAAACACATTCATATGCTGCATTCAAAAGCACAGCACTTGTTTGTTGACCCCCTTATCCATTTCAAGCACTGAGTGTTCATTTTATTTGAAGCTGAATTCATCTGACTGTTCCCTGAGTAGGATCTCCAAACGGCATGAAGCCCGCTCTCAGCACAAACAGGAAGACTGGTCATACTCCGTGTATGTTTTTTCAGCAGACTTTGTTTTTAACCATCTCTTACTGAGACAACAGTTTGGAGTATGTGAAACAACGCTAACAAACTTCAGTCGCATTTCTCATTTACATTCTTGCATTTGCGTCCTGTTATTTTTTTCCCTTGATAAGGCGAGATGAATAAGACTGTGTGAGACTATTTGTATTACTGAGATCACAGGGAAATGATGCTTCATCACATCCATTGGCATCCGTATACATGACTGGCTTATGGGCCAGGAATTAGCCAGACACACACTCTCTCTCTCTCTCTGCCCGTCGCACACAGTACTTTTATACAGAAATATCACACGGCCCGAGATTTACCACTCAATACTGAGTGGTAATTTGATTAAACACAAATAAATAGAGGAATATGCATAATGTAGGCAGAACATCAAATTAAATAATGGACAAAATAGGGCCTCAAGACCAGGTAAGTAAGACCCAGCCTATGACCCATTTATTTAACGTTTAATTACAGCAAAACTGTTATTTGTTCTTTACAAAATACTCTCCCCCAAAAAGCAAGTGTCCAATCATAGCTTAACGACAGCAAGTCGCTAAATGATACTCTGAAGCTTTAGTAGGACAAATACTCCATATATATAAAGAGTATGTGTCTTTTCCTAACCTTTCCAAAGCCAAAAACACAAGAACAAAGGTGTAAAGAATGTAAAGACTTGCACATTGACTGTGTAGTGTTTATGCTAATGCTGGCAGCTCTGTGCTGTTCTATATCAGATATAGAAGTCTACATTCCACCAACCCCGGCCAGCCAGAATTTCCCAAGGTAGTGTTAAATTTGCCAAATATGTCATTAAGTCCTCATCCTGATTGCCTTTTCTTTTCAGATACTATAATATAAACACAAACAAAGAAAAAAAAACAAGTAGTTTGAAAATACAAATGAGTACATAGGCAAAGCAGTGAAACAGGGATATGTTAAAACAAAGTAACCATCTTATTTCACATATTTCCCTATGATACTAGGGCTATCAAGCTCCACGCTGCAAAACAAGAATAATGCATTGTCTTCATTTCAGTGTCTTATACATGGATCATCAAAAATGACTTAGAACTTTGTATGTTAAAGCCAATGGCCAGTTGCCACACAGTGAGCCAGTTGCTTTTAGTTATGCTGTTAATTCAGCCTTCCACTGCCATTACTGTAACCTTTTTTTTTTAAGCTTTACAGTTTGGTACAATCAAGCTTATGTTTTGGGCAACACCACTCCAGATAATAGTAATACATTTTTTTTCAAAGGGTACATTTTTTCTTGTAGAAGTGGTTTGTCTTCAAGATGTAGTGAAGCTGACCTTAGTGCGACTTGGAGTAATTGCAGGTCTTCCTTAGTTAGCTCATAGAAGTCTGTTGCTCTTTACAGCGAAATGTAACAGAAACCCAATTGGTCACGCATAAACATATGTTTGGCATGAAAATGGAGCATGATTAACTAGCTAACTAACAACAGGCATCAAGCTAGTGTGAGCGTTCTAACATTAATCTTGTTATATCTAAATCAAACTGACCTGTCATGTTTTTTCTCTGTTGTCTTACTTAACTTTCAGTGTTCGGATCTGCTCTCAGCAGGGGTGGCCTTTCTCCCGTAATTACTCTCTCTCATTTGGCTCTAGTCCCCGTGCTGTTTCCTGAAAAGACAGCCAGTGTGTATACCAACAAACAACTAGTTCCCTCTGGGGTTCTCATAAATTTTAACACCCCGTAGTCTGGCAGAGGCAAAGCTCAAGGAAGCCAAAACAGATGTTCCAAGATTGAAAAACTGAGAAAAGAGCATGACCCCCAAAGTGTTTTGGAGATCCGCCTCAAGCAGGTGTAAATGGGTTTATTGGAATGATGGAAGTGCTGTGAAAAGGAACGGTATCAACTCGGAAACAAAGTCTTTTGTGCTCAGGTGCTGCTGGATAGAAAGCACATTTACAGTAACAGAGTCAGAGTTATCTCATATGATTTTAGACCATTAGTGGATAACAAAATGAAAGCACTTCAGCTGTGATACCAGGCTGATACATATACTGTACATACTGTATATAAATACATCTAAGGTTACACACATATTTAGATGTTTACATATACAGACAATACCCATCAAAGATCATATACTGTACGTAGGCTGTTATGCAGATGTGAGGCCTTGGAAGACAGAAATTGTTTGAGCACATGTCGTCTGATTCATAACTTGTGCATGAAGAAATTTGATCTATTATTTGGATGTCCTGCTTAATGTCCAGATGAACTGTCCATCTGAAACTTCTCAGCAGAAGTGCATGGCTAAAACTCTTTGGCAGTATGCCATATGTTTTTGTTCTTCTAAAGTGTCCCTTCACTTTTGTATAAAAAAGGGAGTTTACAAAAACTGAACTTCACAAGTATAAAAACAGAAATCAATAAATACAAATACAGACAATATGGAAGGAAAGGAAATGTTTGAGGTTTGGCACATCGACCAGAATTCCTTTCTCGCTTCATCTCAACCTGCCAATGATGGAAAACCTTAGTTTTTTTTCTCCTCATAAGTCGATTGGTACTCAACATGTCCTTCCAAATTCAACCAGGCGGCAGATAAAATAATGTAAAAACCTCTTAACCTACTAACTTAATAAAAATGATCGCCGATTACACAAGATTGGGTCATACATAGTTGAGCGATACTTCACAGCATTTTTAGCCATAAAAGAGGTCCGGCAATTGGCACTTATATGTGAAAGTTTTCAAAACAACATGATATAAATAACCCAGCTTCAAAGATATTAAATTGTCTGTGACCACATCCCAAAATTATTTGGTAATCCATGAGCAACAGTCTGGAGAGTTATGAGAACATACAGTATGTCAAACACAGAACCACATAGACAAACAGCATCAACAGAGCAGTGGTGGACATTAAACCACAAGACTGACATACAGACATCACGAGCCAGTCAACTGGCTTCTAGCCCCGCATGAGTCACCTTCGTGGAGTTGTTGCTAATGCCAGCTTTTTTTGCATAGAATTTAAAGTCCTCCTCCTTCCAATCAAAACTGTGTTTTTCTTATTATTACCTCCCTTGGATGTTTTGTTTTTGACCTTCACCGTGCGGAATGATGCGCATATGTGAAGGGGTTGACACTAAAGGGCTGCTTTTCATCTACTGAAGGGAGACAGTTTCTCTGTGCTAACCTCAGTTTATGACGTATATGTACGGGAGGGGCATGCACAAGCCAGTCATTGTCCAATGTACAACCTACACATCGGTGATGTGAAAAATTAAAGCCTAAATACGCTGTGAAAGGACCTGTCTGTGAAGTAGGGGACATCTTCTGTCTCTTTAATCCGTTTTCTCAACGATGGAGAGAGAGTGGATTTAACTTTGAGAGATTTTTTCATATCATCCATATGAGACAAATTATTATTCAAAGCAGGATCTTTTATAATGAAATGTTTACATCAGGCTGTCTACATCAGAAGATGTAATTATTCAAAATATGAGACAAAAAGCAACAAGATGAACGTGGGGCCCGTGTAGCAACTGTGTGCCAGAAAAAACAAGGTTTCTGTCACTGTCACCCATCTGCAATCAAGATCCAGCCACAGCATACTTAGATGGAGAGAAATATAATAAGGAAGTGATTGGGATTAATGAGTTTTCCTTCCTTTCTTGGTTGAACAGTTATCTAAAGAATTCAATTTCTTTAAAAAAATTCTCTTCATGTTTTGTTGAGATTATCCCATCAACGATTAGACAGCACTTTACCCTGTGTGAGTGCAGCTCAATTACAGGCTTCAGTTTTATCGCTTCAGCGTTTGTCTTAAGACAAACCAACTACAATACAGTGAACCCGGGGCTTTGGAGGATTTTGTTGGGCTGGTGCTCCAAATGTAGTAGTGTGACACAGTTAAGCCTTTAGGCAGAACTACCTGAAATAAATGCAATATATTTTATACTGTGGGTTTTTGAAGATGGTTTAGGCTTGAAATGTAGTTGAATCAACCTTAGTGTCACTCTGAAATATGCAGGTGCAAATGTAATAGAAATTATTTAGCTGCTACTAGGTTGAAAAGTCATTTGATAGATTTAGTAAAGACAGAAAGAAAGAACTGGTCATTACATTTTGTAACCCGCCCTGCAGTGAAAAGTATCCCAGCATCATCATCTGCTGTTGATGAGAAATGATAAACAAACCTGTGTTAATGTTGCACTGTGAGATGGATGAGTGTAAACAAACGGCCCAGTGAATAAAAGTATTGAATTATGATGTTGGTTAACAGAGAGAGGAAAAAAATCGCAGTGGGATCTGTGAAGATTTAAAAAGTACAAATACGAACTGAGTGTTGCACGAGTACTGCAGATGGAAGAAACACTGCGAAGTTTTCAGGAGATAAGGTAGGATTTACTTATTAGTCATACGTAATCTGTCATGACCTGACATAATCTATCTATATGACACTTAGTGTAGTGTCCTACTAGGTTATTGGACTGCTGTTACACACGCTGTGGTATTTCCATCAAATACTAATGCAACTGTTTAATAACAGTGGAGCAGAGATACTGAGAACTGACAAAAAGCAGTGGTTGACCAGGCAGGGGTCCAGGGACTAGGAGTTGGCAGAGAGATTTCATCTATTTGTATAACCTCTGATGTATAATGGTTCTTTTCTCGGACCATGTGCTGCTGCAAAGGGAGGTCATGGAAAATAATAACCGTGAACTTGCTGCAATGATAAAACCAAACCTTTGCCAGCTGTAATGATTGCTTCAATCAGGGCCGACTGTAGATTTAGATAGAGAAGATAAGCACACAGCACGGAGCCTCTAGGCTGAGACTTTATTGTATATCTGATATAGCTTTGGCCGTGTCTATACATTTATGATAGCCCTCAATATAATGTATGTTCTCGCTGGATGATAGCAATAATTCATGACATAAAATTCAACATCGGCTTCTGGGAAAAGTAAAATGAGTGGATCTTTTTTTACTCAAGAATTGGGTTGTAGTAAGATATTCTTCATGGCATTTCATTAAATCCTTACACTAAGCATTTATTAAAACACCTGACTATTTGTGTATTTACTTTTTATGCTTTGAACTTCTACTCAAAATGTTTTAAAAAATGTTTTAAAAATGTTTCTTTTTCCTCCGCCACATTAATGTGTCAGATATAGTGACTAGGTCCTTTTCAGATTTAGATCTTGTGCTAAAGCAAAACTTGAGACATTTCACTGTTAATTTCTCAGAATTTATTTTAACAATTCCTTGGTGTGGCCCATTAACACCCCCCCCCCAAAAAAAGAGAAAAATATTAGAGAAAAGTCTGAAATTACAAATAATTAAATTTATGGATCCAAACTTTTTATTCTTTCCTCTCACATTAATCATCTCATGACCTCGAGATTTATCTTGCGATTCTTTCGAGGGGGGCCCAGCCTGAGGTGGAAACCACTGGAATAAGCTATTTTGCTGTACCTAAAGTAGTCAAAACTCACCTAACCTCGACCAGCTACAACAGTAAAATTGCTGCCCACACTTTGATGTATTAGTATTGAAAATAATACTGTAATTTAGAATGAAATATCACAAGCAGGGGCCATTGTTCCATGGAACAAGTACTTTGATACTTGTAGTACATGTTGCTGATAATACTGGACCTCTTCTTGAGTAATATATTGAAGAGATGGCATTTACTAATAATGTGGTAGTTTTATACTGTTGTACAAGTACTTTTACTTCTGTTAAAATGATCTACGCATTCCCTCTGACACTGGAAAATGCAACAGATGTGATTTAGAAACTGTGAGGTTAACAAACAGAGAAAGACCTTGTCAGCTAGATTTCATCAAAGCATCATCCACAATAAACTGCACCAAATACTTGAAACAAGCAGCGGCATCTAGATGCAGTTTGACAATGTATGAATTATTTTACTTAGAAAATATCTTCCACCACCTCCTGCAGAACAGTATTCCTGAAGTAATTTTCCTATAATTGTAGAACAAAAGTACATTCCTGAGCTTTGGGTCCCATGCAGGCAGAAAAATTTGAGAATGACCAACAGACCCTGGGACAGAGGGGTAAAATGTCGCCAGTCATCCAACCACATGTTTTCTGTGGTCAGCTCTCTTCATATGTTTTAAGAATTTCTCCCCAGGACTTTCTATTAGTCTGGCTTTGCTCAGGAAGAAAATGTGCTTTATTGGTGAATGAGGACATAAAGAACGATTATGGCACAACACAAATAAAAGCCACCTTTGTGCATAATTATCATAAAAACGATGACCATCGTTTTCATCAGCTTCAAATATGACACATCACATCACACACAGATGGAGGAGACCATGTGATGAAGTCACGCAGACTTCTTGCTTGAGAAGACTTTCCTTCTCTGCCACAGTGAATGATATGAGCCATACAAAAACCAAATTACATTTATGATTTACACAGTGCCAACGCAGGCACAGAATCAAAGCCTTCCACTGAATCATTTAGCATATTTATTTATCTGGCAACTTCACAAGCAGTCAGACCTGTCTGTGTGAACTCCTTCATTTGTATTTTCTGCTGACACACGCTGGAAAGTACAGAGCCAGTGACAGTCACTCTCTCATTAGCAGGTTTTTGGTGGAGACCCCAGAGCCTGTGGGTGGCCTGGAGCTGGAGAACAGCACTTTCTTGTCTGTATCTACCTCTTCTTTCCATGGAGAACTGAGGTCTTCAGTCACACCGAATGTACCCTTTCCAGTGTCTGTGGAGATAAAAAGGCATCCAGTATTTCAGCAAATAGAAATCTTATCCAAATAAAGGTAAGGTAGAGTCATTACTTTCAATCAAAAGCACATGTGAAAAAATAGTGACTGGCCATTTGCTGGATCGAAAACACAACCTTGTAAAGTGCAGAGCGCAGATATTGGTGCTGATTAAGTATTGCAGGTTTCTGTCTTGTACTGTCAAGGCTTGTGAGAAAATGATTTATTGTATCTCTCAGCACCTCAAATTGAAAAGTGCCATAAAACATCATTCTAAACTGGGTGCATATAATGGGAGGTACTTAATTTCTTTTGATGAAATTGATTCTATTGTTATTAGAAGAAGACGAAGAGGAAAAACTGAATAAAATGATGGTGTAAATGGGTATACCATTTAGAGTATGTATGGGGTTTTTTTTTTTTTTACCTTTTTGAAATAAAAATATTGAACATCTGGTGAACACATTTACATGAGAGGTCATTCCTAGACTTTTCCACATAGTCTGTAAAACAAGCTAATGACTGAAGGAAAAACTGAATATTTATTATTTAATAATTGACGGAGGACTTACAGAGAGAAAACAAATGGAAATCAGAAGCTTTTTTTTTTGTAAAGAGTCTTGTACAACACCTTCAAAAGACCAAAAATATGTGTCCTAGACATGTCACAGTAGCACCAGATGTTTAAACCAAAAATTTTTTGACTTACTGATTGAAATGCATAGAGGTTATGTTGGAGTGCTGGGTATATTGTAATGTAAATGTGCACCGACAGTAGGACATTTGGACATTTACTACATAATGCTCTTATATCACAAATAATATTGCGCTCAATATATTGTCGCACTGTAGCAGGTTCTAGGGCCAGATATACTTAACATCTGGTTAAAACTGCCTTTACAACAAGCGGAAAAAAAGCCTCAAAGTAGCAGCGTAGCGCTGCTCTTAAAAGAGTTTTCAACACCCAACACCATCAATATTATTTAAGATTTTTGTAACTTAATGCAAGGACACTAAAAGCTAAGTTAAAATATAAAAGTGAAGTCCCTTAGCTAATACATAAAACTTATTTTGACCATAATGAGTCATGCTGAGGAGAACAATCGCAGTCCCACAAAGAAACTGATGCATCTGATGTTTTTGCTGAAAATTGATGATGAATGATGGAAAAAATATGCCACACTTTTGGGAACATTCTAATTGAGGTTGAACTATAAATTGTGAGTCTTGTTTACAAAGTGGCTTCTGGAAGAGCTTTCAGCACATTACCAAGTGTTCTGAAGGGGATGAAGACAGTGATCCCATAGAAATTTGTCTTTAAGAATTCCAAATTTTCTATATAATCACATTCTTCTAGGATGCAACAAAAATCTTAAGCAGTCTCTACCTGACAAAACACTTCCTGCTTTTTCCACTGTAAGCGGAGCATATCAAAGCGTTTCATCTATACATCACATCTGCAGTGCATCAGGATGCAATGGTGCTTATGAAGTCTTATTTTTACTCATGAAAAAATCTCAATAGCCGACACATTAAGTTGGTGGTTTTAGTGACCTTTGAACCATTTCAGGATTTACTGCATAAGTCCATCTTCAAAATATATTTCAAATGATGATCATTTCAGCGTGGTTAGGATGGTTAATTGACGTGGCAGTGTATAGTCTCAAAAATATTCCCAGTTTTTAGAGCTCACTTAATTTTTATCATGCTTTAGAATGGCAAGATACTTGAAACAATATGTTGTGTTGTTATATGTTTATGTATTACCAATGTTAGAAATTCATTGTAATTATGCTGTAGGTGTAGTCCATCTGTTAGAACTGAGCTGTATTCATAATGATTATCCAATGTCCGTATTTTCTCAAATTGCTGACTCACAGCAAATCCCTCGATTCATACAAAATTTTCAAAAGTTGCAGCAGTTTTGGTTATTTTACATGGAGATATCTGTATTTGGGTTTTCGTGTTGTGCTCTTCTCTTGACTGGAAAAAAAGTAATGTACTTCCTTGTATCAAGGGTTTAGCTTTTTTGAGTTTAAAATCTGATGGCATTTTTTTGGGCTGTTTGTTTATATGCCAGCCACTCTCAATAAAAATTTGATCACACCACACCCACCGTTTCCATAGTAATGCATGTGTAATGTTATCGAGAAATGAAACCTACCGTTACCCTGTGGATTTTTCGACTGCTGGAAGAGAAACTGTTTTTTATTAAATTTAAATTTTATCATTGTAAATGTTAACAAAATGCAATAATGTAATATGATTTTTCGCCCTATCTATCTAGGTTTTGCCTCATGTTTTATATTATAAAAACACAGGAAGCAACATAATGAGCAATAAGTCCTGCCTAACCAGTGATACAAAATACATTCTTTTATTCATTCATCATTGTAAATACACAAAAGAAATCAATGGAAAGTATTCACACAAACAATATTTAGTGGGATATACATCTTGAAACCATTTACACACCATTTACACGAACTATTTTGGAAATTAATGTGCTTTTCTTTATTTTAGGAGCTATTCTTTCGGTGCATCTAATTTGTAATATCATTCAAAGCTTGCCCTTCCTTTCTTGTCTATACACAAAGCTTTAATCATCACCACTTCATACTAAATCCGTCCAACTGTTTTTGTCCAGTCTCATCCCTGTACTCATCTCACCTAGATCATTTTGCTGTAATGTTTAAGATTCATATTTTTATTTTCAATATATGTACATGATATACATTGCTTCTTAAATACATTTTCATTGTTTCCAATCTATTTACAATATAAGAGCTTATTGATATTTTTAAATGGTTATAAAACATGTGTACTTGATGCTCTAAAAACACTAAAGCATAAGGAAGCAAACGTGATATTATATTGACTACTGCAGGTAACAAGTGGTTGTTTAAAGGAATGGTACTGGTAAAATAATTGCTTCACCCCCAGTACAACAGAAAATGGACCAGTATTTCATGAGAACAAAGTATGCAGTCCTATTTGAAAAAAATAAACAAAACAAAACAAACAAAAAAAACCCGGAAAAATATACAAGGCTGTGTGCCATCAACAAACGTTGATTCAAACTGCAACTGTCTTTGAGAACATCAGGTTTATGGAGCGTTTTTGTAACTCTAATCAATCCTCTCACGTCTCCATTGCCACTGGCTTTGAAAACGGAAAAAATTGCACTTCCATCGTATCCTTGAATCCTGTTCATGTGATTGGAAAAGCAGAGCCATTCTCGGTCTAGTATCGGAACCATGAAGTCTGCAGCTGAGCACTACCTCAGCGCAAACCGTTTTAACCCACACGCTTGTATCACAATAGATTGCAGCTGTATCTGACAGATCAAACAAGGTTTCCACACAATACTTTATCTCTCTTCTTGTGGCTAAAAATTGGGTGAGGAGCTAATGCCCCAGATGAAACTCATCATTCTAATGTGAATGTTCTTTCATTCTTCACACAAGTCAAGCTGTGGAGTGAACAGAGTATGCAATTAGTTCCTCATATGATATGACCGGTATTTATGAGGTCTGGACATTGTTACTGGTTGTGAATGTCTTGCATAGCAACAGTTGAATTCTTCAAGAATTAAACAAAAAACAAACAAACAACTAAATGATACTGAAATTTGACGAAACAGGCAACACATCATGGTAAAATTCACATCCAGTAGTGAAACACAGGATATTACGTGATTGATCCTGGGCTTTTGGCTTTGGACTTTGGTAAAGAATGTACTGCGCAGTAAAGACTATGGCTTCTATGTAAATAGTCTACATGTCTTATTATTATAAGTTGAAGCTTGATGAAAGATGACTATGTCTGCTGCCTCCTTCTAGAAAAGGTCCACACCTACCACAGCATCTACCTGCTAACTCTGTGGTGCCCTGAATGTTATCGAGAATGTGTAAAAAAAAGTTTTCTCATGTTTGTGAGCAAACACACCATGAGCTCATTGATCTGACAAAGCTGTGAGGTGTGTGTGAGTGTGTGTGAGTGTGTGTGAGTGTGTGCCTGTGTGTGCCTGTGTGTGCGTGCGTGTGTGGGTGTGTGTGTCTGTGTGTGTGTGTGTGTGTGCTTGTGACGGTGCGTGTTTGTTTGTATGTGGATGCAGGAATGGACCACTCACAGCAAAGACATTAAAACATTCCCCTTCACTCTCCGCTCGCCGAATAGCAAGTTTAAACCCATACAGTCTGTTCTGTCTCTTGTTAGTCTCTGTCTTTTACTCCTTTTCAATACAGCCACAGCACATCCTTTAAAAAAACTGTTCCCTGGCAGATGGAGAGAGAGGCCTATATGCAGACAGCAGCTGCCTCCACTTCAGATCTTCTGGCACATGTGGAGCCTGGACTTGGATGAGGAGGTGGCGTCTTTCCACACCTTGCAGGAGAGGCCCTTGGCACAGTCACAGCGCTGGAAGATTTCCAAGCCGTGAGAGCCTTTCTTCCTCTGTTTGGTGCACACCTCTCCCTGCCTCAGCACAGGCTTGCAGATTTTGGTCCAAAAATGGCGAGCGCAGCAGTAGCCCTCTGAGCAGTCAGAAGAGCGCAGGCAAGGGTCACCCTCATGCCCTAGTGGAGGAAGACAAGAAACAGCACTGATCAGTGGTGAACCAGCCAACAACAAACTGTAGACTGTACTCGCACGTCTCTACTTGGAAAAACAGAAACAAATTCTTCATCAGGGACATAAAAGACTTGCATTAAATTATAAACCATCCGAACTTTCTTAAGAGTGTGCTGCATAGTGCTTCAGTTAAATAAAGAAAAGGAAATGTATAATCACTGTTCATTAAGTGGTTATGTTTTCCATACGGACAAGTTCAGCAACCATTTCTTCACGTTTCAGTTCAGATTGCATTATGTGTGGCCATGTCAGAGACGAAAGAAACAACATGAAGCCTTCAACATAAATCCAGCAAACAATTTGCTTATTCTGTATATTAACCATACAGTCCCATCTGGCCTGAGTCTAATATTCTTGGCAGGAGGTTTGCTTTACTCTGATGAATGCATAATTAGTACAATTTAGTCAAGCAGATTTCTGGGGGTTTTTTTCTGTGAAACACTTAAATGTATATCACCATTTGCCAAATGCTGCTTTATCATTTAAACCAGTCCTTCTGTATCCCCGACAAAACCACACGCTGCTGATTAGGTATTTCAGTATGGAGTTCCAGCCACCAGCACGATGTACTGCTGAGTCTGACTGCTTGTTCATTGCCTTGACAACACTGATTCTCTGGTCGGATTTTTCTCCAGCAGCATTTTGTGTAAGGCCATTATAATGTAATAATGTTTAAGGAGAGGGAGCGAGTCGAGCACAAATAAAAGTAAATGGCCTTGTTTATAGCAACTTGAAGTGGTGCAGCTATTTTTACATTGATTTTAGCATTACAGCCTGCTATCTTGAATGTGCATTAGAGTTAGGTAATTTAAGTGTCTCATTAAATGTATTGCTTTATGGATGGGCCCTTACATAACCATAAATCAGGTGAAATGAATGCTAAACAGGGGGCTTGTTGAGTTATTAGCTACAGTCATGCCAAATCTGCATTCTGTGGTGTATCGCATAATATGTGCTGTCAGTGGAAGTGTTTGTAGGGCTTTATGTAGGTGCAGAAACAGCCAGGGCATTGTGGTTTCTTCTTAGCTCCCCATGCTGTGCTTTGGGCTCACTGACATATGAGCAGCTGGGTAATTATCAAAATAGTTTGAGGACTGGCGTCGCCCATGATCTCTATAGGACATGAGACAGTGAATAACAGAAAGATTCAGCCACCCAGATTAGGTTCAGTGAGGATGACAGCAAAGAAGATGAGAGAAAAGACAACAGTGACAGTGTTCAGAGATGGTAGGTTTTCTGGTGGACATGTTTTAAACATAACATGAGGGATATCCATTCAAAGCTTACCTTTAAGAGAATGCTTAGCATGTGCTTTGCCGCTCTTCTTCCAGTTGTGGTCTTTGGTGGAGAGTTTGTTATGCTCATCTAGTGCTGAGATGTGAGGTGAGAGCACACTCTCAGAAATAGGGACGCAAATATCTGCAGAGAGAAAACAAAGAGAAAACGGTAAAACATCACAGGGAGGGAACTATACTAATTACTATCTTTTAGGAGAACTAATCTCAACTGTGGAGGCAGGTAACCTCCTGTTACTGTGTAGAGCTATGGCAATTAAAACCGAAGTCCATTTTAGGAGAGCCTCTGCCATCTGTACACATACACACACACTCATGCCATTCAGAAAGTTTATTGCTAAAAAAACAGGCCAAAATGTGAGCACCGAATCCTAACCTCAGGGGATCGATTTAATACGGTTCAACTATAGTTCACGCTTATGTCTGAAAGTAAGTGTTCAGCGTTATTTAAATGTATTGGCTCCTCCACTAAGTCTCTGGGCTAGATACTGTGGTACTGTTTGTTCAGTGACCTAGAACAAGTCACTTTTTCCAGGATATTTGCATAAGACAAGAAATCAAATTTCTGACTTGCATCCTGCAGTAACAATATAACTGAGACTGATATGTACTGAAATTGTATGTGTGTGTGTGTGTGTGTGTGTGTGTGTGTGTGTGTGTGTGTGTGTGTGTGTGTGTGTGTGTGTGTGTGTGTGTGTGTGTGTGTGTGTGTGTGTGTGTGTCCGGTACATACAGTTGCTGCAGCGGTTCCCAGGACAGCACATGGCATCTCGATGACAGCGCTTCTTTCTCCTGCGACAGGTGAGGCAGCGAGAGGGAGCCTGTTGAGGGCTGTGGCAGTAGCTGCCCACACTACACTCCTTATCATTGCTGCATGGATACACCTGCTGAGGACACAGTGCATTAGCCTAGTCTGAGAAAACATACATTTATTCACTTCATGAAAGAAACTACATTGCATGAGCAAAGGTGTGGCTAGAGTGAATAATTTTAGTGATATCACGCTTATAAATCAAAAAGATGAATAGCTCTTCCCAAATGTAAAACCGGGAACCTTACATTACATTTGCAGGAATGTACGGCCTGCTTAGATTATATGCATGGCATTAATGGCAGTCCTGTTTTGTTTAATTTGTGTGGCTTCACAGTGCCACAAGCAGGACTTTTGCAGAAAAGCATAACAACCCTCTGAAAAACACATTAAATGTTGCCTTTGATATTTGAACACACACATGTGGCTGTGGTATAGATGTGAGTGATTCTCTTCATTGAATCTGTGGAGGTCATTCTGTTCTTATTCAGCAAGGCACATACCAGGATGCCATTTTCTCTCATGGAGCGGCTGACGGACACACCACACCCACGGATACACTGAGCCAGCAGCTCACTGTCATAATGTTCAACATCTAATGTCATTAAACTGTCTGTTTCTAATGGGTAATTAGTCTGGTCTTGGGATGACAATTTAATGGGTCACATATGTGATGGTGGATATACTGTACCTTCCCACACAAGGACATTTAAAGTCCACCAAATTTTTACCAAATTACCAGATTGATGTGTTGCATAAGTACTGCTTTGAAAGGGTGGAAACACTCTTCAAACACCTACTTACACAGACCTTACAAAATCATAGCGTTTCCTTCTAATTGATGCACCGCAGTTGCACCGTGCACATCAGGCTGCAAAATTCAAATTGCAGCAAGCAGTTAACAAGTCAGATAAAATACATGTTACGTTCCTCTTTATAAGCCTTTGGAGAGGCTTTATCCACTGAAAACTATGCTTGGTCCAGTCCTTCTCGTTCACTGTAATCTTCTCTGAAATTGCTATGTTATTTTGCTCGGTCTAAGTGCTGTGGCAAGTATTGGCTGGACGAAAAACAAGACTTGAGAGAAACTCAACTCAAATGGAATTCATCATGTTAGAAACTGTACATTTTACTTAAACCTGCATTGCGAGTGGTTGAGAAGACATTCAATCCAAGCCAATCCTATGAAAGGCTATTTTACCCGCACTTAATGTGCATCAATGTAAAAACTTTAAATTAATTAATATAGATTAGCTAGAAATGTTCGTATTGTGATCCTGAGGAAAAACCATCATCGGTTATGGAAAGAGACATTGCTATTGATTTTTCAAAAGTAGTTTTTTGATGTTTTGAACACCAAAACCAAAAGCGCCTCCCCTCTATTTTATCTAATTGGTGACAGTATTCTGAGAAGCAAAAAATCTAAAAACCTCAGCAAATGAGCCCAAAACTGTCTGCATGGCTAGATACCATTTGGTGGTAAGTGGGGAATTATGACTACAGGCTTTTGTCCCTCTGAGGCCAATTTTAGTGGACAAAATCTTGTAGGGATTAACATGTCTTTCACTGGTGTGGTCATGTTTTTGCAGGTCCCAAACAATGGAGCCATTAGAATTTCCAAACCAAGAAAAACCACTTCAGTTTCTCTCAGTTTCTCCCAAAGTGCTCAGAGGCTTAATGAGTCTACAGACATAATTGAGGGGTAATTACTTTACCTAATCATACTCTTTTATAGTCAATTTGACATGATTTTTGCTTTTGCATTTCTTGTTTTACACCAAAAGTTTGAGATAAATTTGTAGTCCAGCGAAGCACAAGATGAACCTTTAGGCCTTTTCAGTCCACTGAAATGACCACACTAGAAAAACCACCACCTTACAAACACAATCCACTATCCACAGCAGCACAATGTACAATTAAAGCCAAGCTCACTTTTTCCATAACAAATGTGTACACCAACGGGAAGTTTTACTGGAACCGCTATCTTGATATAATTTCTTGCACATGCAAGTCCTGTCACAGTTAGACTTGGAGCAGGAGCAAAGAAGCTTGACATAAATTGTATCACAAATCAAATGAACTCCTCAGACAAACGAAATAATGCCATGAATTTGCACTGAACTCATGAAGGGAGAAGGACATTTTGAACAGCTGCAAGGAAGCATCAATAATGTAGCTTAGGTCACAATAAAGGTCAGGTAATTGTGTTCCTCTGATTTCTCAACATCTTTATCTTATTTTAACCAATTTTGTTTGATTTAAAGGGATCATTATTACAACAGATGGACTGAGTTGTCACACATTTGCACAACACAACACCTATTCAAATATGCAGATCGGTAAAAAAAAAAAAGACAGGATATGGATTCGGACTGTTAAAATTATGTCCATTGTATACTGACATTAGAACAACATGTTTGGCTGGCACACCACCATCAGCACCACAGCCACATTTAGCTGACACTGCAATAAGAGCTCTGATTTAGTGTGGCTCACAGCTGACAAAAAGGCCATAATGAATATATGAATGAACATGAAAGAGGTTTAAAGTGGAGTGAAATCGTTATAGCAACAATAAATAGCAAACTCCAACTGGCCCATACAGGTCAGCTAAGAGGGAACGCCATGTCCAAAAGAATAGGCTTTACTCCAAACATGAATGTACACCACATGTTTAAATCAGCTCTCAAACATATGAATTTTTCAGCACATTAAAAGTTGTTTCTCTAAGTCCTTGTGATTCAGAAAGTGAACAAGATTAGACCATTGGATGGATGCCATACTGACTTTCTCAGGCTGGAAACACATGGAGGTAATGATACAGCCGTAGAAAAATGAGTAGGAATATTAAGCTGAATGTTCATCCATCATTATGACAGATTCCCATGGTGCAGATGCTTAATGTGTTGATGAAAGCAACAAGGCCCCGATGTTTGATGGATTCTTTTAATTATTGCAATGTTATAAACTCTTCCCATAATACTCAAAGGCCTTTTTATAGGCTAAAATCCACAGATTTTTACGCAATCAAATTAGTGATTATGAGGATCACAGGTGAGCCGGTAAGAACACGTGTATGTCTTTGGTAGTTCTGACGGAGCTTTACAAGTCCGAGAAAATAACCCTACTGATGTCATCAAAGTTATCTCGGCTTGAGCTAGGTACTAAATTTTTTTTTTAATGAAAAGCTTACACAAAAAGCTTGACATTTGATACAGATGGGTTGTTTACCAGGCAGGAAGGGTCTAATAAAGATGCTATCAGGTTTATGTGAATTTCATTATCCACTCTAACCATTCTTTTTTTTGTTTCTTTTTTTAATCTCTCCTGGATGTCCTCCAACTGTGTGAAATTGCAATCCAAAAATCCAGGCTTTTATCAGTTCAAATCAGTTAGGAACAGTTTAACATTTTGGTAAATACTCTTATTAGCTTTCTTGCTGAGAGGTAAATAAAGAGATTAATACGATTCCCATGTTTGTGAATCAGGTAAAGCTGGAAGCAGAGGGAAAGAGTAAGCCTTGGTCCCTCCAAAGTCAAAAGCTGTGCTTTCCAACACCTCTGAACCTCAATAATTAAGGCAGCATTTCTCATTTGTCCAAACTCTACATAAACAGAAATGTAAATCTATGATTGATAATTGAACTGGGAGTGTTTGGAAAGTCACGGTTCTCGCCAAGAAAAACTTACGGCATGTAACTCTCTGATAAAAATGAAAAAGGTTGCGGCATATAAATTAGCTTTGGAAGTGCTGGCAGGAGCATTTTTGAAGTTTGCGGACAGACAGGATAACAGTTTGCCCCTGGCTCCAAATCCATACTTAACACAAGGTTGTTATTGACCCTCTCATCTAATACTCAGCAAGAAGGCAAATAAGCATGTTCCCCAAAATGTAAAACTACTGCTTTAATTCAAAGTCAACTTAATAGGTTCTTGTGTTTTGTCAAGCTACTATTTCCAAGGTCAAGAATGAACTTTCATGCTAAATTGGACTTTTCCGTTTGAGTGTCACCATGAACTATTGGTGTAATCACAGCTGAGGACGGAAAAATGCTGGAAATATGGTCTGAAGAGAAGTTCAAGAAAGTGCAGTGGGAGGTTTTTTTTTTTTTTTCCTGACGTAAAAAATGTGCTGTTATCTAAATATGATGACAAATGGGCAGAGCCACGTGCAGTAGTACTTCATACTAACTGCTCTGATTCCTATCTGTTTTTCTGGCCAGCAGACTTGGATCGATTACAGTGCATTGCGCAAAAGGGGGTGGGGGTCTCACCTCTTCCATCATGGCTCAAACCGCAAGACAGCCCTTTGAAACCCGATGATACAAGGCTGACCCCCAAATCACGGTGGATAATCTCGCCTTATCTTGTCATGTTTTAAAATGCCTCATTCGCAACTTCTGAGAGACAGGGCTTCATATGGATGCATCTCTTTCATCTTGCATCTTTTTTCTGTTGCTCCCTTATTTTTCCCTAGACAGCTTTCGAACACAAAAGCACAGCCTTGGATCCTGTGCAGGAAGTGGGCTGAGAACTGTGTACTCTGCAGCCTCTCTTGGTATGCTGGTGAGACGATAAAGGCAGAGACAGACAGAGAGCCATAAGGGAAGCCCCTGGCCCTGTCTCGTGCTGTTTTCTTGCTGGTAAAGCGCCGCGACTTTGAAGAGGAAACTTAAATGTGCGGGAGCAACAATCTACAAGGGATTTAATACAGGATATACAGGGCTTTGAACCCCCCCCCCCCACACACACACACACACACACACACACACAAACACACACACACACGGTATCAGGATCCCTTATTTACCTCTCTACAGTCATTCCAAAGTGTCGATAGAATTCGATGTAAGTGCCTTGTAGTGCATAAAATAAAGCAAAGAATGTTTCTTTTGCTTGGTTGGAGGGTTTAAAATTTAGAGACACTATGAAACTGATTGGAAAAGTAGGGGGCCTTGAACTTTGTGTTTCACTTTGCAATAAAGCAAGACCCTTCCCAAGCATTATTCATGTTTTCTTTGAACCCTCCCCACACAGGCAAAAATAATAAAATAGCATTAATCGGTATATTGTTTAAATGTGTGCCCTATTTTAAGAAACTGTTCTACTCGCAAGAAGAATGACAGCAACGGCCATTTCATCAAGTGCCGAGCAACTACATCTGTTTATGTTTTCACCCGTGTCTGCTTGTTGTTTTTTGTTGGTTTATTTGTCAGCAGGATAACACAAAAAGTACAGAACCGATTTGCACCAAAGTTGTTGAGAGAGACAGGGAACGGGACGGGGAATAACTCATTAAATTCTGGTGAAGATCCGGATCATTTACGATGAATGCTTTGGCTTGACTTTAACCCAGTGGTTATTTTAACCAAAACCATGGTCGTGCACTTAACCTAACCAACTCGTTTTTTTTCCTAAACTATAACCATAGCACTGTCACATCATAAAAAAGATTTATTTTTTCAACAGTGATTTGTAACCTTCTTGGAAGGCACAGACCGAGTCCTGCTGATTAGGGCATCAGATCAGAGAACACTTCTATGCGTTGTTCTAGGGGCAAAATTACTCGATGGAACTGCTGAAGTTAGCCACCAATGCACACGATAATAAAATACAGGACAGTGCTCTTGTTCTCTGAATATGAAAAAGTGCACCCTCATGAACTGTGGAACATGAGAAAAATGTCTTTTGATGTAATTATTAACTATTTGCAAAGGAAAGCTGAAAAACTTGGCAAATATAAAAGATGCTTCCCTGCTCTCCTAAAAAAAAAAGTCTGCACTCAGCCACTTTTCCGTCGCCCTCTCCGGTATGAATAGTTTTCATGCACTTCTTTTCCAATTCTACATAGAGGGAGACTGTCTGATTAATAAAATATAGCAGTTCATATATGTTGTAATTCCATTGATTGTGACTGTGAAAAAAACAAAAAAAAATGTAATAAAGCTAAAATAAAGGACTGTTTCACACATTTAAAACACATCCACACTATTAGAGCTCTGTGTCATGATTGCACTTGACCTTCAGGGGTCAAGTCTGTAACCTGAAACTGTGAATGGTGTTAATGAGTGGCAGGGGCCTTACAGAGTCAAATAAACGATGTCACTAAATAAACAAACTTCATATGCCCTGAAAGCAAAGACAGCCAGTATCAGATAACATAGGGATGGCTGCACACAAGCCACTCTTACAAACCATGTCTTCAAACACAGCTTGGCTTCTTTCATCACTCAAAACACATGTGTTTATGGGCATATCCCTTTGAGCACCAGAACCCAAAGTCTCCCAAAACTAGACCTTCTTTAAATTAAGTATACATTCTGAGTTGATCTTATTCATCGGACACGGGTAAAAGCACATAGTCACCATAAATGACTGCTCTCTTCAAAGACTATCAAAGGTAAGGGGAGAGCTCTTGATGGTAAATCTAGAGGGCGCGCTGCTCCAAAAGGTGTAATTCTGTGGAATTTTAGGTGCACGGGCCTCCTCTCTCATTAACAGGTCCAATTACAGTGAAAGGGTTCGCCGTAGGAGGGCCCTAATGACTCCGGTGCAGGCCCCTCGCAACGCCCAAGGGACCCGCGGGACAGGAGACTGACGCACGAACTATGCCGAGCGCTAACAAGCAGTCACACCTCTCACTGCCTTTTCTCTCTCTTTCTCAGCTCATTAGGATCAGTCAACAGTCATTTTAGGTTAGAAAGGAGGTGGGCAGGGCCGAGAGAGAAAGGACCTGGCTGTACTTTTATAGGCAGAGCCCTCAGTGACCTCTTTGTTGAATTAAATAAAGCAACTAGGTTAGGCTTACTGACCAGCTGCTGATGTATTGCATGAATGCAGCCATGCTGTCGGTTCCCTTGTGGGTTCAGAGGTTACAGTGGTGAGCACTGCCTGCCCGTGCTATCCATTTCTGCTGGTTCCCTTCCGAGTAGCCAAGAGTGCCACCCACAAGCACCGGCTGTCAAGGTCTTAGAGGTTCTGGTTTTGTCGTTTTTTACTCATGTCTGGCTGGTGTGAAAAGAGTGAGACAACGGGAAAACACTCAGCAGTTTGCTCTGCCTCAAAGCCAAGGGATAGCCAAAACCTGACCCTGGTTTCTGAGTGATTAATACAACCCTTATCGCCAAACATTGTCAGCAGCTACAGGAAATAAAACCACATTAAACTGTCAAATTCCTCCTATAACCGAAGGCTTCAACCAGCATTTCTAATCTGATGGACAAAACACCAAATTACACCCTTGTTTCCTGCTGCAGCAGCTCGTCTCTGCTGGGTGGCTGGACTCTCTCCCTCCATAATTTGCTACATTTGAATGTAAGCCAGCAAGGGCAATTTACCGAACGATTTTTTTGTCATTTTCTGCACTTTCCTTTAAACGTGGGGATATTTTCCGGCCAGCTGTCTCACACCATGTAAAAATGTTGTCTATTCTTGTGTTTGACTTTGGATTAAGGAGAGGATAGTCGTATTAGTGAATTATTAAGATTCTCACTCTCGTACCTGCCAAGCTCACAATCACTTACACCCTGAATCCACTGCAAACTCTTTCAAGGATGTGATAATCTGCCAGCTATTCCCCAGCAAACGTAACAAACTCAACAGCATGACCACTTGTCCATAAATCTACTTGTAGGATTTTGGCACTGAGGATTCCCATAATGCAGAGAAATGTGAGTTGTTGCATGCCCATTTTCCAAACTTAGCCCCAAGCCTTGATCAGAAGTAATTCACTTCACAAATGCACAAGGAGATGAAAATATTTGGGGTTTCTATTGTGGACCACTTTAGAAAGCGAATGAGCCAGTAATATGTTGTTTTGTGTTACTCAGCTTGTTTCAAGGCATTAATTATAGTTGTATACTTATTTAGAAAGCTGATAAGTATCCTTGTAACAGCTCCTATGCCACGCATTGCCATTACACCCTCCCAAATGGAGTAGACTCGTTATCATTGATTTATCTGGCTCATATATTGCCACAGTATAGATACAGAGGGTCAGTGTAGTACTTTGCCTGCAAGAGTCAATCTACATATCTGGCCAAGGCAGAGCTGAGGCTGTTGCTTTACAACTCTGGAAAACCTCACACAAACGCAAACACGCACACACACACACACACACACACACACACACACACACACACACACACACACACACACACACACACACACACACACACACACACACACACACACACACACACACACATACACACACACATATATACTCCTTCCTGCCATGAATTCTATTAACCATCTTCAATTGGACACACCACACCATACACCATAACATTTTACTTTTATAACAGTATGGTGGTCTCTGCACACATATATTGTTTCCCCTCAGTCCACCATTCCAAACCACTCCAGATTATTTCAATGGCAAAGATGTAAGCAGGCGTTCAAATTGAGGTCTGGCAGTGCTGCCTGAGGTTGGACCTCCACACTCCACAGAGAAAAGAAAGTGGCTTCTCCATAATTTTCTTCTGTCTGAGCTGGATGTCAGAACATTGCTCTCAGCACTACACACTTTACAGATATCCAACACTATCAATACTGCAAGTCTCGTTACAGACGATTGAAGCGGCCAAATGTAAGCAAAGGTTAGGGTTAAATATAGACGGCAAGTCTACTGGGCAAAAGAAAAATGCTTAAAAAGTAAGGACGAGAGTAATCAGCTGTCCGAGTGAGTTGACGTACAGACTGTGCTCTGCGGGATGTGATGGAGATGTGGCAGTGCCATCTGCTGCTCAGAGAGATACTTTGAACCGTCTTCAGCATCTCCCATCTTACTCCTACATGTTTAATTATAACATATGGTTAGTGGTGATCTTTTCAGTAAATCAACATTTCAGGGAGGTGAGGGCCTGTTGGCTCCTGTCTTTTTTTCTCTTTTGTTTAACTTATATATCATGTTCCTTTTACCACACCGATATCGGTTTTCCACACAACTTTCGAAACCAAACTGAAACTCCTCTGAGAAATTATCTGGTGTATGGATAACTTTGCTTTCCCAGCCAAGGAATTAATGTACAGTTCTAATTCCTCACTTGATTAAAAAAAATTACTCTTAATGTTCACAACTTTTTATGTTTTCCAGAATGACAGCTGCCGAATCTTTAACATTTTTGATCCCAGGTTTTGCTGTCAAACTACAGTTATATGGCACTTTGTTGAAACAGCAGGAATTGATAAGTCTTTGAGTGGGTATTAAGTGGTTGGTAAGAGTATCCCTCAGAGGCCCCACAGTAAGAATCTCATAATCCCGGCCAGCGTCTGGACCACTTTAATGACACTAAGACCCAGACAGAAAATTACCCCAAGTGTTAACTTCTTCTCACATTTCTGTTGGCATTAATGATTTACTGTGGAAGTGCGCTGCACCGAGCGTGGCGTCAGGTCTGAAAGGCAATTAGGGTTTATGAGGAGTCCAATCCCCGCAATTTCCAATAACGATTCACACGTGAGAGGTTTTTTCTGTATTTGTATTTGTTTTTTGCTTTTTTCTTTGTTTTGTTTTTTTTTAATGGCATAGGTATCTTTCACTTGCTCACCTCAAGAAACTACATCGGCGCGGATTTCGAGACTTACACCAGAATTACGCACGCTCATAAGTATCAACTGCAAAACTCGTGATTTATTTAAATGAGGAAAACTTTTCTCGTCCCTCTTCACGCGTATTCAGAATCAGCAAGCACCACTTTCGGAACCGTGAAGTTATTGTTATAATCGATAATGAATTATTCTAATGGCACTGAGACTGTTATACAATTACGGGGCCGCGCGTCGATATCTGCGCGGCCTCTTCATTTATAAGACTTGGGCAGTTAGATCATTCACGTTACCTGCGGAAGGACGTTGTGCTTCTTCGTGATGCCGCCGTGGACAGCGGCGGACCGGTTTGTGGCGGGTGTAGGTGTCTCTTCCAACAGAGCGGGCTTGATGGAATTCGCCTTCGGACGCGCCTCTGATACCTGCGATGTCCCCGTCCTTAACGCAGCGACGAGAAACATCATAACACAGTACCTATTCCACGTAGAGACGAGCATCCTTGAGAAAAAAAAATAACGAAACACTAAAGAAAAAAGGGCAGAATCTCTTGGAAGAACCTGAATTTTGTGGCGCAATAAAAAAAAAAAATGGGTTTTCTCAGTGAGAAGTGTGCGCCCTGGCAGTGTCCATGCGTCACGGTCGCCCGACTGCAAAAGCAGAGTTGTAATGATGAGGCCAAGTTTTTGTTCCTGAAAATCAGATATTCAGAAGAATGACTGCCATCGGCACAGTTATCTGAAAACAGAGAGCCCAGTGTGGAGGGGAAACAATGAATAAGAGGATCTGTTAAAATGCTAATGCTCTGAAGGGCCGGAGAGAACTTGACAAGAGGTTTCCACTCTGTCTCTGTCTCTGTCTGTGAGTGAGCACTTAGTCCTGCAGCCGGGTGTTTTATGATCTCGGGTACTTTCTTTTTATAGGATTGTAATGAGTTTGCTTCCTCCGCCCCTATTCACAACTGACAAAGAATGAAACTGATCTGTGTGCGGCACTGCTGCCTGCGCATTGTCGTCTCCACACCGGCACCAGGAGCCCCGTAGGGAAAAAGCTATAAAATTATACACTGTGTATTTTAACTGGGCGCTTGACCCTTTTTACTGGGAGGTGGTTGGGCTTATAGGAAATGGGGGAGGAGGGGGGAGTCAAAGTTAGGCTGCTTTAAAGAGAGTTTTGTAGGTAACGTGGAACATTCTTCATAATCACAAAATGAATCCCTGTTATAAACTGTTATACGGGTGTGCCTGAAAATGTGAAAATGAAAACATTCATATTCAACATACCTGAGAGCAAAAGCACTACGTAGTTTTATCCCGTTTTAGGTTTTGCACTGAAATGATGCTTTGTCCAATGTGAAATGCAAATAAGCAGGATGCGGTTCTGGGTGCATTTAAGCAGCGTTCCGGAATAACTTAAAGAAAAAAAAAACCTATCTGATAACCATTGTTTTCCCTCTGTGAGAAAGGCATCCCTCATGATGCAAGGAATGCCAATGGTGATAAAGTTGGTGATATAAGTATTATAGAGGCTCCTTTGTTTGATTCTTAGAGTCTTATATCAGGATGAGTTATATTCATGTTAGTTAGATGATAATACATGTGCAGGTACAATGAACTCTTTCAGTTCCAGGCAGGTAAAGCCCATGATCTTGAAGAATAATGTGTTTAGCACAGGGATACGAGTCCTGCCTGGAGATTATTCATTTTGTTGATGTTATCAGCTCTACAACTCTACAAATACATATAAATGCGCATACATTGGTAGGAGCTGTAGTTAATTTTGCTGCAGTTATTAATCGGAAACATCCACCACAATCAGCATCTCAGTAGAAAATGTTTCATTTTCGTTTTGAAAATGTAAAACATGATGCACAAGTCAGAGCCACTGTGCACATGAGTAAAGCACAAAATCTATCCTTTCAGTGTAAAATCAGAAAATAAACAGCCAGTCACCAAAACCATCTTTCCCACAATGGCTTTATGATTCCGCACCTAATATTGCTTTAGTTTTCAAACAAGTTGGAAGCATCTATTCAAAGGTGGAAGCTCAGCAGGGCTGGGATGAAACCAGTACACCGGTAAAGGCTTCTGACCTCAAAAGCGATCCATCACAGGCTCCAATTCAAAGTGTCACATTCTTTTGTTTGACACAATGGACAACCAACTGAACTGGGGAGTGGGAGGAAGCATTGGACTTGTTTGATGTAACTGTAGATGCTTAGAGGTGATACCACCTTTGTTACCCGAGTGCACAGTGATTTACCTTGAAAGACTGGCATCAGACAGTTGCTTTCTGCAGAGATACTTTTTTTTTTTTTAGGGAAATGTATTTCTGGAGGAATGGTTAACCGCTGGACATAGGGTTAGATATTTCAGAGAAGATGGAGTTCTAGACTTGAGCTGATTATGTACCATTGACATTATGAAGATTTCATGAATTTGTTTTGTGGGATAGATGATGAAAAATTACATTTTAATAACCAAGGAAACAAGAAACCGTGGCTCACAGCAAACGCAGAGTCATGCCCAGCTGGGTTTTGTCTGCCTTCGCTGCCGCTGATTAAACATCTGAAGAGAGGGTGAAAGTGGCGCACAGTGGACCAGAGGACCAGAGCAAAGAGGGATGGGGCTGGTTTGGAGCATTTCAAACACATCCATCACTTTAATACATGCAACCAGAAAAGGGGAGACACTTAAAATGACATACTGCTGAAACTCTGGAGGGCAAAAACCAGCAAGTTGATGCTCTGGTGCTGATAAGTGTGGAGATGTCCAGAGGAACCACAGCAGATGAGATGTGACAGGCCTGAGTAATAGATGATAAAGTATCCTGGTGGGGGGAAGGTGATGTGAATGTCTTGGAAAGCAAAGCTTCTGGTGTCTTACGTAAAGGTTCTGCATGTGTTTACCCTATGCAGAAGGTTTTAGGGATGACAGTGTGAGTACACTCCCAGTGATTGGTTACTTTTTCAACACTGTGGAATAACAAAGAGCTTTGAGGATGTCACCAGTGTGATCGCTTAAGAAAAAAAGAAAGAAGAAGAAGAAGAAGAGAGAGCAAACAGGCTCAGTTTCATCCCAGCTTGAATTCTCTGAAATGCACAGATGAATACCTGGACCAAGATCTGTGATTGTTTCCTTGGCTCACTCCGTTGGAAGGAGTTTACCGTGAGATTATCTTGTGCTATGACGTGCTATCATCGCCTCAGCCTCCACACAGTAATCACATTTTTACCACGACTATGCAGCGTTAATACTGTGACAACACAAACCTTGCCGAGTCTCAGATGTTGAAAAAAAATCCAGACCATCTGAAAAAAAAAATCTCAGAGCATATCAATATCAGTTCACCTGACAAGAGAGGGAGCAAAGCGCTGCTGATGCACAATCTGTTTTGAATGAAATTTAAAGCATATTGTGGCAGGTAGACTCCCTTTTTCCACACTGGCTAACTCTGGCATCACTTACAGGTGAAACATAACTTGAAACTGTCTTTTCCAGGGGTAAAAAATAGTAATATTAATGCTGACAGAGACAATAAGGTGGCATAGGTGGTCATCTGCCAGGGTGCCACAGTCTCCGTCTTTGAGTGACATGACAGAAGGTTTGGGGCTAAGAGCATAAATGTAGTTTAACTCAGGTAGAAGCTTGAGACTGGTCTTCGATTTTAGAATTATTGCCTAGTTAAAATGGCTCTGATGGAAATGACAATGTATAATGTGAGAGGTTTTTTTCATAACGAAAAACCCTGTGTTGTTGAAATGAATCCTTTTCATAAGCAAGAGAAACACCATAAGGACCACAAGACTGGATAGGACCTACTTGTTGCTATAGCACCATTTATGTGAAATTGTCTCTTGTGGCTGAGGGATTTGGTGGTTTCAGTTAACTTTCAGACCCATCAAACAATGTTACCGATCTCTGGTTGGTCAAAGAAAATATTCTTTATTGAATAAAAAAATACTTTCCAAAATTTCCTTAAGCATGTTTTAAAAAAAATAAATAAATAAAATAACATTTCAACCCTTTTAGTAATTTCAGTTTTCACCTGGCTTAAACTGTTTATAGTAATCCTCTTCCATGCTTTGTGTTTCATAAATTGCCATTCCTTTGATGATCCTAAGTGTAACCAGTCAGAGAAAAGGTGACTTTCTACAAGGCTGAATATGTTCTGTTCTCCCTCTTCACTCTCTTTAAGTCCCTCATTTAACTTTAAATGCACCGGCTATCTAAATCAAGTCAGTCTAGTCACTAAAGAAAGTAAAGCAAGGAAGGTTCATTTGTAAAGCACCTTTCAAACACAGAGCCAATTCAAAGCACTTAAGGCAAAGAAATGCATTAGACCATTTCAAAACAAATTGACTACATTAGGTTATGCTATGGGTGCAGTGTACCTATTCTTTAACAATTCTAATTTAAAGTATGTCCAAGGGTTTTGTCTTTATGCACCTTGCTCTTGGGTTTCTTTTCCCTTATATCTGCCTGCTGAGTTCATATTGTGTATTATGCAATAAAGCAGGCTTTAAATGCCTATGACAGAGAGTAAACCATATAATGAGATATTCATTTGAGCGGTAGTCTGTAGACACAACATTTCACAGGCTGTGTGAAGTCCCTATTTGAGAATAAAAATCTTGGATTGGGATTAAAGTGACTGTGAGATGTGACTTTCATGTAACTGAAGACAGTGTACACCAGTTTCAATGCGGCACAGTGAGACTGGTTCTTATTAATGGATCACATAGTCCAGCGCTGGTTTCACCCTCCTGATTGAACACCCGCAGCTACGCATCAGTACAGCACATCAGTCGGCCCACCCTGAATCTGCTTTTGATTCGGAATCGTGCAGAAATGTGGGTGTTTATGTTTTGTGCAGAATATGGGGTTCCCCACAGTTGAGACCCAGCAACATGTCCGTAAATCATGCTTTGTTAGTGCGGTGGAGCTCAGTGAAAGGCTGTCTCGCTGACTTTGACGTGACTCACACAGAGCATTCATATTGACTACACCCACGCTAGATGATAAACAAATGATTCAAAAGACTGTTGCTCTCTCCTTCAGTAGATCCCTACCTCCGTGTCCGGCAGATGTGAGCAGGCGGCCTCATGACGCAGGTCATACAGCAGGTGGCTAACCATGAGAGCGACGAGCCAAGGGGAAGCAGGTCTGGTTCCAGAAAATGAAACATTTGGACGTCACAAAGAAAAACACATTTGTTGGGGGTTTTTTTTTATTTTAAATGCTGATGACTGTTCTTATTTTTTATCACCGCAGAATTTCAGGATGACATTGATGATGGATTATATGGAGATCTCTTCTCATTAAGTGTTGTTTCCGAACCGGATATAGGTTTTGCTTATTCCACTGGTTAATTTATTCTTTCCTCCGACAAAATCCTAGATAAGAACCATTATTTGTAGAGATGAGCACATATCTGGACAGTTTTCTTTCAACACTTGCAAAAGTCTTTTCAACTCTTTCCAAATACATTAAAAGAAACATCCTATGCATATGTTTATAATTAAGGGTGAGCTCTGTGACAGATACGAGAACTAAACAAAAATTAAGAAATCTGGGATCAAAGGGTCTGGTGGGTGTTGCCCATTCTCAAAAGCTTGGCATTGATACTGTGAAGCCATAAAGCCTGATCTTTCCCTAACACTATTAACAGACTGACTTTTACAACTTTTACCAACAATTTTATCTTAAAGGGCAGATTCACATTTTTTCAAGTTATCAATGAATCTAGAAAGAATACTCACATGCCATGGCCATTAAGAGATCCCCTCCCAAGGTTATTCCAGTGTAATTGATGGGGTATCTTGATCTTGTAAAACTTACTTTTAAGGTTCAGCTAGTATTAGTATGAGGCTTCAGCAGTCTGACTTGCACAAATCAAGTTGGTATTCATATATAATCTATATAGTATCTGTAGTTTGTAGCTATAGTCATTTTTGGTTTGAAAATCCCTTTTGTTTTCCTGGATTGTATTTCTTTTCTTGAGCAGCAGCAACACAAAGAAGGAATTTAATACTAAAAAGGCTGTAACTCTGGACTCTGAATACACAGCAACCAATTGTCCTTTAATGTATATATGCACTTGTTATAATTTTTTTCTCTCGTCATTTAAAAATGGGATTCAATGCTGTCAGCTAGGTTGGCTTTATTCATATACCACAGTCCGTTGGGGAAACATGTTTCAAAGAATGTAAAATATAATGTGCAAGAGAATGCAAACAAAACAAGAGGAAGAGGAGAAGAAAAAATAGAAGACAGCCCATTAAAACACAGACATGCCCGCACACACACACACACACACACACACACACACACACACACACACACACACACACACACACACACTCTTGTGGTCACACACAATAACTAATTATAAGCCATAAAAAGTAGCAAAGTCAGTCAGTTTACTTTTGAATGTGGAAACCATTGTATTAGATCTCAAGTCATCAAGCAGTGTTTTTCCAGTGAAAGAGTATTAATGCATCCTCATTAGAAACAGGTACAGAAACCCAAAGCCTGCTGCGCTGAGATGCCTGAAAGGATTAAAGCTAGTTAGTAGGTTAGAAATGTACTGGGGAGCCAAACCATTAAAGCTTTAAACACTGCTAATTGAATTAATACCTACGATACATTAAACATAACGTATGAATGTTTTCCCAGCAGCACAAGCTCATTGACACAAAGAACATTCAGAGTGCTTAACTTCATTAATGGCAGCTGGAGAAAAGTCATCATGTTGTCATTACTGCAGTATAAATTGCGATTAGGTAATCTTGGCTGTATGTGTATGTTCATTAGACAATGAATAAATGTCATTTTTAAGACAAAAACAAGGATCACTCCTGCATGTTCTACATGTTCACTCCAGTTTTTCAGGCAGTGACACTAAAGCAATGGATTTACTTCCTCTGAAATCAAATAATTCATTGTTCCAGCCATGGCCACTCTACATGATGTAAATGTCCTGTGGCTCTGATCTGGATCATTATTAACATCATTTCAATCAAAAGTCCAACACTGCCTTTATAACTTCCTTCAACTGCACATTCCAGGCAGATGAGCAGTGGACACGGCTCTGTTTAAAAGAGGATATGTTGCTCGGCAGATAATTGTTGCTATCCTCTCATTTCCCAGAAAGATGGATTAGGCCATTTCCAAAGAGACAGTTCATCAGTTGGGATCATGAATGCGCCCTGTTTCTGCCTTTAACTGACTCCAATTATTTAATCGATAACAGTGACCCTTCTCTGGTGGAATGCTGACCACATGAAAGCATGTAGGGTTCTGATAATCAAGGGACCAGAAGGCCATTCCTGCCTCGAAATCAAACGATGCCCTCTTTGCCTCAGGCGATGGGAAGCGATGACACGCAGAAGCACACTGTCACTGGTTGTTATTTCAAGTCCTCTTTAAAGATGTGGCTTCCTGTCCTCCTGAAGTTTCACTATAGACAACTGACATGAGAGAAAAGGCAGATTTGGAATTCCATGATAATTTCTCAAGGACAAATGCAAAGTAATACAAAGACATATACCGAAAGACATTAAAGTACAGGTATCACACACAGAACAATAGTATCCATACATCTTTGGCTTTTGTCCATTCTTGAACACGAAAGCAACAGCAATATTAAGTGTGTGTGTGGGGGGGGGGGGGTAAATATAGCTGTCTATGCTTAGGTTGACATATTTGAAAAGACAATTTCAGCCTCCAGTTCAGACTAGAATGAACCATGAATAACAGGGACCAGGTACATATTCAGCACAGCAGTATGAACTGGTGCCAAAGTCTGGCAGCTTGTGGCCGACTCTCCAAATGAGATTTATGATGTGCCTGACCAATATAGGCTATAAATACCATGTTCTCATGATAAACTGTGATTTTCCAAATATTCCATTGAATCAATATGGTAAACCAGAAAATTAGATAATACCATCTGTGGGATTTTAATAGCATACTTAGAGCCTAGCAGTGCATGGATAGCACAGATAAATGTAAGCTTAATTATTGCTGCAAAGATCCCCATGAGGCGTGTTGATTAGTTTTGACAGTAATAGTGTTTTAATTGAAGCCAGCCCCAGCCACATGCATGTGAGCCTGGTGGTATACATGCTATGTCTGGCTCATGCATGCACTCAGCAGTTTACCCTAAAGTGCTGCTTTAAAATGTCTGCAGTAATTACGGTTGCATACAGTTTTTGGACTGTAACTCGCAGTACTGTCTGTGTATGTCCAGTAACAGTGTTTTAAGGTTTTGTAGGACTCGAGCCAATAGCTGTTTCAGCAAGTTAGCTAAACTATTCAATGTGCTGCACAGGTGGAAAAGCTGCATGCTATCATTGAACATAAAAAAAAAAAATATATATATATATATATATATATATATATATTTGATTTCTCTCTGGCATACAGGTAGATTAAACATAGATTAAAAGACACTTTGAACTAATTCTGATATAAACACAAACACAACCTCTGTCCAAAATTGGGTTGGGTTCCATTTCAAAATAAGTTCCATGTAACTAAAATATTTAGATTTAATAAGTTCCAGTTCCAAGAAATCTTTTACTGAATCCTTTATCTCACCTTTATTTAACAAAAAATTTACCAAACATACATATAAATTCATTAAGTTATTCATTTGGCAAAATTAAATCCACAAAATTGTATTTTTTATATAATCAGACAATTAAACGACTGTTTGTAGCTCCACTATGTTTACCAGCTAGTTGCTAACTGTGTCTGTGGGTTTTAAAACGGTTACATTCTGCAGGGAAAAAAAAATGCTGTGAGAACAGTGACAGTGAACCAAAACAGCAAATTTATGTACTGGAGCTGAAACTCAATTTAAGCTGATTAAAGCCAAATTCAGTTCTCTGTAGGTTCATCACTACGAGCGACTCCTTTCACATTGTCAAAATGTTTTGTTAGTGTAAAATATTGGTTATAGCTGCATTAAGGTATTCATAGGTTTTGCAAGTTAAAGATTGTTGAAAACTATACTAAAATATTTAGATTCAGTAAGAGATTCATGGAAGTAGAATTTTTAAAAGCACATTCAATCAAGATCAAATTGAATGCTCAAAATGCTTTTGAACCCTAACCCAGGTTGCAAGTCACGCCTCCGAGAAAATCTGACAATGCCATGTAATCAATGTCTGTGTGTGTGTTATTCGGGGCCCTTCAAGCGCTGAGTTCCCTCTGGCTTTAATCTGACTTCAGATCTGCCCATCCTAAAAGGTACTTCTTTGTTTTTCCTGCAAGCAGCTGTGGTGACATCATTTTTCTGTGATCAGTTGCTATCAGCATTACTGTGCAGTACTGGATTGAATGACTGCCTGACAATACTCCATTGTCCCCAAACCTGTGATGTCGGTGCACAGGAAAGTCACTGAGCTGGACATCTTTTTTTACATTCCAGACGAAGGCTTCTAACAGCACAGTTCCCACTCATCTTTTTATCCCTGCACATTTGTGACCGCTCAGTCAAGCACTGTATACCCATGAAAATCAATGGCAATCCCTGCCTGACTTGTTTTAAATAACCAACTATAGATTTACTTAATGTATACCATTCTTATGCCGGTGCTGTATTGGTTCTTATTAATTACCTACCAAGCTGACTCTGTCTCTCTGAATTCAGTCTTTATATGGTAGAAGTGTTAGATGTTAGGGACCATACCAGAGTGTTTGCAAGTTTTAGCTCTTCAGCCATAAATAAAACTTTGTACTTCACAGTTTTCAAAATGATTCATATTTCAGAAATTAGGATGTATTTTAACCTATATTTATCAAGGAAAGTTTCAATGAGATCAG
This sequence comes from Istiophorus platypterus, assembly GCA_016859345.1. NCBI lineage: Eukaryota > Metazoa > Chordata > Actinopteri > Istiophoriformes > Istiophoridae > Istiophorus > Istiophorus platypterus. Next base: position 10,984,673 of record CM029114.1, on the reverse strand, counting down.
TGTTTCTCCAAAACTATTTGTTAACTCGAATTTACACGAGCCTCTTTTACGCAGCCTGCTCCGGCTGGGAGTGTTGTGCCTTAATCCTGCCTCGCTGCTCTGTATAAAAGGTATGAACACAGACTTGGGGAGGGGCATTGTTGGTCTACCTTTAATCGGACAGTGGAGGTAGTCACAGAACACACGCAACATCTGTGCACAGCAGAGCAGATGCCGATGCTGTTGTATTACACGTCAGTGTCTGATTCCATGCTATCCATGCCATCTATAATTGTACACTGGGGCAGCATTATGTCATCTTTCTTCGTTTCAGTTGAAATAAAGCAAAACTGGCATAATGAGGGGTTGTCTTAATGGCAATAAGTGTAAAAGAGGCCACAGTGTTGTGGGTTTACCCCTGGTGGTTTTTACAGGGCCACTGTCTCTAGTATTCCAGACTCTGGGCAACTTGGGACCCAAGTCAGGCAAGACCCAGGTTAGAGTCAGTGTAACTGGGTCAGACAGAGTTCTATTACATTGCCTAAGTTATTAGGCATTTCACTTCTCAGTGTGTGCAACACATTGAATGCCTTCCAGGTAAGGTTCTCCAAAATTGAGCGTCGTTAATATTAAAGTTGTCATAATCGCGAGTCAGTATTACGATTGGGAATCTTGTATTTCTCTGATTGTTCTGATATATCAGACTCGGTACTTACTTAGACAGAAGTGCGTGAAAACCAAATTAAATATGGATGCCTCACATTAGTCAGACTCCACATTTACTGGATATCGTGTTATATTGTCAGTGTGCAGTATTTTAATTCTCCCGCAACCAACTCTGTAGTCATACATTTTTTTTGATGACATGAATGATCACAAAGCATTAACATGGAAATCTTTGTCATCATTGCCACCCCCCCCCCAATATGGTATTTTCTCCCATATTCATTGTTCCTAATGAAAGCTAGTTCTTTTCAAGCCTACCACCACCTTAATAAACCTCAAGGCTATTCAGACCAAGTCTAAATATTATCAGATCCCTTTTTAATTGCATATATTTTTAAGAAAATCAAATTATGAACGCGAGGTCCAAGGCGGTTCACCATGATTTTTTTCCAATCGAAATGAGTCCAGTGGTCATCTACCTGGAAGCTGGCCAGTACAAACACAGATCCTGTTCATACCTGACATTAACATGCATCTTGGCTGATACAATCACTAGTGGACTGCTCTAAGTACCAGTGTGGATGCACCCAAGACACATTTAAGATGTGCTGAGATATGTTCACTCAAACCACGTTCGGAGTTGGCATCGGCTGCTCATGGCCACATTCTTTTAAGAGCGTGAACACAAATGTGTTAGACTGAAGGATCTCCTCCATGGTGTCTGAAGAGATAGAGATTTATTACAAGAGCGTCAATCATCTCTGACGATTTGGTTTGTTTGGAACCTGCCTGGAACGGACTCATTGTTAGGATTTTTTTCATGTTCTTCTTTTCATGTCCGGCAGACTAGGCATGGGAAATGCTCTGCTGCCTTTAAACAACTACACATTTGGTCTCTGCAATCAGAAATGATGCATGTGTTTATTTATGTGAACTGGCGTACTTAGAGCCGTCCACTCATGATTGGATTACCCAAGACGCATGTTAGTGCAAGGTATGAATGGGGCCATGGTCCTTTATTCCGTGGAACAAAACTAAGAGGTTCCTTTAGAGCAGTTGGAGGTTAAGGGGCTTGCCCAGTTGCTCCACAGCAATGCTAATAAGGGATGGGTAAACACTCTTTCAATTTCCACCCAACCTGATCTGGGATGCCAGGTTTGGGGAATCAAATCAGCAGTCCTTTAGCCAGACTTCTCAAATTCCGTCATAGTGTTTTAGATCAAAATGAGTGCAAATTTAATTTAAACTGTTGTAGCATCATTTCTTTACATTTTCTCTTTGATTTTTATATTCTACAGAAATTGATGGAATGCATTATATGTGCTTGGCAATGCATAGGCTAAAACACACAAAACCACCATTATGGTCCTTTTATGAAACAACTCCCGCAAGGGTTGTTCCACAGACCTTTACTGGAGTGTTGACAATGTAAAGAGGCACAAATGCATTCCAGAGGACGCTCAGGGGAAAAAATACTATAGATACTTTAAATCAGTATTCTCAATACCACCGTTCACCACAATACCAGAAACATCTGTGACTTCTCCTTTTAATTTCAAACCTATTCCGGTTCAGTCACAGGTCACTCAGATGTGCTGGTAGGTGTTGGAATATTTATGGTTTGGACAAGTGTGAAGATATTGTTAAGTCAGAAACCAAACTCTGTGACCTTCCCATCCTAAAGAGATCATTCATCTCTGGACATCAGGATTCTCAGTCAGCAATGGAAAAAATGTGCCAGCGCTCAGTCAACTCCAACAAACCAGTCATTCAAAGAAGAAAACAGTTTAACATCTACTCTGGCCGCAGCACCCTGCTTTCTCAATGACACATGCATGTTTTGTGTGCATAAGTCCTGACATGCTATGGATTTCAAAGATTTTGTTTTTCTCATGACTCAGGGCAGCCAAGAAATGTAATTGTTTGACAGACCTGTTGCCAAACATTGTTAAAAGATAATTTTAGTTTAAACCACACGCATTTATTTCCCTTTATGTTTTCTTTTTTTGTTTTGTTTTGTTTTGTTTTTTGCTATTTCAGTGTTTGCCATGATCTCAGTAGTTAACTTGTCGAGTAAAATGTTATTATTGGCAATAGAGGTAATTGCCAGAAATATGAAAATGTGAAGAATTTGTAATAAATCAGAACTATTCTCCAAGATTAAAAATGCTAGAACACCGAAATATTGAGTGTAGGAATGGTAGTGGCTCTCCTCCCCTCCACACGTCATAATAAATTTTGAAAGAAGAAATGTGAAATCTGACGTCTGCTCACTCTTACTGTTTCCATTTTTGGTGTGACAAAATAGTGCAGGTGAGACAAGAGGAGACAAATCTGTGGTGTCTGGGTTTCCAGACTTGGTGAGTGGAACCGCACATGTGCAGTGCTGTAGCTATGAATTATGGGCCCCCTGAAGGACTATTATCTCTCACACTTCTCTTAATAAAATAATCCTACTGGATTTTTTTCTCCAGCAGTGGGCCTCTGAAACTGTGACACAACCTTTCGCCCTTCTAGCATCAGCAATATCCCAGAGGCACAAAGGCTTTACTCCCTGGATAATCTCTGGACGCCTGCTTGACAGCAGCAGCGTGTCAAACGATCCATATATCACATAACAGCTGAGAAAAATTTTTCTGGGTGTTTTTTATTGCTGTCATCCGTCCTGGTCCTTGGTGTTTTTATTGGTTTGATGTGATAGGACCAGATGTGTCTTGGTGTTAACTTTGACCTGGTAAAACTTGTTTGTCTTTGTCCTGAAAAAAAAAAAAAGACTTTAAAGGTAGAGAAAGATGAATCGATTTCCTGTGGTATGTTTTCAATTTCTCTATAGCAAAAGTTAAACTGAACCAATTTGTATGCGCTAACAGTGATAAGTAAAACCTGGCAACTTTTGAAAGAGCATCTTTCAAGGAAAGCTTCCTTTCATGTATCCTCGGCCAATTACCGTAGACTAAGCACTCCAAAACATTTCCTGGACAACAAGAAAATAAAGGACAGCAGTCTCGTTTCTAAACCACTCATTCAATTAACTGACGGTTTATCTTGACAGTGCATGATCTCATCACTCAGAAATGATGCATCATGACCATGTGGCGAGGTGCAACCCTCTCCTCTTACAATATTTAACCACTGGCTCCTTTGTGCTAGACTGACCGGTGCTGCTGTTTACAGTACATCTTTAGCAAGTTGGGGTTTTTTTCCTCTGCTCGACCTCCAACAAGCAGCACTCAGCTAACGCTTAAGAGGCTGCAATGGCCCAGCAGAGGAGGAGCTGTATGTCTTGCAGCATCAAACTCAAGCTTCAGATCAGCCATCTTTGATCAAACAACATTAACAGATATTCGCATACGCTTGGCTGCCAAGCTACTGTTATGAATAAAAACAACAGGCTTTCATGAATGATGGAAGATGCTTTTATATGATTCTGACGTTTCAATTATTGTTTAATTTGGTATTATATTCTTATATTTTAATTTTCTGTTTTTTGTGTCTAATTGAGGAAATCTGATTTCCACTGCTGTTTTTAAATAATATCCAAGTCCTATTCTTTGCGGCAAATAGCAGGAAATGTTGTTAATTATCATAGTGGTAAGTCTCAAAACGTTGATATTGAACTTATCAGTCAAATGTAGTCAAAAGACAATGTATTTAATTTGTTTCCCAGCAAAATAGCCAGTCTTGCAATACATCATCCACCATGATTTCATCCCTATGATTCAGTGATGCATAGATGTGGCACTGTATTCGCTCAGAACATTGTCATTATGTTCATCACCACAATGTAACTGGAAACAAATTAGTACAACATAAATATGTTTTCTTGGAGTTAGGTTTGGAATCAATATAACAGTTTCTCATTTGCTACTACTTCTGCAGCTGGAATACCTGCTAATTCCACAGCGACCAACAGCCTGACAAATAAAAAAAGAAATTCTGTGTGCCAATAGGAGGCTCATGCTACTTGCTCTGATGATATACTTTATGTTTTGACATACTCCTGTTCTTAAAACAAATATTTTGTGTTTTGTTTTGTTAATCTGTAAAAGCAGGAGGGTTTTGATTCAATAGTTGTTAGTTATCATAATAAGAAAGGCTACAATTGTGAAATAAGACTTAGGCTGAAAAATACAGGAATAATCCTCTAAGTTTCTTATTGACTCTGTGTGTAAACTGTGTGCAATGGGGTTTCTGTTTTCACTTGTGAAAGCCAAAGCTAAAGCACTTGTTGCCTCCAGGAACGCCACTGGTTTCAAACAACGTGTCCCTGACAGAAAGGCCTAATGAAAGAATTAAAGCCAAGATAAAAGATGAAAAGGGGCTGTTTACTCCAGCTTTACAAATAAGATCCACGTGCAGGCGGCAAAGCTAAGACAACTATGACTATACAAACTCTGTGATTCCGTGTGTTTATCTCTGTGTCTCTGTACATGTGTGAATCCAGAATGTGCTGTAATAGATGCCAGGTGTTTTTGCCGATCTCACGTAGAAAAGCAATAAAGTGCAAAAGACCTGATAGCTGACCTCAACAAAAATGTGAAAGTACGTCGGCCTGGTGATGCTGCAGTGATGCGTGGTTGGTTAGAATTATAAAAGACAGCTTCTGTGACTGCAGGAGATGACACCACAACATGATGAGTGATTTGAAGCAGAGCCATGTGGGGGCAAGCCTATTTACATAGCAGATGTTACACTTCATGGAGGTCTGCTACTTGAAAAGACCAATGATTTACCCTGACTGTCTCAAAAACATTTAAAAGACTCTAAAACGCACTGAGTCAAACCAAATTAAATGGCACTTATTGGGTTGGTGCGAGAGCAACACAACCCAGTCAAAGAAGGTTAATTCAAATTATCTTTTTTTTTTTTTTTTTTTTAGAAAGCCTGTCATGAAGTCCTCTGTAATATTTGATAAAATTTCCATTGGCCCTAATTGTGGTGCAGAACCACATTTGTTCGGTGGTATTGACAACACTTGAATGCTAAAGGGGTCTTGGGAATTTCTGAGACGCATGTTGACCCAGCGCTTCCCTGGGGAGTTGTTAGGGGCAGATGTGATGCATATTGGACATGTTTTGTTCCTCAGTCACCATGCAGATGTCCTGGACGTTGGTTGGATTTCTGCCTTGAGAAAGTGAACAAAGTGTCTGTGGTCAGTGGGGAAAACCACAGTACAAAGAGAGGAACCATTCCTCAGGCGACAGCGGAACAAAATGTCCCTTTTCTTGCATGTAAATCTCATTTCCGAGAATGTTTTTATAAGATAATAGCTCGAGGCCATGTGAATTTGGAAGCCTTCACCTATTACATCAAACCCTTTGGTAAAAATCAACATAAAGTTTATTAAGAAATTAGAAAAACTGCTAAGAAACAATTAAAAGCACTTGCATCATTTTTTCACAACTGAATTGAAGCATGTACCAGACCTGAGTTATTGATTTTTAGATACACTGAGCGCAGAAAGAAGACATGATATATACTGATATAGAAACATTCCTCAAGGACACCAGCACAGTAATTAAAAGACGAGTTGAAATGTCGATGCCGTGCGGATGGCATTACACTGAGCTCAGCTCATGAGCTTGTGACAGCACAGGAGTTTGATTTCTTGTAAACAGTAGCTGCTCTCACATCTCGTACATAGGCTTCAAGAAAAGGTTTGCGATTTGTGACAAAAGTTCGACACTGCCAAATGTTTGACTAGTTTTCTGCTGAGACCGTCAAATAAGCCAATAATCACCTAACTTAGATTATCTGAAACAAATGATCAATTCATTGATTGGTTGATGGATGGAAAGATAAGTGCCACATTCTGGATAAACAAGTAATTGCTTAATCCTTTCTTAGGCATAAATGCCAAATATTCTTTGGCTCCACTGCCTAAATTATGATCATTTTCTGCATTTCTCTCTCTTTTGTGAAAATAACCTCAATATTTTGGTGTTAAAATGCTGGGATAAAACAGTCTGATAGCAATTAATTAATTTTGAAAATAATTGTCAGTTTAATGGACAGTGAAAGTAATCATTAGCTGCAGCCCCAGCTGAGATTAACTCTGATTAAACAAGTAAACAGAAATTTAAATAAAAGTCACACCATCTAAATATTAATGTGGTTCAACAGTGCCCACAGCACCCAGCTTCTCTCTATGCATTTGCAGTACAAGCGAGGTACCGCCGGGGGAGTTTGTTTATTTAATTGTCTGGACTTTTCATTCCCAATTCCCCGAGCATCTGTTAGTTAAACATGAATCTCCAATTATTCATAATAAATTATATGTTTTAGGTTTGAACTAATGAAGCGTAGTTCTGATTGTTTAATCCTGATAGGATCAGAAAGCTTCCTCTTGCAGGTAAATGTTAAGCCATAATTAAATCCATAATCATAAGCAAATTACCACCACAACAGCACGGTTCAGTCCCTTGCTTGCGATGTGAAAGAATCAAATATGAGAAAAAAGCTTACTGATCATCCAAAACTTGTGTCTAGATCAACACAAAAGAGCCGAGGTTGGAGAAAGGGCAAGCCCTTTCTTTTGTGTATGATAAATGTTGCTATTGTCATGCTATAACCTCATAGCTCGTCATGTTTTCACATCAGTTTGGAGGTTTGTATAATACGTCTGGGTAGGAAAAATGTTCTGATCCCTTATACTTAAAAAGCCCTTACAAAAACCCACAGGGTAAACTCATAGATGTATTTTCATCTAGTTAAAAAGCGACTATTATTTTTAATGTATGAAAGACTGAAGCTTTGGACTATCTGGGCTTTAACGTCAGCAACAACACTGACATCACGACTAGTTCATCAGTAGTGTTTGATTACTCACTGAATGTCTTCACTTAAGCCAATAATTTATCACAAATTTATACAAACAATCCCTGTGATGTGTCACTGTAGTAGTTTATTTTTAGAAACAAACCACTTTTCAACCGGGTACTTAGTGAGTCTCTACTTCTGCTTTAATGACAGAAGAGGGGTTATTCTCCTATATCTATAATACTAGATAGTTATTGACGAGGAAAGGAAGATCTCAACTAAAGGTCCTGGTTACTAGCTCTTCCACGAGCTTTCCACCACACCTTAGCAAATAGAGCTTGATTAGTTGGCATTATATAATATTTACCATAAACTAACCATTTAACCCTTTAATATCGGGGCAGATACACCCCTAAAGTGATTTTTCAACATGCGTTCAATTCGTACAAAAAACAGAAGGGTAACAAATGCCATTTATGGTTTTGCAGGGGTTTATGTATGCAACTATTTCTTGGCAGTTACTTTTTGAAGTCATGAGCAAGTCATAAACACTCTCTGTTACACCCCAGTTAAACCCCCTTATTACCTGGATACTATATCATGAGGCTTCAAGACCTGGGGTTGAATCTGAGGCAAGACTGAACACTTGTTTTAGCCTGTGTCATAAAACGGGCCAAATGGTAGTGTACCAAAAAAACAAAAAAAACAAAAGGTAACAATACAAGAAGTGTTTTGAATAGGTCACTACTGTAGAAAAACAAACTGGGTTCCTGGGAAAGAGGCACGGATTCCCATCATTTTTTTAAACCTGTTTACACCCTGTATGATATTACTGCTTATGTGTATTTACAGTATAGTTACACCTGCAGACAGGGTGTTCGTCTGCTGGAGGTCCTTATCCCCTGGCTAAGGCAGGATAATATTATAATGCTGAGGTTCAGGCTGTGAAACAACAGATGACTGAAAGAGCGAAATGAGCCCCGGGCGAAAAACTCCAACCCACCAGAGTTGGGGAAACATTTAGCTTTACAGCCTATAGTAAACAAGATTACAGGTCTAGGCATTATCTTAACCTTGGTGAGAACTTAGGGGCAGTTTATTACAACAGAGTTTGTTTGATTTTCAGAAACCACACAGAGTATAGAAAAATACAGCCATTCAGACTCACTTTTCATTACTACATTACACACATTACATTTTCATGTAATGTGTAGAACAGTTTATTGTGTTAGCATAACTCATTAAGTGGAAGTGGAAGTTTTATAGGTGTAGATTCCATATGACCATTGTTTAAACAGCCTTTCGGTGACTTGATTTCATATTCAATCTGGTTTTAAAGCTACACTTATCAATATTTTTCAATCTCAACAATGGATCAAACGGTGTGTAATTTGGACAAGAAGTTTAACCATTAACGTCTCTCAGCTCATTGTTTTGCTTTTCCGGCCTAAACCACTACTGTTGAATTGGCTGCAGCAGGCAGCTGTTTTCAGTGAAAAAGTGCACAACCCACTCAGCACAAAAAAAGAAACAGACAAGATTAGCAATTAGCTAGTGAACATACTGGAGCATTTACTAGCTAATGAGCCAGATATTGCCCTCAGGAGTTGGTGGAGACCAAATCGGAGCTATACAGAGAGTAAATATTGGCTTTTCAGGTGGCCAGACTCTTGACTCCAAAAGAATGCTAATGTTTCTCCTTATCTGTTGGATGTGTTTGGAACGTCAGCTATATAAACTGAGCATAAGTCAGTGTGTTGTTGGATTTCTTTCCTAGTGTGAATATATTTTATTTAATTTATGTATAAGGGATTTATATTTATGTACAACAATGAACATAAATGTACCATTTGGAGTATTTTACCAGAGTTAGTGTAAAGCTAATTTTCATCTGATGTCCCTTGGCAGGTCACTGATATCATTTCGCAGTGTCTTCATCACACACAAAGAAGAGAATATATTTCATTTCAGATTTCACGATTGTATTTTTTTTTTAAACTAAAACAGGTGTTTCAAAGATGGAATCATAATTTTTCTGCTGGCACAGCTTTAAAACCTTTTGTGATAACAAAATTAAAAGTTGCAAACAAAATTATCTTATTACAACAGTGAAATGAGAACATGATTTTCCTCTTTAGTACTCATGTGGTAACAAGCAGAGGCAAAACTGATCTGTGTGAACAACGTTAAATCCCACCCCTGGAGACGTCAAGAGTATTTATGTCGTACAACAGTTCACTTGCAGAAGACAGTGAACAACTCATCTTGAGGTGTATCATTAACACGTTGGCATCTGAACATACCACATCATAATCCATATCCCTCAGGATACACATTTGATACTGTTGGTGGGTGCATATTTCCCCCTCTGTGTGCTGAGAACGTTTTCCAGTAATAAATGCTGTGGAAATCAACAGAGCCCAACTGTTACACAGTTAACTGTGAGGCTGGGGCAGACTCTTCATAATCAATCTTGTTTTCAGTCAAATTAACTCCTTTAGAGGTAATGGAAAAGAGTTAATCTGTCAACAGTCTTTTTCTTTTTTTGAAACACTGTTTTGGACTGGGTATAGACTTCCTGTAAACTTTATTAGACTCTCCTTTAATCCAAAAAATGCTCTTAAGTGCTGAATACACACTAAACTCTTTATCGAAAACTAATGCATATGGAATTTGGTTTTAAATTCCTGGAAGTATTGCAATCCCTAGATTACCATTCCTTACTTTTGGCTCAAATCCCTGCAGCAATGGTTGAATCACAGTCATATTTTTGACGTCAGATCATTGTGTGTCTCAAATTGTGGCTTTGTAGCATTTGAATGTGAAATTTGTGGGAAATTATTTTGAGGTCTCTGCACGAAACAGCCATCATCCTGCTCTGGGTCATGTACATCCATGTTTTACCAGTTTGTCATCGCCTGTTTCGTCAAGTTGACAAAACAGACTTACTTCCATTTAGCCGCTGATCTAGGGCTTTCAACTGTGTTACATGGTCCTCATCATTTGCTTCCATTACTCTGAGCATCTCTAAAGGGAAACGTCCACGCACAGCATGTCAGGCACAAAACAACCCAGTGTTTTCTATGTTAAGCGCACACAGGATACACCACCGTCCTATTTCAAGACAGGCCACTTCAAGACACTACCCAAGGACACTTTGATGGTTAGGCTGGCACCTTCCATGGTAGCTTGCTGCCATCAAAGTGTGTGTTGTGTGTGTATGAATGGTTAAATAAAAAGCAAAATCTCAAAGTGATTTGGATAAAAGCAATATATATTGATCTTTGCAGCACTTAGGACTGTTCATCCACACTGGCTAAAAATTAATGGTTTATTTCTTAACAGTGGACAAAACCATTTCACCTTAAGGTGAGTAAGATTGCTTTCTGGCAAGAGTCCCAGCTTGCTCATCATAACCATGTCATATGGTCAAAAGAACGGACCAGCCACTATCTTTATTGCTTTTGTTTTTTTATTATTTTGTCAACTGCTGCTGTAAAAACTATACACAAACTTATATTCAACAAAGGCCAACAACTCCCCCAAATGATAAAATATGCCGGTGCACTTCAATAAGAGATATAGAATCCTTTTCTGATGTGACACTCCTCTGAGCAGGATGATATTATTTATCAGCTCATCCACAAACCAAAATTAAAAAATTAAAATTACTATTTCGTCGAGGTTCATGGGCCCTCGCCGTCACGGTTACAGGAAAGGTTCGGGGATAACTGGGATCATGCTTTTAAAAAAAGAAAACAATGATGACCATTGGTTTGGAAACAGGAAACGATCAGATTGGTCATAGAAGTTGAAGTCTGACATATTGTTGACTCAGCCATGCACCTACGATTCCGTCCCCTGACTTTCTCATTTGTTCCTGTTATAGTTATCACAGCAGTGGAAGGGCTTTGTCACCTAGACGTTGACATGTGTCATCTGCTCTTGTGGATAAGTCGGCCTTCCTCTTTAGAACATTCTCACAAAGGCAGTCCTTAATATCAAGGCATGCTTTGCTGGCTCCCAGAACAAATGTGATTTTACACATTAGGGGTAAAAACATACCATACATACACTTCAAATTTCCATGCTACATGTTCAGCTCTCAAATAAGCCCAGATTTCAAAGGAAAAACTAGAAAGCTAAGGATGATCTGCTTTCTCACAACCCCCTTGCCTTAAAAAACATGTCCTAACACCAATGGAGGGGTTAGATCTCACATCATTAAAGGTTTTATGGTTATAAATAGAGAATTTTTGGAATTTCTGTCACCATACTTCTGGATAACCACACTGAGGTTTCACTGAGGCATGATGTTTAATTCTCAGAGACAGAGGTTCATGATGTTCCAGGAAGTTACAGTGTAAAATGACAGGAATTCTAATTATAAAATTTTATCTCGGTATGCACACAGCACTTGGGATTCAAACATGTTTGTTTCCTGTTGAGGGGAAGCTTGAAAAAGTAGACACCATTTTTGCATGAGGTACATGAAAGGCCATGTGGCAAGAGGGGGGTTAAATGTGTGGCCCCTCTACTATTCACGGATCAAAATGAATCACACAGCCGGTTGTTAATCCTGATTGCTGCTGTTTTCCAGAGTCCATAATGAACAATTCCCTGTAGTCACGTCTCAGGTTGTGCTCATTTATTTATTTGTGCTTAGAGACATAAGGATAAAAGGGAAGGGAGGGCAGAGGAGGAGGCCAAAAGAGATCTGGTTCAATAGCAGAACACCCTGTTTCGTTAGCACATCCGGACTCAAGTGATCCGCAGCTAAGTGGCTACACACTGGTAGCTGGGCTGCAAAGTGCATTGTGGATGAAAAACATAAAGGCTGCATTTAATCAGACTATTTATCTTCTCACTGGTGCCCCCACATACTGTTAGCCTCTGTGTCAGTGCTTGTGTACGCACCGGCTTCTCCTGTTCCATGCATTGTTTCCAGAGGGAAGGATAAGGCCCAGAGTAATTACTGCAATTTATGATCAAAGCTAGAACAATGTCCAAGACAAATAGACTCATGGCATCGGATAGCAGTACATCTGATGATATGGGGGAACTTGAGATTGCCTAAGTGAGCCGTGCCAGGGAGAGGCTGAAACCGCATCACCACACTTGTTTGCGAGCAAAAGCGGCTGGAAGTCAATCACAGGTACTCATTATGTCTTCATGTATGAGTCGCCCCCATGAACTCGGAGTGAACTGCAGCGCATGATTTATGGTTCACAGAATATGATAGGGGTCAACAGCATATGCATCTTTGGTTGTGCAAACCAGCTGCCATATAATGCACGAGTATAGAAAATACGAGTAGAAACTTTGGTACTGATCTTGGTTTAAGACAGACTAGGTCTTCTCAGGTCAAGTCTGTCGCCACAAAACACACATCATTCACATCATTCACATTATATGTTTAATATCCACGCACAGAATGAGAAAAAGATCATCCTGTGCATTTTTGTTTTTTCTATATGATTAAGTATTCTGGGGGCTTGTCATACCTATATTGATTACATGCAACAGAGATCCCAAAACGGGAACGTTGTGGCTCATTGCAAACCCTGAACCCAAGAGTAAATTGTTGGTCAGAGAGAGGGTGAATTTAGATTCCATTTGTGAATGCAAAACTGTTAAAGGAAGTGGTCCTTTTATGTTTTCCATCACATTTATTGTCTAGAATCTAATGAATACCTTTAGCGTGGGTGTACGGAGTGAGATCAAGTGGTGAATTCCTATGTACTGTCTGCACAAACTGAACTAAATATGCAACTTTTCAATCGTAGACCCATATCGGGCATTAAACAAACCAGTCAAAAGAGAGGCTAAATCAGAGAATCACATATTCAATAATTAATCTGAATGCACGTATAGGTCAAGGTACATAATGATCAATCGCCATTACCATGTCCTACAATAAATAGAAATCACCAAAACCCTTAAATGAGGAAAAGTCGTGAAGGGCTCCAGAACATCCCCATGAAAATGTAAACAAATTATTTGATTATAAAACAAAAAGGCAAAGAGATGGGGAAATAGTTGACGGGAAAATAATCGGTCTAGATATTCTATCATGGCAATGAGAAAAAAAACCAACCTTCTATTCAGCTCCCATAAGGCCAACAAGAGCAGTTAATATTAAGGACTAAACTTTAAAGCACATTTTAAGGTATAAAACTGTAAGGGCCTCAGCCTCAGCCTAACTAACGCTCCTGAACAGTAGGACGGCTCATCTCGCCTCAATTAGCCCACTCAAGGATATTCCAGACACCTCTACCTCCCTGATCAAGCTCAAATCTTGAAGCGGTAGCCAATCTCCCACTATTGTTCAGAGTACCCTTACTCTTACAGTTTTGTAGATGCCTTGTTCAATACAGTATTAATATACAGACTGAGATGCTATTAGATCTGTAACTCTAGGCAGTATGATGCCTAGAGTTATTATTAAAACCTAGGTCAAAATCTCCAAAACAATGAAAAGTTAGTGTCTTTTGTGACTCTATTCATGTCCCACCAGATCGCACAACTGGACTGTAAATATCAAATCTCTAACAGCACTTCAATCTGACCAAATCATATTAGCATATATTAAGAATCAGCTGGACCTTAGTGCTAATGTTTTTGACTCTGCTTCAGAGACATATTTAATGTTTTCTTGATGTTCATTTTGAGCAGACAGCAGTTTGTTTTTGTGCCAAATTCACTCAACAAACAAGAGCTGATACATGCATTTGCCATCCAATTTGATAGGAAGTACATAAAAGCAGTTTCATGCAAAAGACAGAAAAAGAAAACACTTTTCATAAATTGACAAATATATTTCCAAGATGAAAACGTATGTTTTGAGTTTGCGGTAGGTTTCTGTCGTTCGGGATGCTCCGTTTTGTGGCAGCCTGGCATAAAAAGATGGAATGCACAACAACATCATAAACAACACACAAGGAGCATGTAAGTCCAGAAATAAACACAGTCCAGGGTTTATGCAACCGAGGAAAACAGAACCAGGTGGGGGCTGGGGCAGAAGACAACAGCAGCAGTAGCAACAGCAACATGCAAACATCAGTGCATAGGGTGAGCGAAGGAGTGAAGGTCTCTCGCTGGCTGCACCGATCAGCACTGAGAGGTGTGATGGCTGTGTGGCAGGCCAGCTGTCAACTGACTCAGCACAGTGTGATCCTTGACTTTATTGCCCACCACATGTAATTTGTTTAGCAGTTTTATGTAATGTAGATGAATAAAATATAGACACAATAAATGGCTCATTGTGTGGTAGACAATTAGACATACAACTTCATATTAAGGGCACCACAGCTTTAATTTACCCTTTAGTATGACCTTTTCCAGTCACTCTGCCTTGACCCACTTTTTGCCCATTTATTCCGAGCAGCTCTCATCGTTTTGAGGCTTCTCCAGAATTAAAGACTTAGTTGTTTTTTCATCTGTTCGGATCACTTTGTTTGTTAGTTTTTCCCTTAACAGTGAAGCAGCTCCTTTGCTGGCTTTATTTGTCTAACACACATTATTTAATTTCTCCAGAAACCTGTTGGGAAAGTTTTAGTAGTTATAACTTTTTTTCTTATGTCCAGATGCTGCCATGCACCAGCCAACTCAGCTGTAGTGAAATATATTGGAGTAACAATGTGCATTGTGATTCATCTGCTCAGCAGCTCTTTCCTTCAGATCATTTGATCCACTCAAATCCACACAAACAACTTCAAATTTTATTTCTCCTGTCTGAAAACAGGGTGATTATTTTAAGTAATCCTTTGCCCACATGAAACAAATAAAATGATTATCTCGACAGTGTAATTAAGCTTTCTTTATAGTGTGGACAATATTTACCCATGTGCTGTGTGAAACGGATTTTTTTATGGGAGACATATGCAGAAAGACAAAACATCTTCAACAAACTGACAACACACAAGCAGTGTGACAAAATTGAAGCCAAATATAGAAAACACAACCATATACAAAAAAATGTGCTGCAAATAAAGAAAACAAAAAACGGTTGGTGTGAGCTCACATCTTTTGAGGTAAAGGATCCTAAAGTCTTAAAATCCAATGTACTGAAGTAGTGTCTGTGTAATAACAATCAATTTACTGTGAGTTTAGTTTAGTTTGAATATCTTTCCCAGCCTCAATTTACTTCAAGAGGACAGAGCCTCACTGCATGTTTTTTTCTTTTTCTTTTTTACAAAGGCATAATATCTGTTAAACCTTTTACTGGGCTCCGCTACCTTTAAACTTGCTGGCAGTGGTCAGGGTTGCTCTCTGGTGCAGTCAAACAATCCTAGATCCCAGGATGTGATCTGCTGAGTGGGGTTTTTATGTCTGCAGTGCTGTTCTCCTTCCATTTAATTGCACTTGAACGCAAATATTGCAGAAAACTGGTGAGAAAAAAAAAAGATTTTTGGCAAAAACAGTCTAGACTCTATAAACCATTGAATTTCAAATCTGATTTCACATGAATAATTCAATTCAGAATATAAAACAAAAAACATCTAAAACAGAACGTTGCTCCAATATTGAGTTCGATCAAGTCTGAACTAATGTTTCTCAAAATTGAAACATTCTGTCCCAAAGACATTAACCAGAGTGACTGAGGTGACAGTTTGTTACACAGTCAAGAGAAATAACCTTGAGCTGCTTCACAGTAATACATTTTGGAGACAGACTGAAATGTCTAGATACAGAAATCTAGGAACATGTCCCCTCTCACTGACTCTCATGCAAAGATCATCAATTGCTGGGTTATCACAAAGTCTTCAAAGTCCGTCTGTTATATATCAAGCGTGAAGCAATTTGTGACTGTGTGCTAATGTGTATCCAAGCGTCTGCAGTCCTTCACTGTAAGGGGCGGTTCTGTCATACACGTGGATACTCTGGACACTGTCACAACATAGATTTTAAGATGGTGTCATTAAATTAGTCATGTGCAATTTTAGTGGCTGTTTTATGTGCTTCAAGTGCTCCCTTCGCAGACCGTAAAAGTTGACAGCACTGAACCTGGCAGTTTGTATGTACATTGTGTCTGATCAGTGTATGCTCAGCTGATGTAGAGTTAGACCCTGACCCTGATGTTTGTCACATGTCACTTTCTCATCTCTAAAAATTCTGCAGCTCAACCACATCTTAAAAGCCAAGCATGGACACAGCACTTATTTGTTTATCCAATTCTTTGTCACAACAGAAAATTTCCCCTCTCACATAAATCACTTGCACAGTTCCTCAAGGTTCAATTTAAGGCCCCCTTCTGTTCTTTATTTACTTGATTAAATTATTTATATTTCATACAAAATATTCACTAAACCTCAATAAATATGAATAAATGAATAAATAAATAAAAATCACTCCATGTCCTGTTAAGCTTGCTGTAATTTATAACTGTTGACACTCCACACCGTCTATCCTCTCTGTTGGTAAAGGCTGTTTCGTCTTTCTCAGCTGTTGCATTCTGTGGGTGGGACATTCACTGAGCGGAGCATGTGAGCTATGGAGGACAAGACAGTCAAACCTTTTGGACCTGACAGCAAATCTATTGTATAAGGGCCTGGAGATCCTCCTTTTTCAGAGTCTTCCAAGCATGTAAAATGGATGCTTTTATTTGATGTTCTCATGCATCATCATTTGCTGCGTGATCACTGTCCCTCTGTGTGATCTGTTCATTTTGAGCCTTTGGCTCCTGAGCAAATGTTCCTGAGGCTCTCTAGCCTCATTCTGACATGGTGCACTGACAAGAGACTCATGAAGCATCCCGTGTAGTGATGAGTTACTTCTGACCCTATATTAATGGCCCGTGTGAGGAAGAAGTGAAGCACATGTGATGGTAGCATGACTTGTGATTTGTGGATATTCTTTTGCTACTGTCATGTACTGTACATAAAACTTATTAAGCGTGTGACATACATTTACTCTGTACCTCTGTTCACTCTAAGCTGCCCGACCATTACAACAATATTAGATCATTAAAATTAAAGTATAAAATGTCCATTTGTTGATATTTCTCATAACTTTTACATTTACAAACACCAAGCCATGCAAAATTTCTTTATACTATTGGCAAGTTTGTAAATAGTCATAATTAATTATTTAATGTCTCCGAGTAGCAAATAAGGAACATTGTCTGCAAAATTAGGAGTAGAGAGTGTGTGTGGATTGGACATGATGAAGATTAAAGAGTGTAGGATTTGTTTCACCAGTTTAGAACCAACCCAATGTTGCATTATTCTTCCAAATATATTTGATAAACCCTAATATTTTTAACCTGCCATACACACACAGCTGCTTAATTTTTTCCATGAACACAATTTTTTTGGGAGCCGCATATTCTAGGACCAAACTACCCCTTAAGATCGCAACAATGCAGTATGTTAACCATATGTCAGAACCTCCTAAAAAGCCCGACTGGATTTTTCCAATGGATCTTGTGAAAAAACGCGCCAGACAGCTCTTTCCACATGCCATCACGAGGGTAGAGATGATCACACAAAACCGATACTGCTGATGAGCACTGGCTCTGCCCCGAACACACCTCAGAGCCATCACCGAGGAACTCAGCTTGCCTTGAATCTTAACCATGTCCCGTGTCACTGTATTGTGTTTTGCAGAGTAAAGCCTGTTTTTTTTTTTCATGACTGGCTTTGAAAGGAACTCAAACCAGATGGAAGGAAATTGGAGATAAATGTAGCTGGAGTCCATGTAGGAGCAGAACCGTTCACTGGTATGGGATGAGACAGCAGTGATGTCACTAAGTGTACTACACTGCATGCAAGTATATGAGTATATGAGCATAGAGGAGAAAGGCTGTGGAGAAAGGCTGTGCTGTCGGCGCTTACATACAACAGCTCTTGCTATGGAAACAGCTCTTGCGATCTCTTATTAGAGAGATAAGAGACCAAAATCGTGTATTTTTTTACACGACTACTATGACTTCTAACTTCCTTGTCTCTTCGCTTTGTAACTATATTTATTTTATAGTTCCTATTTATTTATGTGAATTATATATTATTCAGTAATGTCATTTTGGTTTTTCATGCTTCACTTCATTGTAGATGTTTATGATCTTGAATGTAGGGCTGAAACAAACTTATTTTCATTCTTGATTAATCTGCCAATTACATTTTCAATTAATCGAATAATCTTTTGGTCTAAGAAATGTTAGAAAATAGTGTAAACCAATGCATTCAAATTTCTGAGTGTCTAAGGTGGTGTCTTTGAATATCATTTTATCTGATCATTAGTCAAAAACCAAAAAAATATTTACTATAATAATATTAAATAGGGAAATGCAGGAAGTTTTCACATTTAAGAGGCTTTGTGTTTGAAAAATCAATTATCAAATTAGTTGCTAATTATAACAGGGAAAGTAAAGACTATAATGAGAGATAGTACACAAAGTAAGCAACATCTGATTTATTTGAGGGTTTTTTACACTGCCATTCTTGTTTTTGTTTGTTTGTTTTACAAACAAAATAGGAAATTATATAGGACCTCATAAGCAGTTCCAGCAGAATTTAATAGAAAGACAACAACATGTTACATTTATTAATACAAATCCACATAACTTAATAACATTGAACGTCTTTCATACATGGTTGTACATAATAAAGTATGGCCTTAAATGGAAAGCAATGGAAAAAACTTCCTCAGCAAAAACATCCGTCAATTTCATTGCCTTTGATGAATGTTGTTTATGATTGTCTAAACTCTGTACAACAGCTGTCCAAGTTGAAATGAGGTGGCGCAGGTGAGTGGGGGCATAAGTATTGTAAACAGTAGTCAGAACACGACAAACGCTTCTGGCACCTGGCGCCTTTTTCTCCGCCAATGTTCCACACTGTTAAAACCCCCTGGATGAAAAATTTCAAAGAAAGATCTGATTGTGGGACGAAGACACTGAAAAAGGACCCAGGACTACAACGCACTGCGCATGCTACAAGATAACATCAGGAGGTTTAGGATACACAAACTAACAGACACCTGCATTACCCAGAGAGCACTGATCTCTTTAAGACAGTTAAATGAACGACAAAATCATAAGACAACCTCTCTGAAATCAGTTGATCATTTTCTATGTGAAAAAAATAACAAAAAAACACCAACAAAAAGATCTTCTTTTGAAGTTGTGCTGAGGTCTCAGCTTGATTACCAATATAGATTGAACAAGATCTGGCAAAAGGTAAAAAAAAATTGCTTCTGGCAGGAATCTTCATTATATCTTCGAGTTGGATTAGGTGAAGTATCTAGGGTAGTTCTTAAAGAAACACTCTTCTAAGCCCATTTT
Organism: Istiophorus platypterus; assembly: GCA_016859345.1. Taxonomy (NCBI): domain Eukaryota; kingdom Metazoa; phylum Chordata; class Actinopteri; order Istiophoriformes; family Istiophoridae; genus Istiophorus; species Istiophorus platypterus. The sequence continues at coordinate 10,964,986 of CM029114.1, read as the reverse complement.
TAACCCTATGTGATCCACTTGCACTGCATCTGGGAGCCAGCTGCAGCTCTTTGTATACAGCATGCAAGTGTGCCTGCGTCTGATTGGGGTCAACAGAGGGTCTGTCTCATTCAATATACAGCTGATTGACCAACTGGGAGGCCACAGAAGTTCCAAAAGACAGGGCCTACCAAGCTGGAGAAATTTAATTTTTCATGTGGATGACAAGGTGCACTTGAAGCGAGTTGGTCACAAAGACGTAAAGAGATTTAGAGCCATTGAGTTGTCAGAATATGAGCCGTGTTACAGCGAGATCAGAGGCAGCTAAAAGTTGATGACATCTCATCAATGTAAGTTTAGTTTCTAAAATGCATGAAATTCAGTGCTGTCATTTAAAATCAAGTGAAATTCTTTGAGAGTGTGTTATGTATTTTAAACTATTTGGCGCAGTGCAAAAGAAATAAAAAAGTAGAAAAAATAAACACACACACATAAATACCATGCTCTGTGTGTGTAACAAACCCAAAGATTAAGGAAAGCAAAGGTAAACAAACTGTTCTTTTTGGTAAAAATGGTTTATTGGATAAGGAAGATTACAAATCTGATCCCTTGATGGTAACCATCAACCATCTGATCATACAGGCCAACTCTTAAAAATGAATTACTACATGGAAAATATTAGTAACCCGTGAGGAAAAAAAACAAACCAAAAAAAACGAATGAAAATGTAACAAAATATCAAGACTACATGCACAACACAGTTAAAAAAAGAGAAACAATTAATGTTGGGACAGAATAAATAGACTTAATATAACAAAGGTTTTTTAGAACTATAGAAGAGTTGGGGTTACATATCTCAATAAAAACTTATTTAATACTTAGCTGTTTTGCAGAGCATTTCTTGAACTACTGGTCCATTGTGCACCAACAAGTGGGACAAGAAGCAGGTGTGTGTCTGTGTGTCCTAATTCAAAGAAGACATCATGTGAATTCACTTTCCTAAGACCAAGGCACTCAACTTTTACATCTTTTATAACTTTTACAGTTGTGTACACCAAATTTTGAGCAATTGCCACTGCCACTTGCAAACATACAGTACAAAGCGACTTGTTTGGGTTTTCAGTAGTAAGTTATATGAAACTCCATCAAGTGCAATAACCTCTTAAATTTGGACATCACAAATACTTAACATTCATTCCCAACTATTAAGTTCTGGTCAACAGTACTTTCCACACAGGTCATTACAAGTCTTGTTCTTTAAATTTTTACATAATATTTTTGTAACCAGTCATCAGAATATAAAGCGATAAAGTTAGTGAAAAACGCAGATACCTGCTATGGGGATGTTTTTGTTTTTTTTTTTCTCCCCATTCTCTTCAAATACCAGGACAACCTCTCCTATTATGTTTCACAGTCAGAGTCAGTTTAGTTAAACTTCTTTAGAAGACAAATGTGATAAGACTAAAAACAACTTACACCAGTTTCATAACGGACAGTCGAGCATAAAAGTGACACAGAGAGAAGCCGGAGCACTTTTTTTTGTTTTGTTTTTTTTGGGGGGGGGTATAATCGTAGCTGGGTGGTCCCCACGTTCATCCTTTTAAACATCAGTAGAAACCATCATGTTCCTGTGTTTTTTTTCCCATCAGAGACTCAACCTTTAGGCCTTCTCCAGTGACTTGTAGTATTCTTTAAGCACATCCCAGGCCTTCGGCGCCATAAAGCCATCGGGAGGATTCTCACCCTCGCGAGCCATCTTACGCATGCGTGTACCTGATATGAAATCATAGTCTTGATGGCTGCAATTTAAAAACAAAAACAAAAACAAAAAAACAGAGAATAGTTTTTAGTAACAGACGTGCTTGAATCAATACAAAGAGGCTTATGAGCAGAACAGGAAACATGAATCAACAATAGCTGCCTGCTGCTTTGGAGTCATGGCATAATTCCTGCAGGTCAGTTGGCATTACCGCAAACCAAAACAAAGCAGCTCTCATAGCATCTCACAAAATAGACATGAATATGGGAACAGGCAGATTTATCTAACTAACCTCTACATTCCATATTCTGACCATTTCTGGCAGCTGCTTTCCAACCAAATCGCTCTGTGGCTAGAGAGATGCTGTGACAATCCAGTCATCACTGGCACGCCAATGCAATGGTGGTTGGAAAGCGAGGCCAGTGCAGCTGACCCCCAACATTCATGAGGTCTTCAAAATCAGTGTGTTGAAGTAGATGCATAATTCATATGCCTATGTTCAAGGTACTTTATAGGTCTTTACTACACATTGATTTCTGCCGCAGAATCGTTTTTTGTTACTACCAATACTACAGTTTTAAAAATCCTAAACAAAGATACATAAGTTAAATTTTTAACAATGAATCGATTGAGCCCCCAGAAAGACAAGGTCAGAAAAATACCTTGCTTAAATTATGTTTACGTTATAAACAATCCTGGTGAACAGAACTCCCACAACCAACAGCCAAAAACAATCAATTTCTTATGAAGAAAAATAATGAATAGAGAGCACCTCTTGTTGCTGCATCTGCCCTGTCTCCTAACTCTTTGTGAAAGAAAATACCTGACATTCAGTAGATTAGCACTGCTGATCAACACAGCCTGACTCTAATATTTGTGTAACTTCTTTATTAACTGAAACATTGACTGCTACATTTAAGACAAGTAAAAAAACAAACCAACAAAAAATAATTATTACTCTGGAAAATCACATACTCTTGTCAAACCACTGACTAGTGGTATGCATGAAGCCAAAGCTTCTTTCTGATAATCAGATTGTGAATTTTCACTGCACATGGAGTTCACCTGCTTTAGAAAAAGATATGAACAACTTTATTAGAAGCGAGCAGCCCGGTTCAAGCAGGGCTGAGAAAAGCGCTGGCACAAGTTTATCTATGATATCTTCACTTGCCTAGTCTATAAATTACTGTCAGGAATAATCAAGACAGTTTTAATAGATCCTTTCAGTAGACATTTACACTCAACTCCCCTAAGCTCGCATTCAGAGAGGCTCAAAGTTCTGCTGTTTATGGAGTAAAATTTCTAATTGTTATCACATGACATGCAGCATATCTTGTCGCTTTGAAACATTAAGAATCTGTGAAGAAGAAGACCTCGTATTTCACATGGCGTGAGGTAAAGGAGCTCCGGGCAAATTCTTCAGAGAACATTTTTATACAGTGTCAAATTAGAAACAGCTTGCTGTGACATCAGCCAATATGCTTTACAGAAAGTCTGAGAGGTATTGCTGGTGATTAGGCTTAGCATCGATATTCTTCCTGAAAATTGGCAAAGCCTGCATGAGAGAATGGAATGACATAAATCTAATTGAGTGACGACTACAGACTTCGGAAATCCAGTTATTCTCCTGTATTTTTTCTCTTCACTTTAGCCCTGAAATTATAGAAAAACCGAAGGGTCAATACTGTTCCATATAAAACTAGAATTACCGCCTCGCGGTAATATGCCTCCGCCAACCAGTAAAGTTTCATGTCATCGCTTCATCATTTTATCCTATTAGACATTTGTGTGAAATTTTGTAATAATGTTGGGATGAATTCTTGACTTATGGCCAAAAACGTGTTTTCTGAGGTCACAGTGACCTTGACCTTTGTCCACCAAAATCTAATCAGTTCATCCTTCAGTCCAAGTGGACATTTGTGCCAAATTTGGGGAAAAAAAAAATTCCCTCAAGGCGTTTATGTGATATCCCATTCACAAGAATTGGAAGGAAGAATGGACAACCCAAAAAAACATAAAGCCTCTGGTGGCTGTCGCCAGCACGGAGGCATAAAAATACTGTATAGTATATTGTGCCAAAGAGAGTAAATTACTAAAGTTACATGACTTACTGATATGTTTAAATGTTTGGTGAAGGTCAATAAGGAGATTTTCCATGTTTTAAAACAACTACAAAGTATATTATATAAGTGCATATTATATTATTATATTTGCACTCAAGTCTGTACAAAATTTTCTGATATATTTTGCCTATATTTGTGAAATATGTCAATTTAAAATTTTTACATCTATTTATACTTTTTTCCAGTCTTCCTTTTTGTCCATAGTTCAAAGTATTATACCAGTGTGTAAAAAGTGACATTCAGCATTAACAGTCACAAACTAATCAAAATGGTTCAAACACAGGTCAGGAAACAGTTTTTTCCTTACCAGGCCATGTCATATTTTCAAAGCCAAGGGAAGCTAAAAAATTGTTGGTAATATTTCAAATCATACCATTTTAACAGGCACTGTCAGCTCTGTACACAGAAGTACTTGATTTTCCTGATCAACAATACAATTTGGATTTAATGTCATAAATATGCATCATGGAAAACAAAGCAAATCGTATGATTAGCCTGGCCATATTTAGTTTTAACATTCCTGGCCAAACGCAGCTACAGTTGCATAACCTGATGGCGAAGGCTGCATCAAATCCAGAGGAGAGGCAGTGAGACTGCATGATTTTTGTTAGTCATCATGTGCAGAGTCCCTATACAAACTTTAATTAATAGCAGGGCTCTGTAAATTTTGAGCAACATCAAAGCTCATACTAATCCACAAAACCTTTTAACTGTGGAAGAAAGAAAAACAACCTGTTTTTCTTGGCTTGGCATTTTACTGTGGACAGAGGAGAAGGCGGAAAGAAAATGGATGAAAGGGGTTTTTAAAAACAAAAAAAAACCAGACAGGTCTAATGAGTAATTAATTTAGAGAAAGTAATTTCTATTTAGGCTGCTGGTTCTAATTGGAATACATGTGGGGTATTACTCTGGACTAAATTTACAAACAACCTATCTAATTTAGTGTGAGTGATAACTGCCGCTTTAGAATCAAACTATTTCTGTTTTCTATGACCCTGATAACCTTAAAAACTGTGGGAAACAAGAGAAAGACACATTTTTTAACAAATGAAATGAATACAAGAACAAGTACTCACTTTTTGGGGTCATAAAAATCCATTGCACTTTTGACTTTGTTATAAGCAGCAACCTTAAAGGGTACAATCTCCAGGGTGATGAGGCCTGGAGCCATGGTGAGGACCTTGGCCCCATGAGTTGGTTCGTACAGGTCCTTTCCTGTGTCAGGGTGGGGCATGCCTGCGGGGTCACGGCCCACAATGTAGAAGTTGGCACCAGCCACCATTCGAGCTCTGCAATGCCACTGAACCTGTGGATAAGAGGAAAAGGAGAAACTGTAGGGACTGGCTAAACATTGTGAGTAGATCAGAAAAATATGAGTGTTATTGTATTTGAAAGGCTACAAAGAAAAATAACATTTTAAACACTGTTGGTAAAATTAACTTTCCCTTTGTGCTGGAGCTGATTTAATAGAGGAACATTATATTTTTGTCATGAAGACTAATTTTTTTTTTTTTTGCTTTCTGTTGCTACCTGACAGCAGGTGCTACAAATCTCAGTTTTATCTAAAAAAAATGTGTAGGCTAAAATTTTAAAAGATTAGCTTTAATCTTAAAATATAAAGCCGGTTTATAAAAAAACAAAAAAACCAAGAAAACAAAAAAACAAAAAACAACCAACCACTACCTTAGTTACTTTTTTTTAGCAGACCTACTCTACCTCCACGAGTTCAGCCGGCCTCCAAGAATAGCTCCCCTTAGGAATTTGCATTCACCATAAGCACTGAAGTTCCCTTTCTGTTTCTCATTATCAATAATTGCTAAAACTCAACATTACTTCTTGATAATTACTAATACTACTGCCATTAGAATAATGTTCTTGCCTGTCTAGTTTGTATATTTTAGGATGTCAGGTTTTTAATAAGGCTTACAAAAGATGTGATTTCAGCTCAAGATGGAAGCTGCAGGCCTAAAAACATTCTGGCAAATACTAACATTGATTGGAAATAAAAAGTTGTTTTATTTTCTGAGTGGCAGATACACCAAGGGTATATATTGTTTTTAATGGGTAAACAAGGTCAGGAAAATGCCACCAAGGCTAGAGCTGATTCCTGCTTTCTGAAGTTCCCATTCAGAGTTACAAACTGAATCAATTCACTGCCTGACATCCACTAGCCTCCAATCTGCTCTCAATAATTGTCTCTCCAAAGCTTTCCCATTATCATAAGTGAATGATTAAAAGATTCCCAGCTACACAGCTACGCTAAGTCAAACAGAGAGGTTTGTCTACGGCATGGAAACACTAAACAGAGCGTCTCAAGACAATTGTAAACCCGCTTTCCTGCCATTTATCATACTCTAAAATGTGCAGACACATGTGACAGTCCTCTTCCCCATGTCTGTTGTCATTACTCAGTGCTGCAGTCAGTTTTTGTTCCCCATCAGTTTCAAGGAAAACGTGGCGCTGTTTTTTCATATCTTGTGTTTTCAAGAAACCTCATGCATGTAACTGAAAATATATTATTCTTGATAAGCATTACCTCAGTTGGCCCAGCATACATCATGGGTGAAGGAAAGATAGCAACAATGGTAGAGTCTGGATTGAGGACACCCTCCTCCAGCACAGCAGCGTGTTGCTTCATTCGCCAAGGCAGGGGCACATCGTCGTCCTTGGTCCACCCTCCTAGTGGGTGGAGCAGTAGTACGGGCCGGCGATAGCCTCGCTCGATGAGACGCTTGTGGGTGTCCTGCATCAGAAGAGCGTGACCATTGTGGACCGGGTTACGCAGCTGGAAGGCAAATACAGCATCTGAACAGAGAGGGGGGAGAAGAAGGGTTTGTATGATGAGACGAAACACATCTGTACAAGACAAACAAAGGGCCACAATGTCCCTGGAGATAATCAAGCAGTAAAAGTGTCCTGCCACTAAAACCACATATGGTCTGTTTTCTTATTGGTGAAGTGTTGAATCACACCACAGCTTTCCTCAACTATGACCTCCCAACTCTGACTCTATTACTTCTTTGGCAAAGCCTAAACAAAAAATAAAAGTACTGAGGTTGAGTGGATTACCCAAAGTTCTCTTTTCCTTTTAAAAGAAATAAACGGAAGCAGTTTATAGATATTCTGACATTACCATTTTTCTAAATATCTCATCGACATTTAAATATAGTTGTGACAGAAAATAAACAAGGATGTACAGAATTTGGCCCCTTACCTGCATTCATTTCTTTAAACTTCTGTTTGAGCTCAGTGGGTGTCAGTCGGTACTGGTCGAGTCCATCCTTCCAGTAAATCCTGTCCAGAACCTGCAGGTCTCCGCCGACCAGCCAGTCCCCACTTTCCATCACCATCTGAAATAAGAGTCACAGTGATCATGTCAGTGGATACAACTCAAACATAATCCAGACTTAAGACACTGTGGTCCATAAAAACTTAACTGTACTGGAACCAGGCCAGCATGAATTCTAATAAAACCCCCAAGTTATTACCCAGTTGCAATGGGGACACAGCAGCATAAATCAAAGTTCCCATGTATCGTTAAACAGTCAACAAAACTCTGGCATGCCCCCTCTTCTGCATTTGGCCACATCTTCTACCTTAATTTCAATAACAGAGCAGAGACAACGTCAGACTGTATTCCACAATAAAACCTGGTGATGAGCTCATGACCACATTGGAGAGAATTTTTTCCCCTCATGAGATTAATCCAACAATGTCCCTGAAGAGCTCAGGATCCAGGCAAAGGCCGCTATTGTTTTTTGTGCCTCCTGTGGCATTTATGAAAATGTAGCTAGTTACTGAAAACACTGGCCTGCGGGATGTTAATGTGATATAAAGTGACAATTCTCTACAGGCTCAGTAATAAGAGAGGTACAACTGCAGTGCTGAGATGGCAAAAACTCAAAGCAATTGTCACAAATGATACCTGAAGTAATTGTCGTTGTGAAAAGAAGATTTGGTAATTGATAAAAATAAGAAAAATCTATTCATGTGACTTATTTCATTGTAATATTTCATATGAAAAAAAAAAACCTCTTTGATATCCATATGTTACAAACATACTGATTATATTTTACCTGGCAAACTATTCATAAAAATCATAAAACTGTCAGCAGTAGAGGTGTCTACGTGATGTGATCAATAACCACTTGGCTTCGTTATAAAGTTTCAGGATCATGTTGTGATTTGTTTTCCACACTCCAATTAATCTAACCTGTCCACTGCTGGCCTTAGATAGGAGTGTCATGAAAGATGCTTAACAGTTTTATTCTTTCGAGAGGTCGACAGAATTGAAAAGTTGCATTTTTTTTTTCCTAACATAAGTGAAGGGAGAATATAAAGTCTATACTGATACATCAAAAGAGGCGGCCCACACATACACATGTGCTCTGTTTAACCGTTAAAAGTGCCCTGTAGCTTTACATGTGAAAGGGCCATAGCCAAATAAACAGCCGCCCCATCAAAGTTTCCAATGAAGGGGGCTCCTGTCTGATTGATGGACAGGTAAACAGGAAAAAGAGGGTTAACTTCATGTAATATGGAGCAGGTCGTCTCTGGCTGGAAAGAGATGGGATAAAAAAAAAAAAAACAATTAAAAAAAAAGTTATAGCTACCAACTCAGAGGTGTGTTGACAGACTGGCTCAACTTGTAGATTTAAACATATACTTATGTATACATACACACAATTTTAATGAGTGACACATTAATCACAGCAAGCTGAACACACATTCAGCCATTACCGGTTAGAGTGGATAAAGAATGACAGGTATGGAAATACAGAGTACTCAGCGTGTGTTTAAAGCCAGCACAGAGGCATCAGGTGTTGACACTGGAGAGTCATGATAGCAATTTATGAAACTGGCAGCTTCTAATGCATCTTAAAACACATTACCAAGCCAGATTTGATCATAAACAAGGTGGGACAAAAAAAGATATCTGCTAAAATTAAAAATGACTACCAACTCTGGCAGGCTTACTGGTGGTTCCCAGAGTGTCCAAAAGTAGAATGGGAGGCAGAGCCTTCAGTTATCAGGTTCCTCTGCTGTTGAATCATCTTCCACTTTGGGTCTGGGAGGCAGACACCCTCTCCACGTTTAAGAGCAGGCTTGAAACCTTCCTTTTTGATAAAGTTTGTAGTTGAGGCTGGCTCAGACTCAGCTTGAACCATCCCCTAGTTATGCAGCTACAGGTCGAGACTGCCAGGGGACTTCCTATAATGCTCCTCTCCTCCTCTTTCTTTTCACCTGTGCCTATAAATATCCCAACATTGCTCATTACTAACTTAACTTCTTCTCTCTCCCATAGTTTTGTACTTTCTCATCTCTCTCCTCTCTCCTACTGTCGCTTTCTGCAGGTTTCTCTGCCTCTAATGCTCCCATGATCCAGCTCAACACCCACTGCTTTAATTATTATGATTATTACTATTACTATTTTATTTAGTCTTATTAGTATTATTATTAGCCCTAATATTGTAACTTTTAGTTTCATAATTAGTCTCATCATTATAATGCCTCTTTAAGGGGTACCTGTAATATGCTATGTCCTCTCTCCTCCCTCCTGCCCCCCCCCTTTCTCTTTCCCTCTCTCTCTACCTAAGGTTTCAACCTGTTAAAAGGGAGTTTCTCATTGCCGCTGTCACCAAGTGCTTTTTCATGGGGGAACTGTTGGGTCTCTGTAAATAATATCTATAAAGAGTACGGTTTTGACCGGCTCTATATGAAAAGTGCCCTGAGTGAACCTCTGTTATGATATGGTGCTACATAAATAAAATTGACTCGAATTGAACTGTGCTGAAATATTGAGACAGCTGTCTCAAGTTAATCTCCAGCCAGCATTTTTAGCAGCAAAGGGCTTTAAAATGAGCCAGTGAGGTTTACAGTAAATCTGACCCCAGGGAGTGAAATCACCAGATGCCACAGAGGTTACCATTAGTTTTGTCCTACATCTTTGCCACTATACAAGTGGCTGACCAACTGCACTAATCCTGAAAACAATGAGATTTAAAATTAGCCAGACAAGCAACTCTTAAAGGTAACCTTGCACAACCTTGAATCAGTTCTCACAGATGGGAGTTATTAAAAAGTAAATCTGACAGCTATCTTTGTCAGGAACATCAGACAGTTCTATTCTTTTACAGCTACAAGCCAATGCCACTTTCCGCCGGGTGTGCAGGATCATTTCAGGACATTATCTTCACTGTGTCTACCTGAGCCCCGCAGCAGTCGGTAGGAGACAGATGGAAACAATTCCTGGGTATATATGGGGAAGGGTTGGGTGAGCGGAAGGGTAGAAGCTGGCAGGGATTCCACAGCCTGTTCAGCTGAGCAGTACGATCTCAAACGTACTTGGTGGAGGCTGAGTGAGACACTCAGCATCCAAATATAACACCTGCAAAATGAGGGTGGACCAAAAAGATCAAGTGATTACACTGGGCGTCCTGACAGACTGTGAGAAAATCTCCACTCCTCGACCTAGTCAGTCTTTCCAAAAGCACTGTGAGAAGGCCAGCTTGGATCTGTGTTCTATCACTGCAGAATCCTGGGAGGCAGTTTGCTTTCACATGGAGAGTGTTTATCACATAGCACACTGAGACAGACTGTCTGGAGCTCTGCAGATGCTGTTCAGTACTTTCTTGAGCTTTTGGATTTTCTATATCCCTTTCAAAATATTAAACTATATTTTAAATTCAATTTTCAGTGAACAAAACCTATAACCCTGAACATGTAATGTCAGACTTTTACCTTGATGTAGGGGTGGTCCTTGCAAGTGGTGCCCCACTGGCGAGCACAGCGCTCTTCTTTGCGGTGCTCATAAAACTCAGGGTTGCGAAGGATGGCAACTCGTCTGCCGTCATAGACCAGGGCCATGGCTGTCACGCCATCTAAACGCTCTTTATCTGCAGTTGACACTGGCAGTACCACAGGCACTGACAGGTTGATGACGCCACCTAGGACAAGGGAAAAACAAAACACTTTTTATGTCAGAAAAAGGCACCTTTATGGTAATGTAAACAATACAGTTTGAAATATTTTTTTTTTAGAAATCGGCTTTGCTAAAGTTTTATGAAAATGGAAATACATTCAATATGTTTCTTAGATCTCAAGGGTATACACAATGTGTTTTAATGAGAAACACTGAACGCAAACACAACTTTTGTTTGTTTACAAGAACTCTACAGGGCACATTTAATATCAGAGAACCACCCAAGAACATCCGTGTATAGGACCCCACTGCAGAGCTCTAAGGCTCAGAGAACAAACTTTCTACAGAAGGCAGATTAAAACTCTCAAAGGTTAGGTATATGCAACAAAAGAGCTCAACCATTCAAGTAAAGTTTCCTTGTTATACCCCTTCAGGCTAAATGTGGAATATACAGCTAAACCACAGGCTACAGTGAGTCTTCAGGGCTGCAATTTATGAAGCCAGAGGAGAAAAATCCCCTCTTTAGCTGAGCATGAGCTTGACCCTTCCTCACTTCATGATTAATCTGGGTAGCACTATATTCACATCACATCAGATCAAACACTATAGAGACACGAGGGGACGCTGACTGTTGCTGCCCCATTTGCCCCCCCCCCGGACCCTCTCCCGGTCCCCTCTGTCACAGTGTGGAGCTTACAGCTGGTTTCAATAAAACTCTCCTTCTCTCTCACACACACACGCACACACGCACACACACACACAAAACTGCCAAATGTCTGAGCAAGGGGAGACATGAGCTTGAATTTGGATTTATGTTTATTTTTACAGACTATTTGATTAGTCAAACATGGAGCTTTCTGCTTCCCAACCAGTTTTAGTCTTATGGTGTGGGCAATCAATCCTTTCACTGTGATATCATTCTTTCACTGTCAAAGCCCTGGAAGAAAGTGAAAAAGGACAAATACTGCAGCGTATGGTGTCAATCAATATAGAGGCCTCTTCCTCTGCGTCCCTCTCATCCAGGACTAACAGGAAAGTGGAACCAAGAATTTTTACATCAGTATATTTCTGCCTCTGTCCAGCCTGCTGAGTTTCTCTGACTAGTTATCTTTCTGGAGAAGGAACTTAAATCATCAGTGATTTCATTCTAAGTAGTAAGAATTTCATCCTTCAGTGATGTTGTTATATATTCCTGTCGAAACCTGAAAATGAAATACAGGCTATGTTAGCCGTCAATTTATTTTATATATTCTTCCTTTTAATGTGTGTGTATGTAAGAAAATATTTGGCACCACAACACAAAAGTGAGGTCTGAGTAGTCATATGGGCAATAAAAGTAAATTGACTTTTTCTTGGAATTTCAAACAATGCTTGAGAAATTGCTGTAATTACACTAAGAGACTCAACTCCCAGCACGATATTTGTTTTCTAAAAAGTGCCAAAAAAACCGAGGCATTCCTGAGCCTTCAGTTTGAACGGAATCTTTGCCTCACCAACATGATCATTCTTGAAATTTACAGTTAAAATCAACTCCACTCCTGATTTATATCAATGTGTCTCTCTGCCACCTCAGCTCCCTGCTGTGTAGTGGAGCTCTACTTCAGAATAGGAAAACACAAAGAAAGCTTATTTAAGCCTCTCAGTACATCTAACAGTGCGAAAATAAGTATTGCAGCTTGAAAGGACACATGCAGGGACACATGCAGGGAGTATATGTTAATCTGATTTAATGCTATGTGTAATCATGAGTGCTCAATTTCTATTTGAGTAAGGTGAAAATTTAGTAATAGATCACAAAGAGCTACAGTTGACAGACATTTGAGGGTTTGAGAGATATAATTAACACAATACTGAAAAATTACAGATAGTTGTGAATTTACCCTTTTGCTAGGAACAGGCTGACAAAGAACTCATCTTGGTGCTCAGTGTGTTAAAATAAGAACAGGGCACAACTTCATTTCTGCCGTATTTGTCGGACAATATAGTTGTAGTGGCGCCAGAAAGTGACTTTCAAGGACAAAACTTTTGAGCACTGCAATGAAAAATGCTGCCCGTACTGATGTCCTAAAAGAAAGCCATCCGTGACAAAATGGTAATCCATTTTGTGAGGGCTCAAAATCAACTTGTGCCTTTTTAGCAAAACTGAATTTTAAGAAAGTAATATCAAGATTTTGTTTTCTTTAAAAACATTAATTACATCCTACCATCCAGCAGACAGTCAAAATGAAGACACTGTAAGTACTCTCTCTCCCTCATGAAACCGTTAAGTGGAGTGGCCCAGCCTTCAGCCAGCACCTGCACCCACTGCATGTCCACCTATGGATTATATACACAGTCATATACAGTAGGTTAGGCATGGAAATATACTAAATATATTATTTATACTAGTCTATGGAAAAATAAATCAATCATAATTAATCTACATACACAAAAGTTATCAATAGTTTTATCTTAGTTTTATGATGAAAATCAGAAATCAGAATTAGAAATCAGAAGCACCTTGCCAATCTGTACAGCAGGCAAAGTCTCTGCATCGGCCTTAGCCAAGTCCAGCTTGTTCTCCTGAACATACAGTTCTTTCACTTCATAAGATGCATCAACAGGAACTATATCCTGCAGAATCAAAAGAATGTGAAATTAATTATTTCATATTTTATATATATATATATATATATATATATATATATATATATATATATACATACATACACATATATATATATAAACACACATATACACACATATATATAAATATATAAAATTAGAAAACACCATGCAAAATAAGACTTTAGCAGGCACTTTTTATATACTTAATGAATACTGATTTACATGATAATAGTCTAGACACAGTGACATCAACATCCACACAAATATTAGGCTTCACTGCCCCTTGGTGGCCAATGGAGGGACGACAGCACCGTTTTATGTATCAAGTCTGAACTTCAAGCCTCTGGCTTCACGCAATTTACTTTAAAGGGGACACAGTCAATAAAAACAACACAGCTCATTCTTAACATGATACACGCATTCTCAACACATCTAGTTAGTCCCCTCACCCTCTCCTGAAGCAGGTCAATAAGCTGTTGTATGCACTCATTCACATTGCAGGAGTCAGTCTTCAGGACCAGCTCTGGAGCCTCCGGCTTCTCGTACTCTGAGTCAATTCCAGTGAAACCTAATAAAGCAGATAGAGAGAACACAATGCTCAGCCTGAGTTCTATTTTCTATATAAAATATTCTACTCCTAAATACCATGAAGTATCTGTGTCTGTTCCCTTTCTATTATTGTATGAATTTGTGATAAAAACTATATCGAGTAGGTGTCCACCTCATTAACAGACAACGTCTCAGCTACCTAAGACTAAAAGGGAAGCTCAACCCAAGGCTGCTCTGCTCTAAAGAACTGACACATAACTCAGGAAATCGGGTTAAGCTCTCATCCAGGCAAAAAAACAAAAACAAAAAAAAACCCCACATGCTGCACCACAATGTGATAAGAAGCACTTCCTATAACAGCGATGCATCAGATTTATTGTTCCTGTCATTTCTTTGAAACTTGACATGATAAGCATTAGTAAAAGCAGACAGCAAATTCAGGGAAATGATGGTATTTACTTGTAGATTTGTACCCAATAACTTCTCTTAAATGTTTCCTCTTTTAGCCTTTGTTTTGTTTCACAACAAAATATGATTTTGACCCATTCTCTTTAGGGTCTATATGCTATGTAACAGATGTCACTCTGCATCTTTCAAAATATGAAACCCAAGTATGAACCTCAGCCAATACAAGAATCTAGGCCTTGGCCCTACTGTTTCATTTCACATAAACAGTATTAGACCATACTCCACCTCTTATTTCCCCCGCTCTAGCTCTCTTGTAAAGTCCTTTCACGTCCCTCTGCTCACATACGTCCAGTGGAGCGTCCACAAACACCTCAAAGAAAGGCAGCCCTGCAGCCTCATGGATCTTCCTAGCATTGAGGCGATCCTGACAGAAAACGGCAAAATATATAGTGTGGTACACACATGATTTTAGCCAAAAAGAATTTAGAGGAAGATGGTTTTTTAAGTTTTAAGGCTTGAGTTTAGTTTGCCAAAAAAAAAAATTGTTTTCTACTGCAAGAGGGCACCATTCGCCACAGTGCACAATAAATTAGGTCCTACTGCTGCAAGCACAGCTTACAACTGGCTTCGATGACAAAGGGAAAGGGAAAAACAAAGAGTAAACACAAATATACTGCTAATCATGCACCAGAGTCCTTCGTCGTAATTAGAAAAAATAAATGGTTGTTGCACTGGAAATGGTATAATCCAAAACTTAGTGTTTTTTTCTTGTATTTGTTTCCTTGTTCCTCTTTTCAAAATTAACTCTGAAAATTTTCTTTTTAAAATAATAACTAAGAAGAATAAGCCTGGCATGTTTTAACTTCAGGACAAGAACGTATCAAACCCTGCCTTCAGAAGGTCTACTTTATCTTGTTTCATCACAACTCGCAAATATAGTGTTTGTACTGGCATCATCATCATCAATTTCAGCAAAAAAAATGATGATGGAAAGTGGAATGATCGTTAATATCATCAAAATCAATCCAAGATCTACAGAATATTCCTAATATCGATGTGAATTTTATAGTGATATAAAGCACTAGCCTGTTAATGGTAATTTCTTTTCAGCCTAAGAAAGAAAAACTGTTCCCAAAAGGGTTAGACTTTATTTAAATATAGTTAAATTAAGATAGTATGACAGCTGTGAGAGCCAAACTATGATAGTATCAGTAAGGCCCAGCCACATTTACCCCTGTCGTCATCGGTATCTCTCATTCAATTCCTTATCCCTTCTCTGGAGAGTCGCTCACCTTGCTATAGGGAGAGATGAAGCTCGCGATGCAGACCAGCCCAGCATCAGCAAAAAGGCGGGCCACCTCAGCAATGCGCCGTATATTCTCTTCCCGATCCTCTGGGCTGAAACCCAGGTTCTTGTTCAGCCCTTGGCGGATATTGTCCCCATCAAGGGTGTAGCAGGGTATACCATGACACACAAGGTACTCCTCCAGAGCCATGCTCACTGTGGTCTTCCCTGCACCGGACAAACCTTTACATGGAGGAAAAAAACTGGATTAAGAAACAAGTACTAGATGAACTAAGGGTGTTTTTTAAGGAAACTCTGAAATGCGTCTTTGGCAAGATCTCATAACCCACCAGTCAGCCAAACAGTGCAACCTCTGAATCCTCCTCTTGTGCCCACAACCTGGCCACGCTTGTTTCGGCTGACATGATGAGCTTGATATGTGACATTAGTTGCACGTTGCATTCCCTGAAATAATACAAAATTTAATGTCAATTCAGCCCACCTACAGCCAACTAATACAAGTATATAAAAATTTTACATTAAAAGATAGGAGATTAACATGAACAGATCAAGCTGTAAAAACTTCAAATTGATCATTTTGGAAAACTTTGAGGTTTTTTTAAAACATTAAGAAAATTTGTCAGAAAATTTGTATGCTGTCCTAAATTATGAAAAGTCTTTGTATGTAGAGCTGCAAATAACTATTCTCATTATCCATTGAGCTAGAGAGTATTCTCTCAACTAAATGTTTTATTTGGTGATTTTCAGAAAATAGTGAAAAATGCCTACGATAAAATACCACAACCTAAGGTGAATGTCTGAGTACCTCGTTTATTTAGCCATCAGTCCATCAGTTTTACATTTTCCTTCTTTTTTGACCCATGCGACAAAGAAAGGCTATAATTCCTGATATTCAAGGATGATGGGGTATTTTATTTAAAAACTACTGAAATGATTAATCGTTAACAAAAAACATTGACTAACCGGTTAACAGACTAATTGTTTCAGCTTTATATGAAGTATCTGCGTGTGTCTGATATTTTGTCTCTGTATGTTTGTGTTGTTCGTTGGATTCTGTAAGGCCCCGATGTTTGACTGTTACATTTTTTATCTTTTTCTGGTTGCAAATAATCTAATGCATCATCATCAGTGAAATAAAAAAAATGAGTGCATTCAGCAGTAGGTTACCTAGCCCAAAGAGAGGGGGGGGGCTTTCGCTGAGTTTATTTTTTGCTTGCACTGATGCTGGAACGATCAAGGGTGGCGTTATCAAAGCTGCAGAGGGCATTTATTAGTTGATGCCCTCGTTCTTTTAGTGAAACTAGCAGTTAACCGATTAGCCACTTTTCTGTAGCTAGCGTCCCTGCGCGCCGGTAGTGTTCAGTTCGTCGGTTAGCCGGCTGTCTAGCCAGTCGGTCCGTTAGCTCGGTAGCAGCCGGGTGGCGGTGGCGGTGGCGGTGGCGGACGGACGCGGAGAATCGGCGGGTTGGATTAACACAACTTGGCCGAGAGAAAACTCACCCAGCTCTCGGCGGCGTTGCTCAGCTTCTGTTTCTTGTGCGAGTTGCCATACGTCTCCATGTCCGGAAGCAGTCAGCGGCTAATTTAACCGGCTACCTCTTTTTAAAACGCACCAAAGAAAAAAAAAGAAACCCGCTCGACTCTTCGTTCACTACGAAGCGTATCTCTCCTCCTTTGTTTTCGTTGTTTTTGATTCTCAGTTGTTGTTGTTTGTTTGTTTTTTTCTTGTTTTTTGACACGGGTATCTCCGGTGAATGGAGGAGCCCGGAGCTGTGGAACCTAACGGCACAACAACCGGGAAGAGCTTTCCCGGCGGCCACGTCACCCGCCAACGTCGTGACGCATTTCCTCAGTCCGAGGACGGTTCGGGAAAAGAGAAAACCGATCTGACGTCAGTTCTGCGCGGTTGTCGTCCCACGGCGCAGCGGATGATTCAATGACTCAACTGATCTGCAGCCAGTGCTTGTTAAAACACGCTTCTTGGCTCCGGGGGGCACTTCCCAACATTAACGCACGATGAGATTTAATTATTTGTGATATTAATGTTTTAAAAGTCAAACCCGTGTTATAACTTACATAGCTACAAATGTTCGAGATCGCTTAAAACAACGCGAATGACTGACGACATAGAAATTGGATTCAGATGGTATTTTATGTTATGCTTACATTTTATAGAAGAAAAAAAAAACATTCTGGGTCGCTATAATAAATGCACAATTACCCAGGGATGTTTAAAAAAAAAAACAAAAAACAAACAAAAACCAGGCTATTTCATCTAAGTGGCTTATGACGCAAATCTCGCACAGACACCTGTTTTAAATCACAGGGGTCACGGGGCGATGCTTGCGCTGATTACAGGACGGGCCCTGGATTAAAGGGGATGCGATGCGGGGCAGGAGGCGGGAGGCAGGAGGAGGGAGGCTGGATGCAGGAGGCAGGAGGCCGGAGGCTGGATGCAGGAGGATGAATGAATCTGAGGAGACGCGGGGGCTGCGGGGAGGAGCGATCTCTCCTCTCTCTCTCTCTCTCTCTCTCTCTCTCTCTCTCAAAAATAAAAAAAACAAAAACCCCCAAAAACCCAGCGGCGGCGTCGCGTAATGTAACAGACCAGTCCGAGCGGTGCAGCGATCAAACAGGGCGCAGCATCGGGGAGTCAAGCAGCTGCAACTACAGGAAGAGGCACTAGGAGGCCCGAGCAAGGCAGGTAGGATGCTAGGAACAACACGCAACATGTCCATCCTAGATGCAGACCCTCCACTTCTCGTCCGCATGTGTTGGGTCATATGTGATCGACATAGACGTTTAATTGTGGTATTGCGATGTGATCTTTAATAGCGCTGTACAGCCGGACTGGATATTATACTCCTGATGACATTCAACTTTTCTTTTTTTTTTTTTTTTTTTTTTCTAATCAGTCTTGCTCACATATACACAGACGCGCCGTGGATACGTATTCCGATCAACATAGGTATATTTGTAATGTCGTGATCCGGGGCTCGCGTTTTCGTGGTTCATGCAAAAAAAAGTTTTATTCGGTTTATCATTGGACGTGAGCTATAAAAAAGTAGCCTACGTGTTTATGGTATGATGATGTCAGTTATAGACAGCGTTTTTTTTTTTTTTTTATCGGGGCATTTAAAAGCAGCTTCAGGTGGTAGAGCCCGAGGAAATAAAAGAGGCCACTTATCACGCATATGCGAAATAAAAATGAAAATAAAACATGATTCTCAATTGTATACATGCTACTCAGTGCGCAGGCTGTGGATGCCTGTGATACCAGCTGTGCCTTGCTTCAATTCAGTTTGAATAATCCGGTTGTCATTCCCCCGAAATGCAGTTGCTTTGATTGAAAACCCAGAAGGTTTAATTACAGGACATGGGATGAACCTGTTGCCGCACCCTAGTAGCCCCATATGGAGCCCTGGTGTTTTAACGCTGTGTGCGGGGCCACTGTGCTACACCCCGAAAGTAAACTTCAAAACGGGCTTCACCGCGCACATCCCCGTGAGACAGACTGCAGCCCTGTAATATATGGGATGCATGGGAGACACCCAGTCTTCTTGAACCCGATATTACCGGCAGCATCCATCCCACATGTGGTTATGGCACCCAGAGAGGTAGGGGGTGGCTCCATCCACAGTGTGACCATTTGTGTGACAGTCTTTTTTAAAAATAGCTCGCAACATTTTTTTTATTTATTTATTTTTTTTTGCCCTGTCAGCAAAGGGTATTTATTTGTGTGTTTTGATAAACAGCTTTGGACAATGAATGAGTACTATACAGTAGTCATGGAATCCAGTAGAGGATGTGAACACCATTGTGGTCAGACAAGAGATTTCATTCATTTGCTGTCTGTCATTCACATTCATGATAGGGTATTATTATAATTTATTGATTATTACTAATGTCAAACTGCAATAATATTACTGCTACTATGGTCAGCAATTTCTATCCTCAGGTATAGCCCACTACTTCTAATACTGCCACTAATCTGTGGTAGAAAGTAAATTCAATGAGGGACTCTATTTACGTACAGCTTAGGATATTTGCACTTTTTATGTACTTGTTTCCATTTTGTGCTGCTTTACACTATTGCTCCATTACATTTCAAAGGCAAACATTGTACTTTTGACTCTAGTATATTTAGCTGACAGCGAAAAGTACTTCATAGATTTAAAAAAGAGTTTTGGATTATACTTACTTATAATATAAAGCTTTTAAAATTGGCTCCACCTGAGTCAGCTATACTAGTGAAAGAAAACTTAGAAATTAATACATCTGTATTAACAATCCAATATGAAATTGTATAAAAGTCAGGAGCTATTTTTTTACTTTGTCTGCTTAAAGTACATTTTGCTAACAAATACCATTCACCTTTACTCAAGTAACATACATTGCTTCTTTATAGTTTTTCCTTGAGTAAAGGATGGAAACATCTTTTATCACTGCTACTACTAATTTTTCCAAAGCAAATCCCTCTTGTCATTTCTCAAAACACAAAGAAATAATCTTTTATCACAAAGCCCTTAAGGAGTACTTTTTATTTTTTATTACAGAGCCTCACAATGTCATAGTGTCATCGTGCTATCCAAACTAGTCCCAAATTCTTCAATCACATTCTTTTTAGTGAGACTTCTGAAAAATACATTTAACATTTCTAGCATCTGTTACTGACATGAAATTAAACTTAACTCAAAGTTATGCATGATGCGCTGCTAAACATGCTGTTTCAAAGGTGGATTTATAGCAAGTACATTTCATAGATTATAGTCAACTCCTCTCCATAGTGTCACCAGTCTCTAGAGGGCTGGGCCTCCTCTGGTGTGATTTATTTTAAACTCTCCCTTTGATGAAGACGGTCCACATGATGTGAAGAAGAAAATGAGTGGACAGCAAAAGTAGCATGTTATTATGGAGGCCTCTAAACGGAGTCTAGGCCTTGGTTACCCTGGAGTAAAATACAACCTTCAAGGCAACAGGGTGGCTTCTCTTGAAATAGCTTGGGTGAGTGGAGGCAGCCAAGTTGTCCATTACAGCCTGTGACCATGTGGAAGAGTTTTTTTCTGCCAGTTTTCCATCACCACCCATCTTTTTAGAGTGCTGGGTGCTCCAGCTGGTTGGAAAACACTGTGTACTGTACACTAGGGAGGAGGGGAGGAAAGCCAGTCCAATGGAGACACTCTGCTGCCCTCCCATGTACACTACTCATGTGAGCAATCTCACAGTGAACACTGAGTCCATGTTGTCTTCAAATGCCTCTTGGTGCTTACTTTAAGCCAACAGGAGCAAGAGGTCCTACAACTGCTACAGATGAAATCACTACTGTTGCCATGTGGACTCAGTAGCCCACATGGCAACAGATCCATCTCTCTGACAACCGGGCAAACACCATAAGCTGATGGAGACTGTGTGATATAGGCGAATGCTCTGTAAAAAGGTTATAATTGGACCACAATCTTTCCCCAACCTTAATCCAGGTTTTAGTTGCCTAGAGTGAACCAAATATTAAACAGAGAGGTCAATAGAATTTTGAACTGACCTGAATAGAATAGAAGAGACAGATGAGAAAAGATGTCCCTATAAAGGTTCATATAATGAACTTGTAACTGTCTTTGAAGGCGATGAAAACGACATCATTCGACCGATAGGGGAGCCAGATTAGAAACAAATGCTCAAATGGGTTGTTTTGGAAGGCAATGACAAATATTTGTTTCGATGTTCAGGCATTGTTTGACACTGTTAGATGCACTTTTTTTCAATAAATGAGCTACGTTTGAATGGGCAGAGGGGCTTTGAATCAGAAAATGTCCCAATATCCCAGTTAAATTACCAATGGTGCTATCATGGTTTCGCTTCATTCACAGTCTATGGAGCAGCAGCAGTTTGTGTCTCTAGACATACCTGTCTGTCTCCCTGCTGTTCATTTTAAGAACAGATCTACTCAAATTCACAACTTTAAACAGAGCTGTGCAATAGTATAGAAGTCAAAAACAGGTGGTCGAACAGGTTGAACACAGGTGGGTGGTTTGATCCCAGCTCCCTTGAACCCAGGTTGAGTCAGAAATAATAAGTATCCCGTATAATAAATCTATGCTATATCAAAAACAGGGATCCACTGTGGCGACCGCTAGCGGGAGCAGCCAAAAGACAGTTTTATTACAAAAATAAGAGGGACAGAGTAACCAGCTTACACTGATAATGTAAACACTATGCTGCAGCAGACATCTCCTTAAATGTCAACACATAGGATCACTATTTGCATTATAACTTAGCACAGGGATGCAACACAGTCTCACTAATAACATAAGGGGTGTGGCATTGTAATTAGATTATTTTGTTTGTCTGCTCTTATTGATATTATTTGCCATGTGGTCATTATTAATATTGCTTATGAACCTTTAAGTCTGTCAGATTTTCTGTTCTATAGTCATCCATCAGAATAATAACAGAGGCTGAATCTGCTATGGGCTAGTCAAAGGGTATTCTACTGCAAAACTTTCCCCACTATAATAATATTTTCCCAAACATTGATCCTTGGGAAACTGATGCTTTCAGCAGCTCTCTCAAATCCAGCCATATTCTATTTCTATCCCTTCTTTTGCCCAAGGACCAGATTTCTCTCTTAGTAAACATACCATTCAGTATGTATCCCAGATGATATTTATTGTGATGCATTTCAAGGCTGATGGCAATATCCTCAAATCCATTAATGGAGCTGTTAAAGGGATCAGAAGCCTTTTAGATGTGAAAGAATGAAAAAAGGTTGTAGCTGTAGTGCTCTCTCAAGTCATTAACTGAGAAGAGCTCAACAATAAATATTGCATTAGCTAATTTCCAACTTTGTCTTTTAATCATCCACCTCTTACTTCCAAGAATCTATCCTATTTTTTAAATTTTACTTTTTTTAATTTATTTTTGTTTAAATTTTTTTTTTGTTGTTATTTTGATTTTGTTGGGGTTTTTTGCCTTGTTTTGTTTTGTTTACAAAACAGTCTCACCACAAGGTCCATTTGAAACCGCTCTGGAGCTTCTGACGTTATCACAGGCTCTTCTCCAGAACTTTGAGAGTTTTCCCAGCTGTTTCAAGCCACCATGGATAAGAAGTTTTTTAAGTGCTCAGAAAAGTTTCATAACACGACAGCTGAGAAATCTCCATTTTCAGAGAAATATCATGTGATACAATTGCAAGGTCTGAAGGAGCCACTAAATGGACCATGGTGGCGGTGAGATTGCTATGCCAACTACTGTTTCCAATGTTAAGAGTGAACTTTAATTCTCACCAGGCTCCGTTTTCTTGAGCTACATTTGCATTCATACAGCTCAAAACTGTCATGATGAGCATGTTAATTGCTCTGTTGCTACAGAAAATGTTTGACCATAAAACTGAACAAAACTGAAATGAGCATAGCAGCTGATTGTTGAGGACAAAATCGAAAAAACAAAGCAGTGCAACGCAAAGACTTTGGAAGGCCCAAAATAAGAGTCTAACTGAACATTCAAGCAGAAAGCTGTCTGAGTGGTTCTGGTGAGTGTCCAGGGAAGGGAAAATATAACTCACAGCATTCACTCATACAACCACGTCTAGAATAGCTGGCTGTTTCAGCCTCAAAAATAGCCTTTCAGTGTAAAAGGGACATTTAAGCGAGAGGAATCAAGAACTTTGTATGAATAAAATCACCATCTCTTGCTTTGCTAATCCGTAGGGTAAGGAAGAGTGGAAGCAACATCAAACCAGTGTTCATCTCCTCCCTGTTTCTCATTATGGTGATTTGGCGTTCCTGATGCAACCAAGCAGCACCTGTTTACTTTTGTTCTTTTATATCTTGTGCAAATGACAAACTAAAGAGTTTGTCCGTGTTCAACCTTTTGCTTTCTCTCATGGTAGCTACAAAGCCTCAACCCAGAGGAGCAGTGCCTGTGGATGGACAGTTCAGGCACCCATGGCATCACAGGAGCTTGTGGATGCGAGAGACTCAACCACTGATAATCTGAACCCAGGAATGGAAGGTGGTGCTGTGCCCAGCAGTGGTAAAACTTGTCCTGTCCACACCCCAGGTGGAGAGGATACAAAGAGGGGCTTTCGCAAGGGCATAGGGAGGCATAATGACTACGTGAAGATCTCTGTGCCAGAGTCCAAGGTCAACCGTCTGCCCATGGAGTGGTGGAAGACAATAATTGCCTTCTTTTATGCTGGCTTCAACTTGGTCCTGACCACAGTTGTAATCACTATAGTCCACGAAAGAGTCCCACCCAAAGAAAGCAGCCCACCTCTTCCTGATAAGTTTTTTGACTATATTGACAGGGTTAAGTGGGCATTTACAGTGACGGAGATCAATGGCATGGTGCTGCTGGCCATTTGGATGATCCAGTTGTTCTTCTTCAGATACAAGTAAGAAACAATGGTACCATCTATTGTGAAAGCAGTTTTCTTTCATCTTAAAGAATAAGTGTAGAAATTAATTATATTTTTTTATTGTCAGATTTTTTTTTCTGTGGAATTTCCTGAAAATTTGAAAAATACAGAATGATATTACCTGACATCTGACAACTAGATGGGCAGAGAAAACCCAATTTCACTGCAGAAAAGGGATACAGTTTTTTCCTTTTCATATTGCACAGTAAAATATTTAACTGTCTCTTGAGGCTGTCATCAGTGATTAAATCATATTTATATCTTTTATAGAGCGGAGCTTTCCCTGTATAAGTGTTCAACATGAGTAGTTTAGAAAGCAGTATTTGCTCATTAGAGCTGCCCCCCCCAAAAAAAAAAGACTGAGTTTGAGTTAGCTGAGTTTTTAATGTAGCTAGCTGAAAAATGATTGATTAAATTCATCCTTTGACAATTTTTCCACATTTAGCCATTTGCCTATGGGAATAAAGATAGAGAAACTATAGTCTGACAATAAAATGGGCTTAGCAATTCAAGCAAAATCAGCAACAACTTTTTAGCACTGTTGCAGCCTATTAGAGAGGATTTCTCACTGTCATTAATTGATCTGGTTAATAAAAATCAATTTTATCTGCTGAGCAGGAATCTTGAAAAACTTTGTTCATTGAAGTAGATGTTTGCCACTTCATAAGTAACATGGCATAAATAGGAGACCCCCTGCTCTATTCTGGCTCTTACATTGTCCATTTGCAGGTCGATAGCATGCAGGCGGTTCTTCTTCCTCATTGGCACTCTGTACTTGTACCGCTGTGTTACTATGTACATCACCACCCTGCCTGTCCCTGGCATGCACATGACTTGTGCTCCTAAGGTTAGTAGCATGCAAACATCAGAGTGGGCATTAGCTTTCATTGTTCAGCCATGTACTCTCATGCACCCACTAGGACTCATTTTGCACAGTAGCACGAGAGGTAGCAATAAAAAAGAATAGAAAAAAAAACATTTTGACTTTTTACTGCCTCAAGATACCAATGATATTGAGGTGCATCAACGTTTGATCAAAAACATGTGCTTCTGTCAGTCGCCTGCTGGGTTGTGTAGTGCAGAGGGATCAGCAATTTGGCCGTTTAGTAGTTGTTTTGTTCTCAAGAATTTGATATATTTTGGTCAGTGTATGAAAGCCTTTAGCTACTTGTAAGAAGTGAGTTGTCGTCAGTAATTTAGTATCAATCAGTTACAAGAGATTTGGCAATGTCTAGCTGAAAAGATTGACAGAAACTAGAAAAGTAATCCAACATTTTGGAAAATACGCTTATTCATTTTCTTTTGATGAAAACATTGATACTACTGTGATATCAATATGCTAAATATGAGGCTAAAGCCAGCATCCAGTTAACTTAGCTCAGTACAGCTGGAAATAAAAGGATAACAGCTAGACTGGCCCCAGATTCCAAAATCCACCTACAAACCCTTCTAAACATTATCTGGACCCTCACCATAAATTTATTATCTTTGACTATTGGTCAGACAAATGAAAATGGAAATAATTATTAGTTGCAGTAGTGCAATAATATGACTGATGACCCAGTTTTTATCTATTTTTCCCTCTCAACATCCATTCTCTGTTCTCCATCAGCTCCACGGAGACTCCCAGGCAAAAATCCAGCGGATTCTGCGGCTGATTTCCGGTGGAGGTCTTTCCATTACAAACTCCCATCTGTTGTGTGGAGACTTTCTCTACAGTGGACACACTGTAATGCTCACCCTCACTTACCTATTCATCAAGGAGTGTGAGTACTGAAAGCAACACTTTTTTTGTTTGCTTGTATGGAATAATTTATTGGAAATTCCAGTGAATAATATATGAATCATATTGACTGTTTCCATCCTCATCCCCTATGGCAGTATTTTATTATACAGCAACACATGGACCTTCTAGGGACTAGTAGGATATAAATAATGAATGTGCTGCCACTATTACAACTTTTTGTAAAGCTGCACATTACTGGATGCACGTTCTGTTGTAGTTTATTATTTACTCAAGACCAAAGCTTTCTTATACAAGAGCATTGCAATAAACTGTGCCTTCGTGCAGGTTTTAATTTTCGGCTTTAGAGAGGTGTTGATTCAACTTAATGGTCGTTTTTCAGGCTGTAGTTACTGGAGCTGTTAATGTTCAAGTTAATGTTAAATTAATTTTGTCTCCATTGTATTTTTATCCACCCCAGTTACAGCATATCCATGAGCCTTTACAAATTATTAGAAAATACTGTCAATAAAATGCATTACAGTTGAATAGCACAACCAACTACAGCCTCATAAATAACCATAAAGTTGACCCAACACCTGTGTCAACAATCCTGAACATTATAATCTTTATGGAGGTAGGATTTTTTGTAGGGCTGTTGTATTAGACTGCATCCGTTTTAGCCAGGTGTACCTAATAAACTGCTTAGCTTAGTGTGTGTGCTGGGGGTTTTTTTCTGGTATAGCTGGATAAAAAACACAAAGTGCATATAAAAGACATTTCTGCCTTGGTTGTCTGTTATTTGCAGAAAATCCCTCTGTTTTTGACATATTTCACTGAAATACAAAAGTCTGCCTTTTTTGACAGTGGAGACAGTCTTGTAATGAACATTTCCAACACTCTTTTCTTCCCTCTCTCTCAAGACTCACCACGGTCGTTTTGGTGGTACCATCTGATGTGCTGGCTGCTGAGCGCCATTGGCGTGCTGTGCATCTTGGTGGCACATGAGCACTACAGTGTGGATGTGGTCGTGGCCTATTTTATCACCTCCCGCCTGTTCTGGTGGTACCACACCATGGCCAATTTACAGGTCTGAGCAAAGAGCAGAACATTGGGTGGCTTGTTTGAGAGTGTGAACATGAATCATTATGGTAGCTGGCTCTCCTGCCTGTCTGGTGACACGTGACTGTATTTTATTCAGGGAATTTAACTCAAGTGTAGCAGCTTAAAGTTACATGCCAACACAAGATTTTATTACCTTTTATGTGTGAGGAAATTGTCTCTATATTATATGACACACTATTATAAACTAAGAGTAAGTTCATGTTTTTAGGCTTTGCATCAGAATTGTCAGTATACCTTCAAAAGGCAGAATCACTCCCTCTGCTGGCCAAGTTGTATGCAGTTGATATGGGGTAGGACCAATGCTAAATTACCTCTCAGGTTATATAAAATCTTAATGGTAAACATGCTTAACAGAGTCACCACAATTTTGCACTGAACATCATCAAGGTCACTGATATTTGTGCAAATATGATTTTGTTTTCCAGCCTCTCACCAGTCTATGTAAGATAATTTAGCTGTTTATAAAATCATATACTGTTTCTGGGCAGTGTCTTAGAGAATATGTTAACAATTTTTAAATCTGTCGCAAAACAATAGTACGGTGTCCATATTTACACTCATGTTCAAACTGGTTCCCTTCCTAATGCATCTCCAGTAAACATAATTCGGGACAAAATCAACAGCCCTTGTTCTGTTCACAAATAAATTTCATTTTATCTAATGTTAACATCACTGCCTCCTTGTCTCAGACTCTTGAGACAAGGAGGCAGTTAGACAAATCAATGTGCTTATCATCCCAATCTTCAGACTTTTTAGTAAAATTCCTTCTTTGTCATACTTCTGTATCTCTCTACTGCGGCTCATCACAGAAAGATCATGGGGAGAAAAAGGGGGAACTCCGCATGAGAAAAACTTTACTTTTGGGAGATCCCCACTTGATTTATCTAACTCAGACTGATAAAGCCTCTTATTAACTTATAAACAATACAAAGTTTGGAATATATTTTTGTATTAAATGAGGACTGTGGATTTTGTCTCCCATTTCCTCTATTGGAATCACATTGGAAAGAAATCTTTTAAAGGCCAGTATGAACAGGGCAAGCAATGAAATTCCAACATCATCAAAGTTGTGTTTGGATGTCCACAGCAGTTAAATATTGTCTCTCACTAGCCTCAGACAGATTATCTGCCGCTTTCCCTTTTCCAACCAGGCAGCTGAACAGAAGACAGTAATAAGAACAATGGGTCCATATGCTTCATTTTTGGGATGTGTCTGCTAGAAATACCATCACTGAAGATGTATATGTGTAATCTGACATGCAATTGCAACTTTTAAAATTACATAAACAAATCATGTGATGACGTATAGAAAAGAATTGGGGTTTGGCTTGTTTTTTTTAGCACCACTTCAAGCTGTTCTCTTTCTATAAAACGTAAAGTATAAGCACTTGGTTTTGTGTTATTGCTATATTATTATAAAGGATAACATTTTTTTCTCGACAGACTCTGAAGTGCTCACCCAACAACTACCTCACCAACACCTGGTGGAACCCACTGTTCAACTTCCTGGAGAGGAATGTCCAAACCTCGGTGCCATGCTCGTACAGCTGGCCAATCACCTGGCCTCCTGCCTGCCTTAAGAACCCCTGCAAGAAGTATTCCATGGTACAAAGCACCCGAGAGGAGTGACATGACCTTTACATTCCAGCAGTATTGCCTGATAATCCACTGAAGTGGTTCTCATTCATTCAGTCTTGTCTACTGGACAGGAACATGATGCTACCAAATGCATAGTTATGAAAGAAAGAAAAATGTGCCTAGAAGGATTATCATATTGTCTCTGTGTGTTCTTTGCCACTGTAATTTATTTGTTAG
The DNA here is from genome assembly GCA_016859345.1 of Istiophorus platypterus. NCBI lineage: Eukaryota > Metazoa > Chordata > Actinopteri > Istiophoriformes > Istiophoridae > Istiophorus > Istiophorus platypterus. The sequence continues at coordinate 10,936,257 of CM029114.1, read as the reverse complement.
ATAAACAAAGTTTTCATTGTTTTTGTAAATGATACTCGTTTCAGCTCGTATCAGCAAATTTCAGACATGATCGGACAGTTTGTTGCAACTGACTTACAGGTTTGTTGCAGTATTTGCAAGACTATTATTTTGGATCTGCTACCATAACTCTTTCATACTGTATGTATTGATGGGGTTTACCTCAATATGATATCAGTGTGCTCAAGTCACAAGGTGCCTTAGTGTGTTAAATGTCAGTAGGTATACCAAAACTGCCGTTATAAGTCTTGGTGTAGTTGGTTTTGTTTTTGATTTTGATTTTCTATCATTTTTATTTGTATTTTTTTTATTTTTTACTTTTATTTTTTTTTATTTTGTATTAATTTTAGTAGACTTGAGTGTGTATATCCTAGCTGTAGTCTCAACATTATACTATTAAAATGTAACCGTACAGAGGCTTTGTTGTATTTTCTGATTTAATGAAATAACCATCACTACAACTGGAATTTTTGACAATTTCATATTTAATGCATCTCTTCAACCATGCCAAATTTATTTTTTTTCACAAGTTAAAGAAATAAATATGTTTTCTAAAATAATTCATAGGATGCATGAAAATAAAGTCTAAGTCACATGTCTATGTATTAAAATGACATTGTTTGTTATAAGGAAAGTGCATAGCTGTATAGCTTCCAACTTTTTATCATATGCTTCACAGACTGTCACCAAATTACAAATAAAATCTGTTGCTACACTTCGATTAAATATCAAAGTAGAATGGGGTAAACCAAAGCATACTAAAAAAAAAAAAGAAAATCATAATTCATTAATTGACATGCAAGTTTAGTGGCATATAAAGAAAGTGATCAACTATTGTAAAAAACAGAAAGACAAAGGCCATTTGACCCAGAAATTAACTAACAGACATAACTCCCATCTAAAATCTATGTATTAAATAATTGAACAACACTGATACTGATGTTAGGAATGAGATTGTACAAACTATAGGCTTTTTGTTTTGCAGTACAGTATAACTATTATAACTTAATTCAAGGGGATTTTACGCCCTAAAACTGAACTTCAAGGTAGCCCCTGCCCCAGAGGCCTTTAAACCCTTGACAGTTTTTGCTTCTTTTAGAGTTTTAATTTAACCACCTTATTAATGTTTAAAGTGGTTTACAGGCAGACATATGCTTTCACTGAAAAAGGCACAGTATACACATAGATAGACTGTATTACACTTTTATGTCTTGAATTGTACACTAATAATATTTTGAGTGACTGCGACTAAAAATTTGTACAATTTTACGGGCATCTGTGTTATTTTTTGTGTAATTTAGGTTTATGGTGACTATATACTTTGCTAAATTGATAGAATAAGAAGCCAGATTTACAATACAGCTGAGTTTGTGCGGTAAAAAGGATAAAGTCAGGGTCAAAAATTTACTTTTTTGACTCACCAGCAGAGATGGCTGGTAGATAAAAAAAAAAAATCCAAACATATTTTTTACTGCCCAAAAGTAATAAATTGCCATATATAAATATTGCCACATTACTTTAATTGATTTATCTTTGTCTATATGTATCAATTGGTAGCTAACTAGCTATCTAGGCTAATGTTATCTATCTATTTAGCTGACCTCTCTCCTAAAAGTCAGAATCAGCGGCAACGTTTGGCACCAACAACTGGCACCAGGAAGGTTTCTGGACATTTATCTATATCATAGTCTACTACACTATACTATTGTTATATCTGCTCACCTCTCTCTGTGTGTATCTCTCTATGGTACAAACATTTACCCACCACGGTGGCGGATAGTCTTCTGAGATTCACTCGCTGAACAGAAAATCTACCCGCATTTGGCCTTTGGATAATTTCAGACCCTGGATACAGCGAACATGAGGTGAGGACAGCGTCAAACTCCTAAACAAACTGCTAAACAAAGACATAAATCACCTGGATACCACGCTTAACACAACCACAAAAATTTTCCAAAATGAAGAGGGCCGATCCTCCAAAATCAACGTGGACTCCAGAGAGTTCATTTATTTTATTTTGCCAGGAGGTTATATAAATGTTATATATACTTTTAGGTTTGTTCGTTCATACAGAGTGGTGAGCAGAGGGTGTGTGGTTTAATCTCTATTAGATGTGTGTTGCTGAGGAGGAGATTGGGGGAGGAGGCTTACTTTAGCTTCCTCAATGTTGTCCTCACTGTCAACAATTGGGCAAAAGATGTATTTTTTTGTCAGTGGTTAAGGTTAGAACTAGGTTAAGTTTAGGGTTAGGTTAAACTTAGGGTAATGATTAGGGTTACGCAAGTAGTGGTTATGGTTAGGATTAGGGTAAGTCTCCAAAGGGGCTGTTTCATAAAACCTATAAAGCAGATTAAACTGGGGTTTTTTTTAAGATATTTTGGCAAATTTAGCTGTGACTCAGTCTCTGAAAAGCAATGGCTATTAATTTCCCATGGAGAATTATTCAGTGCAGCTAGACTGGTCCAGACTAGGCTAACAGCTAGACCTAGTAAATCTGTTTGCCTTAAGGCCAACGCCTATTGGCACCAGTGTTTTGGAGTTTTTTTTAGTGGGGGCAACGCCCACTGACTGAGATTAAAACAGAAGCATCAGGCCCATATAACTGGTTTTCACTTAAATCCAAGTATTTTAACTGTCTTCACATGTTTCAGCCAATGTTTATGGCGCTATGTGTTGAAAGCATGACTCTCCTTTCCTCTGCAGCCAATGCCACAAGTAGACAAATATACCAAACACTATGCAGCTTATGTAGCAAGTAGTTAATAACTTAGAATGATGAATTAATGGCATATTAAGATATATAGCTAGCACTGTCGATTAACCCATAAGAACCCAGGGTGACATAGGTTTGATAAATATACTAATGTACCCAAATGGTGGGGAATTTGTGGACCACTTCAATTTTTTCAATAACCCCCATAATTTTCTTTTAAGGAAGCATGAGACTGGGATGTTTCGACAGTAGTGACAACTTTTGAATACGGGGAAGTGAAGCATAATTTTTGCAAGAAATGAAACACTGTGGCTATTACAAAAAAAGTGGAAAAAGGTGTGGCAGACAATAGCATGAGCGCAAGTAGCCCAAGAATATAAATTTACTAACCACAGATCTTGTCTGAATCTGTCATAATTAGCCTATAAGGAGTTACTTGTCATTTGAAGACATTAACTTTTGTAACCACACTTTATTGTAAAAGTGTAAGTAAGTGTTCAGCTTCTCAGGAAATATCTGTATGAATTTCTGCACATTCAGAACAATCATGACTGAATAATTGAGGACTCGACAGCAGATTAAAGTGATAGACTCAAGTTTTTTCTCCATCTGAGCACCAGTAAATCGGTCTGATAGACCCGTGATGTCTTTTGAAGAGACCCGTGAATTACTTTCACCTGGTTCGGCATAGTCGCGCCAACTCATCCTGGCTTGGCCTTTGTGAAACGTAAAAAGCCAGGATGCTCCGTGCAATATATGTCAAGCCTCGTTTTTCTATCATCCAGGATTTTTTTAACTCTACTTTTGTGAAATAGCCCTCAGGTCAACTTTAACAGAATAGATCTCCATTGTAACTTCCTCACCAGTTCTTTCATGAAGTCAAGTCCTGGCTAAATTCAGCCAGGATATATGAAAAATAATGGCTTAATCTGCTATCTATGTTTTGTGAAACAGCCCTTGGGGATTTCTTAATTCTACTTTTGTGAAATAGCCCTCAAAAAAATAAATGCATGTCTATGTAATGACCCCAAAAGTAATGTGTGTGTGTGTGTGTGTGTGTGTGTGTGTGTGTTTGTGAGTGTGTGTGTGTGTGTGTTTGTGTGTGTGTGCGTGCGTGTGTGTGATTTTGTGGTCCTGGAGACACCTGCTGTAGCAGGAACTACCACAGAGGCAGTTTAGAGAACTTCTGCAGGTGTTTATATGTCTGTCTGTCCGTGGACAGATTTTGTCACCACAATAGCATCCCACCTGTTCAAGATGCATTCACGAAACCTTACAGGTGTATGTCTGAGACCGAGATGAATGAGTTCCAAGATGGTGAGGCGAGGGGTAAGAAGTAGCTACACAGTAGGCTACAACATAACCTCCTTTTTCTATTGCACTTGTCTTTAAATTGTATGTGCGAATGAATAACCTTGGCTAAACCGTTACAATAATCAATTTAAGCAAGTTGACTAATTAGAAATCAACCAATCAATCAATCAATGTGTAACAAATACATAATGATAATACGGATTTTTGAATGGATTTTCCCTTCTTTTTAAAAAATCATGTACGTCTGTATTTATTATCCTGTGTCACTTTGGATCCCCCCCCCCCACAGCCACATTGTAGCCAACAGCAAAACCGTGGCGCGGCCTGTAAGACAAAATGTAGGGCAGACAACCTGTTACACGTCACTGTCGGGGCGAACCAATCAGAGCCGTCCACAGCTCTGTCAGCCAATGAGGACGCGGCGCCGACCCCCGTCGTCTCACCGTAACACAGGAAGAGCGTGTGCTGCTTTGTTTGATAACAGTCTCGCCGTGTTGGCCCCTAATGAACGACCCGACACGACACTGACCTTGTGAATTTCCCCCCGATAATGTGATCGTGTCGTCGGCTCTCTAGACTCAGTCTGTCCTAACTCTTAACACCATGTCTCCGCCGTCGTTGCTGGAGCTTGTTGGCATCCCTGCGCCGCCGTATGTTAACATCGGCGCCTTGGCAGCTTTCTTGCTAACGTGGTGCCTGGTTCGTTTCTATCGGAAACAACGGCAGCTCGCAAATATCCCCCCGGGTCCGAAACCCTGGCCGGTGGTCGGCAACTTCGGCGGCTTCCTCGTCCCTTCTTTCGTCCGGAGGCGGTTTAGTCAGCGGCCCGGCGTCACCGACGCCGTGAAAAACGCCGTAGTCATTTTAACGGAGCAAGCCAAGGTGTACGGTAACGTTTACAGCCTGTTCGTGGGGAGTCAGTTGATCGTTGTGCTCAATGGCTACGAGGCGGTCAGGGACGCTCTGTCTAACCACCCCGACGTGTTCTCCGACAGACCAGATATCCCTTCTGTCACTATCATGACTAAACGCAAAGGTACGAAAGAGTTTGCTTTTAAGAAGCTATGCAATTGACCTTATGGTGAGCGCATTCACGTGACAGTCACAAACACACCTTCACTCAGTTTCCTCTTTTTTTTTTAATAAACCCATCTAAGCCTGTAGTCGGATGAGCCCTGCGATGAATTCCTAGCACGTTTTCACAGGTTTATCTCAATGCAATGCTGACATACCCACACTGAAAGAGGTCTTGGTTGCAGGAATTGTCCCCCTTGTCCATAATTTCCCACAGCACTTTCCAAGTATGTGATGGTGGGGAAAAAAAAAAATCCCTAGTCCTGTGCAAGGATACGGTTTAAAGTTCAGCTGGATCTAAAATGAGGTCTCACGTAACGTAGAACAGTTAGTGCAAACGTAAACTGTTTCGCTGGACAATGTGGGCAGAGTGAAACGAGTATTGTTTTTAAGACAGACCTGAAAAAAATGTGACCCTATCATCAGACCTGCGAGAGCAAAAAAAAACTGACTTGTTGGCCCCTGTTTACACTTCCAACTTCAACTCAAATATAATGCATTGCATCAGACTGCACATGGAGGTTTTGTTATATTTCACACAGAGCCCCGTATTGTTATTTGAAGTCCTGCCTATCCCAGGTTTTTCTGTTTGACACTTACTTGGTGGTAATTTTAGATAATTTGTTGTGGTTGTCTAAAGATAACATGTTGAGTCAGCTCTTTAATGAGGAGATTTTTCTTTTGGCGAAGTTAATAGAAAATGCATGAAAGCTAACACAGGGAACACTGTATTAGTCAACAGGACATTTTTGTACTGTAAACTGAAGCTTTTGAAATATCCCTTTTTTTTAATTTGTGGAACTGTATATATGGTTTGTCATGTGACCATTTAAAAGATTAAGAATGTAGAATTTGCCTTGAAGTCCTGATTATTTCAGTTTCTGTTGTGCTTTAGCACATGTTCCAAAACACATGACCACAAACTGGTTCTATTTGGACTTCTGAAGGTCCCAGGGCATTTGTTGGCCTCTTTGTAATCTGGTCCAGTGTATGTCTCAGTACAGTATTACGGTACCGCAAACTAGAACGACCATTAATTTGAATCAACACATTCTCTGAAAGAATTTAAAAAGAATATTTTAAACTTGGTGAAGGAAGGATTTATTGCAGGGCTGTTGTATTTGACTCCATTAGTTTTCAAGGTGTATATAATATACTGCTTACTTCAGTGTGCACATTTACATTAGTGATTATAGTTTTAACATATAGACATGCTGTATTTACAGCCCTAGATCCTAAAGCTGGGGTACACAAGTTGAACAGTAGCAAAAAGAAATATATTTGATATTCCAGACTTCAAAATCTCCTTGTTATATCTAGCAAAGATAATATTGAAAGGTTTAAAGGATTAATTGAGTCTGTTTTCCACTGTAGGTCCTGAATTATTATATAAAGGGTTTAGAGAGTCAGAATCATTACAACTACAAGTAAAGTAAAATAAACTGTGTTTTTAGGGGTATGTTGACAGGTCCAGAGAGATATGGATAAAAATTGACTAAACTGATCCTGACCTAAATGCTCTCTTTGTTGGGGTTATTGGGCTGACCATAACCCATCTCTTTCCCGGTTTAATTCAACTTCAGGAATAGTCTTCGCACCTTATGGGCCAATATGGAGGAAGCAGCGCAAGTTCTGCCACACCATACTCCGGAACTTTGGCCTGGGGAAGTTAAGCATCGAGCCTTGCATCCTGCAAGGCCTGGCCACCATCAAAATAGAGCTGCTGCAACGGAATGAGGAGTCTGGCGGCACGGGCGTGGACCTGGCCCCGCTAATCAGTAATGCTGTGTCAAACGTCATCTGCTCAATGGTCTTGGGCCAACAATTCCATCACGAAGACCGTGAATTCCGCACTTTGCTGGGCCTGATGGAGCGAGGGCTGGAGATCTGTGTGAACAGTGCTGCAGTCCTTATCAACATCTTTCCGTTGCTCTACCATTTGCCTTTTGGGGTCTTCAAGGAGTTGAGGCAGGTGGAAGGAGACATCACAGTGTTTCTGAAGAGGATTATTGTAAAACACCAGGAAACATTAGATCCTGAAAAACCAAGGGATCTTGTAGACATGTACTTGATGGAGATGTTGGCCCAGCAAGCTGCTGGAGAGGAAGACAGCAGCTTTACAGACGATTATCTCTTTTATATAGTAGGAGATCTCTTCATCGCTGGCACTGACACAACTACTAATTCAGTTTTGTGGATTCTCCTCTACATGGTCTTATATCCCGATATCCAAGGTTAAAGCAGCAACAGTCCATTCAGTCCATCCCTTGCTAGAGTGAATGATTATAGAACATAGTAAAATATAGCACTTTATATAGTTTGCTTGACCAACACTGACCTCCACAGTGACACTGGAGTACAGTTATCTGAAATATCTCTAATCAGATTCTGTCCAATTTTTCCAAAGTTATAAAGTAGTAATTATTTCTTATTGGCTTATCAAGGAAATTACCCCTGCTCAGAGTTCCCATGGCAGATTCCCAATGGACCTTTTGCATGTGTTTTTGATGACTAAAGAGAAGAAAAAGTGTTGAAACAATTTAAGATAAGCACATACATCAGGTTTTGAAACAATTTAAGATAAGCACATACATCAGGTTTTTTTTTCAACAATATCATCTTCACAAATCGTCATACTGTACTGTATTTGAATCGGTGATGCAAACATTTTTAATTTAAATTAATATAAATAATTCAGTATTATAAAATCTAAATAAAACTACACAACATTTTAGAGTATCAAACTGTGTAGTTGAAATAGTGATGGGTGAAAAGTATGGTATAGACCTGAATGTGAAATGTTTCTTAGCTTATATGAATCACATACTTTGTTTTCTACATAAATAGGAAACTCTTTTTGGGAAACAGGGAATTGGAAAACTGCTGGAGACCGAGACTTAAATACACCATAATTTTAGAAGATGAAAATGCTTAATAAATGTTGATTTCGTTGAGATTAGGACTTCGTTAATCATTAAGGAATGATGAGCTGAATGTTGCTTTGATTCTCCTGTTTTGTTTTAGACAAGGTCCAGGCAGAAATCGATCGAGTTATGGGTAAACTTCGGGACCCATCTCTGACTGATAGGGGAAGCTTGCCCTTTACTGAAGCCACCATTATGGAGGTGCAGAGATTAACCGTAGTGGTTCCTCTGGGTATTCCACACATGGCCTCCCGGACAACAGGTGACTTGGCACTGTGACCTGTCACCCATTGTTTTTGACTGAATCCTCCATTCATGCTCAACCAGTGAGATCTCTGAGTCTCAAACAATAAGTGTCTCAGTGATTATAAAGATTTCTCTTATTTTATAGGGCTTATTCACTGAGATGATGGTATTGTAATATGTGTGTGTGTCCCTTCTTTTTAGAGTTCAGAGGCTACACTATTCCAAAAGGGACAGTTATTTTGCCCAATCTATGGTCTGTCCATAGAGATCCCACTCTGTGGGAAAACCCAGATACTTTCAACCCAACACGCTTCTTGGATGATGACGGAAAGTTACTAAGGAAAGAGTGCTTTATACCATTCGGAATTGGTATGCCATTCCTTACTCACATAGAAATATTGATCATTAAACTCATTATAAGTGTGTGTGCACCAGAATCAAATGATTTATCTCATTTATCCCTCAGGCCGCAGGGTGTGCATGGGTGAACAGCTGGCGAAGATGGAGCTGTTCCTGACGGTTACCAGCTTACTGCAGGCCTTCAAATTCAGACTCCCAGAGGGAAGGCCCCCTCCTCCCATGCACGGACGCTTTGGCCTGACACTGGCACCCTGCCCATACACCGTGTGTGTGAGCGCTCGTAGTTGAAACAATGGAAGACTTGGTTTGAACGGATTTTCTGTCAACAGGGTGCTCTGATACCACGGGCCTTGAAAAAGCCCTTAGATGTTGGCAAAATGCTACAGGAGAGACAGTCCAGTGTTTGGAAAATTCTAAGATACGGTACTTTTTTTCACTTTTTAGTTATTTTGCAACCTTATGCTAAATTTTTTTTAATTCCTTTTTCCCCTCATCAGTCTATACCTAATATCCTATAATGACAAAGAAAATTTTATTATTTTTGGCAAAATTTATTCAAAAGGAAAAACTGAAATATCACATTCATATAAGTATACAGACCCTTTGCTACGACACTTGAAATTGAGCTCAGATCCATCCAATTTCTCTTGAACGTCTTTGAAAGGTTCTACACCTTGACTGGAGTCCACCATTGGTAAACTCCCTTGTTTGGACATGATTTGGAAAGGCACAAATCTGTTTATATAGGGTCCCAAAGCTGAAACCAAAATCAATCCATTAGGTTGAAAGAACTGCTTCCAGAGCTCAGAGACAGGATTGTGTTAATGCGCAGATCTAGGGAAGCCTACAAAAAGTTTTTGCTGCACTGAAGGAGCACAATGCCCCCCCCTAATTCTTCAATGGAAGAAGTTAGGAGCAACCAGGACTCTTCCTAGAGCTGGCTGCCCAGCCAGACTGAGCTATTGGGGGAGAAAGGCCTTGGTAAGAGAGATGACAAAGAACCTGACTGTCACTCAGACTGAGCACCTGAGATCTTGTGTTGAGTAGTGAGAAAATTCCGGAAGGACAACCATCACTGCAGCACTCCATAGATCTGGGCTTTATGGCAGAGTTGCCAGACTGAAGTCTCTCCCAAGTGAGACACATGAAAGCCACCTGGAGTTTGCAAAAAAGCACCTAAAAGGACTCAGACCGTGAAAAACAAGATTCTCTGGTCTGTCGAAACCAAGGTTGATCTGTTTTGCCTAAATTCTAAGCATCGAGTCTAAAGAAAACCAGCCACTGCTCATCACCTGCCCAATAACATCTGAAGGATGAAACATGGTGGTGGAAGCATTTTGTTGTGGGGATGCTTTTTAGCAGCAGGGACAAGGAGACTGGTCAGACTTTAGGGTAAGCTGAACAGAGCAAAGTGCAGGGATATCCTTGATGAAAACCTAGGCCAGAGTGTTCAGGACCTCAACCTGGAATGAAGGTTCACCTTCAAACAGGACAATGACCCTAAACAAACAGCCATGACAACACAGGAGTGGCTTATGGACAACTCTGTGATTGTCCTTGAGAGGCCCAGCCAGAGTCCTGACTTTAACACAATTGAAGATCTCTGGAGAGACTTGAAAATGGCAACTATATACTAAGGATCTGAAAACTTATATCAGTGTGATATTTCAGTTTTGTACTTTTCAATAAATTTGCAAAAATTTCTAGCATTCTGTTTTCACTTTGTCAGTATTAGATACAGAGTGTTGGTTGATTAGGGGAAAAATGAAATTAAACGATTTAAACATAAGGCTGCAATATAACAAAATGTGAAAAAAGTGAAGGGGTCTGAATACTTTCTGAATGCATTGTATATTTTTGAGTAGAGTGTTACTTTAATCATTTCATTTTTTTGTTAATTTATCCATTATTTTCATGACTATTTAAGCATTTAATCCAAAATATTTCAAAAGTAATGACAAGTACCCGTCATTACAAGTACAATGATATGATCCAGAACAGCTGCTCAATTTAAAAGCTGGAGCCTGTAGATGTTTTCTTAATCAGTAATTGATTGATAAGGTCAGTGTTATGTTCCAGATGCTCCAGGTTGATTTTGAAAGGTACCTGTTGAATATCTGTATTTATATTTTATCATTTTATTGTTTCAGGGTGCATGCCACAGATTTATAGAGAGAGTAATGCCCTTTATTAAGGAGAAGAACTATTGGAGAAGAACTATTATAGAAAGAACTATTTTAGTATTTTCTATATTTGATGTATGAATTATTGGCAATGTGTCAATAAAAACAGACTCTACTAATAATATTTACCTCAGTTTATTTTGGGTCATGAATTTATAGTTTTGTTCTATGTTTTTTTATTTATTCTTTGCAATGTTTTTTTTAATTGTTGTCATTGGTAGGATGGGATTGTTTTAGACCTGGTAAAAAAAAAAGTGCAAGACATTCTTCTATCAGAACGGTGAAAAAACTGATTCAAAGGTCCTGTATCTAATTAATTGCAAATGGTCCTTTGGGAAATTAAAAACTATATATATATACAAACAGAAAGAAATAAATAGCCCACCAACGGGGTCATTCTGGCATTTATTCAATAAACACTTATAAGGTGTTTATTGAACAATTCCTCAGGTCTATAGAAACCACACATACTACAAGTGTGGAGTACAACCAGGTTGAAGAGAGTAAAATAAGATTGCAACTACGAAGTCAGTAAAAAAAAAAAAAGACAAGTTCATCTCAAAGCTGTAAAGAGTGACTGCAAGCTTGGACTTTCTGGACCAGCCCATCGACAGTTAATGGGTTACTTGGGGACGTTAAGGGTCTCCTTCTCCATCCATGCATTTGTTTACACTCGTCAGCGTTTATTTACATTCAACTTTGAGTCAGGGCTTGTAAAGATACTTTTACTTACGTAAGAATTTTTTTTTTTTTGAATGAAGGACTTTTACTTGCAATGAGGTGACATTTAACACGCAAAGAGCATATCATCAATTTATAAATCACCATGCACGGTTGCGGGTTAAACTGCCAAACTGGTTTGTAAATTATTAGCTGCACCTTGACCACCTCAATTAAATGTTACCACTAAAATCCAGCATTGTGGTATATAACATTATAACTCTGGCAGAGGCCAATATACCTGCACAATAACTTCTATTTTATAATGCATGACTTTTAACACGCAACACGTGTGATATTTACTATCTTCGGTTGATATGTGACTCCTGCAAATATGTGTGTGAAAGGTCACGGAGGTGTCTGCCCGGTCACGTGACCACCGACCTTCCTGCGTGTCCGGATCTGTCCTGCAAGCAGCGGGTCCCCGCATCATCATCCTCCCCATGGCTTTCTTCACCCACCACATCTGCAGAGGTGTCTCGTCCTCGGCGGTCAGGAATGCGGTTATTAAGCATGTGACGATCATCGGAGGCGGACAGATGGGAGCGGGAATCGCACAGGTGAGCGACCGAACGCTTCCGGGGCTGCGTTTAGCCGAGCGGCTAGCAGCTAGCTTCGCGCTAACTAGCCAGCCGGGCTGCTGTAAATCAGCCGTGCGCTTCACGCTCCGACTTTCATATGAGGATACAACATAGTAAAGCTTTCGCACTGTTAAATAAAAAAAAAAAAAAAAAAGAGTGAAACTCTTCCAAAAATCACATGTTGTAAACACAAACACACTCACGTGTATACAAACGCACTTAAACACACGCTTATACTCATACTCAGACACACACACACGAATCCGAGGTAAACAAGAGAGACGGGAAGGTAAAATACAGAAAGCAGAACTAGACATTGATCAAAAAACAAAAACAGAGAGACACTGACTTAGTAAAGGGGAAAAAAGAGGTTGAGCGAGTGAGAAAGAAGACTTTTCTCAACAGTCAACACTATAAACGTTTGTTTTAAGTTTGAATCCCACAAAACTCTGTATCTAAGTGGAAATCTGGTGAGTCGGTTACTGGATTAATCATTCTTGTCTACTAAATGTCAGAAAACTGTGAAACACGCCCGGTACCGTTTCCCAAGACCGAGAGGCCCTGTCTAAAGGTCTCATCTCGTCCAACCAACACACTATCAGTTTATATCAGTTTATGGCAAAGAAAGGCGTCAAATACTTACATGTGAGGAGCTGAAAAACAGCAAATGTGTGGTGGCTTTAAAAAAAGAACTAAAGAAGCAGTCAAGTTCAAGTACAGTCAATTTTAAGTGAATGAATGGCTGCAGGGCTACGTAACAGAAATGACACGTTGTATAGTTTATTATCCTGCGATTGTTATAAGTTTTGTAATTCTTTTTCGGCAGCCCTGTTAACTTGGCTCGTTCATGAACAGTACTGTGCAGAAAGTTAAGGCACTAAGAGTAAAGTTGTAATGCTTCAAAAGTAAGGCCATTAAAGGTTTTTAGTCATCAGTTAATGTAATGCAATTTGCAGTAAAAAGAAGAATCACATCAGTATTTGCTGCGACCACCCTTTGCCTTTAAAACAGCACCGGTTCTCCTCGGTACACTTGTGCACAGTTCATCATGTGCTTGGCAGGTCAGTTGTTCAGGCATCTTGGAGAACTAGTCAGAGTTTTCCTGCGGATTCAATCTGTCTCAGTGTCTTCTGTCTCTTCTTATAACCCCAGACTGACTCCATGATTCTGAGATTAGGACTCTGTGGCGTTACACCATCGGTTGCAAGGTTCCTTGTGCTTCCTGTCTCTGAAGATTGCTTTTTTTATGACTCTGGTTGTGGTTGTATGTTTGGGGTCATTGTCATGATGAAGAATGAATTTGGGGCGGATCAGGTGCCTCCCTGATAAACTCCCCTAGTGCCTCAAACTTTTGCACAGTATTGTATGTTTTGAAAAGACTTTAATAAACCATTTTTTAAGTTTTCTATATCATCCAACCACATAAAATACAAGCCAATAGTAGACAATAGTCTTTCAATAGGTTTGCAAGTTTTTACAAGTTCGCCCTGATAATGAATGGTTTTCTTGTCTCACAGTACAATCACCCATTGTTCTCATAAGGAAGCTGTGTTATGAATTTGTTCAGTTCATTTAACACAGTTGTTTCCGTGTGGTGTAATGTTAGAACAGAAGAAACATTAAGGATTCAATTTAGATGCACTGCACAGATTTTAGAAAGTAACTGATTCGTCCACAAGATGTCACTGTCTGTATTTGGTCTTCAGTAACCTACTGTTGGAGAGTGTGAGCTTTCCTGGTTATATACCTCATGCTAGAATTATGCAGTCAGAGAGTATACAAGTTGTTGTGCTGTTTTTGTTGTTCTTTTACAACAAGTCAATGTACCTGTACTAACTTGTTTTATTTTTTTTTTTTGTTTTGTTTTACTGAATTCTTCATCAAGCAGTTTCCCTACCAGTGTGCCTCTCCCCCACTTCCTTGTGTGAATTGCACTGTTCATGAACAGCATGCTCAAAAATCCGTTGTTTTTAGTATGCATACTGACTTTTTTTTAATAACCTTTAATGTTGTGACTTCTCCAGTGTAAACACACTACATCCTAAATGCCTGAATGCCTGTGTGGAGTTATTATGTACTATGGAATTGGGACACAAACCTGGCTTCCTGCTGTTAAGTCAGTTAATACTTTAAAGACAGGCAAAAGTAGCTGCTACTGTTATCTGCTGTAAACATAGACAGCAATTACACAGAAAAGAGCTTTAACAAAGTAGCACCTACGTATCAGCATCACCTTATTTTCTCCCACCTCAACATCACTGATAAGTTATGGCTTTTTTTGAAGTCATTGTGAACTAATTTCTGCTTGGAAGGTTGCTGCATCGACTGGCCACTCAGTGACGCTGGTGGACACATCAGATGACATCCTGAAAAAGGCTATCAAAGGAATTGAAGGGAGCCTCAAAAGAGTGGTCAAGAAGAAGTTTGCTGATAAGCCAGAGGTGAGACACAATAGATCAACAGACAGAATGAAGAACCAGGTCAACATAGATTGAATTGTTTGCAATTAGTGGACAATACTTTATTTGCTTGTTGTCTCAGGCGGGTGAGGAGTTCATCCAGAAAGTCGTGCAGAATGTGTCAACGTCAACAGATGCTGGATCTGCAGTTCAAGGCTCGGATCTTGTGCTGGAGGCCATTGTGGAAAATCTAAAAATCAAACAGGATCTTTTTGGACGGCTTGACAAGCTGGCACCAGTGTAAGCACTGTAGCGTTTCGGGTTTTTTTTTTTTTTATTAGCTGTAAGTTTTAGATTAAAAGCTAGTATAGCAACAGTGTAACATCATGACTATGCAGGCATGTGCCAGAAAGGCCAAAAGAATTTCATACCAGCCTGAAGCTGCAATCGATAATTGTATCTTCTAGGTTTTTATAGGTTTCTATGTGTGTTCTTATTTAAAGTGCGGTTCTACTTCAGTTATCAGTAATTAAAAACACTTAATGAACTCTTGGTAATTCTGGCATACAAGAGAGAGGAGGGCAAATGTTATTTTTGAACAATGAAAGGAAAAGTGCTGAAAGATACACATCTACTTTTTATGCCTGTAGTCAACCAAGAAAATCTTGGTCAACATAAATCTTACCTACTCTTTAACCAATCGATTGGTCGCAGGTCCTCTCTTGATCAACTAAATTGGACACTACTGTAAATTGATTATATGTAAGAATACAAAGCTAGTATTTCCAGATAGTTTAACATTTTACCCTGATTTTTTTTATCCTGAAATGATAACAGACCCAGAGCCGACCAGCATGCATTCATATGATTACCAGAAATAGAACTATATTAACTGCTGATCCTAGCACATGAACTATTGAGGAATATACACTCAAAGCCTCAAGGGTTAAACACAAAAGTTGACAGAGCACCCTAACTTAGACAATTTAGCCCAAAATTTTTAGATGATATGCAACATTGGTTGTTGAGCTTTGATGTGCAAAAACTGCTGTTTGCAAAGTTTATACTCCTGTTTATAACAAAATGCAGCCAAAAAATTTCTTTGACATGATGTCATTTAGTCAGGAGCAAGCTCAGAGTAAACATTCATAAATGTTGAATAAGTTAATCATTGCAGTCACCATTAAGTCAGGCAAGTTCAAAGTTCATCCCCTCTATTTTCACAAGTAGTCTGTCCCTCCCGCCACTGAAAATTATGGATTAATCCTGGAGGGCTGTTGATGAAATGCTTCTCTCTTTAAAAAAAGCAACACCGGCAATTGTCCCGCCAATATGAATTTTGGTCAGAGGAGAGCATATCGACCAACCAGTTGACCATGAGACTACAGCTCTACTGCTTTCCGAATTATGTGTTACTTACTTTCTGTTTTTCTGTACTTTGTGTTTTAGACACACCATCTTTGCCAGCAACACATCCTCCCTGCCTATCGCTGACATCGCCAGCTCCACCAACAGGCTGGACAGATTTGGAGGCCTTCACTTCTTCAACCCAGTCCCCATGATGAAGCTTGTAGAGGTAGGCTACCAGGGGAAAAAAAATAAAAGTGTTCATTCTCTATTTGTCTGTGTATTTAACAGGGACAATACAGCTAAACATTGTTGCATCCTTAGAAGTAATGCAATAGATGTAATTATACAAGAGAAGCGTATTTGAAGTCCTTTTCCATGGTCTGGCTTTTGAGTTCAGGTTGCAAAAAGCAAAGGCAGTGGCTTCTGCTTATATAAAATGTTATCATTCAACTTGTTGCACTAAGCGCTGGCTGTTACTTCACTAAAATTTACTCAACAATTTAATCAGAGAAGCAACACAAAAATGCAATAGTGCATATAAGAAGTGGCAAGAGCCAAAGTTTAGCCTACCATGCCATCTTGCTATTGACCGCACCTTTTTGTTGCGTTGTCACCACAGCTAAAGCCGGTGTTTCCTAATATTGAGCTAATTGCTATTTTTAGGCGCGTCGTATGTGGCTACCATAATACTACGTGTACATGTAAACGGGAAGAAGTTTGGTAAAATGAGAGTTCAAACTGCTGTCCCCCCAATGAATTGTTAACACAGATGTTTAACCTGAGGTAATACCTGCCAGTACCTGCTACAAAAAAAAAAAAATACAAAATACAAAATAGATGGATATGGATGCTCACCACTCACATTCCAGTGTACAGAAGTGATTTAGATTAATACTGATTTATGTATTGAGAATTGCTGAGAATTGAAATATTCCCCACAATAATCTAAAAAAAAATTCACAGAATGGTGGTAAAACTTTTATAAGAATCGAAGGTGCTTAAGTATTAATCCTCCACAGGTTGTCGGAACATCCGCAACAAGTCAGGAGACTTTCGATTGCCTCCTGAACTTCAGCAAAAAGCTTGGAAAAACACCAGTGTCCTGCAAGGTAAGATTTGCCGCCTGATAGGTCATTGTAGTTGAAGTCTCTTAGGGAATATGCGTGGCACTCAGCACTGTCCAACATCTCTTTACTCAGGATACAC
Source organism: Istiophorus platypterus (assembly GCA_016859345.1). NCBI lineage: Eukaryota > Metazoa > Chordata > Actinopteri > Istiophoriformes > Istiophoridae > Istiophorus > Istiophorus platypterus. Next base: position 10,919,169 of record CM029114.1, on the reverse strand, counting down.
CAGGATTCATCGTAAACCGCCTGCTTGTTCCTTACACAATGGAGGCCATCCGTTTGCATGAAAGAGGTGCATACAACTGCATGACCAGCATGAACATTGCCGTATTTTGTGTATGGGGATCTTTAAAGTTTTTTCTTTTTTTGGCGGGGGGGCATTGTTTGGAAACACGAGACTATAAAAGAATCTTGGCATCAAATATCAGGGCTCTAATTCAGTATCCATTAGGATTATTTTCTAGTTTTGGATTGATTTCTGCAGCTTTGCATGTTTACTGTTTATTTTTTCTGTTTTCTTTCTCAGGTCATGGATCCAAAGAGGACATTGATATTGCCATGAAACTTGGTGCTGGTTATCCAATGGGTCCCTTTGAGCTCTCAGACTATGTAGGACTGGACACAATAAAATTCATTATGGACGGTGAGTTAAACTGGATATCATAGGTGAGAATATGTCTTTAATTTAAAACGGTGATGGCCTTTGATAAGATGAAACCGCTGCAAGAAACAAAGCTAATTTGAATGAACTGATATATTGAATGTTGAAGGCCCATTCCTTTCTGTTGTTGCATTTTTTTAGGTTGGAGTGCGATGGAACCTGACAACCCGCTCTTTGCCCCGAGTGAATTGCTGAACAAGTTGGTTGCAGAGGGAAAATATGGCAAGAAGACAGGAGAAGGATTCTACAAGTACAAGTAACCAGGTTTTGCAGTGTTGTTTTGTGCTTTGAAACTAGTCAGAAACTTGAGAAAACAAACCATCCAAGGACTAATAAGAAACTGAAAGAGAAAGTGCCTGTGCCGTCTACATCAACGGTAAACTTTTGTCTGTCAACCCTTTTTCTTATACATGTCCACTGACTGATATCTTTATGTGTGTGAAGAGATTGAATGTAAGTAAATAAAAAAGATTTTCAAATAATTGGTGTCTATTCCTTCGAAAGAGTGAAAGGATTTGACAGTTTTTGCAGGTACACGTAAAGATAGGGCGACATTTATGCTCAACATTGTCTGTGAATGCCTCTCATGTCTACTACTAGCGGTTCAAAAATCATACATATGAATAATTCAGTAAATAAAACTTTCATTTGAATTTGTTAGATATGACCCGAGACATTTCCTTAGGTTTGAATTGAATGTGCCACACAATGAGTGACTTTTACACTTTGAAACAATTCATCCTATTACTTCACACAGCTGTAATCAATATTCTTATAACAGTAATGTATCAAATGACAATGTGAAAGTGTTTTTTCTTTATCGGAGTAGCTGGTGAACGCATGGGGGCATTTAGCAGCCAACAAGCCAGATACTTCCCTCAGGATTTGGGACAGGCCAAAGACATGATTATAAGAAAGCGAATATTGAACTAAAATTCATCAGAAAGGTAGACAAAAACACTGAATACAAAAAATGAATGATAATGTTTCTCTGTATCTTCTGTGATGCATAAATAAGCAACAAGTTCACCAAACCAACATCAAACGGTATTGCCATGGTATTTGTCGGTGTTCCCTTCAAAAACTTGTTTCCTGATGGATGCAGGATGTCTCCTACGTCACTGAAAGGTCCATTCTCACAGTTTGACTACAGTTGGCCTCCAGACTAGTCCAGTCACGAAATCCTGCTCCTAAATGGGGATTTAAGGAGAGCACAGAGACTTTCCCTCTTCGGCAGATGAATGGGGAAACTACCGTTGAGTGTCACACTATGCACAGTGAAACATCTAAGTGAAGAAACGATAAGCAAACCGCATTTTATTTTTAACATGGGGGCCTTCAAATTTCTACTTGATGTACTAAATATTGTAATTCTACCATTACAGCTTGAGTCAGTATTGAACGGGCATTTGTCGAGGTTTTTTTTTTTTCCAAATCTGAGGATAGAAGGCATCACGTTTTTTTTTAAGTGCTAAGAGACATGATTTGGGGGCTTTGTAAATTAAACCGACTCGAACGCATAGAGTCATGTGTCAGGTGCTTCTATAAAGCATCCTACACTTTTGGAGTGTTTGTCTTTAAACTCATGGTTTCTTCAAGATGTTCCGTCAAACCCAAAAGGAACACAAAGTGGTGCTGTTATAATGAAATAGGGACATTCAAGAGGCACAATCCAGATCTGTCTATAAATTGTGAAGTTTTCCGTTGAACTTAGCACTTTCATCAAAAATGTTTACTTCAAAATAATTAGCTTTCACCTTAATAGTTTTTACAGAGTTTTACAGAGTGTGTTTTACAGTTTTAAAATCACATTGTGACCCAATCAACACTGTATAAATGTAGCTCTGAGAAGTGTGTGTTTATGGAGTTTTCATTACTTGTAAATTTTTTCAAGCTTTCCGAAGTTTTTTTGGTTTTTTTTTTTTTAAATTGACACAATTATTTTTTTTTTTACTTGCTTTACACCACCAATAGGTAACAATACTGCCTATGGATACTTACATCGTAACCTCCAAGGATAACGCAGTGCGCTACATCTGGCACTTGTAGCTCTGGTCTTTCCACCACACAAGTGATCACATGAGCCAATGGTGCCTTTTTATTTTTCTTTAAAAAACAAACAAAAACAAAAAAAACAAAACAAAAAACATGTTGAAACAGTTTCAAATATGAGCACTTGGAAAGCAAAATGCTATACCAAGATGTCAGTGACCCAGAATATGATAATAAAAAAAGGAATTCATCAAGTAATACTAAAATAGAGCATTAAAATCAAAAAAGTTACAGAGATGCTTGCATGGAATAAACAACATGGCTAAAGACCACACTATTAGCTACCAGAGAGAAAAGACAAAGGTCCATTGCAATAAAAGAAAGACTGCCAAGTGCTGGGGTAAATATATATATCTGCTTCATTTGTCATGTTTTAGAACAATAAAATATAGGCCTCTGAGCTATCACTCTTGCCTTTGTCCTAATGTTGCCTGCAAAAATACCAAGAAAATTGACATATCCTGACAGTTTTAAAAAGTACACATACTGAGCATTATTTTACATCTGAGCAAGACTCGAGGTCACTATTTGTTACAAATAGTTATCAAAAGAAGCCTTAAGTTTCAATTTTCTGCAAGACGCTTCAACAAGAAAAATGGCTTTCCTGTGTCCAAAGCTTATTTTCATATATACCACTATATAAAAAAAAAAAAAACAATATTTAAAAAAAAAAAAAAAAAAAAAAAAATCACTAAAATATACACCGAGAAATTGAAACAAGGATTCAAGATACAAAAAAAGCATTCAAAATAAAATTCAGTCTAAAATGAAAAGCAAATCAAATTGTTGATCCTTTTTTGCACCAACTGGTTAGCAACAAACTTAAATGGCGTCTTGAGGACGTTTCTTTGACAAGATGAGATCCCTCCATCTTCCTTAGTGCAGTCTAAAAAGAGGTGTTTGGTCAGTCGGGTGTAACCCCAAATGGTCTCAAAAATCCAGTGAGAGAGCGAGAGAGAAGGGGGCTGGGGTGGGGGTGGGGGGGGTCTTCAGGGAACGAATGTCGGCCTAATAAACTATACAAAGGAATAGAGGTGACAAATAACTTACAATAACTTAGAAACAGGTGTTTGGAGAGGTTGGGCGGTGCAGGGGAGAGGTTTGTGCGCACATCAAAATTGCTGCTGTTTTCTCAGTGCAGTGCCTCGGATCGCAGTAAAGCTGACTGGTAAAGGAAACTGACAAAACACAGACGTCAAATTGATGTTTTCTGGGTTTTTTCGGTGCAAGAACGTGGTTTCGTGAGGGTGCTCCTACTAATCATGATTGTCTTGTCTAGTTCAGTGTCTCTACAGCAGGCGCCTTCAGGAAGGGAGTAGAGTCAAACAGTGAAGTGTTTTTGGTGGCGGTGGTGGTGGTGGTGGTGGTGGTGGCATGTGACTATGTTGAAGGGAAGGGAGTAGGGTTAGGTGGGGCAGGATTGGGGGGGGTGTCCTCTGAGAACTGGAGGCTTCGGTTTGGAGATTTAAGGGTCTTCATGGAATCTAACAGGCCTCCATCTCTAGCAGAGGGCCTGTAGCTGCTGCCTTCGCTTTGCATGTGGAGAAATTGTTCCGTTTTCCTCCTGAAGAAATTAAAAAAAAAACAAAAACGAAAAGAAAAGAAAAAACAAACAAACATGGGAACAAAAGAAAAGACGGATTAATCAACTGCACTAATCATGAATTAACTGCATCTGTATACAAAGGAAGATTGCTGATTTTTTTCTCCCCCCCCTCATTAGTGACGGAAAAAGAAAAAATTGAAACGCATCAACAATCCACAGGGGAAAAAAAAAAAAAAAAAAACAGGTCACTTTCACATCACATTAACCAAAACCAGACAGATCAAGATGACTCAGAATGACTCAAGATTGTCTCACCATGCAAACATGCCTCTCCACCTCACGGAGGGACAAATTACAATCATTACCATCTACATAATCAATCATTAGGCTTTTGGTTCTCAGGGTTACAGCTGATTGAATGAAAGCTGCAGTGTCGAGCCAAGTGCTGAACTACAGACGGGTTATGGGTCAGTGACAGGATGTGGGCAGGCCTGGCTTTGATCTAGTCTAACATGGGGGTTGCCGTGACCCAGCTGGCAATGCTACGCTCTTCTTTGCCCTCCCCTGGCTGACTCATTCCTCCTCTTGCTCTCTCAAGGCAAGCACCCGATTGTGTAGCTTCTGGTTGACATTTAGGCTGCCTCTGCAGGTGGGCGATGGGAAAACAAGATGAGGAAATACCCTCCGCGCACAGGGGGATCACCACATTGACCCAGCCGGTTAGAACCAGCAGAGTTCATGGAACTATTGTAGGTAATTATCCGAGCCAATACGGTTCAGGTGCAGGTTGAGGCTGCGGCATAAAACCGGCTGTTACCTGACCGTCTCAATCCATTTCACAGGACCTTCGTGAAATTGGCCCCCTTTTCCCTGACAGGGAAATTGTTTGTCAAGCTGCAGAAGTGTTCTCTTCCATCTCGTGATCCGAGCTTGAGCTAACATAACAGAGTTAGCTTCAGTTATTGACAAGCCAAGCGGAGTTATTTTAGACCAGAGCAGCATCAAATAGAATGTGTGATCAAAGTGGAGAGGCAGAGACAGAGGTGGATGGCTGCCTCCTGCGACTAAAAAGATGGATGTTTTGTGAAGCCGAAAAAAGGAAAAGAACCGGTATTAGTTTGCCTCTCCCTTGTGGCAAAGCCAAGAGTGTGTTTTTGTAGGAGAGAAGTCAGCTGAGCCCTGCTGCTTGCTGCATCTTAACACTCAAAAGTCTTAGCACACACACACACGTGCATGCACGCACAAACGCGCGCACACAAATACACACACACACACACACACACACACACACACACACACACACACACACACACACACACACACACACACACACACACACACACACACACACACACACCAACCATCCTGTGGACTGCTTTACCACATGTGGATAAAAGGGAACAGGACAGAGGCCACCTTTCCCGAGGAGAGCTGACCCTGAGCTGCACAGAGCAGAAACTGAAAGGAACACAGCGCTCAGAGAGAAAGAGAGAGCCCCTGTCGCTTTTATTTACCTCCGCCGCCCTCCCTCTTTTCATCCCAGGATCTCAAAGCGGGCCCGCACGCCCCAGTACTGCACCCTGTTTCCTGGGGAGCATTTTTCCTTCCCCCACCACAGACATGAAAAGCGCTGGCCTTCCTGCCTGGGGAAGAGGCCTGAGGGGCTGCGGGCGAGAAGTGTGTGAGCATGTGTGTGTGTGTGTGTGTGTGTGTGTGTGCTTGCGCAAGTTTCAAAAAGAAAGAAGAAAAAAAAAAAAAAAAAAAGGGTTGGTGGTAACAGCAGGGATGTGTGCTTGCGTGGTGGTGGTTGGTTGTAGGGGGCAGCGGGCCAGCGCTTCACAAGGTCCAGCCGACACAAACACTGGGATTCAGGAGCAACTTGACCCCTCCTCTCCCCTCACCTCCCTCCATCTCCATCTCCTCCTCCTCCTCCTCCTCCTCCTCCTCCTCCTCCCTCTACATTAGTGCTCAGGAATGCCGGCTGGAGTTTTCTTTTTTTTGCAGGAAATGAAACGCTCCTCTGTTCAGACGGCGAGTGAAGGTTTAGTCTCTCCCCTACTCTCTCCCCCAATTCCTTTCCCTCTACAGGACGGAGGGAGGGAGAGGGGGAAGGAGTCGGACAAGCTCTCGCCCAGCTTTTGAAGTGTGGGAGGTTAAGATAACTGGCACAGCCTCGCGTCTCAATCGCCGCTTTCACCTCCCAGGACAAATCAAAGCGCCCGCAGCTGGGGCCCGCCTGCCTTATAGCCCCTTAACCTCCAAACCCACCTCCTCAGCTCACCCCACCCCTCCCCTACACAGAGTTCTGGGGTTTCTTTTGGTGCCATTAAAAAGGAAAACACCGCCGACAAATTACTCTAAAAATAAGCCAAGTGGAGAGAGGTGTCTCCAGTACGGGCTGAAGTGCAGACTTTACCATGGCAGAGAAGAGTGGGAAAGACTGATGGGAGATAGAGTCATGCCATTGAAGCAAGATCTGTTTTGAAGAATGGTTCCTGTTTATTACAACCTGGGTCTTATTTTCATAGTTTTGGCCATCACTTCTGTCAGTTGTATGTTAAGTAAGACGTGGGAACGTGATGGCACTGCCAAAAATGGTGGTCTGAGGGTTTGTATACAACCCGCCTGATTTTCACAACGCACCTATTTCGTCATATGAGCGATCTGTCCCTGTTCTCTGATCGCGATGAATGTGGGCATGACTGACCAAATTAAGATCGTAACAAATGGTAGTTATAAATATAAATGAGAAGTTGTAATAGATCAGAATCATCATGTCACTGTCAGGTCAGAGTCAGGGCACAAAAATATTCTCACTTTTTAGGATTGATTCACAAGTAGGCCAGTTTTCATTATCCTTGAGCCCATCTACTATTTTCTGGATTAACTAATTTGGTTGTTTAGTCTAACGATGGTCAGAAAATATACATATATAAATACAGGGGGTAAGAAAGGGCTTGTTCGTTTGACCAACAGTGGTGAAAAACCCCAAAAAAAGAGGAGCAGCTGAAATCAGTGTATGCCCTGATTTTTTGTTTATAAATGACTCAAACAATGAATAAACTACCCAAAATGTTTACAATTAATTTACTCACTGATTGGTTAAGCACAAACCGTTATGGGTTAATGCAACTTGATCCGGAAAACTAAACCAAGTTTAATGGGGATGAATGTTGAAACCAGCGCCCTTTTTTATTTCATCTGAGATCCAAACATTAAAAGAGCCGACCCTTTGTTACATCATCCACTGAGGTCAAACTAGCAGACCGTGGGCTCTAGTAAGGAAATGTCCACACATTTTGATTAGAGTCTGGTGTGGTGACAAGTCTTGGCTGTGACCTTGGCCTGGATCGCACAGCTGGCTTCGGCGACACCTTTTCAAAGCAGCCTCCCTCTCTATAAAGTTGCGGCAGTGCCTCTCAAAGACACAAGGGAAGAATAAAACAGGCAGGGCAATAAAAAAAAAAAAGCACCTGGAAGAGAAGGTAATGTCTTAAGCAATGTCAGCACTTTCCTCGGCTCTGAGACATTCAACATAAAAGAAATCACTGCTGAAAAAAAGCTTTGATTTTTTTTAACCTCCAATCAAAATTGGGCTCCAGGGGTGCTGTATCTTTTCCACAGGCGCTATCAGAAACTAACAAGTCAGTCAGGAGGGGCTGAAACTAAAAGAGTGAAGAGAAAGAGGAGGAAAGCCTGTTAAATATTGGAGAGTGGGGAAGGGTGGGGACTGGTTGTGGTCAAAAGGGGAAAGGGGAGGGGGAGTCAGCAAAACCCAAAACCTCAGGCATGTGTGGGTGAGACTAGGGGAGCACGAGAGGGTGTGGGAGGCGGGGGAGGCGGTGGGAGGCATTGCCCACATCTGAGGCGGCATCGCTGGGGGCCCGGGCAGCTGAAGTCTGGCCGTGTGCCCCCGCACAGCTCAGTCTGAGCCGCTGCAGGCTTGGGGGGGGTGGAGAAGGGGGAGGGGTGCACTCAAAGAGCCTACACAATGACTGTTCCCTCTGCTGTGGTCTTGGCTTCAAAGGCCCCCACCGCCACTCATATTCACCGTCAGGACAGAGGAGAGGAGCCGGAAAAAGGAGGAGCAAGAAAAAGAGGAGAGTAAAGAGGCAGAAAATGAGTGAGAGATGGAGGAAGGAGCTGGCGTTGAGGTTCTGCTTACTTCTACAAAGGCCGAAGCGACTGGAGTCAAATAAAAATAAACACGGCTTCCTCCAGCCCCACTGTTCTCTTCCTGTCTGTGCCCCCCTGTTACCTGGGGGCCTTTCATTCAGAGATAAGCATCTCTGGGAAAGGGGGGGGGGTGGTTTTATAAGGCCACATATTCCCCCTACTCTTCCCAAAAAGGGCTGCAATACCTCAAGGAGCCACAGGGTTGAGGTTGGCGGAGGGGGACAGAGAGAGGGAGAGGGAGGAAGTGAAGAAGACATTACAAAAAAAAAAAAACAAAACCTCAGAGACTGGACCCTCATACTGTTGCTGCAGCTGGCCAAACCACAACAATAGGCCCGTGACTCAATCAAAACAAATTTCAAGCCCCAGTCTAAACAATGGGAGCATTTTCTCACATGTAAACATGGACCTTCAAGAGGGTTATACCCTCATCTTAATGGGTTTTTTTTTCCTCTCCTCTTAAAAGTGTCACATAAGATTGCCAGGCCAGGATGAGACGGCCTTGTCAGTGTAAAAGATTTGCACTTCTAAGCTAAAACCACATACGCATACTTAAATTACCTCGAGTTTGACATACCGCCACCCACTGGAAGTCCATATATTAGACGCTGAGACGGCTTATTTTTCCCCTCACAGAGTGGGCTTTGTGGAGGTCAGGGGTGTGGGAGACCGGGAGGGTTGTGGGGGTGAACATTTCCGACTCTATATCCTTCCCACAGTAACATTAGCCGGGGCGTCGCTCTGATTTAAGCCCAAATCTGTCTCCTCCACCTCCCACCCATGACTATTTTTTTTTCCCTCTTTTTCGTGAAGAAGTACAGTTTTGAAAACATCCTCTCATCTCCTATGCGCTGCTCAGAGCGAGACCCAGAGTCAGTTTTGCGATCCGGATCCCATACCCAATTATCCCAGGTCACTAATAAGGCGGGGTACGGAGGCACTGGGCTGTGCCACAGTGGCCTAGAGGCTCGGTGCCAAATTGAAACAACTCAGGAAAATAGAGGCAGACACCGAATCTTGCCTAATTGCAACTTGAGTGTGTGGCTGGCGCGTGGCTGTGTGCAGGGGAGTGATGAGGGTCTGAGACAGCAAAGGGAGACGGCAGGAGGCAGCAAATAAAGCCAGAGGAAAGGGGAAAGAAATGAGGGATGGCGACCGGAGGATGAGTGGCAGTTGAGAGCGCGACTGGGGAAAGTCAGAAGTCTCGAGAACGGGGGATTTTCTTCCGGCCCTTCTCTCGCTCTCCCTTTCCCCTAAGACGCTCGCTCTCTCCTCGCTCATCAAAGTCTTCTGACAGCTGACTTCTGGCTGCACACATCAGAGGGAGCAGCGCCGGGCCACGGCCGAGACAAGAGACGAGGGGAGAGTAGCCGCCGAAGCTCCTGCGTGAACAACACTTGCTTTCATGTTTCTGGGCCATGTGGTTAGAAATGACCCTTGACGCACTTAACAGAATTTAATAGATGCTAAGTATCCGTTTTAAAAAGCCAAGATATACTAGATCATGTGATTTCTAAAAAAAACCAAAACTAAAAACTAAAAAAAAACCCCGTGCAAGCATATGGGCAAACGAACTTGTAAGGACATCAGGTTTTGCATGTCAACAAAAGACCACCTTCATAAGAGCCTGAGCAAGACAACTCACATGCAGTTTTACAGCAGTTTTCAAGTGTTTGCAACTCAGTGGCCCTCGCTAGCAAAATTAAAAAGCCACCTTTGTTAGGAGCGTCTCCCCCCCGTGAAAAAAGCTGCGCAGTGGCTGAGACGGGAGAAACCCTCGAGGGCACGTATGTGTCTTGGCCAGATAGCCATCTCGAAGGCTGTGAATCAGCAGGCTTAGTCAGACAAAAGGCCAACAGTGTGAAAGGAAGCAAGAGACGCAGTAACAAAATAAAGAAGGGGGCAGAAACAGTGAGGAAAAGGAGGAGCAGAAGTTCCCATTTCGAGTCGGTGTGAGGAAAAGGGGGCTGGGGCATGGAGCGACGAGCGGAAAAGATGGAAACCCTAATTTCACGATGTCAGAGTAATGACTTCTCGGAGCACTGTTCCACTGTGGCGGGAGCCAGCTGTGCGGCGAGCCCAGTGTTTCACATGCTAAAGATAACAAAGCGGACCAACGTCAAGCCATAAAAACGCCGCTCGACGTCTCAGATCCTGGTTGGCCTCACAGGCAGAAAAACTCAGAAGCCATAAAATATCTAAGTATGAAAAACTATTAAATCGGTTTTCCCTTCAAAAAATCTAGCTAGTTTGCAGCATTTAATTTTGTTACGCTGAATATCCTTCATCGTGACTGCACAAGAGCTAAAAATAAAATCTAATGGAGCAAATGGGTTTGAACCGATGCACAAAAAAGGTGTTCAGATTGTGTCTCCAGAATCATCTCATTAACAAACTTCCTTCCAGATTTTTCACATAGAGGAGGGACAGATGGAGTAGAGGCTGGGGGAAGAAAAGAAATAGACAAACGAGTTCATTTAAAGATGTTTTTTGGCGTCTACACCAAGCTAACCTCAATCCAGCTCTTTGGGATCTGCATAAATTGAGGGCTTGGGGAGTTGTGGCAGTATCCTTGGTATTATGCATATTAGTTTAAGGCTGTCACTGAGAATCAGCAAGGGTGTCCATCCCGCTGCGGCTAGGCGCTGCTAATTATTGGATCAGAGATAAAGTGCTTTTTAGCGCTCGCTCTCTGCGCTTTGAAAACTGGCTGTGGCGGAAAAAAAAAAGAAAAACGAAAAAAAAAGAGAAAAGAAAAGAAATGCAGCCCAATTTTGGGTTCAGAGAGAGCCACTGGGTCAGGAATCGATCAAGCGGAAAACCTTTGTCTGGTTGGGGTGATTTCGACGTAAGACCAGATTTGTCACATCTGCCCGGCTTTTTCTGCTGCCGAAAGGAAGCGGAATAACAGGATGCTACCAAACTCACTGGGAGGGAGAGGGAAGGGAAGGAGATAGATGGAAGCAAAAAGATCCAGGGAGAGTAAGGAAGATTGAAAGAGGGAAAATAGACTTGCCTTTGCCACATATTGGGAAAGTTAATCCTTTCAACAAAAAAAAAAGGACAGGTGACAGTTTGGAGAGGGTTTGGCGTGTCACATGAATCAATATATCTTAACGTATCTTTCACGTTTAAAAAAAAAAAAAAAAACACTACAGGAGTGCCTTTGTTATGAAAGCATTATAGACACCCTCAAACCCCAGATACCATGAAATCTTATTAAGGTATAGCATCTCATTAGGTTCCTGCCAAACAAGCTGCCGAGTCCTGTTCTGCCTCACAAAGATGCAGAGAGACAACACATGTAGTCCATATGGGGGCTGAGCTGACATCTTGGCCTCTACCAGCAGTAAAAGAAAAAAAAATGTCCTGGGCTCGCAAAACTGTTTTCAGATGTAATATTTAGAAAACACTGAGTGGATGAGCTGTCTGATTTATTAAACATATTTAAAATCCTGGTTTTTGTTTGTGTATTTTTAGATGATTGAACACATGACTGAAGAAAAATAAGCCATGAACTGCTGACACAACATCTGAACTTTCATCTATCCAGTGCTGAACACAAAAACATTGAATTGACCAGTTCAACATACACACACACACACACGAGATATATATATTATATATATACACACACACACACACACACACACACACACACACACACACACACACAGGCGCAGAAAATCCAATGCCCATTGTGCTGAGGCCATTGAGCAAACTCCACACACAAAGCACAATCCCTCTTCAGGCCTTAACACCACTGACACAATGACTATGGCGAGGTTAGGGTGGACCTCTTTAGGATTAGTCTGTGAGTACATACTCTCAAGTCAGTGTTTAGCAGTTTAAAAAGACTTTGACATATACTGAACTGGACCAGACAGGAAGGGGATAGAGGGGTTGTCTTACCATTTTGTCAGATGTACGCCGTTTTCATTCTCTGGCCTGTACCTGCAGAAAATTGCATCTTTTTTAAAAAAAAATTTGAGGTATCTGGACGGCATAGACCTTTACCGTCCATTTGGCCTACACAGTGTACAGACCAAAATGAATCAGTAAATAAATAACTTAAAAAATTGACATTTTACTTAAGATGTCATTCTCAATGGATTACACTTGCAGTGCTGAGAGGAAGCTCAAAAGCGCAGCTAAACAAGGTCAGCAGAAAGACATACTGTGGTGTAGCAAGCAAACAAATAGTGCAAAGCCCAGAAACCGGTAAGTAGTCGTATAGAATGGACAGACTAATCCCAAAGTAGGTGTAATATTTGGAAGACTGGGATGAGAGAGAGGCAGGGACAAACGAATGGAAGGATGTATACAAAGAAAGTCTCCTAGGAAAAACTGAGGGAGACACTTTACTGCCTGCATAGAATCAAGCCAGTCTACTGAAGCCAGAAGCGGTATAAGGATAGTAGGTGACATCAGTGTGGTTAGTGTATACGTCTACTTCTCCATGTCTACTTGTTTACTTTGTTGTTGTTGTTTTTAAACAGCTCTACAAGATGTGCACTGTTAAAAATGCAGCGACATACTGTACAAGATGGTGTGTATTCTCTGGCAAGATGGTGTAACTCACAACCTCAAGATGCAACAGACAAAAAAAAAATTTAAAAAAATAAGGGTATGTTGCTTACCTGTGGCCGATTCCTGCATCTTCTCCCTCTTCCGCTTCTTCTTCTTTCCCTAAAAAATATACAGAGGAACACATAAAGTGTGGCTCCAGCACTCACGCTCACTAGACCACTCTGATATCCTGCTGCTGACTGCCATGTTCACTCATCCCCTGCTGGGCATCCAACCAGCATCCTTCGGCCTCCGCACTCCAGCGCAAAACTGCCACGCTGAGAGGGACGGATCAACCGAGAGTCCAACTGGATAGACGATGATATGGCTGTGCTCGTCCTGCTCTCACCTGGTTTTTGGTTTCTTTTTTAGATGACTTACTTTCTACCATCTTCAGACATTTTTTTTTTTTTTTGGGAGTTGTGACAGCAGCTCGTTCGACTGTTGTGACCGGTCATTTCCACCATCTCTGGGGTCCCTCTAATGACACGCATTAACATGAGGTGACATTAAAAATGCTCACTGTAATTAGGCTAGGCTAGCTCAAGGACTGTGAGGAGCGCCACACTTTTTTCCAGCGAGGTAGTGGGAGTGTGTAAGGATTTATAGCTTATACCAAATCCCCAGGGGGGAGACTATAGGTATAGATAGCAGCGTAGAGTCGCTCTAGTCAAATATGAGCAGCACTTTGGTTTCCTGCTGCAAAGTCTGCTAATCCACTTATTCATGAGCTAATCTGCCTTCTACTGCTGCGGCAGACAGGGAAGAAGAGAGAGTAAGTGAGAGTGGGTGAGAGAAAGGATGAGAGAGGGGGTACACAGCAAAACTATGAATGCTACGCGCTCTCAATGCCTGTGCCTTACCTATTTTGGGTGTTTCCAGGCATGATGTGCTGCCTATATACAGCTGAAGATTTTGTTTGTGGGAGGGGTCACAGCACAGCGCTCACAGGGATACAAAATTCATTTGTAAGAAATGTTTTGAGCTAAAACATATCATTTCCCTTTATCTTTCCAGTATGCCAAGTAGAAAGCCATTCCCCTACTTTTATTTCCCCCCGCTTCCCTGTCAAATACGTTTGTACTAGCAAAGCTGGAAATGAAACGGGGAACCGGGCTGACTGTCACCAGCTGATGTTGTGTATCTTTAACTGTGCTGTGCTTCACTGGGAGCAGAGCCGTGAAACTGTCTCCCCCTCAGCGAGGCATTTCGGCAGCAGAGCAGCGGAGGCACAAGGAGGAGGGATGCTGCCGGTGTCCGAGGGGAGGCAGATAAACACCACAAAGCACTTCGGTGGTGGAGTGAATGTGAGTGCCGGAGCCACACTTTTAATAAAGGCTGGTGCTCTCTCTCTCACAATTTCATACACACCACATACTCTGAGACGGATTTTGACGACTCCCAGCCACATGCACAAGACACGTATGCACACACACGCGCGCGCGCGCACACACACTGTGATAAGACACCAAAATAACGAACTGAATCTTAAATCCAGCTGAGCCTCCCTCATTCACAAACAAAATGGGCAGCTAGAGGAGCAGAGATTCCTGCTGCCGAATGCTGTCTGTACAATTCATTTTGCTTTTTACATCCAAAGCTCCACGCTGATATGGAACATCAAAGTCTGGCATAACCATTACCAGGCAATTTTCAGTCACTGTGGCAACAATAATGTCCACGATACTACAATCCATTTTAGTGTGGATGGTAAAATAAGACTGAATCACAGTGTTATGAATTACACATTAGGCTGAGACAAAGGGTCCACAAATGGACCCTATTAGCATGGAGCATCCTAGTGTGAATTAGGGTGTGTGTGTGTGTGTATGTCTGTGTGTGTGTGATTGTTGTGTGCCATTTTAAAGAACAAGTCATGCAACACTGACATAAACAAACAACATAAACCAACAAACACACACACTAGCGCACCTCTGCCAATCTGTTCTGTTGATACTTACATAATTGTCTCGAGCGGACCAGCCTGGGTAGAGCTGCATGTGGAGCTGCCGTTCCTTGCGGGCTAACTCATAATACTTAGCTTGCTCTTCCCGTGATAAAGCATGCCACTGTTTCAGTACAAAGGAGATTAGGGAAAGAAATAGTATACAGTCAATTACTGGCATGCACTTGCATGTTCCCTTCATAGGGAAGTTTGCTGGTGTTTTGGTGAAATAAGAAAAAAAAAAAAAGTTCCTTTTCAACTTCCAAACGTTTGGTGTAGAAAAAAAATAGGGGATAAAAGAGAAACAAAGAAGCAGGGGAAACATGATGAAGAGATTAACATGCACAAGAGTCAGAGAGGGGGAGAAGAGAAGGGGAAAAAAACTTTGATTTCATATCAAAACACTGGTTCCAATTTAGCAAAGCTTTTTATTCAAACTATGTCAGCGAGCAATTACCCTATGCAGGCCACAAACTAGGCTTTGCTGTGGCTGGCTGCCTCAACCGCTATGCCTATTCGTTAAGGCTTTTTAACATGGCTCTGTGGTTCCACTCTTTTCCCAATCCTCAAAAGGAACAAATTTTGTCATTTCCAAACGTGCCATTATCCTGGCATATTTTATTAAAGCCAATTTGATTAAATGTCAGTTAGATAAGCAGTGTGTATCCCTGCTGCTGAGGGAGAAGTAATTGGCTGGGGCAATCATTAAGACAATAATCGCAACTAGTTCATAAAAGTAGGTATGTTAATGCAGAGCGAGGAACCTTTGTGCTTTTTAAAACTAATTGTGCCTGGAATGTCAGTCTATGCAGCCTCCTTATAGTCTTGGCTAGTGATGTGATCGCATGGTGATTTAACCCAATCAACAAACACAAATTAGAGCGAAAAGGGGAGAATGAGGCTGTTGTATCAGAGTACACCGACTATGTGACCTACCCTTCGTCCCAGGATCTGATTGATGGCAGCGCTCTCCTTCAGGGTGCACTCTGCAACCACATTTGCACGCATCTCTTTCATGTAGAGCATGAAGGCGTTTAGCGGCTTCTTGATGTGCGGTCTTTTGGGCTCCTGCTCCTTTCTCTGTTCATGCTGGGGTTTCCTGAAGAAATGCAACACCGAAACGGATGGAGGTAAAGAAGAATAAGACGGAAATCGGTCAGAAAATGACAGAAATAAAACAGCAAGGCAACAGAAGGGGGAATTTGCGGTGCCGCGATGGCGACAAAAGCAGTGAGGGTCTGGTTGCTCTCAGCCAATGGCAGGCCAGCGTGAGAGGGGTTGCCACGCCATGGGCCCCTGTCTCTTTAATCATGTGCAGTTGCAGCCCGTCATGCGGAGAGATTACTTCACCAGTAATGGCAACCAAACCAGTCTTGTCCACAGCACATTGCCAATCACTTAAAACCAAATGCTCAAACTTACACACTCTCAAGACTCTACTCCCTGGGCTGACTTACTTTCTAACAACCTTTTTGATACTAATAGTCTTGGTATGAGGATGGCCATGAATAATGGAAATATCAGTGATAAACACTTCAGGGCGCTCACAGCACTTCCCACTGCACACTCTGGGGATGTGAATTCAGTTCATCTGAGCACTAATCTAGGACCTGTATCTGTTGCTGGCTAAGTGTGTTGTGATCCCTGAGGCCAAATGAAGCATAGGCCTGTTATCAGTGGAGCACGGGCCCTCGCTGCTTATCTGCTCACATCAAGGGGATGAGAACAAGGGACTGACAGAGGGGTTGTTCAGCAATGGCCCACTGTAGCGATGGAGCGCACAAATACCTGGAAGTATCCCATCTCAGAAAATTGCTGATAGAGGGGTGAGGGGAGTAGTTAGCTTAAAAAGCTTAAAAAAAAAAAAAAAGAAAAAGAAAAGGAAAAAGTGTGAGAGTGTTTGATGAAGGCATTTAGCGCGTTTTCAGGACTCACATGTGCATGATGTCCGTTTCATGCGGTGGCTCATGTTTGACCTGTGGGTTTACAATGGCCGGGTGGGGGATCCCTGTGGCGTGGGGACCTGGGGGGCCAGGCACCATGTGGTGCGAGAACCTGCAATAAGAGCAGACAACATGCACTTTAATTAACCAGAGAGGACAAAGAAGGTCGGACGCACGGAAAGGATCCCCTCAATGTCACCTAATTGAAAAAACAACAACAACAAAAAAAAAAACCCTCTGAAGTCACAGTAGGAAAAAAGAAAAGAAATCCATCCACACATATTAATCTGCTTGTTAGATGTTCAGTGCTTCATATTTAGAAAGAAAGTTTTCGCTGAAAGAGAGGATGAGGAGAACACGCTCACTAACTATAGCTGTTGTGTTCTTTTAGCTCTATATCTTCTTTTAGCAGCCTCTTTCTGGCAATATTAGAACAGACTAGTGGAGTAAAGCTTTAATGTCCCTGAGGGGCAGTCTTGCTTACAGACACCAGTCAATAGTAATTATAATAATATTATGCTGGATCCAATATAAATTGCCATAAACCGAATGATAATTACCATAGCCATCCTAAAATATATAAAATAAGATTCTAAAGATTCCAGCCCAACAAGATTAATTTGGTGGGTTGTGACATGAGTCAATTCCCCAGGAAGGAATCAAGAAAAAAAACTGAATATACACATGTTTTTATTTTTTTTTTTTTTGAACATTTATTTAATCAGTGCTTCTTTCTTATGAAATACTGTAAAGCTACATTTTCAGGCCTCTAAAAATCATGTAAATGAACGTCTCACAACCTACAGACACGAAACTTGTCCAGAGGGTTCAAAAGCTTCATTATCAAGGGGACACAATTTTTAAAAAGGTTAGGAATCACTGGTTTATGTGATGATATGGAAAATTTAAGTGTGTTTCATACTTTATGCCGCCGTGTTTCCAAAGATCCAAGGAACTAACAGTAACAGTAGAACAAGGCTCCAAAATCAGAACTAGATTCTCAGTGATGAATAGTTCCTAAGAAGAAGTTCGTAGTTTGAGAAAAGTTCCAAAAATGGGCATATGAATGCATGCATGCATGCATGCATATGTATGTATGTATGTATGTATGTACATATGTATGTATGTATATAGTGTAGGTGTTCAGATTTAAAGAGCTCTAAGGAGGAAACCAGTCTGGGCCTCAGCCGCTGCCTGATCCTGCACATTACATCTGGCTTCACTCAGTGTATGCCTGAAGCCCCGTCTTTGCAAACATCACACTGACAGAATAAGAGATAGCGAAGAAGAAGAAAGGAAGAGTGCAAGATAAGTTGGGAAATGGAAAAAAAAAAATCACAAAATTTCACAGGAAATGGAAGTAACGAGGGTGCAGGCAAAAAAAATGCAGAAAGGGAAGACACTAAAAAACAAGTACTTCCCCAACAAAAAGTGAGGCTCAGAGAGAGAAGTGCTTCCAGAAACCTTTGATCGGGGTTAAGCAGCCATATGGTTATGCAGGGGCACGTATGTGGTGATGTGTTTGACATGTGCTGGGCACACAGAGGAGTGGTGGGGCTGAGGCTGCAGCAGCGCAGCGAGAACAGCCAGGGGCAGACCTCCCTGTGAAGGCGGCCTCTGCTGCTGCTGCTGCTGCTGCTGCTGCCGGCTAGCTTTTCCTTCATTCAGTGCACAGCGCTAGTGCAGCATCAACGTGCATGTGATGTGAAGAGACAGGGTAGTAATTGCTCCCTGTTTACGGGAATCAACCGTGCATGTTTCTGCTTTCGTCTGTCTGTGACTCACCATCCCAGTGGTGGCGTGATCTGCCCCACTCCTCCAGGAGATAGGGAGTAGAAGTTGGTCATGTCTGGTCCTGGATGATGCCTTTGCATTCCTAAAAACACAACAATGGTACACAACTGTTAGATTAGGAGTTTGCAAAACACAGTGAGCAAGAGAACAAGGCAGTAGCTCTATACTTTTTGAGTACTGACAAGTACTATGGGTCTGTTACCCATAGTACTGAGATTCAAACGCTGTCAAGTATCAAAAGTTGGTGTCCATGGTTTTATCAGGTCTTGCTGAAATATTCTTTGGCCATAATGTTTTAATTAAATAATTATATACCGTTTTATTCCAGCCAGCCTCTCTTGCATCTGCTTGTGATAAGGAAACATTTAACACTGCTGTGTGTCAGAAGTTTGACTTTTTTTTTAATACTCAAAAAAAGTTCCAGAAAAAAACAAACAAACAAACAAAAAAAAACCTAAAACCTATGTTCACATTCTTCCAAGCACTGGTAGAAACTTGGGGAGAGAAAAAGTTGGACTGATGAAATGAGAAACAGTTTCTGACGATTCATTCTCGACCTGGGAAACAGTAGTTTGACAAAAATAAATAAATATTAACTCAAGGTTTACTTGCTAGCTTCTTCGAGAACTGTTCAGTTCATAACAACAGAGCAAAATCAGAAAGACTGTGAACAAGTAAGTAAGCGGACCTTAATTTTTTTTTTCTTTTAAATCAAACCACAATGTTGTTTAAAACCCACCCTTCCCATCCTGCTCCAATAAAAGTCAATGACATTGCACATCTTGGGGCTCGAACATGCCTCTTGAGCTCACTCTATCATTCAGTAGAAAAAGAAGATATTTTCTCTGCTCAGATTCCTCCCAGTGTGTTTCAGCATCTTTAAGCCGGTTAATTGAAGTTTCCTCTCCGTGGCAGAGGCTGCAGCTCTCCCTGTAGACACGGGATTGACTTGGACTAACTGTCGATGGATCTTCAGGACTAAGCTCTTCCATCTGCAGCTCGCCTGCTCCTACTGGGTTTCAAGGTCGAGGGTTCTCTTTTTGTAAAAGGACTTAAGGAGAAAGAGGCTGCAGGACATCATTTAACTAAATCTATATTGGCTCACGTCCTCTTGTCTAACAACTATTTTTTTTTTTCACTATAGAGCAGAGGAAGTAATAATAATACCACTGGAAGTCTGCAGATATCAAGAAATACTGTTCATGCACAGACAAGTGGAATGTGCACACACACACGCATGCACACACACGCATGCACACACACGCATGCACACACACACACACTCTCTCTCTCTCACACACACACACTTTCACACACACAAAGAAAAGAGGGCAAATGCCTCCAGATTAGCACCATCTTCTAATCCCTGCTGGAGCCAGCCTTTTCTCCCTGCTTCTATCTTTTCTCTTCCTCTTTCTCTCTCCAGGCTGTGGTCTGAAGGGGCCTCCCTCCTCTGAGAGGCAGGGCGAGCAGGGGGCTTATATCTCCAAAGCCAATGTTGCAACGCTGGATTCATAGCGCGCATAGCACTACCCCCTGCCCACTAATCCAGCGCTGAACACTCCTTAGGGCCCTCCTGAGGGCAGAAGGGAAGGAGGCAAGGGGTGAGGTGGCAAGGGAGGAGAAGAGAGCCCCAGCATGTTAACCTTGTCACTCACACCCCTAAGGTGCCTAATTACTCCCTCCCCTCATTCACACGTTCCTGTTGACAACAGTGCTTCACACTTGCATTTCCTCTCAAAAGAAGCAACACTAACAAGATTCTCCTCATAAAACCAGGAAATAATCTGTATTCACATTAATGTTCTAATCTAAGCCATCTTTTTTTTTAAACCAACTACAATAATACAGGTTTAAATGTAAAATGTTCATAGGCCTCCACGCTCGACCGTCCACCCTGCATTGCCGCCCTGTGCATATTAGAGCTCATAATAAGAAAATCCATGATTGTTTTTTATAATTAACGAGCAGATCAAAGTCTGAGCCCACTAAGGAAGGCAGAGCATCAATTGGTCGATATGATAGAGAGAGAAAGAAAGTGCGAGGGAGGCACTGCAAGAAAGGGAATAACAGCGGATTCAGTTGAAGCATTTTCAGCTTAGCTCTTCTGGTATACACACATGAATATGCCCAGGGAAATCATTTGCAGCTAATTCTGCAACTGGATCCCTTGGACATGGATTTCTGTTGGGCTGTGGGTGCAAAGATCAAATATAGTAAGAAAGAGACCTCTGGCATCCTTTCCGCTCTTTTGTGTTTGTCAATAACTCGGTGGATCTCTATGCAGTGGTGAGACCAACATGAGCAGTAAAATGGAGAGCACTACCTCATAAATTGTACGACATGACAACAAAGTTCTGAAATCTACTGCATGCATGTGTGAACGGTGTATTTATTGCTCAGTTCCGTGTCAACACAATTCATCCCTGCTTCCATTAGAAAAATATTCAACAAAAATGTGTCTGGTGCGTGATTCCTCTGACATATGTGGAGCACAATTTCTTTATTTGTCTCACTCCCTTCATCTCACTGAAGCTGTGTACACTTGTGCTCAGTTCTATTCTGTTATTTATAGCTTGTCCCTCACAACCTCCCAGCCTCATCACCGTTTTCATCATCGCCTACGTCCCGTCTGATTCCTCTCCTCCTTTTCAACTGGCAGCCGCAGGAGAAGAAAGCCAGGAGAAAAGGTGCGGGACAATACTACTGAGGGCCCACGTCTGTTCGCATTCGTGAGAAGCTGCCAGAGTCTCCAGCTGCGCTAGGCTGAGGAGCTCGTCCAAACTGCTGAGCAGCTCCTCTGCAGCTGTCAGAGCTGCAGCTTGATGTTGTTACTGAGAGGCAAAGAGTGCAGAGGGAGAGGGCAGCAGAGCTCAGCCGCCATCCCACAGGCTGCTTCAAATGAGTTCACGCTTAGAGCTGATAGGAGGGATGACTTTGCTGTGACACATTTCAGTTTGCGTGTCTCTATTGATTCCTGACAGTGTTGACAGATAGGGATGTAAAACAAAAAGAGGAAGAAAAAACAGGCACTTTTTGAGTTAAGTGCAGACTGAGTTCCCAGTTTGCAGTATTTTGAACAAAATCACATTTAATTTCTGAGCCTGCAAGCCTGTTTAGGCCTGTTTTTTTAAGGGTGATGTAAAACTTTAAGACCTTTTGATGCCAGTTCAAATAAAATTTAACAGTGCATGATGACAAAATTTAGCACTGTAATACTTCTTCATTAAAGCCCTACTGGGGAATGACATGAAATTTTTCAGTTAATTTGCCAATCAAATTAGGGTGTTACTGATGTTCCAACCGATGCTAAATACAAGATGGAAGAGGGAAGGCAAAACCTAGATCCCACTTCAAATTTGTGTTTTCTTTTATTTAATGGTAGGGACGCGGCGATACCATACAAAAGATCAATATCAGCACCTATACCTACATTATTAAGCAGACTGGGTATAAAACATTAATTTGGATCGCTCAGTTCACAACAGTTTCCTCCGTTAATATCGTCATAAAATTCAGCGTTTCCTTGTTCAGTTGTGTATATTCAGTCATGACAGGCTGCCAACTAAGGTTTTAGTCCCACAAAAAAAAAAAAAAACAAAACTGGCCTTGTGTTACCTTAAATAAAACTGAGTTACACACAGTATGCAAATTTTTTTTTTTTTGAAAAAGAGAACACTGGTGTCAGATTAGTACTCAGTATCAGCAGATACCCTGAGTAGGAATTGGAATCGGGAGGGAAGTTTGATTGAACCTAATACGTTGTCCTTCTCTTGCTTACTAAGGCAGCTCAGGTGTAAAAAAAAGGAAAGAGCAGTCTTGTCGACAATTTTGAAAATATTGCCACTGCTTTGAACTTCTAGAGCAAAGTGATGATAAGAAAATCTAGAGTATTTGGGAACACAGATCATTCACATTAAAGCAAACAGAATTAAGAAAAGTTAACGTACAAAAACATGTTTGTCTGTATTTCTCTCCCCTGCCACACAGTTGGTGTAGAGACTTTAGGTGATGTGTCATGTTCTAGTTTCTACCTTGTTTGTTGCTTGCGTCCTGGGGGTGATGGCCAGAATGAGATCCTGGAGCAAAGTGCTCATCGCTGTACGTGATCAGCGGGGTGAGTGGGTGGACTGCATGGGACGGCTGCACCACAGGGACTTTGTTGGACTGTGGAGGAAAATACAGGGAGATTTTAAAACGATATGAAAGATGATGATGACATATACATGAGCTCTATTCCGTGCGCGATATCGCTCCGTTCTCCGTCACATGTTGCACGGACTGGTACGGCGCACAGTGCGGGTGGTCTTTTGTGCAGCGAGAGTCTTCTTATAGATGTGGCTGAGGCTTATTAGTATAGTCAAGAAAAAAAAAGTTTCCAAAAAGACATTTCTTCAGTTTCATTCTTCAAGTAGCCCATACCCTGTACTCAAAACTTTTGTGTAGCCTACGTCAGCAGGACTTAAAATACTATTCCCTCAAGGAAGGAGGAAAAACAAGTCAAAGAGGTGCACGAGCATGTTTGAGACAGCAGAAGAGAGAAAGATGCAAGCGGAGCTGGAGCGAATAGGAGAAAGCGAGCGATGGAGCAAAGAGAAGGGAGAGAAAAGAGACTCGCAGGGTAGAGTTAGAGCAGAGGTCTTAGGCGGGAGATCAAAGGCAGTCATTAGCTGGTGAATAAGGGGAGTTCATTACAGAGCAAGAGCCGGGGGAAGGAGAGATGAGGGATGGAGGAGGAGGGGTGGGGGGGGTGTGGTGGTGGTGGTGGTGGCTATGGAGCGCGAGTGAGACAGATGTCTGCAGTGGTACTTAATGCAGGGGTAATCACGTCAACAGTGGCCCCGGCCACAAGCCCCCCCATCCCCGGCTGACTCAGAGGGACCTGCCTCCTGACAACTAAAATAGACCGAGCCAGGCCACGAAAAAAACCCCAGCCCCAACCCCCAGCCAACAGCGCTTACATGCTTCAGCAGCACTGAACACATGGTAGTGCTTAGCCATGCTAAATCTACTATTTACAATGCGAGCCCAGAGCTGAGCTGGAGTCAAAATATCACCTCCACAGGATATATGGCTAATCGGAGAGACATCAGTTCATTGTTGGGTGAGACGTGTCTTACCCCCAACAGCATCCACAAGCTCTGAATCAAAGAGAAAATCTTCATGAAATGGTAATCAGACGCTCCCAAAGGAACAGTCACCTGATTAACAATGTTGTTGAAGACACTCATCTAAATTTAGTATGAGCATAAAATTCTGAGGAGACGATATAATCAAGGGGCTGTTCTTTATTAGCTCTCACTTCGTTGTCCTAGTGAGGTGTGAGCCAAGGTGACATTCCTGTGGTCCTAAACTGGTGATTGGTGCCCCTCCGAGTCCACCAAACACACACACACACACACACACACACACACACACACACACACACACACACACACACGCACGCACACACACACTCTCAAAAAAAACACCCTGGACGCAGGGGTGGCTGGAATGTCTGAGTTTCTCCGAACCTCTTGGAGACTGGCACCACTCTCAACTTAAGACTCCCCCCCCAACCATCCACCACCACCACCACTTCTCCCCCACCTTATGGGAATGTCCTAACCAAGAACACAAAGGGCAGTACGTGCGGTGGTTGTGCCCAAAAAGACCTCGGTGTCCTCAACCACACGAGGCCTCATCCAAATCAGGCTCCTAACCGGGCTGCTGAGAACCGCATCTCCCATGTTTTAATACGACCCTCAAACACCATCATCTGGCACGTTCACTGCTGTACAGTTTGAGGCTGCACACGCTGCCTGTTTTAGGAACAAAAAACAAAAAACAAAAAACAAGACAAACCCCTGCCTGAAAACTAATTAAGCCTTGATGCAGCAGCTTTTCACACTAGCCCAGGTGAGTAAGGTTCTTTGACCCCAGTTAACAGGGGTCAGAGGTGACGGGATAATCTGTGGGTGTGGGAGTGTCAGACCTCATCATATAGAGGCGAGGGCTTATTAGTAAAGGGCCGCTAACCCTAAAGGAGGGCTAACCAGGACCGGGGTGGCTGGGACATGCCTACACCAGGGGCTAAATGATAGCATTCTCGCCCATATTATTTTACGCCTCTCCACTCCCATTTGTTATCCTTTGGGAATGAGATAAGAACCTGGGGGATTATCATTTTAGCTGGAAGTGGTCTCCAACTTGTAGCAAAGGGAACGGAAAGAAAAAGCGAGTGGAAACAAAAGTTTGTCTTCTATACTTGTTCACATACATATAAACTATGATACTGCAAAAAAAAAAAAAAAAGAATAGAAAAGAAAAGATGATTGACTCCTTATCACCTAAGAAAGCCAGAGGCTTCTACCCTATAAGAGAAGCCCTCTTTTGTGCTTTTCCCAGTCACAGCTGTCAAATCCCATTTTTCTCAACTTCTTAATAAACTGCCTCCATTGTGGCAAAATCCACCAGGGAAAGCCCTACAGGGCTCTATGACCAATACAGAATTTATGGCTATTTGGGTGCATATTTACCCAAACTGCATGCCCCAACTAACCGTGGCTTACCTGTGGTAGAAAGGAAGAGGAATGAATTGTAATTCAGGCTTCATACATCTCCATCTCTCTCAAGATATAAATATAATATGAAGGTGAAAACTGTATTAGGGTTTAAGTAAAATCCTCGATTCATGTTCTGAATGTGTCTCTTTAAAGTTACAATTAATTCTGAGCCAACAGCCATCATGGAGCCTCCATTTTAATGCTTCCAGGTGGAGACTTGTTGGCTTGCTGCTCCAACTTTGCAGCTCCTGGCAGGTTTACAGACAAAAAGCACGACACCCTTTTACCAATTTCCTGAAGGAAGTAGTTGGAGACACTCAACTGACCACAACCGTAAGGGTCATGCCACGTCGCAGCGATTTGATCCCCACTCGTCCCCGTCCTGACTCTAAAAGCCCTAAGAGGCAGTGGCAGTGTTGTGATGGAGGGCGGCCATATTGGAGGTCCCTTTTATTGTACAGGAGAAATAATAGGCTTAGGATTTCTCTATTCATATTTTTCAGGGAGAACGAAAGAGGAGAGGAGGCAAGGACTGAAAAGAAAACGTTCCATTTGGAATTTCATATCCAGGCTTGGCCGGCCCTTTTAAAAGAACCCCTCAGATGTGGTTTTAAGAGAAATTCATTGTGCGGAACTGGAGCTGGCAGGGAGCCCTCCATGGAGGAGACACTCCAGTGTGTTTCAGCACGGGGAGCCAGTGACTTGGCATGCTGTCTGAAAATGGGGGTGGGGAAGAGAAATGGGACGTTTCGTTTTTGTTTCTTTTTTTGATTTTTCTGGGGATGGATTTCTCTGACGGCATGCCGGTGTCTCCGAGCTTGTATTCTGTCAAATTCCACCAGCATCCTGCCATGGATACCAAGCATGAGCGCATGTCTGAATGTGTGTCTATGGGGTATATGGAACAACTATCCCCGCAATATTGCCTTTTTAGCATGTCTCTCCCTCTCTCCCCTCACAGCAAGGCTTTTGTACTCCACTCAATTATACCACTTCTGCAGAGTGGAGTGGAAAAAAGGGAAAGCGGGAATTTTATAATAATCACTTCCCACTTCTGTAATTTATATGCAATGAGGACTCTTTGCGCCTGCAGCTACAATCAAGTGTGTAGAAACCATGTGAGGTGTTTCACAAACAGCTGGGGAGATGGCAGCTCAAGTGGCGGTGACTATGGATTCCCATGCTGCTAAATCTTTTTGCTAAGATGCCTTTCTCACCCCAAAACCCAACCTCACCTACTCAGGGGATTTTCTGCACTCTGGAGGACAAGGATGAACCAAGAAAAACACAAGGCCCAGGATATTTACAGGAAAAAAAAAAGAAGAAGAAAAAAATGATTCAAGAAAGAGTGCAAATAGTA
Organism: Istiophorus platypterus; assembly: GCA_016859345.1. Classification (NCBI taxonomy): domain Eukaryota; kingdom Metazoa; phylum Chordata; class Actinopteri; order Istiophoriformes; family Istiophoridae; genus Istiophorus; species Istiophorus platypterus. The sequence continues at coordinate 10,892,804 of CM029114.1, read as the reverse complement.
TCATCAATAGTTTGCTGTAAATTTCCATTAAAATGACATGATTCTCACCTGAGGAAATCTTTTAAAAATAACAGTGAATCACTGGCTGAGAGCACACACCCTCCCGTGACTGTTTAAATACAGTCTCTGGCTACTGTTTTCACTAACAATGTGGCTCATAAAGAAAAAAAGATTACAGACGGAGAGCCTCTACAAATACTGACAGTTATGAGTATGAAGCAAGGGTGTGCCGATGGCTGAAAACCTACAGAGTCACCCTTAGACCAGGTGTTCATTCTCAGGTGTATGTGTGTGTGTGCAAGTTGTCCAACCTTTTCCCAGAAAAAAGTGAGCAAACATACTGCCATAGTCTCCCATTAACAGCACAGGAAAGAAAAGGGACTGTACCCCCCCCCCCTCGATTACCAAAACCAGTGGAGACCAACCTGAGGAAGCTTAAATAAATAACCAATTACCATTCACAGAGCCGGTTGAACCCCACCAGCTTCCAGTAGAGTGCTAAAAATGGAATGTTTTATTGGCAGGATGGCCCCTTGGCCATGGGGCTTAATGTAACGAAACCCAATTAATGGAGAAGAAAGCCAGGCCGCCAGCAAGCGAAGGAGCGCCACGCGCCTGGGGTAATGAGACGAACAAGCAAAGCCAACCACAGGGACGGGAGTGGAGGAGGCTATGAATAACAGGAAAAGCCTGCCCTGGAGAGAAATTTACATCAGTGAATGTGAACCCCCCCCCCCAATTTCAATCCAAGATCCCGTATTGCTACTCAGAGTCCAAAAGTTGAAGAGGCAATGACACTGAAGGTTGAGGCCAGCCTGTTAAAACGGGACGAAAGACAAAAGGTATAACTGGAAACGCAAACTTGAAGCCGAGTTGCGTTTGCCGAACCACTCACACATTCAAAAAATTAAGCTACGTCGCAACACAAATTTATCACGCAGGAAAAATTGTGACATTGTCCCCTAAATGCTACCGTCACACCCACACAGGGGCACGAGCCATACGTCAAACACTTCACATTAACATCCGTGACCGGCACACGCCACTGTATAAACATGGAATTTCCCACATACGCACACGGAAAAAGGAAAAAAAAAAAAAAAACAATCTCAAAAAGGCACACAGACATGCTGTAAAATACAGTCATGCCACATGATGTAGGGATCAGAGACTGCAATAACCAAGTGTTTAATGAATTTAACACATACATGCTGCATATAAACACAAAGGAGCTATTAACAGCCAAGTTTCTTCCTTTCCACCACCACCAAGCACAAATGAATAGGACGAGGTGAATTACCCATCATCCTTCAGTTGGCATGAGGAGCGTGTGCTCCGAGCAAACCAATCACGCTAACTTTCATACTGACATTCTGAACATGCAAAGGAGATAATTTGTGTGAAATATGCCTGCCCCAGATGAAAAGACTTTATCCGCTTTTTAAAGTGTTCAACTCTTAATTTCTATATGTTGTGGAGCTATTAAAAACTGAGGGAAGAGCAACAGAATGTTAGAGACGATCCAGCTGCCTTTTTTTTTTTCCTTTCGTGTTAAGCCACAGCGAGTTAAGTCAAAAAGGGTAAATAAGCATGTTTTTTAAGAGCGGAGGCTTTACTGAAAGGTCATGCAAGAGGTCATGAAGGTTTGAATTAGAGGCGAAGCTACGGAATTGGGCAAGAGTTCAACATCATTTTAAATAGTCTTTTGGCAAAATTATGTTGTTGCGATATGATGATATAGTGTTAATGTTTTATGAAATAACTGTTCCTGTCCAAATTATTGTTTTTAAAGAAATTGATTCCAACAACTAAAATATCTAATTATGAAGGTTTTTGTTTTACAAGTGTGTTGTCTGATGTAATAAATAACTGTACATCACAGGTAAAGGATTAGACTTGCGGTTCTCTATATTATCATTATTATCCACAAATCCCACGACCAAAACTAGCAACGCAACGTGTTTTAGCATCTCTAGATCCTTTCTGACACCAAAAGTGTGTGTTTGGCTCTCAGCCCTAACACCATTCATTCCTAATGTAGATGCTAATGTCTAAATAAATGGGCCATGAACAAAAAACTGAAGTTTAATTAATCTCAAAGTGCTGGACACCGTAGTTTTTTTTGCAAATTTGACTCTAACAGGAATCAATGCATTTGCAGGGGAATATTTTCTGTAGTAAATTATTAGGCTTTTGGTTCTTTGAGGCAGAAGAAGGGTTTATGTTGAACGGACTCAAGATAAACTACAGTGTGTGTGTGCTCATGGTAGTGAAGAAACAGGCCACCCTGTGCAACAGTGTGTTTTGGACACCAGTGGAGCTCCATTGCAGAGAGGTAGAGTTGTTAGTGGAATCATTTAATGGATTGTTTTGGTCTTTTAATGGGATTTGTTGATAGAATATGTGATAGAAGTGATAGAATATGTGATAGAATATTGCATATTACCGCAATTATCACTTAAATGCATGTAACATTATCTTGATTTTACATTTTGAGTTTACATACAGCTCTCGTACTGTAATATAATCTCAGTTTCAGAAAAAAATGTGATCAATGCTCGGTCACATTCAGCTTTGCACATACCATGTGGTATGCACTGCATAAACCGTGTTCGCACCGATGGTTTCGGGACTGAAATGTTTCCCATGAAGGACTGTCGTCATGCTCACACTATCCAAGCACTGTGTGGGAGTTGATCGGCTCTGAGTGGAGGTCGGCTCCTCCACTGTTTTGTTCGCTGTGTGTGTGTGTGTGTGTGTGCGTGTGTGTGTGTGTATGCGTGTGTATGCGTGCGTGCGTGCATGCGTGCGTGCGTGCATGCGTGCATGCGTGCATGCGTGCGATGCGTGCGTGCGTGCATGCGTGCATGCGTGCATGCGTGCATGCGTGCATGCGTGCATGCGTGCATGCGTGCATGCGTGCATGCGTGCATGCGTGCATGCGTGCATGCGTGCATGCGTGCATGCGTGCATGCGTGCATGCGTGCATGCGTGCATGCGTGCATGCGTGCATGCGTGCATGCGTGCATGCGTGCATGCGTGCATGCGTGCATGCGTGCATGCGTGCATGCGTGCATGCGTGCATGCGTGCATGCGTGCATGCGTGCATGCGTGCATGCGTGCATGCGTGCATGCGTGCATGCGTGCATGCGTGCATGCGTGCATGCGTGCATGCGTGCATGCGTGCATGCGTGCATGCGTGCATGCGTGCATGCGTGCATGCGTGCATGCGTGCATGCGTGCATGCGTGCATGCGTGCATGCGTGCATGCGTGCATGCGTGCATGCGTGCATGCGTGCATGCGTGCATGCGTGCATGCGTGCATGCGTGCATGCGTGCATGCGTGCATGCGTGCATGCGTGCATGCGTGCATGCGTGCATGCGTGCATGCGTGCATGCGTGCATGCGTGCATGCGTGCATGCGTGCATGCGTGCATGCGTGCATGCGTGCATGCGTGCATGCGTGCATGCGTGCATGCGTGCATGCGTGCATGCGTGCATGCGTGCATGCGTGCATGCGTGCATGCGTGCATGCGTGCATGCGTGCATGCGTGCATGCGTGCATGCGTGCATGCGTGCATGCGTGCATGCGTGCATGCGTGCATGCGTGCATGCGTGCATGCGTGCATGCGTGCATGCGTGCATGCGTGCATGCGTGCATGCGTGCATGCGTGCATGCGTGCATGCGTGCATGCGTGCATGCGTGCATGCGTGCATGCGTGCATGCGTGCATGCGTGCATGCGTGCATGCGTGCATGCGTGCATGCGTGCATGCGTGCATGCGTGCATGCGTGCATGCGTGCATGCGTGCATGCGTGCATGCGTGCATGCGTGCATGCGTGCATGCGTGCATGCGTGCATGCGTGCATGCGTGCATGCGTGCATGCGTGCATGCGTGCATGCGTGCATGCGTGCATGCGTGCATGCGTGCATGCGTGCATGCGTGCATGCGTGCATGCGTGCATGCGTGCATGCGTGCATGCGTGCATGCGTGCATGCGTGCATGCGTGCATGCGTGCATGCGTGCATGCGTGCATGCGTGCATGCGTGCATGCGTGCATGCGTGCATGCGTGCATGCGTGCATGCGTGCATGCGTGCATGCGTGCATGCGTGCATGCGTGCATGCGTGCATGCGTGCATGCGTGCATGCGTGCATGCGTGCATGCGTGCATGCGTGCATGCGTGCATGCGTGCATGCGTGCATGCGTGCATGCGTGCATGCGTGCATGCGTGCATGCGTGCATGCGTGCATGCGTGCATGCGTGCATGCGTGCATGCGTGCATGCGTGCATGCGTGCATGCGTGCATGCGTGCATGCGTGCATGCGTGCATGCGTGCATGCGTGCATGCGTGCATGCGTGCATGCGTGCATGCGTGCATGCGTGCATGCGTGCATGCGTGCATGCGTGCATGCGTGCATGCGTGCATGCGTGCATGCGTGCATGCGTGCATGCGTGCATGCGTGCATGCGTGCATGCGTGCATGCGTGCATGCGTGCATGCGTGCATGCGTGCATGCGTGCATGCGTGCATGCGTGCATGCGTGCATGCGTGCATGCGTGCATGCGTGCATGCGTGCATGCGTGCATGCGTGCATGCGTGCATGCGTGCATGCGTGCATGCGTGCATGCGTGCATGCGTGCATGCGTGCATGCGTGCATGCGTGCATGCGTGCATGCGTGCATGCGTGCATGCGTGCATGCGTGCATGCGTGCATGCGTGCATGCGTGCATGCGTGCATGCGTGCATGCGTGCATGCGTGCATGCGTGCATGCGTGCATGCGTGCATGCGTGCATGCGTGCATGCGTGCATGCGTGCATGCGTGCATGCGTGCATGCGTGCATGCGTGCATGCGTGCATGCGTGCATGCGTGCATGCGTGCATGCGTGCATGCGTGCATGCGTGCATGCGTGCATGCGTGCATGCGTGCATGCGTGCATGCGTGCATGCGTGCATGCGTGCATGCGTGCATGCGTGCATGCGTGCATGCGTGCATGCGTGCATGCGTGCATGCGTGCATGCGTGCATGCGTGCATGCGTGCATGCGTGCATGCGTGCATGCGTGCATGCGTGCATGCGTGCATGCGTGCATGCGTGCATGCGTGCATGCGTGCATGCGTGCATGCGTGCATGCGTGCATGCGTGCATGCGTGCATGCGTGCATGCGTGCATGCGTGCATGCGTGCATGCGTGCATGCGTGCATGCGTGCATGCGTGCATGCGTGCATGCGTGCATGCGTGCATGCGTGCATGCGTGCATGCGTGCATGCGTGCATGCGTGCATGCGTGCATGCGTGCATGCGTGCATGCGTGCATGCGTGCATGCGTGCATGCGTGCATGCGTGCATGCGTGCATGCGTGCATGCGTGCATGCGTGCATGCGTGCATGCGTGCATGCGTGCATGCGTGCATGCGTGCATGCGTGCATGCGTGCATGCGTGCATGCGTGCATGCGTGCATGCGTGCATGCGTGCATGCGTGCATGCGTGCATGCGTGCATGCGTGCATGCGTGCATGCGTGCATGCGTGCATGCGTGCATGCGTGCATGCGTGCATGCGTGCATGCGTGCATGCGTGCATGCGTGCATGCGTGCATGCGTGCATGCGTGCATGCGTGCATGCGTGCATGCGTGCATGCGTGCATGCGTGCATGCGTGCATGCGTGCATGCGTGCATGCGTGCATGCGTGCATGCGTGCATAGTGTCCCCCCCAAGCTTTAGCCCAGGTATTCTGGGCATGAATGGCTGTCAGTTTGGATTTGGGAGCTCAGCGTTGAGGGGGGAAAATAGAGTCTGGTGGGGGTCTTTGTGTGTCTCTACCTGTGGAGACGAGAGCTAGAGACAGTGCTCTTCTCACTAAGCCCCAGCTAGCTGCAATGCGAGCCCGCACGGTACAGCCACAGAGAGGAAGGGGTAAATGTTAGCACTGCAAGCTAACCAGGGAGAGCTGGACGAAGGCATATGGCAGCGGGCTGCGGAGGCGCAGCCGGGTTTGCGGGAAAGGTTTTTTTTTTTTTTTAGTGGCACACACCAGGAAAACGTGGACGGGGAAGTGATTTGAATGAGAGCTGCTCCTGCCTGAGCTGTAGAGAGTATTGACCTAGTTTTCCTCCTGTATTCCACTCAGACAGATGCGCACCCACCCACATAATGTGTAAGAATAGAAAGAATAAAAATATTGATAGGTTAGCGAGCCTCTATCATTGAGGACTTAATGGAACGTAAAAAATAAAATTCAGGGAAAAATGTCTAGATTAGATCAAATTCCTCGTTCTGGGGTTAATCACGTATGTTATGTAATGCTTCGAGAACTCCAGGTCATTAGGAGCCCTTTGGCCTCAGGTGGTATGACACCTGTGTCCTGGCCTTGATGTGAACTTCTGACCCCGTAGACACGTGATCAGGGCTCTCTTCACCTCAGCCCTCCTCTCGGAGGCTTACACACTCCGTCCTTTTCTACGCCCACAATGATCTTTTTGCATAATCAGACAAGAACCGAGACAAAGCTGCGTTTTTTTCATTATGTCACCATTTTGGTTCTGGTTATAATCAGGCAAGGTTCATGTCACAGTGCTAAGAGGCATTCATGGTTGCGGATCCCACTGCAAACCTTTTGGCTCATTCACATTATGGACCATGCAACAATAGCAGCAGCCCACTGTTTGGGTGTGATTCCACGTTTTAAGGGATTAACTGGTAAAGACTACCAACAACTGCCTTTCAGCCTGGAATTAGTCATTAATCAAACCACACATTTTAGGGTTTCTTTCTAGCCAGGCGCACACGCCCCTGCTAAGATATGAATGAAAAGCACAAAGCTATTCAAATCTGATCCCCTACGAACAAATGGCTTTTCTCCATCTCTACAGAAGCAGGGAACACTTCAAGAACCTCTCCAAGGATCTGAACGGTCACATTAAAACTCCGCCCCATCAATTAGCTTTGTGGCAGGGTTTTGTGGGCTTTAATACAAACAAAACAATGACCATGTACAACATGGCAACAGACAACGTCTGCTTATCCTTTGATAGCTCTAAAAGAAATGGTAATAGTGATTTTCTGGAGCACAAAAGGAACTCCTTAGGTTCTGGGCGTATGGTTACGGAGCACATTTGTGCACCTGATGCCACAAATCTGAATGATGAGCCACATAATGAGCACGCAGATGTTGTAATTGAATGCTTTGCTGGATTTATTCATAGTGGACTGCTCATATGTTCTGATGTAATCTCACCTCGCTGTCACAAAAAGCAATGTTAGACTGAATGAGCTGTAATACATGCTGTGACTTTTTTAAGTCATTTGAACAAAGTTTCTTATTTGAGTGTCAGTTGAGAGCTGAAACAATTAGTCTATTTTATTTCAGTCATTTTTCTAGCAAAAGAGCCACATATCTAATATCGGGAACTTAATTTTTTTTTTTTTTTTTACTTAATTATTTTTTTCACTTTTTACATACATATAATAGTAATTTGTTATCTGACCAACAGTCCAGATCCCAAAAGCTGAATACATCACCTTTGGCTCTGGGAAATCTTCTTGGGCATTTTTGACCCTTTTCTGACCGGAAAATCAGCCTAATAATTCATAATTTAGAAGATCTACAATTTAGTCTTTCTAGACTGCAAATTCTGGAAAAGTTTATTTAGAAAATTCCAAAAAGCAGGTTGCAGTAATTAATGCATATCTTTAATGTCACTACCTGTAAATCTTAACTAACCAAACCAAGAAACAGTGAAATGTTAGATATTGTGTTATATGTAAAGTCTTTGCTAGAGGCTCATACAGTCAACGTGTGGATGATCGAATTAAACTCTCTCTCCTTTACTGTTAAGTTGATGCTAAATTCTGTTCGGGTTGTGTACAGTCGTGTTCACACATCTTTGCAATCGCGGGCGTCAGAATTTATGGCGAAGATGTTTCATAAATACCAATATCTACCACTGTAGGGTAGCTACGCTAAACCTAGGGTTTCAGTCTCGGAGGCTGTGGCATCATGGTTTCCCCATTTCTAAAAAAGAAAGTTAGGCAAGGTAGACCCGCAAAAAAAAAAAACACTCCCTAAGCAAATTTGTCGACTGCAGTGCCAATAACAACAGTCTGCTCAGACATGTAAAAGTAAAGTAGTAAAACTCAAACAATTTTTTGCTTCATTGTTGCTTCGGCGTGGAAGGAGCATCTGTGTTTGCATTGGGTGAGCAGAAAAAAAAAAAACATGTAGATTTGAAGGTGAGCGATGGGTTGGGCACTTACATTTCCCCATCTTTCATCAAGATAGGGGTATGGTGGGGGTGGACTGATTTGATGTTTTGATGCATTGTTTGATGACGGGCAGCTCAAAGTCGAGGATGCCTCTGTGATGTCTCTCCGTTGGAGGACATGAAAAGCGTCACCTGGCCTCTGAGCTGGGGGTTATGGCTGCTAGTGGATTTAAGGGCTCCTGCTGAGCTGGACGGTGGCTCCATTGATGCCGCATAATCCATTCAGCGTGACCTTTATATTTTTTAGAGTCAGCTTCACCCCCCCTGTCAACCCGCCTTGTTAAAACTATCGCAGAAATCAAGTTGCTGATCAACCACGTCCTATTATAACAGCACAGTATATCAAATTTTTTTTTTTTTTTTTTTTAATGTGTACATCCCACAAGGAAAATAAGTGCCTCCCATTACCATCTAAGCCATCCGATGATCAAAAGAAACATGGAGCACAAGGCGAGCTCATCAGATGAACAAACACATTCTTGCTGGATATCTTTGTGGGTTTCATCATCCTGCATCAAGTGACTGCCGAGGAAAAAAAAAAAAAAACAAAAAAAACAAAGCCTTGTTCTCATCCCTGTGACATCAGCGCTTACAGACCGAGCACTGGGGAGGAATCAAAGCCAGGGCCATCATATATTTCCAATTAACTGGCACAATACTGTAAATCTGCAATTTTTTTCTCCCTCTGACCTCCACCCAACCTCTTATTAATTGTTTTTAAAATCCCACACGAAAATATCAGACGTAAAAAAAAATAAATAAATAAAGGCCTACAAATAAATAATCTCATAACGTACCCTAGGCGGTATTAGTCATGAGCATCAAACTCCTACCACGTTTTAGATTTGCCTAAACTAGAAGCAAACATAATTGGAATGAATCTCCTCAGTAAGCCACATAAGAAAAAAGAGGCAGAAGGGTGTAAATTGTTACACTGCTGTGTGTTAAGACACTGAAACAGTTGCACAGATCAGACGAACTGCAGCAGCGGGGAAAGAGCAGCATTCGGCTCCGCTGTTTTCCTCTGTGACTTGGGGCCACTGAGTTTTTCTCCAGCCATAGTAAATTGGGCGCCTGGGGCAGGCGCCTTGGCCAAGCTTGCAATTCGGAGCCGGCTGTGGAGGGCATGAGGGATAGAGATATGGCACAGGAGGAGGGACAGGGCGGTGGGCGGTGGGCGATGGGCGGCGGAGGGGGGTGGGGGGGGCGGACTGGGAACGCAGTGGAGGTGACATTACGCACATATTTTAACACACACAAAAAAAAAGGGGGGGGGGGGGACCTGGCTCGTTAGCACGCTAACTAGCAAGTTCCATGGCAATCGGCACTCTCCAGTCTTCCTATTCTCTCCATCCACTTTGTCATAAATATGGCTACATCTGCAAGTGTAATCACTCCATTGTACTCTGATTTTTTGCTCTGCTGGACAGCAGCATGGCGGCCTGCCTTTTCAGCACCTCTCCCTCTCCCCCTCAATCCCCTCCTCTCCCTCAAGTGCCCTCGCCCGTTCCTGGCTACTCCTTTGCCGGTGAGGCCGGTGTGTCCCGCAGATTACAGAGCCGCGGTCGCTCAGGTAACAAGAGTCACTAATCTGGCCGGGGTTGAATTACACATAATTGCCTCGGCACCGTGATTGATTTCAGCCCTGGAAAGGAAAAGACGACGGCGCCCCCCCCCCCCGCCTCCCCTCCCTCCCCATGCCCCCCCACCCCCCTCCCTGCCTCTCTCTCCAGCGCTCACGAGCAGCAGCCAAGACTCTCCATCTAGTAGGAGGCAGGAGGCTTTGAAGAGATCAAAGCCAAGGCCGGGAGCAGTTGCGCGCCCTGGGAATACGGGAGAAGGGCTTTCTGCTCCTCAGCCCTATTTTCTAGCGTCATGTCGGATTGCAGCTGTATTGCATTTCGCCAGTTTTCTTAATGCTCTTGGTTTTGACTTTGACATCAGTGATCCCCCCTCGGTTTCTTCAAAAACACGGGGGGAGGAGGAAAAAAAAAAAAAAAAAGTGAACGGGGAAGAAAGAGAGAGAGAGAGAGAGAGAGAAGGGGGGGGAGGAAGGAAAGAAAAGAGAGGGGGTAAAGAGATCTACAGACTGATTTTTATTTTCACAACTCCATAATTGGCCAGTTCAAAGGAGAGGAGGGGAGAATGCAGCATTTGTTTTCAATTCTGCAGCCGATATGAAAGGAGCGACAAACTTTTATGGGTTTCCCAAAAATTAAAGACAGGCAGCTTTTTTTTTTTTCACAGTCAAAGAACAGGGTGTTTTTTATGGCCAGGACCACACAAAATGAACTGATAGCAAAGCCCTCCTCTTTGTCCTCCCACAGAAAAATTCAACAGTGTAGTGTAGCTCATGCGTACACCCCTGTGTGTGTGTGTGTGTGCGTGCGTGCGTGCGTGTGTGTGTGTGAGAGTGCGCGCACACAGCACTCGAGAGTCTGCGTCTAATATCCATTTAGCGTATGTGTTGGAAATGGTTAGACGACGAGAAAGTGGTTTGATGTGTAGCACGAAAACACAAAAGGAGGCATGAAGAAAGGGTGCAAGCTATATCCATCTATTCATTTAACAGCTTGGCTAATAAAGCCTGGTGGCGAGAAGGCACCCTTTGTACTGTAACTATGCAGGCCCTATACCAAACTCCTACACTGGGGACCATTAATATTTCAGCGCTGTCAGATACACATTGCATGTGAGCCTCTTTAGCACTCACACCCACAGCAGAAAGAAATAATGAGCTTCTGAAAAATATGAAACAGCAACGAGAAGGAGGGAGGGCCAGAGCGCAGCAGAGACTGACCAACTTCATACAACAGAGCAGCTATTGATCATAGCTCTATTTCTTAGCTGGACAAAGTGAGGGCTGTTTGAGCTCCTCTGAAGTCTGGACACAGCCGGCAGGATTTGCACCCATGTTTCACTCCTGTGGTCCTATTGTTCCCCTTGCTGCAGTTTACTTGCTGGAACACTGCTTGCCTCTATATAGACCTACAAGCTGTCAGGATGAAGTCAATAAAGCTATTCATGTTTTTACCCATTTTACGGCGGTATCAGGGAACAGTGAGGTACTGTGATCAGGGCTTTTAGGGACAACTGTCAAGCTTCAATCATCGCCGACAGACTAAACCAAGTCAAATCAGTGAAACTTGCGCTGTAGGCGTATTAGACGTATTTAAACAACAGCTATAAAACTAGATTTGAGGTTTCATTTGAAACGCATTCATTTTTGGAGCATATTCAGCCCCACTTCCTAACACCCAACTCAGCATCTTTGCCAGGAGACAACCACTTCACCCCCGGTCTCTTCTAACCAGGCACAGTCATAACAACACCAAGAACGACGGCAGTTACACAACAAATGGACAAAAACACCCCACTCCAATGCTCACACGCCGCCCTCGAGTCTCCATTTCTGATCCGCCCTTACAGGAAGTCCACACCCAGGCCAGTCAAACAGATCTGGGCATAAGGGACAACCTTGGCGAGGCCTTCCGCTGACCCCTGGAGATCAGTGGCAGGCTGCTGGTGAAGAGTGAAGCCCTCTGAGCAGGTGTTGTGGGCTCGAAGCAGCGGTCTGTCCGTGGAAGCCTGACTGGCTGGCTCCAGGCGGCGCTGCTTGATTGGTTAAGCTTCATCCAATTCAGTGGGAGGATGGGGAGTGAAGAAAGTGTCAACATCTATGAGTGCTGCGCTTTGAGCAGTAACACATGCCCAAAATAAACATCAACAGGGGTTAAGCGTGTGCCTGCATGTCATACTCATAACCACTGAACTCCCGGCTGTTTTCCTCGGACACACGTAGAAACGCACGTTTCCAGCGCTTAGAACACTTAATGTTAATCATTTTAACTTCATCTGCAGCTGTGCTTCCTTCTGCATCACTCATTTCGAAAACGGTAACATACAGAAAGAAATCAGAGGTTTCTGATTAAATCGACTGCATGCTTTTCCTTTTTTTTTAAAAAAAAAATTTGATATGATTACACTGCCTCAAAATTGGTGTGTTAATTTCGAATCAAATGTTAGAATGAAATAAACATAATTTCTTAATGGTAATTTAAAAAAAAAAAACTGGCATTGAAATAAAGTCCACAGAAAAATCAATTTATCATCTTAACAAAAAAAAAATTTTAAAAAACCATAAAACATCCTTTTACACTCAATGAAATCTCATTCGGCATGCACTTCTATTACCAAGAAAACTAAATCATCCTGAAACTTTAACTGCGATTGTCTTATTTTTGGTTCTCATCTTACACAACAATGCATATCTCTTGGTCCTCCTAGAGGACTCACTCTGCTCAGCTCCATTAAACAAGATGAAACACACCGATAAGGTGATTGCAACCACATGGCGTCATTAGCACCGTGCACATGGAGTAAATGTGTCAACCAGCATCTCCATGCATTGGAGGACGAGAAGAAACCTTGGCGTTAATGGTGCTGTTTATAAAACATCGAGAACCTAGTGGCACTACAAAGACCCAGAGACGCCGCGCATTTCTTCTGCGTGAGGTCTCTGGTGCTGTCCTTCATGTGTACACACTTACTGATAGAGCTGCACAGCAGATGACATCGATGTCAGGGTGAATCTTTGATTCCTATTCTTACTGGCGGCAGAAAACTACTAATTTGGTATGTGTGGGCTAAAATGAGGCAACACTTCTGACTTTTGACAGTTACTTTGTATTCTATAAATGTATTTTTAGACTAAAATACACAAAGAGACTTTCTAATGGAAAATGAAGTGAGCTGACAGTGGGATGATCATATGGAGTCCAGCTGCTTGAAAAGGCAAAATGCTACATTCAACTCAAGTAAGCCTCACACAGCATGTCCACCCTGTAGTGAGACTTCAAAAAAAAAACTGCATAAGGTGCCATAAGCTGCCATCTAGAACATTATGTGTGTACATGGAAGGCTGCTGGTAAATGTAGTGTTCTCTTTAACAGGGATCTTCCACGGTAGCGCTGGGGGCATGAGCTCGGGACACACATGGCACTGAGGGACACCAGAGCGGTCCTACCAAATCCCGTTAGGTAAGCCTGGGTTAGTGATTCCACGCTGCGAGACACTGGCTAGCAGATCCGTCACGTTCCCACTACATCAAAGGAAAGAGCAGTACTTCAGCCGCCCCCCCCGCAACACACACGCACGCACACACACACACACACACACACACACACACACACACACACACACACACACACACACACACACACACACACACACACTCTTCCTTGCCCATGAGGATGTGCAAGTGAGGGTCCAAAAGGGGGGGAAAAAAAAAAAAGTGCACTGCAGAAGAGAGGGAGCTCTCCAAACTCCCCCAAACAAAACAGCAAAACTCGGCTTAAAAACTACATAAATAAATAAAAATCTGTGATTCTCTTCAAACTGTTGCCCGTGACCACAAGATGGTTCTTGCCCAGCTAAAGATCAGCACCACATCTTCACAGTCAGGCGAAAAACCCTGTACTATATCTCTGCACTATCAACATTTCACGACCACGAACGTGCAGTTATGTTTTTATCTTGTCAATGATGCATTATGAGCTTATTCAAAGGGTTTTGGTCAGATGTCAGGAGCCGAGGGACTGGAGGATTTGTCTTAACCCGAGGAGGAGCATGTATAGCAGGAGTTTGTTTTTTGGGTTTTTTTTTGTGGTTTTAACTAAAGGGTAGTGTTTAAGTGACAACGGCAACATGCCGTGAAAATGGATTTCAGGTCATTTAAAAATACGTTTGCCCATCACGTGCATGTTTGTTCTTTATTTAGAAACTGTCATTTCCAAATCCTGACTTGAGTCAGGAAGCTGAAGGATCACTTATTGAAAGATATGAAAAAAAACCTATCAGAGGCAGTGAACTTTTATTCCTCTGCACATCAAACCTGGAGTGATGACATCCTAAAAGCTTTGAAGATCATACTTCACAACCACTATGGGACGTATTATGATAATTCCGACCAAAATTGTAAAGGGTTTTTATAACAGCAGGAAATATAATTCATTGCATGTAGACAGGTCTCTTGACAGTATAAAATAGATCTTATAATCCTGAAGTAAGGCCGTGATTGAGAGATCTAGCCTACAGAAACTAAAATCAGTGTGCATTCTTGCAGTTCATTGACCAAGTCCTTGTCTGTCTTCTGCAGTAACCACATTTCTTCTATGCTATTTGAACTAGAAAATGCAATTCTGTGCTCTAGGAAAGAAACTAACATTAACAACGCAGTCTGATTTCTTTTAAAGATGTCCTTTTTTTTAAAAGACTTTTTTTTACCATATATATGCTTAACTTGGGTTGCAAACTTTCTTTGAGCATGTCCACATGCGGTTGAAAGACAGCAAAGATCATTTCACATAGCCCTGCGTATCCTAGACTGAAATTGAAATAAATAAGTTTTGATGATTTCTGCAGGCAAACAGAAGAGTCATTCGTGAAATTTACACATTTGCAAAGTAAGAAAAATCTGTGCTCTCTCAATACAAGCTTGTCCTGTCACTGAGTCATCAGTCCAAGGTTTGTGACCAGAATAAATCTCTACAAGCTGAGGAGCTGTACTTATCACTAGTAACATTTAAAATAAACCAGCCGATTTCATGCTTTTGAAACCGTTTTTTCAAGAAGAGTTTTATGTCCATTCATATAATCATCAGTCCCAACAAACACGATGCCCTTTCGCTCCTTTCGAGTGAGGGGGCACGTCACGAAATGACGAAATGGCCTCCACTCCAGCCTGCGCACTCTAGCCAGCTTTCTAAAACAGCTGTAGGTTTATGTAAACATCAGTGAATTAAAAACACACCAGTGACTCTTTGAAGTGGTCAGACTTGTTTTAAATCCACATTTACCATACGGTTTAAAAAAAATAAAAATAAAAAAAAAAACAAACACTATTAGGCATCTTGACACCAAATTCTCAGCTCTTGTGGCAGAGGCGACCTATCAGGCTGTAAGCCCTGAAATCTGCTGACAATCAGCAACTCCCAACAGCTCCATCATGACTGGACGGCATGTGCAGGAATGTCATGGTCAATGGAAATCAATCTAAACTACTGGGATTGGGGGCAGCGGTGGGGCTAGGGATGGAAGAGAATGAAAGAGAGAATGTGCCTTTGATCTCAGTGAAAACCGATCCCAGGCCTGCAGATACTGTGGCTGCGACGGCCAGCAGCAGAGGCAGCAATCTGACATCAGTGAGAACGCCAGAGGACTCGTGTTCCGTGACTCCTTTCACCGAGCCTTGGCTCTTTTTTTATTGGATAAGTGAGAGAAATGTATATAAAATGACTACTGTTTTATTGAAGACAGGGTGAGGGGAGAAACCGGGTGCAAAAAAAGAAAAGAAAAAAAAAAACGGAGGAAAAAAAAAAAAAAAACCCAAAACAAAACAGCCATGGTAAATGAAATGAAAGCGGGGCGGCTTTAAAAGTTTTGGCAGCGAGTACACCGCCTAACTGCCTGGCCTAATTCATCTGCAGTGAGGGATAATTTCTTCTCATAAAGTCAGCTGGTCTCCATACAGACCTCTAAGACTTCTTTTTTTTTTGTGCGTATGATGGAATAATTGATAAAATTGACGAGGAAACAAGCCATAAAAAGGGAATTTGGAGAGCATCATACCCAACATTTCATAACTGTTCTATTTGTAAACCGAAGAGGGTGAATCATGAGGTAATCAGGATCACGTTTTCTCCACAATGTCACATAGTTTCACCCTCTGCAACTTTGGCAGAGGGGAAGCATTGCAATTTTAACATCATTCCGTGATAGAGTTGCGTATGAATGAAGATCCTTTACACACAGCGTGTGGCATCTGCCCCCAACAATCACATCTGCCTCCGAAAGCGGATTCTTATAGCAACATAGAAACTCACATTTCAAAACTTACCCTGATGAAACTGACTCATATGCACTGCAAAAGCACAAACAAACCCAGGGCTTTTGCTTCTTGTGCGCCATGTGTGAGCGTTTCCTGTATGGAGGCACCAAACCATAGCCAGACTGAGGCTGGTTGTCTTCCCAAGTGTGATACAGAGACATGGACAAAACAGGATTAGAGTGGACAGCTGCTGGTGTGCCCTGCATTTTATGTCTGTCTTGAGAGGAGAAATTTGCAAGCGGGACAGACACAGGAAGCCGCCAGTGAGAGACCTGCAGCTGGCCTGAAATTAATACCGTTACAGGGACAATTTTGCCATCAACACACGCCACCCCGGGACAGTATTAGACAATTCTCTGCTAGGCAGCCTCAGAGATGTGAAGTTGCTTTTCAGACTTCCCCGGTCATGCTGGGATAATTAGAGATCTTACAGGGGTCAAGCAGACATGCATCACCTAAGATTTTAACAAGATGAGAAGTACTTGATGACTCCTGCTAATCTACTGGAAAATATGGAAGGCGTTTGATTTACAAGGTCCACATATGATGGTCAAGGGGACGGGTGTCAACAATGCTGGTGGGAAAGGGTAAATATAGCACAGAGATAGCCCTACTACACAACAACATCATAAACATGGCATGCTACTAACATGTGAAGATTATTTTTTTTTTTATAATTCATACCATAAGGTATTGGGTTTTTATAAGAAAGTCAAGAAATGGGATTTCACATGAAATGCTGTTTTCTCATAGTAATTTTTTAATTTCAGTTAATCACCAATTCATAATTCATAAAATATCACTTGTTAGTCAATAAACTTCAAATGATGTATGAATTTTACAGGGATGATTTTGTCATGGAATCTTGATGATAGAAACTAAACGTGTTATGGTTGTGTTGTGAAATCAGTGCAACTTAATAGTCATTCAATTGTTTGGTCTCCTAAATCTTAAAAAATTAACAAGTACATATAAGAAAGTTTTCACAGCCCAGAGCAGCATTGCACATGGCTTATAAGCAGCAGTCCAAAACTACAGTCTTCATTTCACAATGGAAATGGAGAAAAGCAAGCAAATGTTCATATCTGAGCAGCTCAAAAACAACAAATGATTGCATTTTTATACTAAATTAATATGAACATTAAGGATCAAAATTAGGGCTGGAAATAGGTCCCGAGTTTGCAATACCTTATCACATCCTCAAGTACCGATTGGAGTATTTTGATTCTTTTAAAGTCCTGTGATTTATTAATAAAATTCAATTTTATTAATTTTCAAATTCAATTTTTTGTGATTTTGGGTTACTTTATCAACATGGACTGTGAAAACAACTGATATTATAAATAACATTTATATCGTGGGTAATGTTTGAAAAGTGAGACAGCATAACTCATGAGACACCTCACAGTCATGTCTTCAGAGTCTATGGGCAGGTAAATCAACAGGTTGCCTGCTCAGTCTTCATACTCCATGTTACCATATTGGAATGTTTGGCATTACAATAAGAGTTTGCAAACAGCTCTTGTCATCTATCTTCAGTTGTCTTTTAAACTGTAATAACTGAAATTGTGCAAGAACCTGGATTTAACTGGTGCAGGTGCAACATGAAGTTAAATCTCTGCTGTCTATCATCATGCTTCATGTTTTTTGTTTTTGTTTCTGTTTTTTTTCCTTTGCTTTCCATCCCTCAAACACATGTTAATTTCAGACAGGCACTTTCAGCACAACTTTACCATATTTTGGTGCAGTTAAATACAGAGCCCTTACCTCTAACCCCCCCTCAAATAAAATAACTAAATTCATACCTGTAATTCACTTCAAATTAACAGTGATTCTAGAGCAATTTTGTCACTCCTCATTTTTCCCCACAAACTAACTGATCAAAATTTGATTTTACTTCATATATATCCTAACAGTGCAGAATTATGAGAGGCTTGTACCTTTCACTAACAAGATTCAGAGACATTCAGGTCTTTTGCCTTTTCAGTTCTGAGCTCATGGCCATACCAAGAGGATTTCATTTCCTGATGTCACACGAGTTAAAAATGATAAACTGACACGTAAAAAGAAGAGTTGGCACTGACCGTTCTGGGCATGGGTGGCGAGAGGGAGCCATTGTTCATGTAGGAGTCGTTGTTCATGTTACTCATCATGATGTAGCCTGGGTAGCCTGGGTACGGATGGCCTTTGCTGTACATGTCTTGATGTTTTCCTAATAAAAAAAGACAGGGGGAAAAAAAATAGGGGTCAGTTTGGTGTGTGTTTGCTTCAGGCCCAAGAAGCATAAAGAACATGCTTCTTTGGTCAGAAAATCAGACGATTCGTCAAGCAACATTTAACTAGCCAGCATCAGAACTCTCCCTAGAGTGGGCCTTTTAAACACAAACAAATCTTGCAAATGCCAAAATCCAAATGTGTTTCAGACATTAAATCAAGCTCGTAATAATGACACAGCTGAACACAAAGCTCTGCCTCTGCCTGTTTTGATGCTGTAATGGTATCGCTGTCGATCGCTTTAACCCGTGCCCTATTTTGCCTCAGCCTTTTGTTTGTGCCCTTTCTTCCCGTCTTGGAGAGGAGGGTCGCATTATACAGAGGAACAATGGAGCCCCTCTGTGCCAATTAGCACCAATTACAAGAACATACAGACTGTGTCAAAACAGGAGACGCCCCAACTGTTCCTCTACGCCTTTGACCTGAGAGGGGGAGCTTTATAAAAGAAGCCTCAAGACAACGCCACTCGCCACTCAACTGTGCTGTGTAATAAGGACGGGGGGGGGCCTTGGAGTGTTTGTGGCAACATGGATCTTGTCGTGAAGAAAGCCAATGTTTGGTTTGAGGGGATCCTATTCAGGAATGAAAGAGGAACAAAGAGGAGACACGCTCCTCCTCAAGCTCTACAACGGTGACCTGCAGCAGCGGGGTCAGACTACAATAGCCAGAGAGCAATGAGCCCCGAGCGGCAGCAACATGTTGCATGTGACAGTGCAACTGGAGATCTGATGTATGCGGAGAAATCATTTATTGGGGGTAATTGCATAATAAGAAACACAAGAGCCAGATAGAAATGAGATGAACTTCAATTGTAGGCTCATGCCACATTCACCATAATAATCATTCCCAAATTAAAACAAGATGGAAAAAAAAGAGTATACAATCATCCTCCTTTCACTCGAAGTATTCTTTGTTTTCCCATTTTCTGCAGGCACCCTCATCTATGAGGTAGGTAACAGGTAGCTGTGTCCATGAAGGTGTAGCATGTCCTGACTAGACTCGCATCAGAGATTGTCTGTCTGAGAGCAGCAGAAACGGGGTCTCTGATAAGACGAGGACCAACAGTGCAACAGTGTGACCGATCACTTTTGCGTGGGGGGAAAACGAGGCGCTGCTTTCGCACACTCACCTCAACTTCTAGAGCTGAGGTGAGTGTTAGAATTAGGCTTAAAATCCTGGGTTTTTTATGGCAACCAAGTGGCCCGCTGAACGTCCTGTAACACATGCTGATTTAACAAGCTCCTGCTTAAGGTCGTGTCACTTACCATCTTCCGGATGGTCTCTGTGTTTTTCATGATATGAATCTTGTGGTATTTGGGACTGTCTAGCTGCCTGTAAAAAAAAAAAAAAGAAAAAAGAAAAAAAAAAGAAAGAAAGAAAGAAAGAAAGAAAAGAGAAGGAAAAAAGAATTGAAATGATGGTGAATCAATTACGAGGGTCTTCAAATACAGTTTAACACACAGACATGTTGATACGGTCAGACACCCACAAAACACTGCTGGGACAAATGCTGCTCCTTTGCCTGTCACCAAAGCAGAACAAGTGTGCTTGCTCAAGCATGCACACACACACGCACTTGCACGCGAGCACACACACACACAGACACACAGACAAAAACATGTATACACGCACACCCACACACACACACACACACACACACCCACACACACACAGAAAGACATGTATACGTACGTACACACACACACACACACACACACACACACACACACACACACACACACACACACACACACACACCACTATCTATAGAGGGGTGATGGAGCAGCCTGCATCAAAGCTTCAAAAGAACCACTTAATTAAGCTCCATGTCCTTAAGGAGCTTACAAATTAACTTGTTTTCAATACCATAGGTCCACTCT